>JAODLD010000038.1:10579470-10614246 GCA_026781065.1 Mormyrops boulengeri
AAGCCCACCCTCCCGCTTCCCCACAGCAACTGGATGTCACACCATTGCCCAGAAAGGCGCCCACTGACTGGCCCACATTGACGCATCTCCTCTCATTCTGCTACCCGTGTTTAATAGGTTATGACCCCCTTCGCTGGCCCTAGACAGGCATGCCGGCCATACTGATTGCTAAGCTATTCACACAATCGTCCAACAAAGGATCATTCACCCTCCACTGCTCAACTGGAAAATGAAACCTCCTTTTTCCACGGTGAGCTGTTGTCTGGTAGTCACATAAGTATTCCTCTACCATTTAGCATACGCCTAAATCAAGTTCATCTACCTCCACTGCCCAGCGATGTCTTATATCAAAACCATCAGCAGTGTCTGAACCTATCAGGCTTCACTCTGATTTATAGTAAGTGCCGCGTGTGCTGGCTTTCATTGAAAAGGCCATGTATTGTTCAAACTGTGTCAGATCCCATTAGTGCCTAGTCTGTCACTTCACAGTGGGCAAGGTGAGATGTCAGACTTATTTCATCATTGCAAGCTATAGGTGTCAGGTAGGTCGCCTAATTTCAATGTCATTATCCTCTTGAAATAAAACTACACAGGGGGCCTCATCAACCACAGCAGTGTTTCCTAATTTCTGTAGGTCTGCAACACCTGCGATTTCATCGTGCCACATCTGTTCACCGAGAGAGAATTTCCTTCTTGATATATTTGGCTTCTTGGTATGTTATTTTCAGAAATCTATTCAGGTATAGTTATGTTTCTAGCAGCTGGGAGATTCCCGGGGCCTGTTGTCTGAAAACTTTGATCAAGGGCAAGAAAAATATACATACAATATAATTTTGGTACAGTATGTAGATGTGTTAGCCTACATGGGAGCAGCAGACTGAGGTATTCCAGGTCCAGGCATCCATTAGAGGAGAATTTCCCTCTAAACAAACATTAAAAGTATATACCATCTAAAGGTAAACGTTTTCTTTTCTCAGCCCTGTGAGATGTTCAGTGAAATAGTAACATCTGGTTAATTTCTATAAATTATTGACATGAGCTAACGCAGAAAACACTGCCGTTTCGTGTTCCGAAGCTAAATATTTCCACCAAGGAATTCGCTCCGATTTTACTGATATTTGACTTTAAACCAAATGTAAAATATGAGCGTCCATTTCGCTGTTAACCGGCTTTGCGGTACGTCGTTATCAGTGGCTGTACGCGTTGAACTTAACCACCGGATATCAGTTGATCGCTTTATTTCCTTAGCGCAACATGCGCAGCTTTATATCGTCTGTTCGTTTATGTAAAATCTGATAATATGCAAATCGCTTAATAATAATAAAAATCTTTCTCTGGCAAAACAGTTTCATGAAGTAACATAGATCACTAAGTGCGGTTTCTTGGTCGATGTAATTTCACAGTTTAATTATAACCAAGGGCGTAGGCTTTCTTTCAACCTCGGTAGGGAATAAATCAGTTCCGAACCGCCCACCGCCCAAAACACACACGATACTCCCACAATATTGGTACGGACATGTCCCTACCGTCCATACCCAAATCTACGCCCTTTATTATAACATGCGGCTTCCCCTAGGAGATCTTCCATCCATTCTCCTGACGATTTTCCTAGAGGGTCACGGGTGGACTGGAGCTTATCTTAGGCGATATGGGACAGGTGTACACTTTAAACACATGCCTTTGGTCTGCAGGAGGAAAGCACCCGGAGGAGATCCGTACGGAAGGGGATAATCAAGAGAACTCCACACAGTCAGAAAGGGGACGAGATCCGAAACCCCAACGCGGCGAGGTGCGAGGCAGCGGGTCTCCACACTGAACCACGCACCCCAATATTGACTGTTTTGCTACATTAATTCCAAGATGTTTTGGTCGTGTGTCTGGTGTGTGTTTTTTCCTCCAAAATGAATGGATTGGAAATTAATTACAGTTTTATATTGATTAAATAATAAATATAAATATATGCATTTTATTGTATACATGAATGTTTATATAGGCCTATGTATTGTTATTATATGAAAATTACTCACTATACCGAACATAACGTAAAGCATCAATAGCAACACAAAACATGACTCCATAGAAAGTAATGGTAATACACTAAGCTGAAACATTAGCCCATTAATCCAAGGAAAATGGAAGTAGACAATCATTTCTGAAATAAAGTTTCACATTACCCTGTCGCCTTTATCCAATATGCCAGATACTGAACACATGGTACGTATACTGTGTATCGGGGTTGTAATTATCTACCGATATTGTCTTTCAAAACGATTAACTGTTCACTTTGTTAATTAATTGATATTGATAAATTGTCAAATAGATATATTTTATTTGTCAGAAATGCTACCCGACATTTGTTAAGAAAATAGAAATCAGAGCTATATTTTGTGCCAGTGAGACACATTTCGCGTAAGACTCAGTGAGGTCTTTTCCAAGGACGAATTTTCAGAAAGGTTTGTAGCTGTTTTTTATCCACGGTTAATCTCAGACAATCGATAGATTCGTTTGATAAAAAATCAATGAAGTCTGCAAAAGGCAAATAACATTAAAATGTTATCAGACATTCCATTTCCACACAACTCAAAGCAAGTTGCGATATTTATTTTAAAATATCATAATTTATTTCGAAACCGAAATATTAACATTTTGTACAAAAGCCGCGTCCGATGACCCTCTGAGTGATTTTTAACTGTTTTCACAGCAAATGTGCATAGTATTGACACTGAGCACGAATTTCACAATTCGAATACAAGCACAAAATCTGGAACTTTGCTGATTTTACCTTATACGCGTTTATTAAGTGTAAATGATTGTAGTTTTTCTTATTCCTCAATCGCATTGGCGAGGCTGTACTGATACTTGCCTCCCTGACTCTGTATACTATTCCGCTCTGTGCCACGGCGGTCTAACCAAAACCATTAAATAGGCCTACGTATTCGTGGAAACTTTGTTTTATTAAGATTTTTGTAAGTTGTAGTTAAGTTTGTAATAAGTGTATGACCACATACCAAAAAAAGAAACGGCAAATGATACACGCTATACACCGCCTATGACAAAAAAAGACCTGCTCCCTGTGTATTTTGTTGACTAAAGAACTTCTTTTGATTAATATTTATTGTGAAAACAATTGATTTAATATAATAGTAAAGCGTGTTCCGTCAGATGCAGGTAAAGTGTTTGTCTGTGGGGCGGGGGAGGCGGGGGGGTTGGCAAGGTGTGGGAAAAAGGGGGGACACCAGTACGCCGGTCTCTATGACATCATTACAGAGTAGGCGTATAAAAAGCGTGAATGGTGTATCACAATCAGAGAGCACTTGGAGAAAGTCGTGGAGAGAGGCAGGGAAAATAGCGCATTTGCGAAGAACAGTAAACTATCGGAAGTTTCAGCCTTAAGATCATAGGGCGCAACTTCAAAATTGAGATCAGAATGAATATCTCCCATCTGGCGGCTTGTGGAGTATTGATCACCTTGCTTTGCATCAGCACAGAGGCAAAACCTTTAACGCAGGCACAGCAAAAGGTAACCGTCCCCTTCTGTGTCGTGAGGACGTCGGCTGAGCGTATTAGTGACTTTTGAATTACACGAGAAAGTGATGCAGTTATTTTACGCATGTTTTTAAGCTTTTGTTCAGTTTTACTGGTGTCCTTCCGCAGTGCTTTTGCTTGATGTTATACTATTATATGACTGATTATCAATGGGACAAGTAATATTTGCATCAACGTTATTCCGCATTAGTTATTTTGATTATGACATCATAGCACGCAGTTTTGTAACATTTTAGAGAGCCTCCGGACGCAAGCAGTGGAAATGGCTTAATTTAATAGGAAAAACATAATTTAGTCATTATTTTTATTTTCAAGAAGGCTGAGCACCAGGAGAGTTTCTAACTATAGAAAAGAGCAGGGGGTAAGTCAATGTTACCTGGGACTTGACTTTTTTGTTTTTGAAGGACGATTGACATCGGGACTAAAATACTCGGGGCTCGACTTAAAATACTCGGGGCTATATCCCCGAATGATCGGACCTAGCGACGCCCATGCTGAGCACCTTAAACCAGCCTTACACGCTACAAGGTACTCGTGTTCATTTGAAAGACTCCCGACTGATTGCTGATTTTTCTTAGCTAATTTATAGTAATCAATTCTTGCAGCTAATAACGAAGAGTACGTTAAGGTGAATGTATACTTTGTTTGTAGTGTCCTGTATAAAAACTTCCATTGATTCTCCAGTGCATAATTTTTCATTTTAATTTCATAATTACGCTAGTTCTCAACGGCGGAAGCGAGCGTGAGAAAAGATGCATTGAATTTCAAATAAGATGAGATCTGCTGTAATCCTTAAAAAGTAACGATTTTTATATTTGTGCTAAGCAATAATATTTTCAAAGAGAAACGTTTTTGTTCGATAGTTACAGACGGAGGTCCATCTTCCACTGCAGCCCTATTTTGCCTATAATAATAATGAACACATTTCTGAATGAAACTAATGCTTAATCTTGGATGAGGACAAACTAATGAGTATGTCATTCCTAGTGGTAAAACACCTGCCCAATACCGGAGTTAGGTAAAACACCTGTTCCCTCATGGAAGCGTTAGCTCTAGTTTTCTTTAAACAATGCAAACTTAAATAAGTGAATGTCAACACAAGACTGTTATATATCTCCATTAACATTTCAATACACTTTCTTCAGTGAAAAACCAGAATATTTTGTTATAACTCAACAATTGTATAATGTGACCTAAATTTAGGAACTAAATGTGTCCAAGTAAAAGTATGTCCAAGTAAAAGTGCATATATAGACACTTTTTACAAGCATATCATAGGCTTGCTTTTCGAAGCACATGTGGAATACATGCAGTTTTTATAATGTCAGTCCACTTTTCTGTTATACAAAGTAGTTGCTGAGTTGCATTTGTCCCAAATCATTCTGTCTTATCTTTTAAATGAGATACACCACAATCAATGGGTACATATCTTCATTTCCAGCAGTCATTTTTTCACTTGTAACATACATAAAGAAAACAGGCATGTACAACAAGGTTAAGTGGATTTCTATGCTCCAGTCTCTTAGAAGTCTGCTGGGAGAGGAGCTTTCTAAACACCTGGCATCTGAGGAGTGGGAGAGGAAGCTGGAAAAGATGAGGTCCAGAGCACGCCTCTTGCGGGATTTGAGGCTGGACACCCGCGCCAAAGGGATGTGGGCTCGGATCCTGAACGAGCAGCCCAGCTCACGGAGACACAAAGCGGGGACAAAGAAGGGTGGCTCCACGTCCCGGGGCGGCTGCTTCGGACACAAAATGGACAGAATAGGCACCATCAGCGGTATGGGCTGTTAGAGACAGCGCCGGGAGACGCGGGGTGAGTCCAGCCACATGTTTTTCCCACAGTGCCAACCCCCCCCACACGGCCCAGGTATAAGGAAAGTCTTTGTCTTCTGGCATCGAGCCTGCAGTGTGGATGTGGTGGATGAACGCCTCTTATGAGTTGCCCTGGCTCACGGCTGCTACTCAAAGCCAGCTGACGAAAACCAAAAATCATAGATGGCTGACCTTCTCCATTAGTAGCCTCTACCGATGATCATCTTCATCTTAGTTCATCTTCTGGCAGCTACTAAGGCATTTGGTCATATCAGTCAATGTATACCAAATATATACCCATCATTTATTCAAGGCCTGTCAGCGCTGAAATTTTGTCATTGAAAGGAATTTCGGAGAACAAAGAATGCATGGTGAAAAATCACTTCACATTAGTAGAAGTGATATTCTGCTGTGAAATATTACTTTAAAAATTAGATCACATATTTGGTACGAATATGGTGCCAGTAATAAACAGTAAATGGACAGTGCATGAGAAGCTTTTCATAGATGATACTGATTTGCCAGGAAAACATGAGTGTTGAAATCTTGTAGAGCAAGGAAACTACAGCACTATATAGGCTTAAGTGTTTGAGGCTAAAAAACAGGCGACTGCATATCATGTGATCAGCTCGGGCTGAATGAGACGTCTTTGCTGCATTCAGTCTGTTAGAATGAAGGTTATTAAAATCTAAGTTTCCAAAAAATGTCGACACTAGAAAGATTCAGTGTGTGCGCGACCGTAACCGTATACTGTGCGCTCACAGTATTTTTTCACAGTATTCTTTCTTTCTTTCTCTTTTCTCTTTTCAGAGAAGACAACGGGTTTGGACAACTTTACTTTTATTTGGTCATCACCTGAGGAAATCACAAAAGTATTGTCTTTACTCAGAAAATACAGATTTTATGTACAAATCAACCACCGTGATCAGCGTTACTGAAGACTGCAACAGAGATAATTCTGACACGTACGACGAAAACACCCATTTTAAGATGGCGGACAGTGGTGTACAAACGAAAACGCAAAGCTGTATATGGTTGCTGCTGCTGTACATTCATGTACTTCATTCCCACATAAATGTATTTATGTCTTAAATCTATTTATATGTTTATAAAAGAGATATTTATAAATTTGAGTTTTATTTATGTATCATTTTGAAATGAATGCAAACTGCAGGTCAATTATGTTTGTAACTTTTTTGTCTTAAAAAGCTGTAAATGTTTTAGAAAACTGGGGAAAAAAGAAAAGTTCTACTTGCATCGTTGAGTCTCCTTCCTGTTTGTTCCAGACGCTGGTGTGAATTTGTCCAGTGGCACCCATTTCTGCTCCATCCATAAATGCACTGATACCTGCAATACTAAATATGAGCAAAAAAGACACTACACATGGCATCTTTAAACCATTTAGATACATAAAATGCATGTATTTTGTCTTCTAAGGCTTTACATTCAGTTGATTGGTTGTATATTTCTGTCATTGTGGAATAGGGTTACAACATCAATAAATCAAAAGTGTATGAATATTGTGAAGAACAATCATTTCAAGGCAAACTTAAAGGAGGTTAATAGCTTGTACTGGCATTTAGAACTTCATTTACAACATTCCGTGATTTATGATGAAAAAGTTTATTCTTCTGAAACTTTTCTTAGTCACCAGCTACTTAGTGGACCATACGTGATAAGACATCACTAAAAATGAACCGCAAATAACAAAATGCGTTGTGTGACCATTCAAACACCAGAGGGCACAATGGACAGAGAACCGCAGTTTACAAATGTAGCCGATTTCAATAACTCAAAAACACAAAGCAGTTTTGGAAAAACAGTGGATAAAAAACTAGCGATAAAAAGTGAGAATATACACACTACATTGAAACAAACAACAATAATAATAACGGATAAGCGGTTGGAAGAAGGACTGATGGAATACTGATACAAACAAACATATATAGCTGTTTGAGCTGTAAAATGTAAGCTGCCATTTGTAATCAATACTCTGTTCTACTGAGGAAGTCGATGTAGCAAATTATATTTCACTGCAGCCAATGCAATACATCACAACCGTGAGCGGGAAGGAAGCATGTTTAACTGCTTATCCGTTGATCAAAAAGTTTTAATTGTGGATAACTACATTTACATTTTAGATTCAATAAAAATTTAAAAATGCTTTGTATGGTCGTTTTCATATGACCCCCCCCCCACCACACACACACACACACACACACACACACACACATCTCCATACATATTCAAACACATACATTCGTCATAACACAACTTGAGATGTTTCTCAGAATGTTGCTAGTTGAATGATAAAACAATACTGCCCCCCTGAGGTTATAGAATATATAACTTCTTTTCAATTGAATTAATTAAGTGATAAAAGAGCAAGATTAAGATTTTAAGATAGGTATGAACATTCGTAAAGTTTCTTAAAAACATTCAATATGCCTCCCTTTAAGTTATACTGTATAGTTTTTTTTACATATTAAATAAACGACGAGCTCCTTGTTTTTATATTTCGAAAAAATTCATAGACTTATATTTTAGTTTAAGTATTATGCTGAAAACCATATTTCTTATATTCATCTTAGCCACAAATTAATGTTTTTCACTAATCGGGGGGAGATGGGCTTTAAGACCCAAATCAATCGAAAGCGAAAAAATTTAATTTGCTTGCTCGCAGCCCTAAAAGTCCTCGCGTCCTCTGCAATCTAAGATTGTACGTGAAGCGATGATATGACGTCCAACATAAGCCCTTGTCTACTTCTCTTGTTGTCATGGAGCGCGCTCCTGTTTTTAGTTTGAATAATATTGTGAATTTTATGCGTTGTACTAGATGATAGTACTTAGATAGTAATAGGGTTGCCAGCTTTCGTCAGCTGACGGGCCTGAGATTGCTGGTGATATGTATTGTCGTGTAAGTCTTTTTAGGGACTGTAATAAGAGTCTGTTGCGTAAACATGCTGTCTTGCTTCTGGTCTTTCAGTGCCTCGCAGTATATATTGCCGACATGGGGCACAAGTGCAGGTGTAGAACTGTATGCTGACATTTTTTTCCTTGACTTTTCTCAATATTCCACAATGGATATTGTCATTTTTGTATTAGAGAATGTTGGCAGTTATAGGTTTATGGTACAGTGCACATGTGAGTGTAATTTTTATTTAAGCCGGTAAATTATTTAAAATATTGGGTAACACTTCAGGGGGCACAAGTGACTTAGTAACTGTAAGGTAATGATTGATTAATTATGAATTAACATGATGAGTATGTAACTATCATTTAGTTTCTGTTAATTAATACATTAAGTAAGAGTGAACTACCACATTATTTGTGCCGCCTCGAGTAACGTCCTTCCAAATAGTGCGAGGAGTCACGAAGATACACATTTGATACTGAAGTTTTCCTGAAGTATAAAAATACACATACTGTTTTTCAGTAAGTCTTGTTTTTTAAACATCTCAAATCTAAAATGGATTGGTCAGAAAAAAAAATACATGAATTTTTAAAAAGTGGCAAACACCATATTGTCACATTAATTTAGTTATTTAGTAAGAATTACAAATATATGTCATAGATAAATACCCAAGCATTACGTTTTAGTGGAGACTCAACAGAGTGATTCTTCCACTGAACAGCACCTACACAATGAAGCATGGTGCTAACAGCATTGCGTCATGGGAAAGGATCTTCTCTACTGAGACTGAAAAAACGTAAAGATCTGCAGGAAAACATATAAAGCAAAGTGGTAAATCCTTTGCTTTCGTAAGATTGAGAAAAGCAAATAGAAACACGCCTAGAACAAGCTGAATATTTAACAAGCCCAAAAGCTTAAATTCTATGCTTTATCATGTACGTTTGGACCAAAATGAATTCTCTCATTGGATCTGATCCAGAGGTTTACTTTTAGTCACAAGACGAAATGTTTAACAAACTTACTTTTTACCTAAAAAGACAAACATATGTGATAGGAATATGCAGTTTAATACATTGGCATCTGAACTAGGCTGTCCCCTGCCTTGTGCCCTAAGCTGTCTAGAGGGTCCAGGTCCCTCACAGTACTGTACTGTGGAAGGTGGATGAATATTCAATTGGGAGACGCAGTGTCATCCATCCATCCATTTTCTGAAACCGCTTGTCCTGTTCAGGGTCGGGGGGGGGGGTCCGGAGCCTCAGAGGCTATGGGCGTAAGGCTGAGAACAACCCAGGGTGGTGGGACACAAAGTCATATGAAATATATTTTTTGCATTTTTGTGAATTATGTATTGCATTGCAGCTGCCCAGCTGCAAATGGAACTGAAAAGCTAATTTCACTCAGTCACTCAAAACTTAGTCCATTTATTGTGTCATGCCCCAGTCGTCTGATCCTCCCATGTGCCACGCCCCCTCATCTACCTCGTGTGGAATCCCCGTGTGGAATCCCCGTGTTACCAGCTGTTTCTCATTGTTGTCTGATTAGCCCAGTGTATTTAAGTCCGCATTCAAGTATATTTCCCCAGTCCGTCCATTAATGTTGTGTTGTTATTGTATGGTCCTGCTTGTTTCTGCTCCAATCAAAATCGCGAGTTCACCTGACTTTTGGAGTCCTGTTCCTGTTTCCCCGGTCTGAGCCCCGCAATACATAACAATTGTTGTTTTTGAGACAAGCACACATAACTGCCACAAACTGCCAGTTACCTCAAGTCAGTTTACCTCATTATGTGAAAGCAAAACTCATTCAGCCCTCATGTAAGCAAAGAAATTACATAAAATTTCCAAAACTCGAAAAAGTCCATAGAAATTCACTCGAAAACGTATGCGGTGGACTGAGTGAGCTTTGAAAATTCAGCTTCAGTTTTGGTTAGCTTTTTGATCATGGAATTCCACTACATAGACACAATGAAGCTGGTAACTCTCACAGGGGTCTTAAAGATTTAGAGATAAGGTATTTTCTTGGTTTGCTATTTACAAGGGAAACTTTACTGATGTATTGTATGGCAGGTTCACCTACAGAATGAAGGCATGCTAAGTAGGTAGACAGTGGGTAAACTTGAATGCAGAGCCTCCTTCCTGGGGCTCCCATGATTGTGAAGGACCGTTTGTGGAACATGGTGTTCTTCAGGGGCTCACTTTCTAGGCATACATCTGGGATATTGACCTGAGGATATTTTCTTCCAGTAAAGATTCTACGGATCCGTGATTATACCTTTTTATACATAAATAGTGAAGGGATTTTATCTGTACATAATTAAATGAGAAGATACATTAAAGATGAATTAAATGAGAAAATACAGATGAGCAGTCAGAGGGGGGGTCACAGTAATGTTGTGTTCCCTGAAATGTTACAGTCTGTGAGGGCTTGCCCAATGCCCTACGGTGCATCTTTCCATGACAGACATATGGCGTATAGGACCCTGATGGCCCACAGTAATTAGCCAAAACAAGCTATTAGGCTGAATAAGGAGAAGGTGTGGAGGTGTCCTGGTGGTCAGTTTAAGCCAGTTGACAGAATTAGATCACAAGTCTGTAACAGCCCTGCCATGCCTGTATCATGTCATTGCATGCCACATGTTGCAGGCATACTGCTTTTTGTCTTTCGGAATTAGGGGAATGGATTCAGGTGTGTTGGCTAAGTATTGGACCGATGGCAGATATTCACAGAGATATCAACACCTATAGCTGATATAGCTGAATGCCAAGCAAATAGTCTGGTCTATTGCACTGGCACGTAATATTTATTCATTCCTTTAGTCTTCCTATACTAAAATAGATAATTTACAACTTCACAAAGAAGCAAAATAATAGATTGAAATGGCAGAGCTGTCAACAAGTATTGCTGATGCACTTACTAAGTGTTGCTCTGGACAATAATCGGGCTTGTCTCCGTACCAAACATTACCTGGGGTAAACAAATAGTTATAAAACTCTGCCTTGTCATTCGCTACTGAAATACATCAGAATCCCCACAAGGAACACCGCAATATGAATTAAATTAAGTTTAATGTATTAGCTAATTTGTCCTTTGTTCTATTATACTGTGTGATGTTTGTGAAACAAGGGAAATTGAAAAAAGACCATCTTTGGACCTTTCCTGGTCTATGCAGCACTTTACATGCGGCTAAACCCGGGACTGAACACCATGCAAAATGGAATATAACAAGCTTCAAAGTCATTCATTTTCCCCAATAATGGTAAACTCTGTCTAAAGGGATATTTAATCAGTATTTATCATTTTCACAATTATTCATAATTTTCTTGAAATGAGTGACCTTTAAACCTGTAATCAATCCTAACTCAAGGAGACTAATGTGAGTTGTATTTTGTACACTGTAGGAAATCTATTGAAAATAGAAACATTTACCACTCGAAAAGAACTAAAATTTGAAATACATAAAGACAGATAAGCCATTAAAAGTTTGCATAGACCAATGAATGAATAGCAGGAGCCAATTAAGTTTTAATACTGAAATGATCAACCTAAGTGAAACAGCAAATATGAGAGTATATTAAAATGAATAAAAAGACTGCAAATCAAATGAAAGAAATTATTTAGAATTAGAGATTAAGGACAACATATGTCAAGACTCTAAAGAATAATTTTACTAATGCTTTTTTGTGTTTTTTTTTCAATGTCTTAGACATAGGATTACAGACATTAAGTCCTCTGCACTGAAACTGCTGTATGAAATGTCTTTATAATTCTAAGACCAAACATATTACTGGCATGGATACTCAATTTATTAACAGCAATCTGGTATAAGAGAACACCAATCACTCAAAAAGAACTTTTTTTTCTACTATGAGAAAATCAGCTATGGCAACACTCTGGTGAACCATCTCATTTTTAATATAACTGAAATTTGACATTATAACATGAATGAAGTGGGCTGGTACTCACCAGTACAGTACCAGCACCTGTTTGTTTTTCTCCTCAGAGTACTGGCACCTCTCAATATCTGCTGGTACGGAATAAAAAGGGGAGTACCAGCATGTGGTACTGAATAACAAGGGGAGTACCGGCACCTGGTACGGAATAACAAGGGGAGTACCGGCACCTGGTACTGAATAACAAGGGGAGTACCGGCACCTGGTACTGAATAACAAGGGGAGTACCAGCATGTGCTACTGAATAACAAGGGGAGTACCAGCATGTGGTACTGAATAACAAGGGGAGTACCAGCATGTGGTACTGAATAACGAGGAGAGTGCTGGTACCTGGTACTGAGTAGCAAGGGGAGTACTGGCACCTGGTACGGAATAACAAGGAGAGTACCGGCACCTGGTACGGAATAACAAGGAGAGTGCTGGTACCTGGTACTGAGTAGCAAGGGGAGTACTGGCACCTGGTACGGAATAACAAGGAGAGTGCTGGTACCTGGTACTGAGTAGCAAGGGGAGTACTGGCACCTGGTACTGGATAACAAGGGGCGTACAGGCATCCTATAGTACTGAATAACAAAGGGAATACCGGCACCTGGTACTGAATAACAAGGAGAGTACCGGCACCTGGTCCTCAATAACAAGGGGAGTACCGGCACCTAGCACTGAATAAAAAGGGGAATACGGACACCTGGTACTGAATAGCACGGAGAGTACTGGCACCTGGTACTGAGTAGCAAGGGGAGTACAGGCACCTGGTACTGGATAACAAGGGGAGTACCGGCTCCTGCTTTTTCCTGCTTCAAGCACCGATAACACTAAACAGAACCATTAAACAGAAAAGGCAGTGTGGCATACTCTGTGATAGGAAAGACTGAATTATTGATTTTCAGACATCTTAAAACAAGTAAAATATATATCCATCCATCCATCCATCCATCCATCTGTCCATCCATTATCTGCTGCTTATCTGGGGTCGGGTCGCAGGCGCAGAAGTCTAAACAGGGATGTCCAGACCTCCCTCTCACCAGCTACCTCCTCCAGCTCCACCAGGGGAATACCAAGGCATTCCCAAGCCAGCAGAGATATATAATCTCTCCAGCATGTCCTGGGTTTGCCCCTGGGCCTCCTCCCAGTTGGACATGCCCGAAATACTGGTTGAGCAAACTCCCATGAACACTCCAGTATCCTTGTGAAGGTGAAGAGTGCTCTGCAATCAGGACAGAATCTGCATTGTTCCTCCTGGATCCAAGGTTCGACCATGCGGCAGACCCTCCTCTCCAGTACCTAGAGATGGGCAAGATTCCTTCTGAGTCTTCCAGCTCTACTTCCTCAAAGGAAGGTGTATCAGTGGGATTCAGAAGGTCCTTGAAATATTCTTTCCACAGTTCTCTATCCCTGCTATAAACAGTGTGGGTAAAGCCCTTCTTCCCCCTGCTGAGTCGCCTGACACTTTGCCAGAATATTTTTGAGGCTAAACAAAAGTCCTTCTCCATGGCCTCACCAAACGAAACACCCACCAAAGCTGCTTTCCACTTGTGGTGGTGAGGTTTGTCTGCCTCTATGATTCTAGGAGATATTTTGGTGGGGGCAATTGCCCATGGTCAGGTAAGATAAATTGATCCTATGTGTGTGGATGAACTAAGTAGATTCGGAACACCACAATGAAGGTTAATTAAAAGTAAGATATTACCCCGCCCGGATTGGGGAGATTGGGGCCTTGCCCTGGAGCCTGGCCTGGGGAGGGAGCTCACCAGAGAGTGCCTGGTGGCTGGGCCTCCACCACTGGGGCCTAGCCAGGCATTTCCTGGAAGAATGACATGGGTCCACCCTCCTGTGGACCCACCACTTGCAGGAGGAGCCATGGGGGACGGGGTACAATGTAGATCGGGTGGTGGGTGAAGGCAGGGTCCTCAACGGACCAATTGTCGGCTACCAAAACATACACACATATCAATGTAATATACAAGCAACATGTCCAGAGAATACAGAAGAAACCATGTATTCAACGTAGCTCATTTTGGGCATATTTACACTCCTGCCAAATTATGACCATTTTATACATAGCACACCTACAACAAACCACTTTTGAAATAACCTTTTTGCACAGTCCAGGGATCATCAACTTGTGTCTGTCGCAAGACTCATCTGTGACACACCCCCTTCTTTGATTTATTTTATTTAGGCCAGGGTTCCCTGGAGGGTCAGTCTGCAACAGAGCTTGCAGATTTCACTGCTCGAACTCACCTTATTCAGTTCAGCAGCTAATTGCTAGGTTTAGTAGGTGTGTTTCAGCTGGGAAATATGCAAATTGTGGTGCAGACTGACCCTCCAGGACCAGAATTGGGGAACCTTGATTTAGGCTATATGTATATATTTTTTATTTTAAAGATATTTTATCCACCTTACCAGTAACTAGTCTCTAAGTCTCTAAAGTCTCACAGAAACATTATTTAGGTTTATTCATGACGTCACATTGCAGCAAATAGCAAGTAGGCAAGTGTAGTGGGACCACAAAACTATTGTGAGGACCACAAAACTATTGTGAGGACCACAAAACTATTTCCGCCTGCACTTGCAGTGTTCAGTACACTCCCGGTATATCCATTCTCCTCAGGAGACAGCATATTCAGTTTCCGTGAGCCCCATCCTCCTAGCAAGAAAAGTTATTCAAAACCTGAATTGTATTGAAATGTGACAGTAGATTAAAACAATTTAATCATGGTAATCGTACATTCCAAATGATTTTACAGCAATGTTAAAAGCCTTCTAACTCTAAAAGACTCTAAAAGAATTAGAAATTGGTAGGCTCAGTGTACCTGCTCCTTTGTAAATCAGCCAGCCCCCAGACACACTTTCCAGTTTTGGATGAAGATCTTTGAGTGTTGAACATATCTTCAAGAACAATATTAAACAAGGTTCAACCAAGGAGACCTCAATAGTTTGATTCGACACAAGTGTTTATTTGGTGGAACAATTTGAATGTGTATGTGAAAAGTGATTTTGCGAAGCCCGTCTCTTGGTCATCGTCTAAGAAGCTGACAGATCTGGCTGGGCGACCTGGCGGGAGGTGAAGGAGCCAACCCCAAAACTTAATACTATTAAGAGGACAAGGAGTAAGACAACTGAACCACTTAGGTTATCAGGCGAAGCTCTAGACCTGTTGAGAAGAAACAGTGAACAATGTTTAGATAATGATGTCTTGACTAGTTGAATGTTTGGAAATTGACCGTTGACTTTTATAGCTGCTGAAGGACTATAGGAAGAAATCATGCGTCTTGAAAGCAGTATGGAGCCGCTGAAGTACAAAAAGGAATTATGGAGACGCTAAACACTTTGCTACAATTATGGAGCTGATACTTTAATGTAAGAGTGTATGGAGATGCCGAACGATTTCGAAAGTGGTATGGAGCCACTGGTGTAACGAGAAGGCGTTATGGAGACGCTAAGCAATATGCAAGTTGAATGAAGCCGCCGACGTCATGAAGAAGTGTTATGGAGACGCCAAGTGCTTTGCAAATGGTATGGAGCCACTATGTTAATGCTCGGGAGAAGGGCGCTTGATTTTTGATATGTCCAAGTGTTAACAGCCTCATTCCTCCCCTCCCCTTTTCACTTTATTATGCATCAGTCGACGACGCAATAAACTTAATCATGTTGGCGGGTAAAGGTGCTTCGCTTGCAAAAACCGATATTACAAATGTCTTTAAAATAATTCCCATACATCCTTCCCAATGGCCTTTGTTTGGCATTAAATGGCAATCTAGGTTTTATTTTGCATTCAGGTTTCTGGTTGTCAGAGCACTCTACCATGTGGGCAGTGGTTGTTTAATGGTTAGGGACGTGCACTTGTAATCAAAAGATTGCTGGTTTGAATCCCTGACCAGCAAGGTGCCACTGAAGTACTCTGAGAAAAGTACTGCTCCCAGGGCATTGAATTAGTTGCCCCCTGCTATGTCACATATGGGCTAAATGCAGAGGACACACTTCGTTGTAGTGTGTCAACACTGATCACTAAATTCCAAATACTGCTGAACAAATCGCGGATTCTTTTTGTCTTGCACTTACTTGATTTTTGCTGGAGGATGGCGTTCACGGAAACTAAATATGCTGTCTCCTGAGGAGAGTGGATATACTGGGAGTGTACTGAACACTGCAAGTGCAGGCGGAAAGGCTGTCCTATACATCTCTCCTATACAGGAGGAACTAGACACTCAACTACTGCCACCTGACTCCTGGTCCATCTCCAATATGCCAAGAGAGATCAGATCAGATCAGCCTTCAGAAACTAATACAAAGGAGGCATGTACTGGAAGTACAGACAATGTTGGAAAATGACAACCTCAGAAATGGCTGTCATGCACTATTAAGTTTGAGATGTAGGCAGGATGAATATAAGCATCACATTACTTTTTCTTTCATTCCTCTTGACGGCCTACAGAAGATGATGTGGTTATAGCGTTCTCAGACACAGAGGTGTGTTCTAATGTGTTGAATGTATATTTCTGAGATGTTATTTCTACTTGTCATGTTAAAAATTTAAGTGCTTCCAGTTGCAGACCGTGTGCCCAGTCTGCGGGCAGAAATTTCCTCCCAATGAGCTTGAGGCACATGCAAGCGAGTGTGGAGAGAGGTAACAAAATCTTGTAGCAAAACTTGGATTTAATGCTTTGAAATTGACCGAGCTGTTACCATAAGAACTGACTGCGCTGTTTGTCGTATACTTGATAACACTTGACAATTTTTTTTTGCTATTTGGTTGTGATTGTTGCAATAAAATTTTTGCTTAGTGTTGACAAAATCTTTCAAAAAGTTTACATTTAAGGCATTATTTTATTTGTCTTTGTATGGTATGTATTTATACCTTCTTATGTTTGAGGTTACAAGATATGGGCTGCATGCAGCAATGAAGGCTACATTCTTTCCACTTCAAACGATGAGCATTTCTAGGTTTGTATGCCTCGGTAGTCTTCCTAAATATGAAAGGCAGAAGTTCTAATTGATTTTGGGTCAGATGGCTCATATTATGTCAAAGAATCCAGATACCAAAGGCTATATGACATTACAGAGGCAACAAAAAATTTGACAAACACACAATTGACAGAATAAGTAACATACTACTAGGTGTTGGCTGACTTCAGATTTTTTTAAGTCGACCTTAATGTCAAGTCGACTTCGACTAGTCGCTGATGACGTCATTCATTTTTTTCAGTCATTAATAAAATCACAGGAGGGGGGATACTTTATGTTACATCTCGTTTCACGTATATAAGTCGAGTTAAACCGTATTATCTAGCGAACTATCGATTGTAATGAACTAAAGCTAAGATGAACTCATCCCAAAATACAATTCTTGTTTCCTTCCATTTAAGTGCAAAAGAAAATACTGCAGTACTCATAAAACAATACATACAGTATGCAAGAGCCTGCAAGGAAGACCAATCCTTCGTATTCCTCTCCATTTTTTCCTTGCTGGTGTTGCTGTTCCCTTAATAAAAGAACAGTCTCCTGCATCCATTCTGTGACTGCTGTGTTCCTATATGTGTCACCCACGTGAACAGCGACTAGTCGACATCAAGCTCAAAATGTCATTGTGGTGCAGTAAAGTCAACCTGTTGACTAGTCTGTGCAACCCCTACATGCTCCATGTGGTATGCATAACACAGTTTGAATACTTCTGACTTAAAAGAATCAACACACAGCATGCATTCCAGAATCACACTTCTTAACAGGCATTTATTTCTCCACCAGCCATGATAATGTCCTGCAAGCCATCGGTGCTGCTGTTAACAAAGAGGAATGTATGAAGATCAAATATGGTGGAGCGGGGTCTTGCTCAATGGAAGCGACAAATGAAGGCATCACCTACTGCTCAGCTAAAAATCACATTCATAGATGAGGCAGGCATTGATACCAGGGCATTAGGAAAGGAGTTCCTCACAGGTACACGTATTTGAAAAATACCTTAAATCATGATTTTTAAAAAAGTTGCAATAGAAGTGACAATAGTTACATGAATTGAGGGATTCTTTATGTTAAGACATGGTTGGAGGTGTGGAGCAGAAGCTATTTGAAGGTGACCAGACTGGAAAATGTCCCAAATACATGGTATTCCATGGTGGATCTTGATCAAACAAACCTCAGGTACAGCATACTTATATACAGGGCCTGTAAGTCCTACAACAAGATTTTGTTTACATGTTATCCTGGCAATGATTTTATGTTTAGTAGGTGTGGAGCAGGGCCTGTGGTTCAGGCGACATGTTCGGTGAGGCTCTACTCTCACTGCTGCTCTGGTGGGGAGGGAAACAATTAAGGGAAATGACACTGAGACATTCCTCACGTGTTCCCCGCACCACCAATTCTCCATGCCCTGGCAATCACCAGTCACGGCACCCTACGCCACAGTCGGTTAAATGCTGTGCTAAAGATAGGGGGCCAACAATTTTGTACAGATGTAGCCACTTGAATTTTCCCCTGTTTCCATGATGGGGCCTTGGCTGGTCCTTGGCTGGTCCATGACTGGTCCCTGCTGGGTCCTGGGTGGGACCTTGACTTTAATGAGATCCCCCACGATGATGTAATGAACAAGGGGGCTGGCATGATCCACCCCTTAACTCTCTGTGTGTAAAGTACTTGCAATGATTTATGCATCCACCAGGGAGAGCAGTGATTATGAAAGCTGAAGTGACTTACCTGAAATAAGGTGAGATACCTGAAATCAGGTATTGTAACTCCACTGCAAAAAATGAAAATCTAAACAAGTTTAATTTTCTTATATTTAGACAAAATTCCAATTTCATTAATAAATTACACTGCAATAAATGGCCTGTGAAATTTAAGAAATTGTTTCTATTGTGAGGCAAAGATGGCCTAAAACTACCAAAATTATCTGCCAGTGCAGTTAGAAAATTATACTTGGTAAGATTTCCTAAAATAAGACAATATGCCTGAACGCAAGAAAATTAATTTTATTCATAAGATGTGTTTTTAGTCAGTTTATTGATGAAATTAGAATTTTGTATTTTACTTCCCCTTTTGGAGATGAGGCGGACCCAAGATGTGTGCAATACAATAATTACAGGGCTAAACAAAGTAATAAGACTGATATTGTTGAGCAATGAGGGACAGTGTGGTATATGAAAATTAAACTTATCATACTGTATTTTTCAGTACTTTTTACAATAAAATAATCCCTGTGTATTTTTCTTTCTGCCTTTCTTTTAGATTCAAAAGTACATATTACTCTTCTGCCTCATTTGTAGCCCTTTTATTAGAATTCATTGTGTGCTTGAAAATTAAGACAATCCATTAAAACTTTTATATTTTAGTTACAAAAACACACCAATCATTGAAAATACTGTTTTGTCCTGTGAAACTGCCTCAGGACAGTGTGGATGTCTGCAGCCTTTCATATTCACAGCAGGAGGGAAGTGTTAAAAAACGACATGTAAATGCGTTGTTGAAATCTGAGCTCCAGCATGCAGGGGGAATACTGGCCATTGTTTCGTGGGTTTGGGTGTTGGGTAACTAACCTAAGTCTATCAATTTTCCCATAATGTTGATGTGTATAGCAGAATGTGGTGACCAGGTTGATTGTTTTTAATGGTTATATGAATATCATACAGCATTTTGATGATAATGGTGCATTTTAATTGCATATACTGCACTGCATAGTACAGTATTCAATGGTGGCAGAAACAAACTCCTATTCACCTATGGCACTTGCATTCCCATCCAGCACGTTTTCTATGTTCCAGTCGCTCTTTGGCTTCTTCAGATGTTTAGAAATGTGTGTGAACAGTTTTGAGTCATTGTGTTTAAATGACCACTGTGTGCTGGCTGTGCTTACCTTCTGCGGCCTGTGTTTTCTATTTTGCATCAAAGTTCACCATAGCGCAAAATGTGTTTTGATGAATGAGAATGTGTTTTTCCAGCTTTGCAAAAAGGGTGACTGAGATCTGGAAACTGTGTCTATCTAGGTCAGCACGCTTTAAAGTTTCGCCAAACGAGTGACTGATTCAGTAAATGTCTTTTGGAAATTGAAAGTTTTGTTCACAAAATGATTTTTAATATTTCAGCAATTCGGAAAAACTGTAAAATATTTCACCTATCCAAAAAGCATTTATCCCAAAGTGCTACAAATGCTTTTATTCAGCACAAACTCAGCACCAATAAAATGAGATAATTTAGAATGTGATTATTCTATTTTTTGTTAAAATCTACTTTAAACATATACTTTTCAAAATTGTAAAAAAAATCACATTATAAACATTTCTAGCCAAGACTTTTGAGCTCTTAAGCTTATAGACATAGGGGCTGGCTACACAAAGGTGAATGAGACATTCAAAAAAATGTATGAGGTTTGATTACTAAAGTGTTACAACTTTGAAGTGACTTTGGAGTCACCTCACCTTTGCATACTGTCAATGGCCCATCAGTCTGGAATGTCAGTCTTGCTCCTCACACCAATCAGTTTGGAAAGGCAGTGTGAATTTTACAGTTTTTTTCAACTGCTAAGACAGATACTGCAATACTGCAGTCGCTTTCTCAAAGCTCTTCATACAGTCACCACAACATTAGTTTATGTGGGCTAAACTGTTAAGCATTTCTCATTGCTTTCATACAAAATGCAATCAATGACTAAACACTTCAAAAGTCATGGATTCCTGTCTCACTCAAAATCCATCAACATCACAACATTACATTTTCAGAGGCCATTTTGCACATGCCTACATACTGACCCTAAAACTACTAATAAGACAGTCAAAACTGAAATACAACAATTTGCTAAATTACTATCAAGACCATTTCTAAAATGGATTGTAAAAACCACATAATTTAAACAAATTATGTCAATTGACACAAGATCAAACAATGAATGCTGGATACCAAGATATTTCTCCAGAGCAATGCCAAGGATGGATCAGGCATGTGAAGAGATACTACCCTAGATTCTACCCTGTTTTAGCAATTCAAAAAAACTGTAAGAAAAGAGACAATACTAGCCTTTTTACAGTTTATAACATGTGACGGATTAAACATTGATGAATAAAATGTGCACTCACATTATATTACAGGAATAATACAAAACAATAAATGAATACTAGAACAACAAATTGTTACTCCTGATCAGGATGCCAAGCTTCAAAACAGTTCCTGTCTAGTTGAAGGCAGAGATAGAAAGCACATACTTTGCACTTCCGAGGGGTTTTTGTACATACTGTATAATATCATAGCACTGGATTAGTATGTACCGGCATGCTCGCTAGCCAAGTACCTAGCCCTGTTTGTCTCTGGTGTTGTAAAAACTTTGGCTGTGTTTTCAGTTTACCTTAAATCCAAAAAGTTATCTGGCTAAACAAGAAATCTTTGTGATGCTTTGTGAAGTACCCCCCAATCTCAACCCTATTGAAAATTTGTGCGTTATGCTTAAAAGCCTTGTCCGTGATAGGGAAACCAAATAGTTTAAATGAACTAGAAATTCTGCAAAGAAGAGTGGTCAAATATTCAGCCAGAATTATGCCAGAAGCTTGCTGATGGCTACCAAAAGATTCTGGTTGATGCCTGTTGTACTTGTGTATATAAACTTGTGACCACAACTAAAATGTGTTTTTGTAAAGAAAGCGCCATCTCATGGTAACACCCTGCAAGTGAATGAATGGGGCGGTTTAGACGAGAATTTAGGCACACTCCCTTTGGCTGGCTTTTGGCAGGCAACCGGCAGGAAGTCGGTCCTCTAAAAGGTGAAAATGAATGACAGACCCATTTTTAGTTTTTTTTTAAAGTTTAAGTTAAAGTTTGAAAAAAGTTTACCAGAAGGTTTTTGAGTTATCGTCATCACCAACAAAGCACCTGTGGTGGCGGCATATTCCTCGATTCCTCCATTATATTCCTCGTTCCTCCATTATATTCCTCGAAGTCTGGGGAATACAATTATGCCTGCAGGAGCGCTTATTGCTACAGATATGTAACCATACTCAATAGTAGAGAACACAGGATTTAGTTCATCATTGTTATTATGCTCTCTTATGTTTTCATTTTTTAACTATTTCACATAATAATTTTTACAATGCACAAATAAGTGTCCCTTAAGTTTTGCTATTCAGACATGTCATTGTCAGACACATTGTCATTGGTTTACGATTGTTCCTAATCACATTTTTTTTTGCAATTTCAATAATGAATAATTTCAATACAAATTATGTTTGACCTGTTTTACTAAAATTGTATTGAACTATGCACCCAAAAATGAGTTTTGTACCGAACCATGAATTTTGTGTATCTTTTATTCAAACAAACATTGACGAAATCTGAAACTTTAGTCCTTCAGTATCCTTATACTATATATTTGGAAATTTTAACAGCAAATTCCCTGCCATATCACTGGTTAAGCTTGGCCCGAATGTGCAACGGCCCACACCTCCTCATAATTTCAGTACAGTCCCCTACCAGAATTTGTGAGCTGGGCCACTAGCATTCTCCCATGGTAATACAATGCCCATTCGCTCTATCAGTAAAATAAATGAGACTTTCCATTCAATAAAATACAGTAAGTCGCCAGTGAACACTGTAGGATATGGCATTATCAGTCTATTTAAAACAATACTGTCCTGAACAACTTGCACAAGGAAAAAACACATCATTTAGAGGTAACATAATGACATTTGGGGGGGGGGGGGTGTTATTAAATAGGAAAGGAAAATGGACATGGCAGGCTCTATGGGTCACAATAAAAAGGTTGGATATCAGTTTCCAGTTTTATGTCTCCACTTCCCATTCAGACATTTTAATTCACACTTCTGAAGTTGTAGTTCCTTCCTATCCCACTCATTTTAAAAGTTCTTTTCCAGCAGCTTCATTTCTCTGCAGGGCTATTTTTTATAATTTTGTCAAAATAGCTTTATCAAAAAGGATTCTTTACCATTATTGCGAACCCTGCTGTTTTGCAGCCGACAACAGCACTCCAGACCATGACACCCTTTGCAAAGTGTGCAGACAATACACATGGAGAATCACAAACTAGATGGGAAACTATGCACCAATATGGCATATGACAGCCTATGCTTGTGATGGATGGTATGGTATGGTGTGGTATGGTATGGTATGGTATGGTGTGGTGTGGTGTGGTATGGTATGGTATGGTATGGTGTGGTGTGGTGTGGTATGGTATGGTGTGGTATGGTATGGTGTGACAGGCTGCAGAAACTCATGTCTTATAGCTGATTCCGGAAAGATAGTAACCAATCTGCTATTCTTATTGAATAAACATATATAAAACTCAACAAAAATATTCATACAACCAAGTACAGAAAAAGGAACAACCAAAAATATTTTATGTTTATTCCAAGTACTTAATCACTATCTTTTTAATTAAGATTACAAAAACTGTTGCATAATGTGAAACCCCAGACCAATCTCAGACTGTAACAACTGGTTCTTTACATTAATTCCATGAAGCCCAGTCTCCAAAAATACTGATATATGCTACGTAACATTCGCTGAGCTTTGAGCCTCTCCCAAGAAGGTGTGAGGCAATAGTGTCATCGTCACACCTACAGTAAAAGACCTAATAAAATTCACCTTCAAATATTGGACATAGCTTAGAAACCATGCACACACTGCCACCTACTGCGCTGAAGTATATTGCTGGGGAAAATAAGCGGAAACTTCAAGTGGAGAAAGAGTAGGAATTAATGAAGCCATACATTTACTGCAATTTTCCTAATATGCAACAAAACATGTTTAAAAACAATCTCAACAGGAAATCCCCAAAAACCTAGAAAAAATAACTAGAAGAATTAAGTATAGAAGTTTCAAGAGTGCTTCTTAAGAGTACCTAAGACTTTTTACTTTTACAGAAAGAACTAATGTAGCAGTGCTTTCTCGGTTAAACATCATTTGTATCATGCTCAAAGGGTATGCTTAACATGGATCAGATTATAATGACGTTACACAAAAAGGCGATGTGGCACAAAATGAGGCATGACGTGTTAGGGCTACTGGATTATGGCAAAAATCATAATCACGATTATTATGGTCAATATCGAGATTAGAATTATATAAAACAATTACTCATTGACTTAATATCCTGCATTTATTGAACTTATAAAAAAGTGGATTTCCTTCAATATAATCCAACAGCATCACTGAGAACCAAAATACGATACAATAATACCTTTATTTTGCTTATTTTGTTTTGATTATCGTTGGAAGCCAAAATCATAATCGAAATTAAAATTCGATTAATTGCCCAGCCCTAACATGCGCTATGGATACATTTCTTTATGCTATTCGTGGGGGATCATCTTTGGATAAAAACTGTCTGTATGAGTAATGCTCAAACATTGCAACTTCAGTTATGTGGCTTAGCGTCCCCATAAGTTCAGAACTGCGTGTGCATCTGTAAGTCAGGGGTCTATGGTCATGATTTTATGGTTCAAATGCTGGAGCTGGCAAAGTGATGGCACTGCTGGACCCTTGAGCAACGCACATAACCTCGACTTATCCACAACGCTGCCTGACGCTGCTATCTGATCCTTAATTGTATCTTGCATTAGACAAAAGTGTGAACCTAGCAACACTCTGAAGCAATGTAACCCCCCCAGCAACATGTAAGAGAAAATGAGAAAGAAGAACAAGGAAACTAATACTTACAATAAAATTTGGGCAAGTTAGCTACTTGAATCCCCAACGACGTTAAGAATCTTTACGGTAATGTTACCTTCAAAAAAGCTATTATGTGCATTATGTATACCATTTTATTATAGGCTGAACAATTAATCGACCTGCCAAAATAATTGGCTGATATGAGGTAATTGCAAAAAAATTGACATCGAGGTTTATAACGGTCAATAAACGACACTTAAAAAGAAACGAGAAGATGGAAGTCGGATCCTTCAACCAACTGTGTTGTCGTTGCGTAGTTTTTCCACCAGAGGGCACACCGCAACTTCCCTGTCCACAGCACCCGTGCTTGATACATACAAAATAAATTTGACTCTTGTTTATTAAAACTTCAATATATTTTGTTGTACTTTTGTTGCAAGTATTATTTATGACAATGAAGCACGTTTATTTTTAAGGTGCATTATGTCATGTTATCTTGGTGAGGACTTTTAAATAACTACACTCAGTAAATGCTAGGGGAAATCTTTATGTTATGTATGTTCCTGAAAAAAAAACAGAAAATATTGGCTGATATATCATTATCTCATTATCTATATTATATCAAAATCTGTATCCATATCGGGTAGTCCTATATTGGCCAGGCTCTAATTTATATGCACATCTTATTCAGGGCGTCCCTTTACTATAATGCTCAAGAGGCTCCAAGTGACCAGTGACTCTGTATTAGACACACAGCTTTGGAAAATAGATAGAAGCACAGGTGGTTTCTTGACACTTGAATTCAATTAAATATGATAAACTACCACCAACTGGCACTGGTCTGACTGACACAAGCCAATACAAAAGACACACTATCAATGGTTATAAGGGACCTTAACTCTTAAGACATTAACTCTTCCCCTAGCATATTTCTAAAATCTAGCTATTCTCAGGCTATTTACCAGGCTATGAGCAACACATGAGATTTAAGGAAAACTGAGAGTAGGAAGAGAGATCTGTAGTAGGTGAGACCACATGTTGCAGAGGCACAGACTTGCTTTGCACAGCTCCAAAAACTCAAGGTTCTACCTAATTCTGCCAAATAGCCCCAGTTTCACAAAAACATAAGCGTTCTGAAAACAAGGATACTATTGACAGTAGTGGGAGGGCGGGCTGTCTGTGGGCTTGTGTGTGTGTGTGTGTGTGACAAAGGCCATCTTAACAGTATTTGTGTACTATCCTCAGTAAATCACTTACTCGTCTTCAAAACAAAGCTAGGTGTTACACAAGTCAAAAAAGACAACTGAACTGTGAAGTTTAAGCACATAATTTACCGTAAGAACTCGGCGTGATCAAGAACCAGCGAACGCGTGATTATTTTAAATGGAGTTACCCCATGCTTTTCGCACATGTATAACCGACCACGTGGTCGCACACATGCCTGGGAACTACCCACAGCTTCAGGTTTAACTTCAACAAACGTTTAGAGAGAAACAATAATCTCCTAATTACTCGCTGTCATTTTTAAAAGTCAATCATTACTAGTAATTACTAGTTTACAGTTTTTATTGCAGTAAGAATGCAGTAACTTTATCCATAAACATCAACAACATGCCGTCTTAATCTGCCAGAATGCATACTGTCGAAACTTGAATCAAGTCACAAACCGAACTAGGAAAAAAATACATTTAACACCAGAAATTACACGCAACATTTACCAAATATTAAATTATCATTCAAAAACCTAATTTGCTCCTTTCCTGCGAGTAGCCATTATGCAAATAGACCTCGTGTTATTGGCTAGAAGGGGCGTGCGGGTAAAGAAGCGGTGAACGCGCAGTCAAGTGAGGTACGCCATTGAAACCGACGGGCTCTTCCTTTTCCATGCATACATGCAGAGCGAACGCAGGGCTGTTATGCAAATTGGCGTCCTGTGATTGGATCGAGGATGCGCGTAGGGCTCCTCCTTTTCCTGCATACATGCAGAGCGAACGCGGGGACATTATGCAAATTGACGTCCTGTGATTGGACCGAGGATGCGCGTAGGTGGAGAGTCACTGAATACGCAGGCAAGGGAAGTAAGACGGTCGTGTGGCTGCAAAGCAGTCTTTCTTCTTAGTGCGCCCCTTGAAGCAGTCAGGCCCACGTGTAGGTTGCTAAGCGTCTTCCTTTTATATTACTTTCTAGACGCATATTCCTTATCTTTTCAATAACCATGGTAAAGCTGGCAAAGGTAAGCACTAACTTTCGCCTTATTTTGAACATAAAACGCAGTTGAGGTTGTAGGGTTGCTGTGGGGTCGTAAAATATGAAGTTCCTATATGTAAGCATTTGTTTGTTATTTTAAAACGGCGTAGGGTATTTATTGGCATTTATGTAGTGTGTGCAATGATTTGTATTTTTTTTCTTATTCTCCGTTAATTGTATGTAAGCGGCTTGATAGTTAGGTGTACTGCTCACAGTGAACCCGGAGTCGGCCTTGAGTAGTTAGCTACATTTTCAGTCGACCCATTTTTCGGCCATGTTAGCTCCCTCTTTGCGCTAGCTAGCAGGATCGCCTTTTCAAAATGGCCATATAAGTGCGTTTGCGGAAGACCCGTTTGGCGCTTTGCTTGGTTTTTCCGTTGTATAGCTACAACTTGCAAAGTGTTTACTGGGGTAAAGATGTATTTGAGAACGACACGTTGGTAGTAGATTAGCGACCCCGACTGGCTCCGCAGTTGACCGAAAGTTTCACTTCCGTCCTCTGAAGCTTGTAGGCCGAGTCGTACAAGCCGACTATTAAACCGCCCGAGGTAAATTTTTGGTCCTGTGACATGATGTACGCGAAGTGGTCTACATTTTTGGTGCAGGGACCGCATTTTAACGAGGCCCACACAGGTAGGCCTTAACTGGGTAGTCGCTGTAAGTGCACCACGTGGGTTTCCGTCGCGTAGGTACGGCCACACGTGGTCTCTTCTTCAGCGAGTACCGTGCGCTGACGCGTTCGGTCACATGGCGCTGGTTCGGCGCATTTCTCATTTATGTGCGAGATTTTGGGGAATATTCCCGTAGCTCCTTTTATCGATTAACCAAATGTATAAAACAAATATTTCGTTTTCTTTCTACAGACAGAGAAGCAGAAACCCCCCAAGAAGAAACCACCTCCTAAAAAAGTGGAGGAGGAGGAAGAGGAGAGTGAAGATGTCAGTGAAGAGGAAGAGGTAAGGAACTTGATTCCTGTATAGTTGTTTTAGCTGTAATTTCTGTGCATCATGGTTTGAGAGGTGTCTTAGTCAAAGTCACTTATCTGACGTTAATTAATTTGGCAGAGCAGCTCAGAGTAGGGATTTTTTTGCCACTGGATATGAACATTATGGTAAACACAATGAAATGTTTCTTTTCTCAGACTCCACCGCCAAAAAGAGTTTCCAAGAAAACTCCAGCCAAAGGGACTAAAAATGGAAAAGTGGCCAAAAAAAAGGAAAGCGAAGAGGATGACTCAGGTTTGTGATACCTGACCCCAATCGGTTTTGCTTGGTGACTCTTGTGTGCATCTGGGTAAGTAACACTTGTTGTATCACAGAGGATGAATCTGAGGAAGAGCCCCCTCCTCAACCCAAGAAAGGCAAAGCCACCCCGGCAAAGACGGCTCCACCAAAAAAAGCAGCTCCACCTAAGGCCGAAGAATCTGATGATGAAGATGACGACGATGACGACGACGACGATGATGATGATGGTATTAACTTGAATAACTTGGGCTTCTATTTCAGTGGGTTAGATTCTTTTGGTTATGTTAGTTCTTAGTCTTCCACAACTTGTTTGGTTGACTGTGTTGTCTTGGTTTCTGAAGAATCGGAGGAAGAAACACCTCCCCCTAAGAAAGCTACTCCGGCCAGGGCCCCCGCTAAAGCCACCCCAGCAAAAGCAGCACCCGCTCCCGCCATGGAAGAGTCTGATGATGACGACGGCGATGAAGACGAAGAAGATGGTATTGGCATTGATTAAATGACACGGGCAAATTTTCTCATCTGGTACGTTCTTGACTGTCCCACTCATGAATTATCGCTAATTTTCGGTTGTGTGTTCTCGATTTCTGAAGAATCGGAGGAAGAAGCACCTCCCCCTAAGAAAGCTACTCCGGCCAAGACCCCCTCAAAAGCCACCCCAGCAAAAGCAGCACCCGCTCCTGCCAAGGAACAATCTGAGGACGATGACGAAGATGATGATGATGAAGATGGTAAGGCGTTCTCCTTTGAAATGGTCTAGTCAGCATTCCCAGGTGGCACTGTGATGATCAAAAAGGGACTTAATCCTGATAATTTGATGATTTATGTGCATCTGATGTGCCTCAAAATAACCCATGTGGTGGCGGCTGTAATGTACAGCGTTGAGGCAAATGAGCGCATTTCTGCCTTGTAGAATCTGAAGAGGAGATGGATACCACTCCTGCTCCTGCAGGCAAGGCCAAGAAAGCTGGAATGATCAAGGCCAAGGAAGAGTCGGATGAAGAGGACGACGATGACGATGATGATGAAGAGGACGACGAAGAAGCTGGTGAGATGTTTTAAAATGACTTTCTCTCATGCATTGGCTGTTTTTCTGAAGGGGAAACTAAAGATGGCTTGTATGTTTAGAGCCTGTGGTGACCCCGGCAAAGAGAAAGGCTGAGTCTAAAAAGGACACGCCTCCTGCCAAGAAAGCCAAATCGGAGGGTGAAGGTGAGGTGGCCACAAAATCTGAACTCCCTAGTGACAAAAACTTCAGGTGTTCACTTTTAACCTAGCATATTTCATGTTGTGTGCGTTGGTTTATGTTGAGCCCTCCTGCAACTTGTTTTGGCAGGCTTCTGTCTCTTTGTTGGGAATCTGAACATGGATAACGACTTTGATGAAATCAAGGAAGCACTGAGCAATTTCTTCTCTAAGAAAAAGCTTGAAGTTCAGCAAGTCAGACTTGGAGCGTCCAAGTGAGTCCTTGACTACATTGTAGCTTCTTGTAGCATAAAAGTGTACTTTCTGAGGACCGGCTGCTAGGATCAGCCTCTTTAGTGGGGATTCGTGGTGGTGTCTGAAGCAGCATGGTCTGTTGTGAGGGTCTTGGCCAACTGTTGTATTATAAAGATGCAGTTCTGTAATCATTGTCATGCTTGTAGACTGTAACGGTGCTGGGACTTACTGCTCTGGTTGTGTATTTGCATTTATTGTACTTTCTCACCCAGGAAATTTGGTTATGTGGATTTTGCTTCTGAAGAGGATCTGCAGAAAGCTCTTCAACTCAACGGAAAGAAGTTCATGGGCCATGAGTTAAAACTCGACAGAGCCAGAAGCAAGGAAAATTCTGCAGAAGGCAAGAAAGGTAAAACTTCAGCGGCACCCCTGCTGTACAAAATATGAAGTGCGGTTCAGGTTGAGTCATAGGTGCTTTTTTGAGGCACTAATTTGTCTCCCGTCTCCTCTCATCCACAGAAAGAGATTCACGCACATTATTTGTGAAGAACCTCCCATTCTCTGCGACACAGGAAGACTTGAAAGAAGTCTTTGACCAGGCTGTAGAGATCAGGATACCTCCTGGAAATAATGGTTCCAACAGAGGGTGAGTTAGCCTAAAATAATATGTTTGAGTTTGCCTTGACTAACTATTGCAAGGTTTCTCAGTTACCAGCCTGAAACCAGTTTGAAGGGCTGTTCATTCACTCATCCCTAAATGTGCTTCCCTATGACAGAATTGCCTACATAGAATTTAAAACTGAAGCCATCGCTGAGAAAATGCTGGAAGAGGCCCAGGGTGCAGATATCCAGGGTCGGTGTATCATTGTCGATTTCACAGGACAGAAGAGTCAGAAAGGAGGCAAGGCTCCAGGTATGCAGAGCATCTTCAGACCTACAGAGCAACAGCATAGAGAGACGTACAAATATTAATGTCTTGCAGGCTGCAAGGTTTTACATTTTCTTACACCAGATTGTTTATGCAATAAATTTGACTGTAGGATGTGAGCCCAGCTGGGCACTGCCATCATACAGTCGGCAGTTGAGTAGGAAACTGCTGATTTTGCTTTTGTCGCCAGTTTTGAGGTGTGTTCAGACTTGCGTTCCTCCACAGCTGTCCCAGCCAAGACTCTTGTGGTGAACAACTTGGCTTACAGTGTAACGGAAGATACACTGCAGAGTACATTTGAGAAGGCAGTGTCGATCAGAGTGCCACAAAACAACGGCAGGCCAAAGGGGTGAGTAAAATGATGTCTGCTGGTGATAGGTTTTAGTTTGTGGATTAGGTTTCAGTGAGTTCTGGCATTTCATTATGTAATTAAACAGTGAAAACTATTACAAATGTATATTCATTGTTAGACTGGAGTCCAAACCTTGGTTCTGTGCCACACGTTGGGTGGGTTTGACCATGCAGTTTTGTATTAGCATTATTTGGCTTGCTTTTTAGCGAGTATTTTGAGAGGCTTCAATGAAATATTTGTTTCAGTTTTGCATTTTTGGAGTTCGAGAGTGCCGAAGATGCAAAGGAAGCCCTGGAGGCAATGAATAACACTGAGATTGAGGGCAGGACAATCCGACTGGAGTACAGCCAGAACAGTGGACATAAGTCTGAAGGTGGCAGAGGAAATTCAGGTATGTCTTATGCCCAGGTGAACATCGCTTTATCTGCCGGTTATGTGTGATTTGGTTGTGATTGTTCACTTTCTGTCCTCAGGGCCCACAAAGACCCTATTTGTCAAAGGTCTTTCAGAGGACACCACTGACCAGACTCTGAGAGACTCCTTTGAAGGTGCCATTGCAGCCAGAATTGTCACAGACAGGGAAACTGGGTCATCTAAAGGGTATGTAGGATTTCACTTGCCGGTTTCCCACCCAGTGGGTTGACTTGCAGGTCTTCTCATGAGCTCCTCTCCGTCTCCATGATGGCGGTGTACGGATTCGCACGAGAAGTAGATAATAACCAGTGTGAGAGGTAGTTGCTTGCTTGTTTTGATGGCACTAGCAACATCTTTTGTGAAACACAGACAGAAATCCAGTGCCGATTTGGGTTGGTTGGTTGGTGGATCGATCCTGTGTGTAATCCAGTGTTTCTTCCTCAGGTTTGGCTTTGTAGACTTTGACAACGAGCAGGACTGTAAGGCGGCAAAGGAAGCCATGGAGGACTGTGAGATTGATGGCAACAAAGTGACCCTTGACTACGCAAGGCCAAAGGGCGACGCCGGGCACAGGGGTGGCAGGGGTGGTGGATTTGGTGGATTCGGTGGATTCGGTGGCCGCGGTGGAGGAGGCAGAGGTGGACGCGGCGGTTTCGGCCGAGGTGGTGGCTTCCGTGGAGGAAGGGGTGGCAACCGCGGTGGTGGTAGAGGTGGATTTGGAGGTAAGGAATCAATTCTGCCTCATCGCAGAATAAGTCTCTCTGGCACCAAAGATTTTCTGCCTTTGATGCCTATTTGTTTGCGTTGTCAGTCTAAAGCTGATGCATCTTCTGTTTCACAGGAGGTAGAGGTGGTGGATTTGGTGCAAAGCCCCAAGGGAAGAAGATTAAATTTGACGACTGATTTTCTTTTCTTTTTTTTTCCTTTTTTTCCCAATGGACTTTTCCTTAATTTCTCAGTGTGCTTTTGGAGCCTCGGACATTCCAGAAAGCATTGATATTAATGTAACGGGCATCTTAGCCACTGTCCTTACTCTCCTAACCTATAGCTAAAGACAGATGAGTTCATATCCCTGTCATCCATGTTCTTCACGAGGAGGTCGTTTTTTTCCCTCCCCTTTCCCTTTTTTCAAAGTAAAATGGAATGTGACAACTCCCAAATCAACATGCCCCGTTGGTTTCGATAAATTGTACCTGCTACAATTTGTAATATTTCATTTTACCTTTTGTAAAAAGTGTTTCCTTATGTACGTTTTTAGTTTCACTGTAAATGCAGAAGTTTTACTGTTAAATGTGCAAAGCATATTGTAATGAGTGGAAGATTAAAGTGGCCCAGCTGTCTTGGGCGTTTCGAGTCTGTTCCCTTTTGTCCTGTTTGAAGGTGGTCTTTAGTGCAGTACAGCTTGTGGACACAAGGAGGCACTGTTGGATAGGAGTGATCTCACTGGAGAAGCTCTGTGTTGAACAGTTCCTCTGATGTTTATTACAAAGGGCGTTCATCAGCAAGTCGGTTTTAAGATGTGGTGTGACCGCAAATTCATTATGCTCTAAATGTTGATATCTGAAATATCCAGTTGTTTCTGTGCTTTTTCGGGAACAGTTTAGGACATTCACCCATCTCCATCAAGAGGCTCTCTGTACGCCAGGGGTGGCCAGTCTTATCCGCAAAGGGCCGGTGTGTATGCAGGCTTTCGCTGCGCCTCCCTAATAGACTAGTACTTATGGATAAATAAATTTGCCGTATTTCTAATGTTCAGGAAAAAGAACACTGCTATTGAGTCGTGGCCAAACCTTTTGAGAATGACGAGTAATTCACATGTCAGGCTATTATTGACAATTACATTAAGTTTATACAAAGAGTAAGTATTTGCAGTGCTTGCTGCTCTTCATCAAGCAATTACCTCTGCAATTTGCCCTGGCAAGCTGTCAATCAACTTTGGGCAAATCCTGACTTTTATTGCATAATCATTACTTGGAGTTTGTCAGAATTTGTATGTTTTTGTTTGTTCACCCACCTCTTGAGGGTTGACTGCTAATGCTCAATGGGAAGGCAAAATTGTGAGTGAGCTTACTCCATGGTTAACAGAGGAAGAACAATGATTTCTAGCACCACCGTCCTTTTAAAGCATCCAGTCTGCTATTCTAACTCAATCAGCATGACAGAGTGATCTCCAGCCTTGTTCTCGTCAACACTGTCACCTTGTCAAAGAGAGTCACTGAAATATCAGCTGGTCCAGTTATGGCAGGGCTGAAATGCAGTGGAAATGGATTTTTTGGGATTAAGTTCATTTTCATTTTGAAGAGGGACTTCACAATTAATGGCAATTCATCTGATTACTCTTCATAACTTTCTAGGGTATATGCAAATTGCCACCATATAAACTGAGGCGTCTGGTCAGGTTGGGGAGCATGTGCTGATGCAGCACGTTGCCACACCCACCACACATCGTCTCAGCTCACTGGTTGCCGTCCACTGGGGAGCACCACACACCCATTTCCAGCGACCTCATGACCCCCCATGCTCTTCCGTCTCCTGACTTCATAGCAAGAGTCACCAGAGACATGAATGTCACTGCCGAGGTAGGTAAATCTCTCAGACGAACTAAACTGGGAAGAATGTAGAGGTTCTCCCTGTACTCTGCACAGCACTCACAGTATACAGGCAGGCCATGACGTACAGCAACTTTGGGGGGACCCTGCGAAGTCTCAGGATCAACTGAGCTGAATGCTTTATGATAGTTGACAAAGGCTGCAAAGAACCTTGGCCGATATTCGCGCTTGTGCTCGATGAGAACCCTCAGTGCAAGGATACAGTCGATGGTAGACTTCTTAGGTGTAAGACCAGACTGCTCCGATCGCCCAGCGAGATGATACACTTCCTTCTGGGAACACTGGCAACACCAACACGACTCTCAGCAACCTTCAGGGTCTTATCACGGAAGGTCTCCCACATCACATTAAAATCAGCAGCCTCACCCAAGTCTGCAAGTTCCTGACACAAACTGAGTGCAAACTCATCAGAAACAGCCTGATCTTGCAGTCTGGCTAAGTCCAGCCTCATACTCCTAGTAGGTGAGTCAGTACCAGTGGTTGCATTGAAGTCCCCATGACCAGAGGAGTGTCACTTCATGGGCACCCTTCAACCAGCAAGCGAAGTTGCGAGTAAAATGTCTCCCTCAACGAGACATCACTCACCGCGGTCGGAGCATACACTGAAACAATAGACAGATCAAATCAAATCACTTTTATTCTCACATCACATTACTGGTACACTGGTACAGTACATGTGAGTGAAATTCTTGTGTGCGAGCTTCCCAAGCATTAGTGGTGTAC
>JAODLD010000038.1:10614346-10635110 GCA_026781065.1 Mormyrops boulengeri
TCATTACAGTAGTTACTAAGTATTTGAACAAAATGAATATGAGTGAATATGGAATTCCAGATTGTATGTACAATAAATATTTTAGGTCATATTTGCTTAGTATTGTGACTCAAACTGATGCTGTAATATAACTAAGTAATATATCCATCCATCTTCTACCGCTTTTCCGTGTCGGGTCGCGGGGGCCACTTCATCCTACTCCTCCGGGGGGGTCCCGAGGCGTTCCCGGAACACCTCACCGGAGAGGCGTCCAGGAGGCATCCTGACCAGATGCCCGAGCCGCCTCAGCTCCTCAGCTCCCCTCTCTAAGGGAGAGCCCAGCCGCCCTGCGGAGGAAACTCATTTCGGCCGCTTGTACCCGCGATCTCGTTCTTTCGGTCACGACCCACAGCTCATGACCATAGGTGATGGTAGGAACGTAGATGTACTGGTAAAGCGAGAGCTTTGCCTTTAGGCTCAGCTCCTTCTTCACCGTGACATACCGATGCAGCGCCCGCATCACTGCTGACGCCGCACCGATCTGCCTGTCGATCTCAGTGTAATATAACTAAGTCGAAATTTCGGGATATTATCTCATTATTATTTATTTCCCCGGTGGCGGAAACGGGCTTCCATACAAATCAGACTGTCCCTTGCTTTACTTGTGTCACTTATTCTTCGAATTACAGAACTATTTGCTGGAAAACATTTACTTTCTCGTTAATTAAACCTATTAAGCCTATTTATAGGTTTATTTACAGTCAGCTAGTGTTTTTTTTGTACGACACCAGCTTTTAACTGCAATTTAATTGCAAATGACATATTAATGTCCTCTGACGCGGTGATTAAGTTTGACACCTATGTTAAGCAGCTGACCAGATCTTGTTTTTTTCATTTAAGAAATACCAGTAAATTGATTAGTAAATCTGTTGTTTGTAATGCAGAACTAGAGAAACTTATACATGCCTTTATCTCATCTTGTCTGGACTATTGTAATGAACTATTCTCCTTGCTTAGTAAGTGTGCCATTGATCATCTTCAGTCAGCTTAGAATGCTGCTTCTAGGCTACTTGCTATGTCAAATAGATGGTCTTGCATTACTCGGCTTACACCCTGCTCTTCACTGGCTCCCTACTGCATATGGAATTCAGATTAAAACTCTCATTCTTACTTACTGATCACTGCATAGTCAGGGCCCTGCAGACGTGGCTGTTCTACTTCATCCTCACTCGTCTCTCTAAAGTCAAATGAGCTAAATTAACTATGTGTCCCCTGCACCCATCTAAAAACCCACAGCGACCAAGGTTTTCAGGTAGTAGCACTAAACCATGGAATGCTCTCCCTGCACCATTAAGGCTTGCTGATTCCCTGGATTCTTTCAAACGGTAGCTGAAGACATACCTGTTTAGTCAGGCATTTGGGTAATCTCCTTGTATGAGTTTTGCATTTTACTGGGATTTGCTAATGTGTATTTTATATTTTTATTATCTATTGTACAGTATGGGTTGTGTACTTTTAAAATTTCTCCCTTAATGGCTGTGTAAAGTATTTTGTGACTTCTGTCTGTGAAAAGTGCTATACAAATAAATTTTACTTACTTGCTTACTTTGAAGTGACTTACACATCTTACCAGTAGGAAAAGTGTCCTCCATTTCTAGTCCTATATGCATTTTTTTTACCGAGGCTTACTGGACAGCAGTTTTCAGTTCATATCATAATTTTTCATTTTAAAATGAGACTTAAGTGCACATCCTGTCCAGGTCGTACCCCAACCTTGTGTTCTGTACGCTTCACCAGGATAAGGGATAGAAAATGGGTAGATTTATGTATCAGATGTTGGACAGATCACACAGACATAGAGTCAGTCTTTTTGGGGCATGAAATCCTACCCTAAATGCAGATCTCCCTTTGAATGAATCAAACTTGAGGATTTGCCTGTATGCAGCAACAATTTCATTTGGGTGGCCACAACCTTCCCAACCCCTTGAGCTGAAAATTAATCCTATGGCATGATGCTACCGGATGGCAGGGCATTCCTGCTTTGCTTTTCGTCCAAGCAGTTCAACAGAATATCTTTTAGAGTATGCAGAGGTCTGCTACTTGGCTTCTGGTAAATGCTGGAATGACTGTTATTCTTCCCTCAGAAGCGCTTTCACTCATGTTCTCGCCATATTCTCAAAAGCACCAAATGTATACAGAGCTGAGCTTGATCTCTGCATAACATTTCCTCATGTTAGCCCATGAACTGTGTCAGTGTGCGAGTGTGCCAGTGTGCTTATCGGCCACTCGACCACGTCACTGACAGCTACGCTTCTCATCCAGTGATCAATATGAATATTTGCTTGATCATAGTAGTATCTCTAGGTTTTGCTATATTTTATTTCTCAGTTGTCAAAACCTCAAAATGACGTATAATACCGGAAATCATTAAAATTATTATTTTATAACTGTCTGCTTTTTATCATGTTTTAGCACAACAGACTGACTGACAATTCAAAACTTCAAAAATCAAATACAATACTGTATTTTACCAAGAGAAAAATGTTGAAACAACAAGCCTATAGGTTTGAAAAAAAATCCTTCTTCCTTTTATACTCTGTCCATTTCCTGAATTTCTCCCACCATTCTTTTCTCGCCATGTGCATCCTGTCTGCTGTTGTTTTCTCCCCGTTTTCCCTGATATCTGTGCCTGGATGATAATGGGCCCATCCTCTGTGTCAGGACTGAAGGCAGCTGTACGGGCCTCACTGACCCCCACTCTACTCGGACCCCGCCAACTGTGCAGAGCAGTGTGATCCCACTTCCTGTACATTACCCAAATAGTGGCCCTACTTCAACATTTCAGTCTTGTTTTTTTTTTTTTTTTTGGTGGGGGGGGGGTGATTGGACATGCAATCCAGCATATACAATATGAGACACATCAGTCAGTGTCGTCTGATGATGTATGTGGTCTCTACACATCAGTCAGTGTCGTCTGATGATATATGTGGTCTCTACACCAGTCAGTGTCGTCTGATGATATATGTGGTCTCTACACATCAGTCAGTGTCGTCTGATGATATGTGTGGTCTCTCTAGGGTTTTTCAGGACCTACCAAGCAGCATTTCCTTACCTGAATTTTCATAATTCAAAGGTGGAACTTCTTTCAAGCAGAGATTGTGCAAATGACACTAGGAGATACAGTGGGTTGAAGTATTTGACCCCCTAGAGAAATTTTTAATTTCTTGTAATATCTTTCTTTGAAAATGCGTCTAGTTTCATACTGTTACATACAAATGATGGGCTCCTGGACAATAAATTTTCACAAAAAAATCCTGAAAATCAAATTATGCAACAACAATACAGAACATATCAGTGAAATCTGCTGTTGAATAAGTAATTGACTCCTAATAGCTTGGAGACTGTGTGATTGTTAACAATGGAATGAGGTTAATGAAAACAGGTGTAAACTATCAATCAATTTATCCTCTAGCTTGTTGACTGGTCCATAAGCGATTATTCAAGCCAATTCTTAGGAACATACAACTGAGAAGTCAGTATAAGTGGCATATTTGGAGAAACGTGAAAAACTGACAAAAATGAAGACAAGGGAACTTTCTAATGACTTGAAAAGCAAATCACTGTGATTAAGAAGTTCAAAGATGGCAATGGTGCTAAGATGATTGCCAAGCTCCTTAGCCTCAGTGTGTGCACTGTGAAGACCATCATAGTGGAAGACAACTGGAAGCATAGTGAACCGGCCTAGGTCAGGTCACCCTGTTAAAATAACAAAGAAAATGTCAAAATGTCAAATCCTAAGGTGACTCTTAGTGGCCTGCAAACCTCAGTATCTGCAGCTGGAGTGGATTTGCACAAGACCACAATATCGAAGGTTTTGCACAGAGAGGGCCTGTATGGCAGAGTTGCCAGAAAGAAGCCACTACTAAAAAAATGTCATCTGAAATCTCGATTAGAATTTGCTAACAAACATCTTGACAGAGTCCTGCATCCTGGAGTCATGTACTTTGGTGTGATGAGACCAAAATTGAACTTTTTGGTCTCAACACAAAGACGTTTGTTTGGCGGATGGAAGGGACTGCCAATGATCCACCAAACACCATACCTACCATCAAGCATGGTGGGGGGAGCATCATGCTTCGGGGCTGCTTCTCTAGGGCAGGCACAGGGTCCCTTGTCCGTATTGAAGGAAGAATGGATAGTAAGAAGTATATCCAGATTTTTGAAGAATACCTTTAAATGTCATCCATCGAACCGGGACCCGGACGACGTTCCCACTCTCAGCAGGACAATGACCCGAAACACTGTGCAAAAGTAACCAAAGCATGGTTTGACAAAAAGAAGATCCAGGTTTTGCAGTGGCCTAGCCAGAGTCTGCATCTGAATCCAATTGAAAATTTGTGGCGTCATCTCAAAATTGCAGTTCACAAACAAAAGCCTTGGAACTTGGCCCAGTTGGAGCAGTTCTGCAAGGAAAAATGGCAAAAATTCCCTCCATCCAGATGTGCTAAGTTTGTAGATGGCTAGCCAAAGCGATTGCAAGGCGTTATTTCCACAAAGTGTGCTGCTACCAAGCATTGACTGTGTGACATGTGAAGGGCTCAATTACTTTTTCAACAGCATTTTTCAAAACGACTGTCGATTTGCATTTGTTTAGTTCACCAAGCTCTAAGTATCAAAACATGTACACATAGAAATAAAAGTTCACTCTGATACTCTGCATTTGTGATTTTTATAGGTTGTAATGATGTAAGATGGAAATATGGTGGCTTTCCAGAGGGGGACAAATACTTTTTCAACCCACTGTACAGATGCTCCTCTACTTACGAATGAGTCATGTTCCGAACGGCCATTCATAACTTGAAATGTAACTTGAAATAGGATTGGAAAATTAGAGGTTTTAGAACCATTGGACAGTAGTGATCATAACATGGTTAAATTCGAGGTTAATTTTAGCGTCCGAAGTACCTCACGCCAGTGGATGGTGGAGATTGTCACTGTCTGTATTGAAAGTTCTCTACCGTGCAAGTTTTACAGGGAGAACTGGAATGTCTGTCAAATGACTATGTTTAACAAACAAAGTTAGACAGCCTTTGTAAAGAGGTATTTCATTGTTATTCCGACTTAAACACTGTACATTGAAATGCTGTTTGGGAATGTTTCCAAAACCAAAATAACTACACCTCTAGCTGTAGTTATTTTTTATTTGTATGTACTTGTAATGGAACAATTATGTAATAATTGTTTACTTAGTGGTAAATACACTGATCTACATAAATCAAAACTAGAGCCTGTGCTTAAAATTCTTACATATTATTTGTTGACTTAACTTATAAGGAGAGGTAGTTAGAGGAAAGGATTCAATGAAAACAGCGTAGGGCCCTTTGAAAAGGAATTGGCCAATTCAGTGAATTGACATCTGTCACAGTAAGTACATTCAGGACCATAGTGTCCTTTCCCTGGGACACCTATGACACTGGTCTCACTGTCATAAATTCTATGTCTTAAGTAATGCAGGGACAGCCCAACTGATGAAGAATATAAATTACAGAAAGTGCAATATTATATTTTTACACAATATTTTTACATTATATAAAAATAATATGAAAATATGCTTAATAAAAAAGGAACTTTTACCTTTAAAGTTAAGTAGCAAAATCAATATGACCACAAGTGTTAAAAAGCTATTTGGTCAAATATAGGAATAGCAATGAAATTACCTTCACCTTTAAAATTAACAATTAATCAAGCTTCACAGTGAGTTCTAGGAATACGATTTGAGCAATGCAAGCTAAATATTAACATTTCTGATTTTGTTATTATGAACCTCAAATTTCAGCCTGCAATCCAATTAAATTTACAGTAACGTTCAGGAACCTACAAAATTCTGTAACAGCCATTATCACAATCAAATGCAAAAATGTTGTGCTAAGTGGTCCCAGTGATCGTGATGTGATTTTGTTTAAAAGTACCTGTGAATCACTTTATCATATCTATGGATTTTAAAAACATATTGATGCATATTCTTGATTGAATAAATATTATATATATATTCATTTATTATGGAAGTGTGTATGCATTACTAATACCTTCACAACTCAGTAACAATATCCTTTTTGCATTCAATTAATACTTGTAACTGTGGCTTTAAGCTGTCAGAAAGTAATTTATAAACCACTTGAAATTTTAGTCTTAAATTTCTTTTAAAATATTCTTAAAATGTATTTCAAAACATTGTAAAGAGAGAAAGAAGATGTTGAAGCTCTTTATAATTATGTCAAAACAATTTATAAAGATTGTGATGTTTTTGGAAAACACATAAATTTAAAATATTTTTAAGGGGTGGTCGGTGCCAGAGATGTTGCTAATAATGTAGCATAAAGCGGGGGAGCAGGGGATGAATTGCAGTTTTGACCACGTGCAGTCTGAGTAGTTGCATGGTAGACAGATAAAGAAGAGAAAGCTCTGTTTCCTGCCTCAGCATCAACCATTTATCAGTGCTGAGTACCATAAAAGCCTTAGTGGCAGGGATGTGAATGACAGAGGATCCTGGATCACTTTACCAGGGTACTCTCAGACTTCGTGTATAAGAAATCATTGCAGTTTCTAAATAACTCCTTAAAATCTACATTAATCTGTAAAACGTTTTCGTTCTTTTAACAGATACACAAAAATGATTAGAGTTCCGCACTCAATAAAAAGCACTATTGGCAAGAATAGGGTAAAGCATGCACTGCTTTTGAGTGTGTGAGCACGTTTTCAGAGGGACGCTGTGTCACTCTTTCCATCCGCTCTTCCTCTCCATCCTGTTTGTATTGACGCCACCGCTAACCTGCATCCTGTGCGTCATAACGCAGCACCCCACAGCAGCAACTCTGCCCACCCGGCTCACGTGACTCGACCTGTCTCTGTCAGTGACCCTGGTGCCCATTTCCATGTATTGTGCTGCGATTCGTGCCCCCTTGCCTTCAGAAAAGCGGCTCATTTTAATGGACAGCTGGCGGCCACCTGGAATCATAACTCAGTAATACTGACAGATACTGCCGCACGGACATATTAAAGAGGTTATGGGAACAAAGCATGTCCGACACGTCCTGCTATTTAACGTTAGCTGGCTGCTATCAGCACAGACACACTTGGGAATTTTGACTAATGAAAATGCTGGGACCTGCTGTTCCCATACTTCTGCTTTTAATATCTCATGATTTGCTCACATGGTGTGAAGTCCAAGAGGAGCGACGGCAAACGGGATGTTATCCGCTGGTGCGTCAGCCCGCAACTCTGTAGCTGCCCTTCTTCATATATTTCTATTATTCATTTCTGATAATAATATAACGATCTAGCTCTATGTCTAGTCTAGCCTGTCTTCTTGAATTAATCTCTCTGGACAATTTCAATGAGCAAAAACCTTAGGGACACAAAATGTGGGAAAGAATACAAAATACTCTTTGGGAAAATAAAGAAATTTAAATTCTGGTTGGATGGTATTTGTTTGAAATGAGAGATCTGATCTGAGTAACTAAATAAGTAGAGGTTCATGTTATAGAAATAAAAGTTCAGTCCAGACAATTTTTTTTATATATATATATATAAAATATTTTAAATTAATGGATTAATAAATGCCATAACGGCAGAGAATTCACTTAGTTTGGCATTATTATTATGTTGGCAACATACTGTTCTTCATTTTTCTTCTCCACCCCCAATTTTCTAACTGCTTCAGCCATCAAACTTTCCATACTTCTTTGTCCTATACCTGTGAGTTGGGGGTGTGCTTTTATAAGCTCTCGTACCCTCCATCCTTCGAGGTTCCGCCAAACACCCAATTTTTCCCATTGACGTATTCCGGGAGGATTTTTAAACCGCTGCCCCGCTGAAAGACTTGAGCTAAACCAACCAAACTTGAGTCACACAGTCATGGGGTTACACTGAAAAAACTGGCGAAAATTTAGTGGACACCCACGGTCCTGGGTCCTTTCCTGCACCAAATCAAATTTCAGCCAATCATAGAAGAGGTATGTAGAAAATCTATTAAGTATGTCATCATTTTCTGGTTAATTATGTCTTCTACCATTCTAGAAACACTTGAACTGCTGACATTCTCACATGTCTGATGTCAGGGTCCAGAAATTTTGCACAGTTGGGTGTCTGTGATTTAAGGCTCAAAAAAGTGGGCCGAGGCACCAACAGCCAATCAGGATTCACTCTTTGACTTTAACTGGAAAATTCAAACTGCTACCATTTTATGGCAGGTTCCCCAAATTTTGCAAAGCCGGTCAATGAGTGAGTGGGTTTAAAAGGTTTAAAAGTGGGCGGAGCCCCCAGCAGCCAATCAAAATTCACACACTTTAATGGGAAAATTACTGCTGCCGCCATTGTCACAATTTTGATGGATGGCTCCCCAAACTTAGCACAGTGTGTCAATGGCTGACTGTGGCTAAAGGTTCGAGAAGGTGGGAGAACCCTCCAATAGGCAATTAGATTTCATTCATATTAATTTAAATTTACATAGCTGGTTTCTTCAGTCAACATGAAGTTAGTTCATGATCTTCATTTTCTAGTTACCATTATTATTACTATTGGATCATTTTCAAATTGGATTAAATAAAATGCTGTGTAATTTTCTCAAAAAACTAAACAAGAATAAATATGAATGTACTTCTGTGTAGAATACACAAGACAGACACTTTTTCACGTCACAAATTTATCACTTGTACAAAAATACAATTCAATACATCAGAAATAAAATGCAACACAAGGAAAAGTGAGACAGACACACACACACACACACCCACCCACCTATACTGAGGTCTGATAATTATGGTAATGCTAGGGCAACTTATAATACCAAAGTATAACCTTCCCATACTGTAAAATCAAAGTTAGAGTATAATAAGAATTACATGTAGAACTGTTGTTTCTGGAAATTCAGAATGAAGGATTGAAAAAAACACTTTGCAAATGCCAAGGTCACAGAAATAACAAATTACATCATTCTTATTTTGTTACCACTAGTATAAAGCATAGCTAAACCAAAATGAAGAGTAAATATTGCATGAGTACTAGGCGAACATATGGACCATAAGCATTGTGTGGAATCAGATAATTCAATGGCTTTAAGCTGAAAACAAGTCAGGGTGAAAAGAATAGCAAGACTTCATTTGTCTGATATGTCTATATCTACCCTTTACAGAAGCTGGTCAATATATTAGTATCAAATGTGTCCTTAAGCTTTTGGAAAAATACAGAACACTTAGAAAAAATGTAAACAAACAAACAAACGTACGTACATCCATTTATCCATCCGTACTTGTCCTGTGCAGGGTCGTGGGGGTCTGGAGCCTGTCCCAGAAGCTATGGGCACAAGGCAGGGAGAAAACCAGGATGGGACACCAACCCATCAAATTCCAAGTCACCTCAGCATGTTTTTGGACTGGGGGGGGACTGGAGGACCCAGAGGAAACCCCATGAAGACATGGGGAGAACATGCAAACAAAAATAAAAACTAGAAAATACTGGTAAAAGGGAGACTGGATATCTGAGTACTTCACTCAATTTTTAAACAATGTTTGAATATAAGAAACAAACAGAGAGAGAACATATGCACGAATCTTTTCAGGGCATGCTTCCCTCCGGCAGGCAGCAGCGAGGAGAAAGGTGAGCTGACCATCATACAGGCATCACAAACAGGAATTCAGGCAGGTGACGGGGGAAGGGCAACTTAAGCAACCACACATCTGCACCACCAAGCTGAACCCAATATACTGACTTCTGACGAGAGAGAGATTTCAGAAAACATTTGGATGGATCAAAAATGTGCAAATAGCAGGTCTTTTTAAAACCGCTTCAAAGTCTAGCACTCCACACAACATTATTATATCAAAGACATTCACTGATTATCCACCTTACAATGAGGTCAGTAAAATCAAAGCAAATGTCATGCAAAACAATGGGGGTGTGGTCAGTGAATGAAGGAAAATTCTGAAGATGCACACAAGCACTTTATTCCAGCAAAATATAAAAGGCACTTGTTTGATGATTGGTGTTGACTGCATGCTCTTGGGTCTCGTGAATGTGGTTTCAAATGTTCTGGTGGTAGAGCCAAAAGATGTGCAGTATCTTGATGTTGAAGAGCCTCTTATTGGACCTTCTGAGTCACAGGAAGTTGGAGCATCTTCTGGTGAGAATGGATGGACACTCATGGTGAAAGGTCCACTTTCACTTCCTGAACAATTGATTACCTGAAAAAGAACAATGGTTAAAATTGGGTTTTACATGTAAAATGATGGAAAGTCACCTAGCTAAAGACTATTCAATTCACTGAGGATTTGTAAGCAAAAGGGTGTTTATCCACTTACCACTGTCCAACAGAGGAGCTTAAGAGCACTCGAAAACATGTAGCATATATATATATATATATATATGACTAAAACAGTAAATTGAGCAAGTAAAACATGAATTACAGAGTACAACATTTGAAGTAGGTCATGATACAAAGCCAGGTTCAGATACCGCATTTGGACAAGGTCATGATATTTTGCTGAGGCTATGCTGATTTCACAACACTAATAAAACTCAGAGAAGGATATTTTGCAGGCTGTGCCATAATAAGAAAAGGAAGTAATGCTTTGTGTCATGCAAGAAAAAACAAAAATGATATTAATCTACATCACTTAACCTTTGGTATATAAATATCAGGAAATGCATATGATACTGGAGGGTTAGGATTTGGTGAAGAGCCGTGTGACTATATATTACACCATGTGACTTTGAGAAAAACAGAAAGTAACAAATGAATGGATACTAATCCCGAAAGCAAAAAAACATTTTGCCCTCACCCCCTTTCAAGTGGCCAGTGTAATGTTCTGCAGTTAGTGCTGGTCTTTTGCACTCTTTAAAGGAAAAAACCCTGAAAAATGTTAAATCAACTAATTATTTCCTACATATCCAAAATAAAATTGGATTACTGGATTCCCCGAATGGGAAATACGTATGGTGCTCTATTTTGACAATCTAACGCAAAGCGTAAACCGTGATGCTAATATTTTTGGCTGTCTATCTCCACATCCATTTTGGTGGCAGAATAAACAGACCTCGCAAGGTGCAAAAAGGTTATCCTAACTCTCTTAATTATTCAAAGGAGGGTGTTTTGGGTGTAACAAGCAATAAAGCAATCAGAAGGGCACGTCACCTCACCTTTAAAAGGCATGGGTGCATGAGCTATGCCGGATTGCTATTATAACGGCATGTTTACCTGGCATGTTTTCGGCCGAAAAAGGACATGCTCATGCATGAAGGGAAAATGCACGAGCACATCATTTATGGAAGCAGCACTGTTGCGCCTAAGCCTTTCGAGGTGAAGCAGGCCGGGGATGAGATAGCAGTGAGTGTGTCCTCTTTTTCTGGCATCACCAGATCATCCACTCAGTGCCAAAAGCAGTATAATGATGTCAGAAGACAGGGAAAACAGAAGCTCACTGCTCAACCTGGTATGTGTAAATACCCATGTGTGTCGCTCGGTCAAATAGCCTATCATTGACACATAATTCTGATAATGACTTTACTTACGCAAAAATTATATACATGCTTCGATGTTTCATTAAACAGTATGATTATGTGAATGGACCAGTTGCACAAAATAATAAGATGTATATACATAAAACCATTATTGTATTTTGAGCCTGTACCTGTGTCAAGCGTCGTGCACGCACATGTTTTTAAAATGCGCTAAGCAAAATTTTATAATACGCCACAGACTTTAGACATAACTTTTGTCGGTCAAAAGCACAATGTCATTTCACTGCCTTAAAATAGCAACGTGCTGACAATGCACCCAGCCAGACCTCATTTTAAAAATACTACTTCTACATGAGGGAAATGAGTGCAAAATCATTTATTTTGAAAACGTGTGTGCTTGGTGTAAAAATGAGGAATACGCTGGTATGTAATTAGCAAAACCAATTTGCATCCCACTTTCTGCCATTGCAAAACAAGGCCCGTGGTTTTGGAAGCAGACCACCACTGCCGTCACTTATTGTAGCATGATAATTAAAAAAAATTTACAGATATTTTTCAAACTTTGCATACACATTTCCAAAAAGTAAAGGAACACTGCTTTGTTGCAGCAAAGTGACTGCTGAAGACACAACCTTGTGAGTGCAATAACAAAAAATATTCACTGGATCTCTTTACAGAGATCTACACCTAATTTTATTTCGAGACGAAGACACTTGATCTAGTGAACACAATAACTCCACAAGTATTTGATGGATCTTTTGCAAACTTCCTTGGAACACTGTATAGGTGATGATTTGAGGTTTATTTCAATTAGCAAATAGCACCAAAACTGAAGTTGCATCACATAGTAATAGGGCAGTCCAATACACTTGATCTCATTAGTGCAATACCTCAAAAAGAATTTGATGAGTCTTTCAAATTTGGCAGACCCATTGAATGAGTAAGAGTAGCATGAATGTGGCTGATCAGCAGGCAACAAATAGCACAGGCTCAGTCATGCTCTACTCTCTAGGTTATCCTCCTAGGCCAGGCTTCTCAATTGTTGTCCACAAGAGATGCCACATAGATCAATCTAACCTAAAACTGCTTGTGTGACATTCAACTTGGGTGGTTTGTGCCTCATTACTGGAGCTTTAATCCAAAGCAATTAGACACACTTTCATGGGAACAAGAAGCAGACAGTCTAAACAATTCCTGTTCCACCCCTATAGGCCATCAGGTTGCCAGGTACATTCCCATATATAGAGGCATGCTTGTTTCACCTTTAACTTGACTATGGCTGTCTCCAAAAATCAGCTGGCTGAATGCTGTTCTCAGTAAGATAAGCTAAACTGGCAGAAGATGCAATGAAAATCTTGCAAGCTTGCGACTTCCCTACATTCACTGAAAAGATTCAGCCCAGAAATTGAGAAAGGGTCTTCAATATTAATGCAGGATTTTGATTGGACTTTATGAAGCATCTGGAATGTGAAGGGAGTTTGAAAGAAGGGCATGTGCTACAAATTAGCATATTAGGTATAACTAAGTAACTAACAACAGCTCACTCCTTGAGGGCTGCCAGATTCCTGAATATCATATGGAAGGGATCAGATCCCAAATGCACTGAATTCAGAATCTCTGTTGGGTTCTCCATGTTCAGACCAATTGTTTTTTATTTTTCCCAATATGGCATGGTAGCGGAGTCACATGACATCTTAATGCCAATGCTGGTATAGAATCTGAGCTCCATTCACAGCCACAAAAAAATTATTTATATCCGTACCACCTCTTTGTCACATTTTAGATTGTTGGAGGAAAACATTAAGAAACAGCTGGATTATCACCAGCCAAAAAGAAAATGAACGACATTACAATTTCAAAGCACAAGTTAGACACTGCCATCTAATAAGGTATGAAACAAGCTTTAAGGGAAGAGCAACAAATCTTAAATTCATTTGTGTGCACATTACAGCTACCACACTTACTGCAGCCAACGTCTCTGCTGTCCAGTAGTATTGCCATGAATGAAGGTGCAGACCAGGGCTATTGAATTACAAAGTCTGTTGGGTCAAATTTTCAAACCAAGAAATTTAGCTGGGCCAGATATTTTCTGCGGCCGTTAAGCAGCAGGTGACGACATTTTAAACCAACACAAATGAATGTATTGAAAAAACAAGTAATGTTTATTCATTGATTCCCTTTTAAACTTGCTCACATCTGACCCAGGCACATCTTATTGCACCGAGTGATATAAACATACAAGTTACATATATATGTAGTGGATATTGCACAGTGTACAGAACAATCATATAATTTGTGAACTTTAGGTCACTGAGGTGTTATAAAGTCTTATAAGAGAGTGACGATCTCTAAGTATTTTACTATTTTAACAACAACTAGTAGCACAGCGATTTGTAATCTTTGTAAAAAAAGTTTTGAGAGGTGGCAGTAGCGTTTAGTGGAAAACTGCACTAAACAAACCGCAACGTGAGTCATATGAAAAAAGCAATGGCTGATTTGGGAGTCGCTATCTTGGTCTGTTTTACGCACTCACCACAGCTTGTGATACAGGGGGGGTTGTTATCGCAACAAAGTGTAAGTGACACTGTTGCCAGTGGGAGAAAAATTGCATTCGCTACTGCATACTCGCTTTGAAGATATTCAAATTGGACTGCAAATGCCTCATAAATGCCTAAAACAAGATGTACAAACGAGGTGGAACAGTACGTTATGTATATTTCTAGTAGCTTAACTAACAAAACTTTTTTGGCATACAATTTTTAAATTTGTTTTTACTAGTTTAAAAAAAGAGCTCTGGTATCGGATATCGGGATCGTATTGGCAACAAAAAAGTGGGATCGGCGCACCTCGATTTTGTGGCGGGACCATGGGCTAGGACACTCGGAGGCTGCTTCTGGGCCCCATGTGGGTATTTCTACAGATTTACATATGCAAATATACATAATTATGGGCGGGTCGGGGGGTGGCTGTGGGCTCGTTCACGTACGTAAAATTTCACGCTCATTGGGATTTATAAAGGAAATGTGCGTAGATCTGCACGTAGGCACAGTTTTGTGCATCTGGATTTTTTATTCCATACGCACATTCCTAGTTCTGTCCGTACACCATGTTTTAGTGTGAATTCTACGCATGTCGTTATACATGAGGCCCTAGGTTACAGGTGTACAAAGAGCATGGCAGTGGATTGCACCAGTTTAAGGGAGCAAGAGATCATAAAACAGTATTTTGGTCACAGATCAGATCATTTTTCAGATCAACAAAAAAAGAAAAACAAAGACAAATATAACTTTGCTTTCCATTTATTACTTAAAGAACTGAAGGAAAACTCAAAGCAAGGAACTTTTAACACACTTGTTTACGTTGCCTGTATCTCTGCACTGCAACTCTGCAACCAATGGAAGTCCATACAGGATGTACATCATTGTCTTTCTGTCTTATATCAAGATCACAACTTATTTTTCTCGTGATCTCAACATACCCAAGTTGTTTTTGCAAGATCACAAAACACGATATCCCGGAACAACAAAAGCAGTAATTAGTCACATGAACAGCATGTGTCATGAGAAGGAAAGAAGTGGATTCCACTAAAAATGTCATGGTTATCATTATCATGCCATTTAATTTGTGTAGTTTTTTTTTTATTGCATTATCACATAAAATCTAAAATTTCCTCTGTGCCCTACATAGTGGGAGGATTCTCTCTTGTTGTGAGAAATAATTAAGTTTTAAAAGTGACAGTGGAAATAAAACTATTTCAAATAATCACAATTAAATTGTGCAGCTAATCCGTGGTTCACGTGTGTTGGGGGGGTTGTGTTATACCTAGGGTAGCCACCCGTCCCTTGTAATATGGGAGGATCCCATAACTTAAAATGCACCGTACTGCACGGGATGATGGTGGCAACCCCCGTTGTACCACTAGTGTGTTTCAAATTTGTCAGTTACACAGACATTTATTGTAGGTGCTTGACATTCGTTCAAGTAATACAAACAGGGTTCACGAGAAACAAATAACGGCAATGCAACGTATTTCTGTAGCTTTCCAACCAGTGTTAGCTGACTAGACTAAGGCAGACATATCAAGACGTGGACCTAGTTTTATCTTAAATCAGTGGAAAAGATAGCAAATTATTTAATTATCTCTGATAGAGTTATACTATTATACTAAGTTATAATAAGTTTTCTTTGGTTAGTTACACCTGTGCCGTTTTCACCACGTTTGTTGTTAGGATGGACCTTACACCTAATATTAAGGTACTGTAGTGCAAAATTTATGCTATAACTGTCCTACATTGAAACTATTTGCGTGGTGCAACTGATAACTTTAGTAGTGCAGAAACTTGAACATGGGGCATAGGGGCAATTTAAGTCCATCGCAGGCTAAGACTGAATTTACGCTTAGCTGGTGCAACCCACTGCAGGCTAACATTCCTCCTTGCAGGCCTTGGTGCACTCCAATTAACAGGAATCAATGACAACAGCCAAAAGAATGACAAGATGGGAGCCAAATGTGCATGAATGATGGATACAGAATAACTACTACAGGAATAATCTGCGCCTAACTAACCTGACTGGATTCGTTAGAGCTGCTATAACAACAACAACATTATTATTATTATTATTATTATTATTAATAGTAACAACAACAACAGCGTTCATATGGTCATGAAAGTCCTGGGAAAGCCATGGAATTAAGAAATCACATTTTCCATACTTAGAAAAGTTACATAAAATAAAAAAATATCAAAGTGTTGGAAGTCACAGGATTTTTGAGAATTATGTTTTTTTCAGTCAATATTCATATAACCCTGTATCTCTCCAGTATCTTGACTATACTCGCTGCATCAGTGCAGGTTGTGAGCATGACAGGTCGTTGAAACATAAATTGAGAGAACACACGTCGCGACACGACATTTTTTCTCCTCTGTAGATCGCCAACATGACACTTTCTTACAGAGCACTGGCATAAAATGCCAAACAAGTCAGAAACATGCCAAACAAGTCTTGTGGACAATGCTGAAAGTAATATTTCTGTGTGTGGGGCAATTGTGTGGCGTTTTGAGTGGTGTGGTGTTTATTTCTCATATAAACACTTAATGTGCTACCTGTGAAAAAGATTGCTCTGCTATAAATTTAGATACAGAATGTGCAAAGTTCAATTTTGAGTGTGAAAATAATGATATGTGTGTGTGTGTGTGTGTGTGTGTGTGTGTGTGTGTGTGTGTGTGTGTGTGTGTGTGTGTGGAGAGAGAGAAAGAGAAAGTCGATGTCATTCAAGTCGTTACTAGAAGGAACACATTCAATATATAAAATAAACACTTTCACAATAGGTATAAAGTCATTTGTTTATGACTGATATTTCAACTTCATACATTCTAAAACATGTTGGGTGTACCTTCAAGTTAACATTATTTTGTTCATACTTTTTTGATTCATATATTGCGCTTATGTCATATTAGGGGTCATTTTAACGGCACGCACAAATTATTTGTCTTTCTGCACTAACTTTTACAAATTATTGTTTCTTGTTATTGCAAATGTAAGAAACAGATTCATGACTATTGATCTGGTAATAGCTAGAAAAGTCTGGTGCGGTTAATAATTGTTCAGCTCATCATTATTAGACCAGATGGAAATTAAACGATACAACTTTTTGGTACTGTGTGTCTGAATAAGAGTGAAAAGCAATAATAATAATAATAAAAATAAAATAATAATAATAATAATGACACTTATTGATCCCCATGAGGAAATTCGGTCTTTGCCTACCCCATCTTGTTCTCCAGGACACACATGTAGGTGAGAGCAAGCCTGCAAGCAAAGGGCAGCCACCTGCAGCTGTCCCTGTGGAGTTGGGGGTTAAGGGTCTCGCTCAAGGGCTCATCAACATGTGACTATTCTGCCAAGGGCTTCAACTGGCAACCTTGTGATCACAAGCACGGCGGCTCAACCCGCCGAGCCGCACGCTACCGCTATTCAAATGGATCCCACACATCGCTGCTTATTCAGATAAGGTGGTGAAATTTGCAGAGCTTACCGGCACAGAATAGCGGAATTATTTTTTTTATCCTGTGGAAAATGAACGATTGATCTGCTGGCCAGATTTAATAATGAATTATAAACATTTCACAGGTTAGTGGAAAGCTTTTAATCTGCGTGATAAGTACACACTTGGTCAGGGGAAAAACACACAAACCTCTCCTCTGGGGCAGCCCAGCCATTCCATATATTTATCACCACCAGCTCATTTTAGTTTAACTCAAAGAGGTATTGATTAGCGGAACAGACCAGTCAAAAGAGACATGGGTGTATAAAATGGTTGCTGAAATTTCTGGAGTGAGAACAGTTTTGAAATGCCCTGACTTGACTAACATTGACTGACATATAATAGTTTTCTACCAACACAAAGACCACTTAGACACATCATGTAGCACTTTTTTGATTGCCTAAGACTTTTGCACAATACTCTAAATAAAGCTCTTTGGGCTATAGCAACACGCCACATGTGGTAGTTAGAGCTTGGCTCTTCAGAGGTTAAACCATAATGGGATGTAGTCTGGTTAAATCTCATTCAGTCATCCAATGGCATGACAATGGCATGTAATATGCAGATTTTGAGATTTTTTTGTTGTTGTGAAAAATGGCAATAAATAAGCTCATTACAAAATATTGGCGGTGGGCATTGCTAGAATGCAAGGACAAAGGGCATAAGTACTCACTCTGCCTGTTACTCTTGCCCAGAGAACCAGCAGAACTGGGTCTGCTGGCCTGCTGTGGGCCCGATGATGAGAATGTAGGCGCGGGCGCTGAGGCTGGGGCCAAGGGTCGGGGCCTACGGGGACTTGCTCCATCATTGTCTGGCGTCCGGGGAATTTTTGGCCGGCTAGCGAATCCAGGAATCTGATCGCTAAAAAGGTAATGTTTGACATTAAAAACCTTCCTAAAAGCCCCACAACACACATAAAAATGTAAAGGTAGAAGGTAAATTTGGAGTTCTGAAAACAACGGTGCACATGCAAGGTTGTGTGCATATGTTAATGTAATGCATATTTTAGCCTCGACTGCGTTTTTGATGCACATCTCAGTGACAAAATGCCATGTCATATATAGAGTTTTTGCCTTTAATTATCCCAGATAATGCAAAACCACGTCCCTATCCATCCATCCCTTGATCCGTCACCCACCACGGAGGTCCAGAACCTATACCAGAAGCTCACACTCAGTGCAGGTTGTGATTGGATGACATATACTTACGACAGTCACACAGAACACTGAAGCTGATTAAATGAAAAGGCTTACAAGGAGTTATCTTGTGTATCAAGGCTTTCATGAGATGTATGAAAACCGAATAAAGCTTTTTGAGAAAGGGCAGTTTATACAATACACCAGCAGGCTTGTTGAGATTAATAATGAAGTTTGCATGAAGATCTCATCCTTTTCTCAATAATGATAATAGGAATCAGGTTCACCTAATTAGTACCTGGTAGGATCTGTTTGCCTAAGATTATTTTATGGATTGACTAACAGGACATTCCAGTCTTTCTGCATTCCTCTATTTATCAATTATACCAACCATATATATTACACCTTCTTGTTAGCTTTCAAGTTCCTTATCTCATAAACTATGCTTTCCAAAGAAGCAGCAGCAGATTAACGCTGGCATGACTCACAGGGCCCCCAGTGGGGTGCTGGCATTTCAACTTGCCAAGCAGGGCGTGCCAGGTAGGGTAGCCTCCTACTCCATGTCAGAGGGACACTATGAGCTACTTCAGCTTTTACACACTACTTTACAACTGAAAGGCTCCTGTGCTCAGCTAAATTGTTTTATATTGTTCTTTTACTGGTTTGTTTACTTGACTGAAAGACTCATCCAGCTGACTGTCACCGTAGTGTCAGTACATTGACTGGGCAAATTTCATAAGTTTAACCTTTTTGATCTTGCTGGAGCCTTAGGCTATAAGCCGTGTTTCGTTTACCTTGGAGACCGAAAGTCAGAGCTGGGAATGACATCACACCTGAGGCAACAGCATTCCAGTATAATAAGTCCATAAGCCATTTAGAAATACCAGATCTAACCAGGTTTGTTGTTAGCCATTGTTAGCAATTCCATTTAACAATGCATTACACAGTATTTCCCAATACAATCACTGTAACAACATGCACGCAGATAGAGGTTAGAGATACAATGTGCAGACCGATTTAATGAGACACAAACAAGACAGAAGTGCTAATAAGCAGTATTTAACTGCAGCTTTCACTTCTGAGGTTGGGGCTGCAGAGGTTCCTCCGACTTTCTGAGTCAGAATTGCAACTCCCAGCTCAAATGGAACGCAGCAGTACCCTATGCACTAATCTGCCCCTGCCAAGCAAGACAGAACAGAACTGGAGAATAAACCTGCATCCTGGAAGCAGCTCCCACTGAAGAAGATACTTACCTGCTGAAGCTGCCAGTGTACTCCCCTCCTGCCAGCGGGGGAGGGGCTTCAAAGCGTTGGCTCAAACCCGACTCCCGAGAGTAGCGCTCGCTCTCCGAGTCCATGGCTGTGCGGCATGGGAAGAGTGTGCAGTGAACTGAATGGCATCAGACTGAAAACCATGGCTCCCTTATAAGCACTTAGGAGCTTTTAGTTATTTAGTTTACTTTATTTAGATATTTTACAACTACTGTTAACGTCATAATTATTAGCCCCCTGTCCAAAATTGAACAAAATCCTTAATTTTTCAAAGAAAAATTACTAGTATTTTAAATCTAAAGAGAAGTGAATGTTTTTTTCTCTCGCTATGTCACAAATGTTTATATTGTGTTTTATAGTTCTGTGTGGTTTTTCTAAAAACCAAAATGGGTCTGGTAACTCTCCCTTACATGCCATACCACTTCAAGATGATTTGATAATTTGAAGTTTGGTAGTTATGATAATCTAACATTTTATCATAGTGGCAGTTATATAATAACCTCAGCTGCAATTCAGCTAAAGACTTTCTTGACTATGGACAAAACAAAATGGCTATATACAATTGGAGAATCCATAGACTCTTATCGTCTTCTTGTTTTGAGACAGCATTTCACTATTAAAACAGTGTCCCCTTTTGTCAGTACGTTTGTCACTAGATTGAAGGCTGATTCCAAAAGATAGAAACACTAAGTACAAATTTTTAGTTGCATTGTTGTTATTGCTTTCAGGAAATGTTGAGAATAATCCAGGCCCCGACACACCTGTACAATGTTTTACACCTGCAGATTTTAAAGCTAGATCTGGTCTTGGGATTATTC
>JAODLD010000038.1:10635210-10648771 GCA_026781065.1 Mormyrops boulengeri
AGTAGGTTTTCTATTCTACCTGGCTTCTGATGAGCCACACCTGTTCCTGGTATTTACCTGAGAAATGGTGTGGTTCAGGTAGGATAGAAAACCTGGACAGTAGCTCTCCAGGACCGGAGTTGGAGACCCCTGGTCTAAAAGCAGGTGACCCTAGTATTTTAAACAATTACAGACCGAACTCTGAACTATCAGTGCTGGCAAAGGTGCTTGAATCTCTGGTCAGTGAACAGGTCAAAGAATTTCTGGCCACCAACTCTATTTTGTCTCTGTTTCCGTCAGGTTTTCGCAAAAATCACAGTATTGTAACTGCTGCTATGTAGGTTATAAATGATATAACTGAAATACCTGATAAGAAGCAGTGTTGTCTCTCCCTCTTCATTGACTTTTCAAAGGCATTTGATACTGTTGATCATTTTACTTTAATCAAATGTCTTTCAGCTATTGTTTTTTCTCAACAAGCAGTTGGGTGGGTTGCAAATTATCTGACAAGCAGAACACAGGCAGTTCAGATAGAGGGTTATTCCTCTAGGTATTGCAAGTGAAAAAAGGTGTCCCTCAAGGTTCTGTACTGGGTCCATTATTATTCACTATTTATATAAATAATATTGGACATAATATTCCAAATTCAACTTTTCATTTTTATGCAGATGACATTATCATACACTGTGCAGCACCCACCCCTGCTGAGGCCTTTCAGTCTTTACAATTGGCATTTGATAGAGTGCAAGATCAACTTTGTCATTTGCAACTTGTTTTAAATGTAGAGAAAACAAAATACATGTTGTCTACTGCTTCAAATATGGTGAGATCTGCACTGAATGAGAAAATCTTAACTAGAGATGGACAACAGATAGAGTTTGTGTCTACTTTTAAATATCTAGGATTTTTAATAGATGATCATTTGACTTTTAAGGAGCATATACAGTACGTTGAGACTTCTTTTGGGATTTTACTATAGAAATAAGTCTTGCTTTTCCTTATGTGTGAAACAGAAATTAGTGGAAACAACCTTTTTGCCTAGTATGGACTATGGAGATGTATTGTATATGAATGCTTCGCCTCATTGTCTTCGCATGCTGGATAGTGTATACCATGGGGCACTGAGATTTATTACCAACTGCAATTTTACTGCAATGCTTCCTGACAAATTCACATGGGGCTAATGATTTTGACCACCCCAATTTTCAATAAAGCTGTTATCCAGCAATATAGATTTTGTTTATTAAATTAAAAATGGCCCAGCTGGAGTTTTTACATTGACGAATGTTTTCTAACTCCATGTTTTTTATTTGGTCCCCAGAAACTGTATAGACTGCAGTGTGCGAAAATCCCAGGAAGGTGGCTGTTTCTGCCACATCTGGCACCAACAATTATACCACATTCAAAATTACTTAGCTGTTCTGATGTTCTGCCAAACGATAAGCAAAATGACTGACCCTGGCTGTGCGCTGAATGTATTCAGCTGCAGCCACATGATTCACTGTTTGTAAGAGCAGGCTGTTGGCATTAGTATAACCTAATAGATTGACCATTGAGTGTATACTTTACCAACTTGTATATACAGTATATTAGTTCTAGTGACGGCACATTTGTATTACAGGCAGATATGACTGTGAGCTGAAGCACATTTATACACCATGCACTGCACCTCAGACCCCGACGCATTTTGTTTCATCCTCTGCAGAAATATTTAACCCTTGGAAGACTGAAGGGTCTAGAGATTGGATCAAAGTGTGTTAAGTTTAGAACCATTTGAAAACATCGCAGTAAGACCAGGAAATCTGACTGGCACTGTTCATTATAAAGCGGGCAGACATTAAACTGCTTTGTACACACCAGTCACATAATGCAGTTAGTGAAGCCATATTCAGTGCACTAAGTGTGTATGACCAGGATATACATAGTATATCAGAAATGCAAAGCTATTGCTGAAAAATGACTACGGATGGTACGTGTATGAGGGGAACACAGCAGGTGTCCCGGGTGGACAGTAGTCAGGCAGTCATTCACCTGAGGACAGTTCCGAATAATATAAGAGACTTACTTCTCTTTTCCTCTTAACCCTCGACACACCCAAGCCTTGCTGCCACGTCAGTAAGTGCAGTGTCCACATTGTTTCTTGTCTTGTGCCTGATTTGTTTTATTATATTGGATTTTTTGAAGTCACATTCCTATTCCCCCTTCACCTGTTCAGAGTCTTACAGCATGCATTGTAGAATAGAGGGGGTCTATTTAAACTGCATGAGATGGATTCGTCATTAACCATCTGGGAGCTGCCCACATGCCAATCACGTACCCAGGGATGGGTGCACAGAGTTTGCACTGCTGCTGCGAGTCGGGGGCCGGGAGTCACTGTCAGAGCAGGGCAGGCTGTCCTTGCTCCTCCGGCGGGACAGCAGGGGCTGGAAGTTACTGCGTGAACGAAAGTCCCTGGGACGGAAGACAGAGAGGCTAGTGGCTAAAAGTGACCAAATACCTTGGCTTTTGCCATGCAGTGAAGTAGCAGCCATTAACACCAAATAGCAGCTGATGATGGGGACACTTTATCCACCATTTGTACAAGTACAGGTACAGAGGAATGCTATAGTTTTGCATATCCTGTGTTACTCTCCTAAGAGACATAAACCCATAAGCATGAGAGACCCTCATTGGTGCAGGGGTATCATCCCCGCCTCTGCTACCAAAGGTCCTGGCTTTGAATCCCAGGCAGTCCCATTCCCAATACACTATAACACTTAAATATTATATTCTGTACTTGAGCCCCCCCATACCCACTAACAATCCCTCCCTTTACATATTTATTCAGTTCTTATCTACCTGATTGACTGCAATTTTGCACAGCATCTTCCAAATACTGTTGCACTTTATGTCATTGTGTCCTTGTTCAACTGCCACGTGTGCCTTTAATTGTCCCTCAGGGACAAAAAGTTATTTTGAATTGAATTGAATTGAATTGAATTGAAAACAAGGCTTATGTCAGGATGCAAACTCAGCTCTTCATCCCACACCTCTGGAGCATTTTTCAGGGTGAAAGAGCCAATGTTATTGTGGCTACTCTGCCAACCATAGTATTTAAAAGCAGCATTCCAGCTACGGGCACAGATCCTGAGCCACAGAGCCACACGCTACCCAGCTCCTGCTCACAGCCGTGCCCCCACCAGACCAGTGAACCACACCTTGCTGATGTCATCATGTTAGATCTGACGGCTGACACACAAGAGCAGAATGTAAACTGACTGGCACTTTTGATGCACCACCCCACTATTAATGTCACTCTGACCAACAGGATCAGGCATGGCAGAGGCCCACTTTATACACTGACTCACTGTTTGATCAGAGGGCTGTACTGCCTTTTTTTCTGAGGCTCATAAAATGGTCTCTAAGAAATTTAAGGCAGGACCAGCAAGTGACAGCACCTTTGACAAAACCATACCGTGTACTACAAATGAGGAGCCTTTTGTTTAAAGTACTAGGGAACAACCCAGAAAATGACTGCATAAACTAATGAGTTACTTCGTAACCATTTCATAAATATAACCCTTATAACTTTACCTATATTAAGTGTTTGTTAAGTGTTTGTGGATATTAACCCTGGATCATTCATATGCTGTATTTTAAGTCACTTATAAATATAAATATCAATATCGAAGTTGCCACAGTATCATACAGACTTTTTGTATCATAGTTTCAGAACCATTACACCACTACAAAACACACCAGCATGAGGTTTAAAATAACTGTCTGAAAAAGAATGGTAACCATATTCAAAGATGATGAGAACATTACAGTTTTTATAACAAATAAAAAACGACACAGAGACAAATTTGAAACTGACCATCCATAACATGAATGTAAAAGTAGCGGAAAATCTGAAAGTAATGTCAAAATACTGTATATTGCTGAGTAATATCTGGACAGTAATGATGGTACGACAAATTAAATACCACTCAAACCTAGTCTGCGGCACAGCTGGCTTTAGGTACAGTACTGTGCAGAAGTCTTAGGCAGCCAAAGAAAATGATGCTTAAATGATCTTCATGTTGGTGCAGAACCATGAAAGTTTGCCTGTCAAAGTGTGGTAGCTTAGCCTTTTCAAAACCTCAGTTAAAATCACCCCTGTATTTTCAGCAAGCATTCAAGCAAGCATGTGTTTCTTAACTCGACCACTAGCACACCTTGTATAGCTAATGTATAAAAAAGTGACTTTTAAAAACAAATTAAACTAATTAATTAATTGAGCTGGTGATGAAATTTTTAAAAAATCATGGAATGGCTGTGGTGCCCCTGAGGAGAGGTTTGGGAACTGAAGCAGTGCTCATCTAGTCATCCAACAAGATATCAGGACATTTCTGGAGAACTGAAGAAATTCTTATGAGTTTCTATTGTGTTATTCTTAATTTGCATATGTTATAATGTTAAACTGTGTTTTTTGCTCTGAGCAAAAGTGCACTTACTACCCAGATAAATAGCTTTAAACATTTCATTTGACTGCCTAAGACTTCGGCACAGTACTGTATATGGATAAATTTCACATTTGATGTAAAAGAAAACAAGACTCAGTGCAAGCTGTGCAGGTGGCAATAATGGGGGAAAAACACCACAAACTTGAAGCGCAACAAAATGAATAGAAACAAACAGTTCACTGTCATGAACTAAGCCAGGTGTAGAAATACGCACAACCCAGCTGGTTTTCACCAGTCTGATACTTCCGGACAGCTGAGGTTTCTTTATTCAAGTACTATGCACTGGTGTTTTTTTCTTAAAATATGAATGAAGATGCGTCATATGCAAGTATTTTGCTTCTGACTAAATTTTTGATATATTTATATTTTATTAAATAATAAAGTTAATATGAAGACATTTTAGAATTAGTGCCATGTTTCATATTATCACAGTTAAATCTGTGTTCTTAAAGACTGCATGTTCCAACCTATTGCCATGTATGTGTATGTGTGTGAAATTTAAATGAAATTTCCAAAGAAATGTGAAAATGATGCATTAAATTTTCACTAAACTGGTTTGTATCACTGATATTCTAGATTTAGTTGACTAAGTATTCCGTAATACTAAAATTGGAAACTAAATTGCATTTTTTTTGTTCAAAAGACTAAGACAAAACATAAATCAAATTTGCTATCAAAATGAACACTACTTCCTGCTGAAACTATGCCTGCTAATGAGGTGCGATGCCTCAGAGTATCGCTGCAGAGGGACAGAGATGAAACAGCCAGAGGGTCCAAACCAAGGGCCAAGATGCCAACATCAACACAACCATGGGGTTTTCTCTAAGCAACATTTCAATGAGTAACATTTTCATTGCATTCATCAAATGGAAAAATACTGTACTTTACAGAAACACGTAGATAGACTTACACCACATAGACATTTCGGTGTGAGTTGGGGGTCACCGGCCGTTGAAGAGGTTCGTCGATGCTCTGGCCCAGTGGGGTAGCTGTCCTCCTCTTGGATCTGACCACATTGGTCATGATCTGAAAGCCATATCAAGCATCTATTTATTTCTACCCAGAAGCATAAACATACCTGGAAAGACCATTTGCAGGAAATATTCTGATTTGAGTACACTGTCAATCGTCAGACTAGGGGAACCATATCTATATACTGCATTAACAGAGTAACAATCATTACATTCGAGCTTCTCAACAGTCACAATTGTCACCACTTTTTGTTGGACTAAGTGGTCCAAGAGGCATACCCCCAGGTACTCTGTGGTGAGGAGGGATTCTCCTGAGAGCTCCTCCAGCTCCGGCTGAACCACCTCCTCTTTGTCGAGGTCTGCCTCCATTGCATCTTCCTGTGAAAGAAACACCATGTACATTTACTGAAAGGAATAAAAAGGTGGCAAGCTAAAGGAGCCAAGGGAGTGGCTGGGAATCACACCGAGCATGGGGGTGTAGTTTGGTAAAAGGGGATTCAAAGCCTCCTGCTGAGAAAGTGCAGGTTCTGTGAGGACAGTGAAGCACCTGGTCATACTTCTCAGCATATGGACATGCAGCTACGCTTATAATACAATCGACACTGACAGTATTTTTGTACGATTTATTTATGATAATTAGATTTCAGACCAAGATCATTCAAGTTGTTTTTTTTCCACGTTCATGAAGAGAATTTTAATGAAACTTTGATGTAAAGAAATAATGAATTCAATGATGTTGTGATAATAATCTATATCAACTGATATGAAAAGAAAAAAAAAATCTTAAGATTTTACAGTACCATATCACCCAGCCCTAGATAATAGTAAATAATGTTTAAAAATGTTAGCTAGCTAGCAAGCAATGTCATGCAATAAGCACTTCCAAATGTTTCTGTACAGGATAGATCTGACATTTCCAATGGGACGTGTATATGCCAAGTCTGATAAATCAGATTTTTTTTGTTGTAGATTTTTTCAGAAAAATGCCATCTTCATTATGCTCTTCACAAAAGGCAATCCTGCAGAGAGAATGAGTTTCGGCCATTGACCTAATGGTACGGATGTGCCCTATGGTCACACTCCCGGGACGGCAAATTTAGCAAAATGTTGGGCAGCTGACCTCGTCATCATCATCTTCCTCTTCGTCATCCGATTCAGGTCCATCTTCAGATACTTCCCCTTGTATAAACACCATCAGATAAGTCCGCAGTTATTTTTTGAAAATAAAACATGTTATAATGAAAACAGGATAGTTAAGCTGCCAGCAGCACAGGGTTGTAACATTTTGTCTGCACGCCTTTACCAGTGTTTGTTTGGGTTTACCTAAAGTACCTTCGGCTGCACTGCTCCTTCTACACTGCCCTGTGTTTATTTCTTGAGATAAACTGGCAAATCGTGCAGCGTGCAGCCACCTAGTGTGCAGTGTATAGCGTACAGCCCACCTTGCACACAGTACGCAGCATGCAGTGTGCAACCCACCTTGCACGCAGCGTGCAGCCCACCTTGCACTGTGTCCCTTGTAGTGCCACACAGGATTTCAAGCCTCACCTGAATTGAGCTGCTTGATGATGAACTCTATCTGCCGGCTCAGCTCGGGATTCCCCTCCTTAGCGTAGCAGCGCAGTATCTCCTCCAGGCTCTGAGGAAATGGGGAGCAAGAGTGAAGGATGGGCCGTGGGCCGGCAGGGCCTCACTGAGAAGAGGTGCCCTGGCTCACCATCTCTCTGGCTTTGGCTCTCACAGCAGGGATGCCCAGGATGCTGTACAGAGCACCATTCACATACGGCCGGATCTGCAGTCACACATGGCAGCGATTTGGAATGCCCGCAAAGCAATCAGAAGAAAAACAAGACACCAAAAAGTATGACAGGAAGACGGCAATTCTCTAGTTGCAGCAGCAGAGGAGATAACTAACTCGCATGAATGAAAAACCACAAAAACGGCACTGATGGATCCAAAGAAAAAATAAAACACTAAGCAAGACAAAATTGTTTCACGTTAGATTCATAAGGTAGCTGAAGCAGCACCCCAGGATACTGGTGCTGATACTCGATGTGCCATGTGCATGGCATGGCCTCCTGGCGTGGTTCACCTCATCGTTTTCGTGTCCCAGGAGATCTGTGAGGACCCTCAGTACTTGGTCAGCTCTCTCGGCACACTTCCTCCTGCCTGTGGAGAGTGCGATTGTGGGGGAGATGGCCAAAAAAAGACATTAGGATAAAAAGGGACTATGGCGGAGCTTCCAGAGATCCCCCCCTGGGGGCTCGCAGGGACAAACGGCAGCCAGAGAGCTCACCTTGGCTTCGTAAGCAGAGGTTCATGAGCAGGGCCACGGAGTACTCCAGAGTATAGTCTGACAGACTGTCCGGGTCCTGCAGCTCATCCACCAGCCAGGAGATCAGCCCGTGCTCGATCATGGTCGACTGCTGAGGCCTCCTGCAGCCACACACAGATGCTGTGATGGGCGTATGCTCGTGGAGCACCGTGCAAGCTTATTCCCGCTGGAAGCAGCCCTGTTTTGTATAGAAGGCCCCATCACCGAAGAGGGGGACAGTCTTTCCCTCCTTCTTGCACATCATAAGTTTTCCCTCCCTTTGCACATCATATTTAAAGTACCAGTCTAAAGTCTGGACACACCAACCCATATAAAGGTTTGCTTGTACTATTGTTTTCATTTTAGAATAACTATAGATATCCAAACTATAAAATAACATACATGGAATTATGCACTGACCAAAAAATGTAGCCAAAAAATTAACTTGTTGGGGTAGGGTGGGTGGTGGGGGGCAGCTCTATGGGTTGGGACTCAGGAGGTTGCTGGTTCAAATTCCATGGTCGGCAGAGCAATCCCACCATTGGGCCCTTGAGCTAGGCCCTTAACTCCAATTGCTCTAGGGACTGGCTGATCCTACTTTCTCCTCCACATCAGTTCCATGAGGTGGCCTCCTGGGATGCTTTTCCAGCTGTCCTGAAGGAGGTACCAAATATGCCAAGCACTCACTGGCCACTTTTCCTTCACTCTCTGGTCAAACTCTTCGCAAACCATCTCTACAGTGTTTAGGTCAGGTGGCCAGGTCATGTGATGCGACACTATTGCTCTGCTTTGTAAGCAGCTTGTTATGTCTAAATCTTTGACTAGGACTGTTTAGTTCATTAGGTGACATTTATACCCATTTATATAGCTGAATTTTTCACTAGAGCAAATCTGGTTCAGTAACTCTCTCAGGTCCAGCCTATCAGATTATAAGTCCATGTCCTAATCACTATGTCACCTGCGGCTCATGAAAGTACCTGAGACTGAGCTTCTGCAAAGCACCTAGAACATTCTCCCTCATCACTGAATCCTTCCTCTCAGTCTTCAAAGCACCTTCCAAAATTTTCATCAGGGAAGGGATTTGTGAGAGGTACATGCGTCCTGGCCAAAGGAAACAGAAGCAGGTGAGTTATCATCCACTTGAAGACTCCAACCATCATAATGGAAAAATTCATTTCATGACCATCATCATAAAAAGATTAGCAAACAACTGCAAAAAGTATACGAATACAATTGCTACAATAATTGCACTATGTTGGATTATTCAGACTAATACACTGTTCAACTTATAAATGTTATCAATTTTACCGCATCAATTTATAAACAAAGTACCTGTTTTGTCGGCGATTCTTCAAAAAGACCTCAGACGCTGACTAACTAATTCTAACAAATTATGTTCTTAAAAATATCATAAAAGAAATAAGATTTTAGAACTGGTTAGCGGGCAGCAATTGATGCGCCCAGGCCAAGGTAAAATGACAAAACCAAAATAAAAATGAGAGCGGGAGGCTGACCTTCAGAGAGGGAAGCGAAGGCGTTAAGCAGCCGCGCTGTGTACTGCCTGACAACCTCGTCGCTCGACTTCATCAGACGCAGGACACCTTTCTGCAAGGGAGAGGCATGATTGTGGCTTTGGGGGCAACACTGACTTTCTCGGTTTCATCATGCTACCATATATGTACTTACATGCCTCAGGCTTATTCTTTAAGTGCTATTTTTAACTCATGTGAAACTCGAAAACCACTTAATTAAAAAAGGTGCACAGACTAACATACATATAGCACCAGATACCACTTTAAAAAGGAACATGCTGTTTATGAGAACCTCTCAAGTCAGGGACGTGGCATGGTTTAGCATGCAGGGATCAGACATTGCCACAGAAACGACTCCTCTTTGTTGGACTATCCTTCGAGTAAATTTCTCTTATCCAATAGGCCTCTCTAGTCACTTTAACTAGAAACATGGACTCTGGCTCTGGCTATCTGATCTGAGCTTCGGTCATTCCGTGGTTTTTCTGAGCAGGCTTGCTGTTGTCCAGCTGAAAACTGCAAATGCAAATAAGTGCTTCCCCCACCTGGAGTATGCCACACACAAGGCTGGATACGGTCACACAGCTCTGACCTGACAGGCTTTGCCTTTACCGGCACTACAGAAGCCTCAGCAATAAGCAGGTGCATTAGAAGAGCTATACCTGGGTGATAATGTGCTGTGGAGGCGTACCACACTGTGCTGTACCTGGCCATTTGTGTGGCGATCCAGGAGATTGTTCGCAATAAAGGCTTGCAGCACCGTGTCCCTCTGCTCACCGGGAAGGGATCGGGTCAGCCTCTAAGAACCAAACACGAGAAAAAAAGGACTACTTAACACTAGTGATGTGCAAATCCTACTTGACATCATGCTTAGTTTGTACATGGCATGGCCAAAGGGCAATCTTGATGCAATACTACATCAGACAGGAGCTCTGGGTACAAAGACACAATGGGGGAAAAAGCATAAATCCAGCCCTAAGCGTTTAGTAAAAGCATTAGTATTCTAGGGCGTCTGTTAAAAACCCTTGGCGTGTGGAGTGTTGAGCCGGCACCCCACCTCCCCTGCTCTTTCAGCTATGTGGTCGGTGGGGCGGCCCAACTCCCTCAAGCTTTGTCAGCTGCCAGACAGGCGTCCAGGGGCAGTCTGGCTTTCCTTACCCATCGCAGTGCCTGCAGCAGCAGCGCTTTCAGCCTGTCCGTACCACTGTTCAGGTCCTTCTTCAGCCTTTCATAGTCCAGAGACGGTAGCAATGGTGCGTCTATGGGCTTGCTAATCGCGAGAGAGCAGTGCTTAGAGGATCGCGCAAAATGAAAATACAAAAAAAAAGCATTTTCAAAGATTTATCTGGAAGTAACAAGTCGGCTGGGGCTGCAAATGCCTCCTAAAGAATGGAAGTGCAATAACCAATGTTGGTAAATAAAAAAAAATTACAAAGAAAAAAAAAATCACTGATCTCAGCTCCCTGACAACATGCAACAAAGTAAATGAAGACATATCATACAATTAAAAATTGTTTGAAGAATATTAATAATCTCAATATTAATATTACAATCAACATTCATAAAACAAGTTACAACGATTTTTACTTTTGCATCTGAATTTGAGTCTGCTGCGTCTTAATGTAACCAATTCTTTAAAGAATTCTTTCAATTATCTGTAGATAATTCTGGCTCGGGCAATTTCTGTTGCAGAAAACCCAGTGCTCAGCAGAAGAATGGCTCATTAAGGAGGTGTGTAGGTCTCACTCACGGAGGTGCAACGGATGCTCTCAGCATGGATGAGGCCTGCAGAGAAAGAGAGAGAGAGAGAGAGAGAGAGAGAGAGAGAGTGAGTGTGTGATAGAGAGAGAGAGAGAGAGAGTGTGAGTGTGTGATAGAGAGAGAGAGAGAGAGGAAGCATGGGTTATTGCAACATCTGCTTTTGCATGATGAATGAGCCAGTAAGCCCAACTCACGGAAAGTCAGTTTAGGTCGAGGCTTTTCAAGTAAAAATACACATTTGGGGACAGGTGTGATATACTATGACGATTCTCTCATGCAATCCTGGGATGCACATGACGTAGGTATAGAATGGCCATGCAGTACATTAGAGAGGAAATGCCCGGAAACGTGAGGGGTTAGTGTGAAATGCTTTTGTGCTGATATTCACACAGTACATGGCCTGTGACCCCATGTAGTAGCCAATAATGTAATAATTTTTCCATTCTTAATGCAATAAGGCAAAAACTGGCCAATAATATGTTTTTGATTCTGACATTTTATATTAAGAATGGAAAGATTATGTTATTGGCAGTAATTACATTAATGGCAGTTATTACATTATTGGCTGCAACACGCTTGTCAATCAATGAGCACCTCACTTTTATGTTACTGTTACATACATGGTACCCTTCAGATGTCATTAAAGACATCATCTGAAAAGGGACTAAGAATTTGCAACAAGATTTGAAACCTAAGGTGGTTTCGGAGAGCAGCTGTTCAGCTGGGAAGGTTGCAAAGAGGGACTGTTCATAGAATTTAATTCACAAGTACAGACTGAACTATGTGATGCCCATACAGGCCATAGAAAATGAAAGCGTGCAATTTAACGTCCCAGGAGGCAGCCACGCCCCCACCAGGGTTGGTTTCTTCCAAAACGGACCCATTATAATTCAGTTAGCCCCTGTGCTACTTCAGACTGCGTCACATATCTGACATCTTTTGCCAGAAACATACCTGAGCATTCAAGTATGGTACGTTGGGGTAGGAATGTGCAGATAGGAAATGGGTATGACCGTGTCAGAGAGGACATTTTGAGCTATTTCAGATTTTACAAGTTAAGTTAAGTTAAAACTAAAAGGTCCCTTGGATAAATAGTTCAGCTCTTACGCTTGGTTTCCTTGATTAAAACACTCAAACTGTAACATTAACATTAGTGACACATTCATGATGATAGAACACTGACTAATCCGCACACAGCAAGAACTTAGTGCTTAAGTAAAATCCAGGTCCTTTTAACTGAAACTGTAGTTCACAAATCCTGTCCTAGATCAGAGTGTCCTCCCTGACATTTTCTGGTTACCCCAAAAGTTGGTGTTTTCCAAGACAACTTCAAGGCTTCTGATCTTAAGACAGATACCATCTAAAGCCCTCTAAGGATACAAATGAATCTGAACTTTAGGCAGTGTACTCCAGACAGTTTCCCATCACTTTTCACAAACCCGGAAGTTTTTCTGCAGATCTTAGTCAGAGGAGCGGCGGCGGTCTGCGGGACATGGAGGAGACGCCGACAGGGAAAGCGCGGCGACGCACTAGTGAAGCTGCGACAGCGGGGAGGAGCGGCGGCGGTCTGCGGGACATGGAGGAGACGCCGACGGGGAAAGCGCGGCGGCACACTAGTGAAGCTGCAACAGCGGGGATTCCGAACCACACTCCCGTCAATTCACCTGCCGAATCTCCGCTCTCTGCCCAACAAGATGGACGAGCTGCTTCTCCTAAATGGAACTAATAAGGACTTTGCGCACTCTGCTGCCCTTTGTTCACTGAAACCTGGCTCAGTGAAACGATCCCCGACAACAGATTGCGTCTGCCGGGCTTTCATCTGCTCCGGGCGGATCGCATATCGGAGCCATCGGGAAAGGTGAGGGGCGGCGGCATCTGTTTCTACGTAAATGAAGGTTGATGTACAGACCTCACTGTACTAGCCAAACATTGCAACAAGGACTTGGAGACACTGTTCACCAACTGCAAGTCATTTTATTCACCACAGGAGTTCTCCTCCTTCATCCTGGTCGGTGCACTCAGACTCTCTCTTCATCGCAGAAAAGCTAAAGAACAGGTTTTCAGCCAATGACCCAGCAGCATTATGGCGAGGCCTGCATGAGATCACTAACTACAGGAGACCATCCCCCTCTGCTGAGGCAAACAAAGACCTGGCAGATGACCTGAACGACTTCTATTGTAGGTTTGAGAGAAACAAATTCACACCCCATTCCAGCCCAGCAACAAGAGCCTCCATCTTACCTGTGGCAGTCCCCCCTCCCCCCTCGGATATACAGATGACACTTAAGATCCAGCTCTTCCGGAAACAGAAAACCAGGAAAGCACCGGGCCCAGACGGTGTCTCCCCCTCCTGTCTCAAAGTCTGTGCTGACCAACTAGCTACAGTCTTCACACAGATCTTCAACAGATCCCTGGAGCTGTGTGAAGTCCCCTCCTGCTTCAAAACCTCCACCATCATCCCAGTCCCCAAGAAACCCTCCATCACAGGACTGAATGACTACAGGCCTGTCGCCCTGACGTCTG
>JAODLD010000038.1:10648871-10700596 GCA_026781065.1 Mormyrops boulengeri
TGGTGCTAGTCCACCTGAAGAACACCACTGACCACCTGCTCGATCCCCAGCAGTTCGCCTACCGGTCAAACAGGTCAATGGACGACTCAATCAACATGGGTCTGCACTTGATCCTGAAACAGCTGGACCACTCAGGGGCTTATGCACGGATCCTGTTTGTGGACTTCAGCTCGGCTTTTAATACGATCATTCCCAAAATCCTTTCCTCCAAACTCTCACAACTCCATGGTTCCCCTGCCATCTGCAAGTGGATCACCAGCTTCCTAACAGACAGGAAGTAGCATGTGACGCTGGGGGATGTGTTTTCTGGAACACAGACACTCAGCACTGGGGCTCCCCAGGGCTGTGTTGTCTCCCCACTGCTGTTCTCCCTCTACGCTAATGACTGCACCTCCAATGACCCAGCGGTGGGAGGTTGACCGGCTGGTGTTCTGGTGCAGTCAAAACAACTTGGAGCTTAACATGCTCAAGACTGTGGAGATGACAGTGGACTTTAGGAGGCACCATCAGACACTTCTTCCTCTCACCATATCCAGCAGCCCTGTGGCAACGGTGGAGACCTTCAAGTTTCTGGGAACAACCATTTCCCAAGAAGTGGGAGCCCAACATCAATTCCATCCTCGAAAAGGCCCAGCAAAGGATGTACTTCCTGCGGCGACTAAGGAGGTACGGACACAATCTTTTCTAGCTCCTCCCCTCTGGCAGGCGCTTCAGATCTCTGTTCACAAAAACCACCAGACATAGGAGCAGCTTTTTCCCTCAGGCCATCACCCTCATAAACAGCTAAGCTGTGTCACCTGCCTTCTTTTTCCCCCCCTTAAACTCTGTTTGCACTCTACCTAGCACCTTATAATGTACAGTGTTAGCCATGTGTGTATATTTTCAAATTTTCTTTCTTGTATAGTGTCATTTATTGTTTGTACTGTGTCATTTATTGTCTGTGTACTAGGGAGTCTCAAGCTGCCGGAAGCAAATTCCTTGTGTGCCCCAGCGCACTTGGCGAATAAAGCTGGTTCTGATTCTGATTCAGAATTAAAACTCAGGCTTTGGGATGGGATATGAATTGTATGAGAAGGGGTAGCCCCTGATGCTAAGCTAGGCCAAGCATTAGACAGGAAATAAGATGGCCATCTTTGTTGGCATGTAAGCGGCTCCTATAAAGTCACCGTGCTGTGGTAAGCTATGAGACTGGTGATGGTATGGCATCCCGGAACCAAACACAGTCTTCCTGGTGCTTTACTTAATAAAGAGCCTTGCTTCCTGTTGCCTCCGCAGCCTGTTACTCTGCCACACCAATGCTTATTTAGGGGAAATGAAGTAAAATGCAGGTAATTCTTACCCAAAAGGCACATCATAATTGTTTTATGACTCTGTGCACACGTGAGGCAGGTCCAGTGGGGAAGCATAATGTGAACGACTGGCAGTATGACTAAATAGGGGCTTTTTTCCTTATTTTAGCCAGTCAGCTACTTAAATGCACATTCTGCTCTGCATTCTCTTTGGAAGAAATGATCTACTACCTTGCTATACCAGCATGGCTCCTTCTCAAGTGACTTGACCATTTTGAATGCACACACAGCTTAGTTAGTGAGCTAACAGCAAAACTAGTCTATGAAAAAAATCACTGAACTTTCACTGAAAATGAAATGATCAAACTCGAAAACTCTATTTACAATATTTACAAGTGAAAATGGCAAAAGATGACATATGAAATGATAAACTGCCACTCTGGACTCTCGCTTCCATGCTCCTGCATGCGACAGAATGAATGAATGAAAACTATGAGGCTGCCCCTTCTGACAGTATATGAAACTTGTCAGTCGTGAGCCTTAATCTTACTGCTAATTCATCCTGTCTTGATGAGATGTTTCCCCACACACCACGCAGAGAAGCCCGGCTTCCAGGTGGGTCTAAAATATCGGACTACAAATCTATCTCTGCAGCTTTGTTTGAAAGTCTCATACACTTGCAGTGAAGCACGACGTGCAGGTGCACTTCTAAAACAAGTCATTGAAGCATATTGCGCAATAAGCTTTTGCTTATTCTCCATTTAGACAAAGCGTACAAGAGCATTCCTTATTTCAATGGATGCCTATGGGCTATTTTCCTATGCCTATTGATGCCTATTGGCTTCAAAGGGAACATTAATGTAAATGTTGTCAAAAGCAACTTCCTGTGGTTCAATTAGTAAGATAAATTACACTTTTAATTAAAAAAAATAATAATAATAACAACAACAACACATTGATACATTGACTAAAATTCTTTTTGCAATTTTATGGGGGAAGCCGAGTGTCCCATGTAGTCTTAAGGCGATTGTTTGTGGACAGGTTTACGAATAACACAACAAATGCCCTGAACAATTACAAATATACTGGCAGGCTCTCCTGGGTAGGTCTGTATAACATTTATAGTGTAAACATTTGCTTGTCCAGGTATTACATCAAAGTGAATAAGATGTATGCTTTTGGCTCGTTTAAGACGTCTTAAGTACAATTAATGAAATACCTGCATAAATATTAAGTTGTTTAATTAATGTCTATAGATTTGTGGGTACAAAAGGCGCGTTGGACGCTGTAATAAAACAAGGACACCCATTGGAGATGGAGACCTCCTTGAAAGACAAACAGGCTTATTTCCTTTGTTAATAAAGTACCACCAAGGGTGTCTGGTTTTGCATGGCTGAATAATGGTACACATTCATTTCACAATCGAATTAAATGACACTGCCAAGCTATAAGGGTTTTAGTTTTATCATTGTCCAATATTATGTCATGCTAGGGCAAATAACATTTCAGTGGAAACAATCTGGAGAGATACAACCTGTACAGCACTGTGGAAAATGGTTTCACTACAAGCTCCTGAATAAGCCTTGAAGACAGGTCACTAACTAACCAAACTGGCAAAAATACAGTCATGCACAAAGACTGTAAATTCATATGAGCTCAGAAACGGGGCAGGGACTACTCAAGGCTATCAGCAAATATTCTCACTATGAAAGCCCAAGAATTTGAAAAAGCTAAGTGATAAACAAGGCAGGGCACCAGTTGCCTCTATGGATTATATCAATCAGTGATTAATCTAATAAGTACAACCAACCATTGCAATGTGCATATTCACACACACACATACGATCAGTTTAGGCACTCCAATTCACTTATGCTGCATGGTTTTGGACAGTGTAAGGAAACTGGAGGATCCACTGAGAAGCCAAGCACACTCTGCAAACACAAGGCATCAGTGTATGGCAAGAGAACTACCCACTGCGCCACTGTGTTGCCCTCTAGGCCTGTATGTTAATATCACATCGCAACAGCTGCGATAGTCTGCTGGGTTGAGTCCATCAATAAGTTTTGCTAAAATGTTTTACTCAGTCATAGGAAACAAAACTTAGCCAGACTCAGGCTAGACTCATCTAAAGTATAGGGGAGCTAAACAGTCTTTGGTCAAGCACTGGTGCTTATAGCAAGGGCCTGCCCTATGACAGCAGAGTCTCTGCCGGCACCAAGCCAGCTCTAGCCCATAACCGTTCTTAGTGCCTACTGGAGAAGGAAAACCTTGGTAAGAAGAATGATGTAAAGTGGCATGACAGAATGACACTTCATCCTGAACCTATGGACTCCTAACTAGTGAGATTTAATTTTAAAGGAAAGCACCACTTTATGCAGGACAAACTCCACCATCTCTACGGAGTTCTCCTGACTGGACTTCGGTTGGAACTACTGGTACCATCACCTGAACTCAACCGGCTTATGCAATTCTATTTTGCATAAATGAAGGTTGTTTATGCTTTGGTATGTTTTAGTTCTTCCTCTTACACAAATGAGATTGCCCATTTAATCATAAATACCACAGGCTTTAGTTAAGAAGTAGGAGGGAATACTGGCAACTATCTGGCCCAACTCACACCTGCTCGGGCTGGTCCACTGCTTACTATTAAATCTCCCAAAGAGTGTTTGCTGTGTATGAGAGCTTGTACTGAACTGCAGATGTTCACCGTAGAGGTTTTATGTCCTGATAAGTAGAGGAAAAGTACGGAAATGAGTCATATGTCATCTGGGGCTTTGACTGGGCCATGCACTGCATTAAAACCGTGGCTTCTGACCCTACAGCAGGTTGTGCTCTATTCTGGAGATAAGAAGGCTTATGTTCTGTCTTTCTTGAAGGCCTGAGGCAGCTCATCCTTGACAAACTTTACCTTCTATAAAGCCACCAATGCCATAAGAAACTACTATGCCAATAAGAAATGACCTTGGGAACTGAGTTTTGTTTTATGGAAACAATAGATGACTGGTTTGTATTAAATATAGATTCTCAGGCAAAATCAAATCTGAACAAATTCACAAAACTTAACAATGCTTCAAGTAAGAGGAAACGGGCAATTAACATTTAAATTCTGTAGTCATGCAAAACTACAACAGAATTAACTGAAAAATATTGGACATATTTAAGTTTTTACTGGGTAGACATGATTAATGTAATGGGAGCTAGAAGAAAAACAAGAATTCAGGACAGAAATGAACAACGTTAGAGAAAGATGCGGGGTGGGAGGCAGGAGAAAACGGTGAAGGTGCAAGCAAGGCGAGGAAAAGGGAAACAATGAAATTTAGGGACTTACATATCCATCATCATTGTCATAAGGGCTCATAGAGAAATATCCCTTCAGAGACAGACATTCACAAAGAGAAGCCATTGAAGATTACAGGTGACGCAAAACAGGCACATCCACCTACCATATGACGGACAAAGAGAGTGACCACATTACGCTTGGTGACCCATCACATACAACAGACTGCCTCTGATTTCATGTTGACACTTGGTGTCATGTAAAACAGGGTAAGTTTACACAAAACCATCCTGTGGAGTCTAATGGGATGCCTCACCCATCAGAATTCCACATCCTTTGTCCAGTATCCTTTTGGAAAGCACATTGCATATGGCAATTAATCAATATATAGATACAGTTCCAATGTATAGTTTCAAAGTTAAATAGAATCTGGACATATTGCACTGCCCTTTCAGTTTAGCCATTATTCAAAGCTCTTCAGGGCTTGTGATGCCTTTGGGGGACTTCAAACCTTCCCGCTTATAAACCGCACACGCACTTAAAGTAGCTTCTTTAAGTTATGCTGATGACCAAGCAATATGGTTTAATAATTCATAACTCCTTTTAGTGCCAACTGAGCAAATCACATTCTCACCAGCTGAGTAAAATAATTATTGCGATGGTTGGCTGCCTTTGTGAGAGTAAGCAGAGCTGTGTCACTCACAGTGCCGGGTCTGGTGAAATCCACGCTCTGCGAACTGCTGCGCCTCATCTGGCCACTGAAAAGTCGAATGCACACATTCTGCAGGTATTCCGGGGAGATCTGGAAAACAGCATACTCTGACATCTCTGTCCGGGGGGTGGTGTGCACGCACCAGAATGCCGGCGGTCAGAAGTAATTACCATTTTACCACTGACTGTGGCCTCCAGGGAATCTACCAGCTCAGCGGTGACGCCAATGAGGTTGTGGTAGTCGGCCTGCATCTTGCCGAACTTCTTCATGTAGCTGGCCGCCCTTCTCTCTGCATCGGCCAGTTGCAGCTGCAGCTGTCGCAGCCCCTCTGCATGCGAAGCATATAGTGATGCAGCCCACACAGACTCGACATGCATGAATACGCAGGCCAGACGTCAAAGAATTCCTGCAAAATCTAGTAACTTGGACTTCGTTATTTTAAGATATTTTTTAATGGGAAAGAATTTTAAAATACTCTACATAAATGTACTGTTTAGATAACAATGATATTACATTCACTTATCGTCGTCTTGGACAATACAGCGAACTTATCCCTGCTTGGAATCTTGTCCCACCTCCACCAGGACACATTCGGGGCAGCTGCAGGGTTGTCAGCTGGACACCACCGTTTACAGATGTTTCGTCCCTACCCAGTACATCTCCCGGTGGGGGGGCAGTGGTCGACTGGGGACGTCTCCCCGGCACTGCTTGCAGCTGCACTTATTGGTGTGTTACACCCCAGAAACTGTCCCTCCTCCATAGCCACAACCAGTAACAATATATGAATCCAACGATTCATAGTTAATAATAACCTAAAGCAAAATAACTATTGATACTGCATTTCTGAAAAAGGCTATGCTTATTTACTGTATTTACTGTAATATGTCAACAGCTGCTGTGGAGTGAGCGAACGAGTGAGTAATGCACACGACGGCATGTTTCATGCCAAGTGTAAGATAGATAAGACAGAGGTGTTACGCATTCCAGATATGCGCACGTCACTTTAATGAAACGACTCACCTTTGTTTTCCATTCCACTCTCCTTCTGAAATTCGACGTTAAAGAACCATCAAGTATTCCCAGAGTAAATATTAAGCAGGTCCTGTCCACCAGGAACTGCAGTCGTGATTTCAACACAACCCCACATTATGATGTAAGCAGGTACAACTCAGCCTGCTAACATCAAAAATGTATACCCACCCCCCTATTTTCATACAACATGGGTGAGAAAGTGTTTTCAAAGGCAGGATGGATAGCAGAAATTAAATATTTTGCTTTCTGCAGGGATAAGGCTTAGCAAGCTGGGCGAGATACATTATGAGTTGGGTGGTTGTGTGCATGCTAATCACCTGTTGAACAGAAGGGTGAAAAGAGGCCTTTTCAGGGCCTCCAAATAAGCCTCTAAGCAACAGCACAGGAGAGAAACTGTATTTCATTTAGTGTGGATCTAAGGCTATTATGTCCAATAAATTATCTGCTCATTGATTTTTTTCTGTTAAATGGCCTTTTCTACCCTGCATTCACCCAAAGCACTGGAATAGCACTGCAATTACATTTTAAATATTTGGCCTTTTCCCAAACCTAGCAAAAGCCTGTACGGATCGACGGCTATTTGAAAGAATTCGAAACCTAGGCATCATAATAAGCTGCTGCATAATGATCACATCCTGCATAGAGAATAATGTACGCTCACCTAGTGTCTGTTAATAAAAGTAAAACAGGGGCTCACTGTGGCCAGAGGATACATACAAGGTAAGAAGCCTCGGAACCCCGGAGGCTTTCAGGGCCACAGACAAAAACTTTTCTAGTTTTCTTTTCAGCTCTGGCATCCAGGATTCCTAAAAAGAATAAAATCAAGCTTAATTCTTACGGCTTTCACAGTATTTAATCAGCATTTACAATAATTTATATATTTATTTTTGCTTTACCACACAGTAGAAATTATTCCATAATGTATAGTTTTTTTCCATTTACAAGCTGTTATAGCATTCATTCAGAGATAACATGAAAATGGAACTCTGCTTTTTCTGTTCTACTTAAGGCATAAAGAGATACCTGGAAGAGGCCTTTGAATGAGGGATGTGCCACTGGATTGGGCACAAAAGGCAGGGCATAAAAGGGCAGGAACTCGGTGGTTTGGCTTAGCGTCGCTCCTCTGGTCTCCAGGTAGTGCTTGAAGTGTGTGATCCGTTCCTCAAAGTTAACTCTGTCCTGTAGCAATCAATCGGCATCCATAGAGCTTAACAAGAATGCTGTGCATTATATTCACAACTAGGATCCAATGGTGTAAATAAATCGATAAAATAATACTAACAACTTTAACTACACCATTCTACAGCCTGAGTGCTCTTAGTGTTGCGCTCTTTGTTTCAATAGTAGACTTATTAGGTTCTGCATTTGCTTATACTGTAATACATTGCATAGCTTGTGCTCCAATATCGCTTAAACTTTCATTGTAAGCATCCACTGTAAGCTCAGCCTGGCTGCATTTATGTCTAGCTGACTCCATGACAGGTATATGCGTCTGATGGATTATCTGCCTCACTTGTATATCACCTTGGACAAAAACATCTGGTAAGTAGAGTACATGTAATCATAATAAACAGCAACCAGAAAAAAAAGAAAATCCTTGGTAATTCGTGACGAAATGAAATGCTTCGTACAGATCACTGAGGACACCTATTGGCAAACTACTGCTACTTTCATCACCGGTAACACATACATAGAAATCATGTAGGACAACAGCAAAAGAAATTACTTTAAAATGACTAATAGTATGTACAAATAATATTTAAGGTGCTATTATTTTTTAAAGGATCTGATGCAAAGTACAAGGGCCGCTTACGGATCTTCCCAGGGAGTGTTTCAAAGGGTAGATGGCGAAGTGGATCTGAATGTAAAACTCCAATTTCTGGGCAACTGAGTCAAAGTCTCGGATGTCGGTGGGAATGTGTGCATTCCAGAGCTCGAAGAAGACCTTCACATCTCCATCATCAAAGGAAGATAAGAGGTCCTGCTGAGGAAGGACAGTAGGGGTATTTTACAGCGGGAAGCACCTTCAACTCCAGCTGTGGCCATAATGTGGATGTGTGTGACCATCTTTGGAACATACCTGCACGGCTAACACTTTACCATCCTTCAGAAGGTTCCCTGAAGGTCCTTGAGACAGCTTCCCCTTGATTTTGCACTCTTTCTCAAACAGTTTAAGAGTTTCTTCAAATTCACCAAACCTCAGGTACTACAAAACAAATATGCTTTGTCAGTATTTTAAGAATTAAAAAAAAAATTACAAGCAACAAGAACACACAAATTCTTCATAAATAAGAAAACCCACAGGGCAAGAATGACTGATGTGATGCTTCATTTAAGCTTTAGCAGTAACATATACATTTGCCTGGGTGATATATTATTTAAGTCGTGGCATAGTTAAATGTTAATTAAAAATTTCTAAACATTCTTCAATTCATCTTTTGATTTTTTTTTTAAACAATTCCTTATCTGCAGACTACTGTGATCAAATTTTTTAAAAAAGCACATACCTACTGATTTACTTATATCGACAAGCACCAAAATGTTTACTTTAATCAAATATTGGCTGCAAATCATTACATTCCCATTTTAAAGGATTATGATAGATGTCAATTTGCAAGCAAACCCAGACCATCCAAAACGGCAACCAAAATGAGGTCGATCCATCAGCGGATCCTAGGCTAGAGCAGACCAGCAGAAGGACAAAACTGGTGTCCAGCTAGTGCCACCATTCTATGATTATAATAAAGCAGGCATCAATTTAAGCATCTGATTAATGAGATAAATCCTTCTTCATTCAGGAATGGCAGAAAACATCACTGGATTAACAGAAGGTAAGTTTTACCTCAAGTGCGTAAAGTAAGTAAAATATTGCTATTTTCTGGCAAACGGAAGCAATCACGCAGCTCTTTGGTATGACACAATTTGATCTGAAAACCGTTCTGCAGTAGACATCCCAACCAGCCTTGTGCCGTGTGTGGCCTGTGACAGGCTCCAGGCCCCACAACCCTATACACAGAAGCAGTTAGAAAACGTATGGATATGCAGTTTAATATTTTATAAATTACATAAACATTTCACTGTGATATTGGATTCAATGTTCGCTGAGCTACCTCTATTCTAAAAAAATTGCCATTTATCTGAAAATAACCACTGCTGTGATAGTCATGTCCTATGGTGTGATATGAAAAGTGTCACACTAGTGGAAATAGCATCACATTGGTGAATATAGACCCTATTAAAGTTTTTTTTAAATTATGCATTTAATTTAGGTTTTATACTTAGTTAATTAAGCAAAATATCATTGTTTGTATCTTTACATGGGTAACATGGTGGCGCAGTGGTTAGCGCTGCTGCCTCACAGCAAGAGGGGCCTGGGTTCGGTCCCTGGGCTGGGCATAGGGCCTTGCTGTGTGGAGTCTGCACGCTCTCCCCATGTTTGCATGGGTTTCCACCAGGGGCTCCAGTTTCTTCCCACAGTCCAAAAAAAGCATGCACAATAGGTTGATTGGTGACTCTAAGTTGGCCCCATAATTGTGTGCCCTGTGGTGCGTTAGCGACTGCCTAGGGTTGGTTCCTGCCTGTGCCTATTGTTCCCGGGATAGGCTGTGTTCCCCCCGCACCCCCAGTTGGATGATGTATGTATGTATCTTAAGCTAATAAATGCTCATTTAACTATAAGTGATCATTACTTTTTCATAGGCCTTAGATATCAGGAGAAGAAAAACACATTGAGGATAGACTGACGTCACTGTCACCAGCAATATGAAAGCAGCTGTGAGAGAAACGGAGAATGTCAAAAAGGAGATACAGGGTTAAGTGACCACTGCGAGTGCCAGTGGTCACTGTGGATTTTAGGAGCACTGCCTTTCATACATTTTATCCTGCTTTTCCATCTTATCTGCATGTCCTGACTGAGGAGGGTTGGAGTCTATCCCTGACATCATATGGCACAACACTGTGGTACACCCTGGATGGGAGACCCGTTCACAACAGGAACATACACAATCATATACTACGTAAAAATGCAGACAAGCCAATTGTTTTTTGTTTTTTTTGTCCAATGGTGCAACATAATGTGGCATGATGAACAAAAGAAATAAATAAGTCTGCCCAAATTCCCGAGAAGTGCTGCAAAGAAGTGGAGTAATACAATCATTAAACACAAGAAAAGTTTATAATGTATATCACTGAAAATGACCTAAATGTACATCATTTAACACAAGAATGAAATTCAATTGTAAACCTTTGTTGCTAAAATATAATTAAGACACACTGATGAAGATTAAGCACATTTTCTTGTTTGTATGACAATACCCGAATCAAATATTATTTTTTCAAATACACTTACCTCCTTAACCATCCCCAACAAATCCGCTTCATTAGTCAAAACGTCTCCCATGTCAAGTGTCTTTTTGGTATTCATATGCGGATTACAGTGATCAATAACTACTCCTTGTCTGGAATAAGATATAAGGTATCAGATGTGAAGCGAAACAACCACGTACCAATGAAAGACTCTTAGACCTCATTCTTAATTTACAGTACAGTACAACTGCTTAAAATTATGCAGAAATATTACCTAGGGGGGTTTAACTGGAGAGGATTTCTACAGATACACTTTGAATTAGTGTAGATAATTCGCCAAATCGGCAAATTAGCCGTTTATTTCTTAAACAAACTAATTCTTACGGTGTATGGCGGCATGAAGCAATTTGACTGAATCTACATCCTACCAACTACATGCCTATGTTTATCCGGTTCAAGTTGATACACTTGAACCTAACATTACCGGCCCAATATTACAGTAAAATGCAACTTCTATGTAACAGCGCATATTTACTGCGGCGCCATCAGCAATATCGTCTGTTAAGATACCAAAACAAAAAAGCAGCCTATGTAAATAAATGTACTGCAAAATAGAATTAGGCCTCGTTTAAATGCTCCCATGCTTTTTTTTTAAGCGCGATCTTACCTTCGAGCTCCAAAAAGTCAGTTTCTTGGCCAATAACAAAACAATCAGTTCCTTAACATAGCAGTAGATGTTCGCTCCAGCATTGCAAAGCTAAAAACTGCTGGGCTGCACGTTGTCAGCCATGATGAGATGTAAAGAGAAGACGCTTTTGCAAACGCCTGGCAACGGAGCGTCACCACGTCGCTGCGGCGCTCACGGGAGTGTCGATTGAAATCGAAAGGGGATGGTAATTCTGTTTCATTTCAGCGGCAGCTGCCTATCCGAGCAGTATGCTTATTAGTGTTATCCGCAGTTGTTAGCGCAGCTCTGAGACGTCTTGCTGCGCGATACTCATATGACATAATGGTAAACGGCTGAAAGTGATTGAGAGTGCCATCGGTATTCATAAAACTATCCTTTTACATTAAACCTGCGTTATGGCGTAACTTTAAACATAAATCAGTGGGTGTGTCGACAGTGACGTTATGAATAATTTGATGTTATGAATCGTATGAATTGGTAGAAGTGATCAATCAGAAAAATCCGTATATGGACGTCCGCTCGCCAGTCGCGGTATGTTAAAATGTTCTTATTAAACCAAATAAACGATTCATTTATATTTCAAGATAGCTAGGAGACTGTAATTTAAAGGAGTGACTCTGAAGTGGCTGTTTACGGAGTTAGGAGGTTACCGTTAATGCTTTATTCTCAATTACTGAAATAATTTTCTAGGCTCAGCTCCAGGATTTTTGTCTGTGTTTGGAGTTCAGATAAGAAATATACCATTTTTATAAAGGTAGTCGATGTTGTGAACTCTGTAATCTTCTTAACTAGCTTACTAATATAATGAAACCCTTAGTGCACTACATGTCTTCGAGATGAAATGTGTCTTTAAAAATTCTGTTTACTTTATGACATCTAGATCAGAAGATGCACGTGTTATGCATGAGTCTAAACATTTGTAAGAGCCGTAGTATACAGGAAAAGACAGCCACGACTCACTCACTGCTTTTGTTTCAGAAACAGGATATCTGGTCTTCCCCGTAAAGGACATGGGCTATGAAAGGATCTTCTGTGACAACATGGCGAGGCTCAGCACTTTCAGGTCCTACCAGATAGTTTTGGTCTTTGGAGCTGCATTGGCAGTAGTAGCTTTTTACTACTTCGGATCGGAGCAAGAGAACTTCTCTAGCACCACTAAGCGCATCAAGCAAACCCAGACCATCCAAAACGGCAACCGAAATGAGGCCGATCCATCAGCGGTTCCTAGGCTAGAGCAGACCAGCAGAAGGACAGCAGGAGAGCAGCTAGAAAAAAGAATGGCCGAAGGAGGTTCTGAGGCTGTTCAGCACTACCATATTCTTATGATGTTTACCAAAGTGGATAAAAGCAAGGCACTCCAGGAGAAATTTGAAATAGCCATGAGGTCCATGGTGAAGCATGCTAGGTTCCTTGACAAGGAGATGCTGGTCTTTCATTTTGTGAGTGATGAAGGCAGTAGAGAACTTGGACAGAAGATACTTCCAGAGTTTCTCCGAGATGCATCTTTTCGGTATGAGGTAAGTTCAAGGGTAATACTCTGTCATTATTGGGGTGAGCAGAGGATTCACTTGCTTTTTAATTTGGTAATTGGCTGTTTTTCTTATTAGCCAGTTGTAATGTTAGGATCATTCCATTTTAATTCAATGTATCGTAACATCTGACGGACCGAGGCATCACGGCAGTGGCAGGAGATCAGGAGACTTGTTTAGGCATAAAGAAAGCCATTTTATTAAGCCCTTTAAAGGATTAACACACACAGAGAGGTCGGACGCCAGACAGTAAGGCGCACACACAGTGGGAAATTTACACAATAGTGAAAGACGTGCAAGGATCGGACAGGGTTCATGCATGACAGAAGTGAGGGCACACATGACAACCGGGAACACGATAAGTATTTACAATAACACAAACAGGGTTATTTACACATTTTCCTGGCTTGCTCCATGCTGTTACTGGGCTCCACTATGCAGAGCCATCTCATAGTGCAACACTGCCCCCCTCTCAGAGGTCAATCGTGCAAGTGACCCTCACAGCAAGTCCTCTGCCACATCCTCCACAAATCACAAAGGACTGGTGGCAGCCACCGGTGCTGCCTCTCAGGTGACCGCGGACTCGCTGAGCAGCTGGAGACCACTGGCTGGGCAGGAATGATAGTGAGTGCTGGGCTGCCAGCAGGCTCTGGCAATGCAGGTCCCCCAGGGTCTCGGCCCTTCTCTTTTCACAGCTTGGTGGGCACCTGTTGCTGACCGCCAGGCCGTTTCCTCTCCTGGCCCTCCTGCTCCATGACTCAGGTGACCTTGCACAGCCACTCCCATTCCGCCAGCTGCTCCCACAGCAGCTCCAGGCTGCACCTCCCCTACTCCAGGGACTCATGCAGCTGCTGCTAGTCCTGCTCACCCTGCTCTCATTGCTCTGCTAGCTCACTATGCTCCTACGTCAATTGGGCCACCAAAGTACGACACCGCTTGCTAATGCTGCCTCCTCTGCCTTGGCTTCATGCTTCGGGTGGTTGTGTTCACACTTCCAGCTGGCCAGTTCCTTGCTTAGCCACTCCTGATCCTGTTGGCTCTGCTGTTACTGCTCTTAAAGCTCACAGCGCTCCTGAACTAGCTGGGCCTCCAGCACACCTCTTCACAACTGAGGCCCAGCTTGCTGCCTCTGTGAGTCACTCTCGCAGCTGGGGTCATGCTGCAGGCCCTCGCGAGCAGAGAACCTTGGCTGATGAGCAAACAGAGCCTCCAGGAACTCCTGCCTTCCCCAGTGGCCGATGCTGTCCCAGCTGGGGACCTGGTAGGATGGCAGGAGTCGATTGGGTCCGGGCTACTTTGGTAGGACGTGGCGATGCCTCCCTCAGTCCAACATCCCCCGTTTATCTGCTGGCGACTCTGCTGACTCAGCAAGCCCGCTGCCCCTTCTCCCTCCACCTCCCCCAAATGCCTTCAGCTCTGAACCAACACCAAGTTTCTTTAAATTCACAAATGGTGGTGCAAATTCCATTTTTTGAATTAAAATGGAATGACCTGTTAAAAACCATGGACCTGGCCATTGTAAATAAAGTATCAAATGTGGTGAGCCTTTATCTCACAGCTTTTTTATAGTTAAAAAAAAAAACATGTTGAATTGTTGCAAGTCATTGCATGGCGGAGTATTACATTAAATGTCCACATGGGGGCAGTGTCGGAAATTAGTTGTTTTCCCCCTTTGTTTTAAAACCACTGATGTTTCAGCCACAGGAAAGGATGAGGCCACACCTTTCGTAGCCTTGGGGAGTCTCCAACTAGAGAAGTGTGACGCTGAGCTGGGTTTGCTGCAGTCTTCCCTCACTAGCCTAACTTTGCGAGGCAGAGATACAGCGTACCCCCCCACCCAAATACCTTCAGCTGACCCATACATGATTACAGGAGACTGACCAATGAGCACACTGCAAGAACTCAGTGCTTAAGTGTAATCTGGGTAATTTTAATTGAAATGAGTTTACAAATCCTGTCCTAGCACAAAGTGTCCTCCTTAACCATAACCCCCTGGATTATCTGGTCATCCTAATAGAGAGTAGTTTGTGGCCTTGTCAATCTTATAACTCAGAATAATAATCATCATTTTATTAATCCCCATGGGGAAATTGTCTTTATGCCTCCCTCAACCTGCTCTTTGCAGAGTAAGCTGTCCACAAAGGGTAGGCACCCAGGGAGCTGGGGGTTAAGGCCCTTGCTCAAGGACTTACAGACATGCTGAGGTTGGGTTTGAACCAGCATGTCTGTATAAGCATGATTATAAGCATACAGGCGTAGCCCCCTGAGCCACACACTGCCCCCCAGGAACTCAGGAAGCACGGGAGATGAGGCAGGGGGCAGCCTGGACAAGATGCTAGTCCATCACAGGACACACACACAGACAAACAACAATAGTTTGTGGGAGGTTTTGTATGTGAAAGGAAACCTACATGAATACAGAGAGAATATGTAAACTGTGCACCCACATGGGTGGAATCACACCCCGTACCCTGGAGGTGTGGTGTTGCTCATTGATCCACTGTGCCAAAATGGCAGGTAATTAATTAAGGTATGTTTGTTACATGACAGAGGATGAAACTGGAAAAAAATGTTGTTGAATTGTTACCAGTGATTATGTGGCAAAATATTACATAAAGTGTCCACATGAGGGCAGTGTTGGCTTTGGAAAAAGTTATTTTTCCACTTTAAAATCACTGATATGTCAGCCATCGGAAAAGATGAGGCCACACCTTTTGTAGCCTTGGGGAGTCTCCAAGTAGGAAGTGTGACACGGCTGGGTTTGCTACAGTTTTCCCTCACTAACTGGCCTAATGCTAACCTGTCATATATAGCATAAAGCAGGATGAAATAAGAACATCTTATTTCCCAAATGAACCACACAATCACGCATATTTACACGTCAACAGCTCCTAGCTGTGACACCTAGTTTGTTAATCAGCTTCTCATCTGTCACGTGACTCATAAATGCATGGGTTAATATGGCCTTTGTCTACACCTGCCTCATGGTGACACGAGGACAGCAATGGCTGGACCTCAACAGGTAGAACTTCATCTCTGTGGCAGCAGCAGCAGAAAAAATAAGCCTCTTTCAAAGCACCATGTGTTATTAAGTAAAATAAAAACCCATGTTTGATGGTGATTATCACACAAGAGAATAAAATAACTGCATTGTAAGTTTGTAATGTTCAACTCATTTCTCAATTTATAGGTTTTGACATAACCTATATGACTGATAATATCTGGACAGTACCTATGTTAGTGTTGTAATGACACTGTCAATAGTTGTGGTTTTGATCTGTGTAAAATATATATTTTTTTGCCTGGCTCCCCTGCTTCTCATTGATAAAAAGCTTCTTCCTTGCTTTGTGGGTCTTCAATCCTGCTTCTAGGAGCCTGTTATGAATTGTCCTAGCGGTGCACTTCACACCACTTAATGTTTCCCATTCTTTCTGTAGGTCACTTGAGGTCATCCTCCAATTTGTGGGGCACTGCCGGATAAGTTGATGGTCATCTCTGGCATTGCAAAGTTACCCTATACCTGGCTGGCTTTTTGTTATTCCCAGTGTCTCCTACTTCACCTTGCTTTTGTGTACTGCAGTCTTAGAAACTTTGATCCTGTTACCAGCCTGCCTTGCAGTGTAGCCTTCTGCTAGCAGAACCGGGATTAAACCAGGATTTTAAAATGCAGATTTAAAAAATATATATACTGTAGAGTGATCTCTTAATTTTTTCCAGAGCCATATGCAAGAAACAGCTGTAGTTGGATGGGATGTTAGTACAGCTCAAATTTGACTGAAAATATCTGGACAGTACCTATGTTAGTGTTGTAATGACACTGTCAAGAGTCGTGGTTTGGCAAACTTTCAGAATACATTCATTAAAAATGATTTAAAGAGACTTTGCTTGGTTACAGGATTTTTTGGGTTATTTTGCATGATTAATACGTGCTCTTCTCCTAACATGTGCCTTTGTGTTGTTTATTTTAGCTGGCCTTGCACTTGAGGATGTGTAGATGTTTTAGCATCGTGATCCTACAGAGGACATTACACTGTGTGCTTTCTTCTCAGATGCATGGTGGCTCAGTGCCTGGATTGTTGTCTGACACCTCCAGAGCTGTCAGGGTGTGTGTGGGGAATTTGCGAGTTCTTCCCTTGTCCTAGTGAGGGTATCGGAGGTCCAGTGCCTTTAAATTGCCAGTCGTGTGCCTTGTGTGGGGTATGTACTCTCTGATGGTCTGCCATTCTGCCCAGTATGCCCCCCTGCCTCGGACAGGCAACTGTCACCCAGTATGGGATAAGCTGTTATGGAAGATGGACGGCCCCATTCTACTGAATATACAGGATATTGGATTGAAGCCCAGCACTGTAATGGAGAAAAGTACCTGTGTGTGTGTGTTTGCGTGTGTGTGTCCATAGTGTGATAAAAACCAGTTATGTTATTTTGACTTTGCAGGGACCATTTCCTTTCCCCACAAGGGGAAACTCAATTTTATAAAAATCTGTGACTGCAGTCAAAAAACTAAAAATGACAAAAAACTTCCATTTTGTTGGTTACTTATGGCTGGGTTGGGGTTCAGGTTAAGGTTGCCATTGTCAGGATGAGGGTTATGTCCATAGAAATTAATGGAAAGTTTCCAAAAACTAACTAGTAATTGCACAAAAAGGATCAGGTGTCAACTTTGTCGTTGAAATGTGCCTTCTGTTACATCATTTTAAAAGATTCATTGCATGTTAACTTTGAAAAGTACTTCAAAAACACAGAGAGGGTTGGCTACATGAAAATTTCCACCATACATGACAAGGAACATTAAGATAAGTATGATTAAGAAAGTTGTGGGGACTACAGCAGCCAGACAGCAAACGTGAAAGACAGGCCTTGTTCTCAGCCCCCAGCTCTGCTACAGACATACCCAAGATTTCACACTAATTAAGATGTTATAAACTGATCTTCCAAATAGTTCTAGTCTGTAGTCTGGGTCGCCAGACTGTGCTCCCACTGTCGAATGCTGGTCTGTGTGAAATTCTGTGGTGCGGCACGTCTCCAAGGTGGCAGGAAATCTGTTGTGCTTTTTGTCTCTGTTTTATGATTCACTTCCACAATAATTTTAAAAATAACACCTGTGTAAGCCATACTTTTTCCTTTCATTGTTATATTCTCTTGAGGAAAAAAAAAGAAGTAGGAGAAATTGGGTTAAATGGAAATGTATATAAGTATCCAAGCAGTATCGCATGTAAATCAGGTCTACTCTGTGAAGACGTGAGTATGGGAAAACTCATGTGTGATATTTGGAAGCAGTTATTTTTTCTGCATTATGCAAACGAAATATTGGATATTATTTTATTTAGTGTTACCGGTGCCAAGTTCCCTTATCAACACTCTTCTGCTTGAACATGGTGTTTGTTACGGACAGATTGTGATTAGCACAGAAGTCCAATAACAGAGCACCACTTGGGTTGAGATCGGGCAGACCATTCCTCCCGATCACACCCCTCCTGGTGTCACTGCCGTTACCCATGTGAGCATTAAAGTCCCCCAGTAGGACAATAGAGTCCCTGGAGGGGACACCTTCCAGCACCCCAGCCAAGGTCTTAAAGAATGCCAGGTACTCTGAACTGATGTTGGGGGCTTAAACACAGACAGCAGCCAGAGCCCGTCGCCCTCTCATTCACTGAGGTAAACGCCCCTCTGCAGGCGGGGGGCCCACAAGAGTTATTTCAAGCTAAAGTGTTGAATTAATTTCATTTTGCTTTATGTTTTGATAGGATTTAACGATGTCCCTTTAAACAATATCTCATTTGAATATCTAACCAGTATGGTATTCTCTTCATCCTCATGCATTAATTATCATCATCATCATTATCATCATCTGCTAAATACGATTGACACACGTGTCACAGGACTTCACCCCAGTAAGTACGTTACTGTGGTCTACTAGCACAATTTAACTCTCTATAAGATTGCTAAGGACAAGGTGAATCCAGTCTTCGATAGTTTCTGGCTGTTATTTGCCTGAAGAGTCCCATCACAGATCTGACACACTCATCCCTGCTTTTAAGAGTCTTAAAATGTAGCTTCTCTCCACAAGATCAGTCTATCCAGCGATCTGGGACCTGTCTTCGCCCTCCCGCTTAACATGTGAAGTGGATCTGCATGCTTGTCTTCTGACAAACACACATCCATACACTAATTACATGCACTGAAGGGGTCATGTTTCGCTGCAGGCCGGCTGAGATGTTAGCTTCTCTCAGTGGTTTCCAAATGCTTTAAGATTTTGACCAGACGCTGCTTCTAAATCAGAAGATTCTCAGTGGCAAAGGACATGTGCAATGATTGTCTTCCTGTGATCTGTGATCTTGCTGTGAGGAAGAGTGTCCTCTCATTGTGACTGAGGCTGCAGAGGTGCAGGCTGCTTCCAACACCTCAGATATATTTGGGGATCTCTGCAAATGGGCACTTAAAAATGGACATGTTGGCAAGGAGAGTGACATTAACGCAGGCTGAGAAATGTGACGCCTGCATTAATGCAACAGAGAAAGTGCAACCTATATGGAAAAATTATTTATAGATCAAACTGCAGTATATGAAAATTCTATAGACTAGAGCGAAGTCAGAGGGCAGATTACGGGGGGCCAGCAGTTAACAGGGACCCTTGGATGTGTAAAATTGGACGTGGGGGCCAATGTGACATCTTGTCAGTGAGCTCAGCATTTTTAGGTACGCCCCTGATTCTGTATCATTACATTATAACAGCCAGTCCCCGGAGCAATTCGGGTTAAGGGCTTTGCTCAAGCGCCCAGTGGTGACATCATATCAGATCCAGAATGTTAGAGGAAATGAGTGACACAGAGATACGTTTACAAGGGAGAGGCGCAGCGCGCACGACCCTTCCTTAGCTTCTTTGTTCGTGTTGTGTCAGAGGTTGTTTCTCCATATCACAGTGTCCTTCAGGAATACCCCTACCGGTCTATGGGAAGCAGGGGGTCGATTTCCAAAGGGGGAAGGGAGGCATGTGGGAGCCCTGACCCAGCAGCAAGAGAAAGGCGCGAAGCAGCCCCACATGATTTGGGGGCAAGAACATACTCAGGCCTCCTGCATTGCAGACCGGGTGTGAAACTCATGCAGAGATTCTGTGTCAGTGATATACAGTATAGGGTCTTTAACTACACTGGAGGTGGACCTTCCATAGAAACCAATAGGTCCTTAGTTCTTACGTCCTTACTGTGTCCTCACCGTGCAGGTGGAGTTCCACGATGTCACCGAGCTGACAGAGAAGCTCTTCCCCATCGTGAAGGCCATGCAGCAGCACTTCAGCGCTGGCTCCGGGGCCTACTACAGCGACGCCATCTTCTTCCTGTCGGTGGCCATGCATCGCATAGTGCCTGAAGGTAAGCCCCACCCCCTGAGCTCATGTCATGTGACATTTTCTTATAACTGTGAACAGCCCTAACAGGTAAAAGGGTTCTGCTTTTACAATGCATTAGTGCTTTTACTTACTGCTGCAGTAGAATGCTCATGGACTTTTTAAGGAAACGTGGAGTGTTTATGAGGCCTGGTGGTTACAGGAGAGGAGGTTCAGCTGTGAGCAGCATGCTTCAGGTTCAGCTCTCACCTCCTGCTTCATGTGCTTCAGAAGAGTACCGCTAATAAGCTATGAAAGTGCTCACCTATAAAATTACTAATTCCAAGCCATTGCTATGCTTGGTAATTAAAATGCATTTTAATAATAATGAGCATTTATATGTACATTTACTTTAGTTAGTGGATGCTTTTGTCCAAAGTGATGTGCAAGTGAGGCAAATAGCACACTGCAAACATACATACTGTCAAGGTGTCAGCTAGGCATAAGTACAGCTAGACTGAGCTTCCAATGAATGACCAGGTACATGTGTAATCAGTATTGAAGCAAGATATACAATACCTTTCAATAATAGCAAGAACCTAATAAAACAAGTATTTAAATCAACAGAGAGAGTTCAACACCAAGAGCATTCAGGGAAAATAGTGGCATAAGCTAGTAGAGGAACTTCTGGAAATGATCTTCAGGCATTTCTTGAAGGTGAAGAGCGAATCTAATGGGATGTGTATGTGGATAAGCAGCTCATCCCACCATCAAGGAACCACATCTGACAAGATTCTGGAGAGAAACCTCTCACATGGTGGAAGGATCTCTAAGCGGGGTGGGTTTGCTGACCAGGAGAGATGGGATACAGGTCATAAGGAACCTTTTGATGGAGATGGGTGCCTGTCCATTAAGGCTGTGATAGCCAGCAAGGTTGAACTTGATGCAGGTTTCGACAGGGAACTACATTGAACAGCAGACATGACGCATTTTGATGACATACAGTATGGTGTATGTTTTTTTTTTTTTTTGTCACGTAAGGAAATGGGCAACAATAAACCAGCGACGCCTGATTCCCGTATAGACCAAACACCTGACAGAGTGCTGCCCTTCAGGGAATTCTGGGAATACAGCTTCCTTTCTCTTTTTACATTGTTCTTGAGGTTTAATCCCACAGAGAGACTTTGCTCTAAAAAGCAACCTAGCTGTTGAACAAAGCACTCTTTAAATTGTGTGGCTTGTCTCTATGTTTGACAGTCTGCCAAAAGTCATACGTGAAATAGGTTTCCTCATAAAACCCTGACCTTGGGTAATAGTCTTGTCGAGACTTTGGAAAGTCACAAAGGGAGATCAGATGGCACAATTGTTCTAGCCTCTTGCTAACACCATTTACACCTCTACGTTGAGCCCACGCTATGACCTACGCAGATGGCCTACACCGCCGCAAGCATTTCTACTTGTGCATCGGTGTGTTTGTGTCGCTCTGCCGTTACACCGCCAAAACGCTAGGTGATGCATAGTTTTGGATGTTCCATTTATTGTCTTCCCACCCTGTGACATATTCAATTGTTAAATCACGGAATTTAAACAGAAAAAAACAAACATCTAGCAAAGAATACATTTTCGAGTCCTGGTTACATTTGTGCTGCTCCAAAATTTCCGTAGACAAATCTGGAAAAGTGTCAAGCCAAAACTAAACTAAAGTTAGTGTCTATACTTACATTTTTTTTAGTCTTGTAAAGTACAAATAAACTTAATGGAGGTAAGTGAAATTCGTGCTGTCATGCTGAATGTTTCGTAGACCTATTGCTACGAAGTCTAGGGTGGGTTGTTTAATGCTAGACATAAAATAACATGTCGGATTCAATCAACGACATCAGCATACCTGGGATGTGCGCTTTCTTTGCTCACGTAAAGAAAACGAATGCTGCCAAGCGGACCAATCACAGTTCTTGTGGTCTGTGTCGCTGCTACATTTCTCGGGAAGTGCATGTAGGGCTACGGCATACGCTTCGGCACAAGGTCCACGGCTATGTCATACTTATGGTGTCGAATCAATACAGACGTATAAATCAGCCTTCAGTGCACTTTACTCCTCGATTAAATACCGTTCCTATGAACTCTTCCATGTGTCAGCACATTTAATATTAATCCAGTTGACTGTTTTTGGAATTTACTGGAGTAGTGCAGCGTGTTGGACACGCCCCCTTAATAAATCACCTCTGTTCAGAGAGATTACACACATTATACCCTATAAATGCTGTTTGTCACTTGATATTGATTAAGAACCTCATAATTAGAAAATGAAAGGAGTTGAGCAGCTGGGAATTTTAACTGAGGATTACAGTCATGTGAGGTGTAGCATGTCCAACTCCCATGTGTGTGAAGGTTAAATCTAAATGCTATTCCCCTTTTATCAATAGTAACTAGCATATTTCATTTTTTTTGCTAGGATAAATAAGCCTTTACACTTATATTATGCAACACAATTTTTAAATTCTCTAATACTCCTTAAAAATGAACTTGGCTCTCTAGATCATTTGCTCTCGGCATGTCTGTATGAGACAGCACATCTGCCTTCCCTCATTTTCCACATTTCTCTGCAGACATGAAGCACATTGTGCAGCTGGACTTGGACCTGAAATTCAGGAGCAATATCAAGGACTTGTTCCAGGAATTTGGACAGTTCCCGCCTAGCGCAGTGATCGGAATTGCCCAGGAAATGCAACCAGTGTACAGGTAACAAATTCATCCACTTATTGACATTTTTCAGTCCCGACATTGGTGAAAATTGTACTAAATATGTAGTTTCCGGATTGCAGGCAGCAAATACGGGAGGTACTTCAGAGCTCGGAAGCTTTTAAGCTGATCCAAAGACTTTTGCTTTATTTTTAGGACACTGTTAATTTTATTATTATTCATAAGCTCAGGTGTGAAGCACCATAAGAGAATTGCTTTTCTGTCTTTTTTTGTGGATTGATTTTGAGATATAAACATTTTCAAGTCTGTCTTTCTTCAATCCATCCATTCCTACTCTAATATTCAAATTATCACTGATTTAACTGGTTATGTTTGTTTAGTTAACCAGTAACCATATACTTCAGACGAAATCAATGGAATAAATGTCATTTTAGCAATACATGTCATATGAGTCATCATCACATCACATCATCACATCACCACATCACATCATCACATCACATCATCACATGTGCAGCGCCTGTACAGCAGTGATGTCCAATTCATTGAATGAATGGTTCTATTGTACTGATTTGTTTTGGTGAATCGGTTGAGTCAGTTTACAAATCTAAACAAATCAAACTTTTTCTCAGGGTTGCCAACTCTCACGCATCTGGTGTGACACTTACGCTTTCAGACTGTCACATGGAAGAAATCTTACGGCAAATCTGTATTATTCCATGATAAATCTAAAATCAGCTACATCGAAAACGCTGGGCTAGTTTGCAAACCATACAGACTATTTACAAGATAATAAAATTGTTACATACATGTAAATGCATGTGCATGTGTGTGCACACTTGTCGTGAATTGAAAATCTCACGCCAGCCAGCCGAACAAAGTGCGCACCCCTGTTTTTGTAGGTCAAAGTATTAGATTTGAAAAATTTTGAAATATTATTTCGAAAACACACAATAACCTTTTTTTAAAGCTGGCTGTATATTTCAACGTTGTTTTGACAATATGACGTCATGTGACTGCGACGATCACCGTTTTGGCACACTGTCTGTACAGGGCCCCGAAGCAAAATTTTCATTTGTTCTGATCCCACTGAGCACAATTGGCTGACATGAATGTGACACCATGGCATTGGTCAGCAGGATTAATTATGCAGTTATCTGCATGCTTTGCACCACATCACACTTTAAATAGTGTAAATTAACATGTGCATTTGTGTATCTCTGTTAATAGTAAATGTCGTGTAAATTTTGCCATGAAATGCATATCTTTTGTTAGTTTATTAGATAGTGTTATGAGTTTCATGGAAATTGTTGGCCTCAATGTCTGTACTGCTGCTAGTATTAGACCAAGAGTGGCTGTGAATAGGGAGTCTCTCATTTTAAAAGATCTGTCATCTCCTTTATTAAAATGAGTTGACGTATTCAATTTCATTTTGTCCAGTCATTGTTTGAAGTATACAGCCACCTTTAAGCCTGATTTTGTCAATTTTTTATCAAATCAATACACTTTCAGTGAGTTCAAGCTTCTGCTGTTCATCAAAGTGCCCAGTCTGTTACCTGTGATTTCATCTGTAAGAAAATCAGAGAGAAACCAAAGCTGTGTTATAATCCATGAAGTAGTTGAGTGTCAGCGTTGATATTTCAGTTATGTCCCGTAGATGTGTAGGATATGCTCTCCGATCCCTTCTTTTCCTCGGTCGCTGCCTGTGAGGAGCTGATTTGTTTAAAGGGCTTCAGGTCATGAAAGCATGACTGACTAAGCAACTGAAGGCAATGGAAGGACAGAAGGTAGTTGTTTCATTTATGCTTCGTACATTATTGTGCTTAAAGATGATGTAGTGCATCAGTGGTAGAAAATGTCAAAAATGTAACTTTAGTCCTTACACAGAAACTGATGCAACGGTTTCTAAGAAGGTTTAGCCAGTGTAAGTACTGGATAAACCTGGCTATGGTGAGCTCTTTGACCAGCAAGTACAGAAACGTGTGGGTACCTTCTTGATAAAATTACAGTTAGACAATCAGTTCTTCAAGAAAATTGTTACAGGTATCAAATGATTTTGGCATACTCAAATATGGAGCTCGAGCTGAGTTGCTAGTTGGATTTTCTTTGGGAGAGGTCATTCTGGGCCTGACCTACAGGGGAGATGAAATGGAAATAAATGGAGGGGCCTTGGCTTTGCCTCCAGTGTTGGTCCGATCAGTGATGCGCTGCCGTATGAGAAACTTGGCCTGAGGGAAGTGGGCCATGTGGGGCAGCTTCTCCGGGCCTCTGTCCCCTTTGAAGTGCTGAAGGTAATTAGAGGCCTGCTCTGAAATAGTTGTTCTTGGATGGAATGCTGCTCAGCACAGTCCAGCAATAGCTGCCAACACAAACTATCTACAGCAAAGTGATTCAAAGGCTGAGAGCTGCAGATTTTGCAGCCATGTGTCAGTGGGCCTTGTCCCCTTGCGCGGCCATTCCTCTGATACCGTCTGCCATCTTTGGTCTCGGGAAGGGCTCCTGCGGGCCTCTAATAAATGTTTGGTCTTTCAAGTGATCCGTTTTAAAATTGACTTCAGATTTTTCAATTAACCAAACCATGCTTTATTACCTTCTGCAAAGAGTGTAGCGGGTTTCTCGAGAGCTCTAATTCATCTGTACGTCATGTGGTGGTGATTTATTCAGAGTCACTGTGAATTAATTAGACTTATCATGCACGGAACATTTTTCATTAAGGAACGGCAGGATGAGCAGGAAATATCTTCCCCAGCCGAAATGAACTACAAAGGACTTCATTCAAGTAAGCTTGCTTGAAGGGCCGTGCAACACGATGCAACTAGCATTGTACGCACTGCAGAATAAACCAACGTAAACTCCAGATCTCACTTCTGTGACTGAGTCGATCTGGTCTCTGCTGTGAGCTGGCATAGGAATGGGTGAAGTGACTGATAGAATTCATTTTCAATTTACAGCTTACAAACAGACATTCAGCATATAAACTGAACAAAAGCTAATTCTTGACTTGACAACATTTGATTGTCTCTCTGAAGCACTAATGGTTTTGTAATTATTGTTAGAAGAACTTTGATAACTGCATTTTGTATTGTATTTAACAGGCTTGTGGTGTGTTAATACAGTTCCTCTTTATTTGAGGGGACACCTATTAAAATCAGGTCATGGTTTCCAATGAATATTTAAGGGGTCATAGGATAAACCCTGTAATAGCACTGCAAACCTTGTGGATATAAAAATTATATATATTTTACTTAACATATTTATGAGGTAGCCTTCATTCACATCTCGGATTGATGAGTATTGGCGGCTCATGGTGCTTCCCTCCTCAGACCACTCTCAGCAGGTACTCACCACGGCTGACCGCGAGCACCTCACAAGCCGTGCCATTTCAGACATACTCTGACCCAGTCGTCTGGCCATAATGATTCATCCCTTGTCGAAGTCACGCAGGTCTTTGCCCCTGCCCATTTCTTCTGCATTCAACGCATCAATTATGAGTACCGTGTAATATATCCCGAAATACAAAATAGTCAATGTTGAATAAAGTTGAGGCAATTTTATTGAGACGCCCTTCCACCTGTATATCAATTCACATATTGGAAAACTGTGTAAATGGAAGTGTACAGATGATCTGTCCCTTTGAATACTGAGCAGTAAAGGGTAGTTCATACTTCTCCGTACACAGCCATGCACTCACACCTATGACACACCTTGACATAAATTTACTTCATCTGCAGTCGAACATTTGCAGCACCTAGATTTTGCATGCGCACATCCACTGACCACGCTTGTCCTCACCCACTGCACGTCTCTGTTTTTGAATATTGTCCTTTCCTCCTTTCTAATGCATTCCGCATGACTTTCTTTACTCACCCAATTAAAGAAAATGCTATTGCATGCAGAGGGCCTGAGTAGGGTTGTACGCACGATTCTGGGTAAAATATAAATTGCGATTTTTAAAATATTTTTTTCGTATTTCCCGGACATTTGGGAATACTTCTGGTTTTCGTACCGGTTTGCCTCTGCTGCCATGGACACTTTATTATATAAGTTGATAACTCAAAAACCATTTGAATGATCTTTTTCAAACTTTATATGGGCATTGTATGGTAGGCTTGTTATGATAATAACGTTATCAACTTATCCCATGATATATGGCCATAACTCAATCATTTTTTCTGACCTCAATATGAACATATTGTGTGTACATAACAATGAATGCCCCAACATTTCAGCCAGTTGTGCTGCTTCTGCTCTGCTCTTTTATCTGCTGTTTCTGTGGCAAGCATAGCTCAGGGCTGATTTACACTTCATGTGAAAGCGTGCGCTATGGTGAACGCGACGCATTGCCGCACCATCCGCGGTCCTGAATATTCATGTTTCTAGCGCTAATGCACCAGGCAAAGCTGCTTTTAAAAGTCATGATCATGAAGTGTGGTATGGATGTTATAAGAATAAGTAAGAAGTTTTATTAAAATAACTGTGTGTTATGTGCTTACAGTACATAAGGCATGGTTGTAGTCAACGAAAACATTTCCAAAAAGTGAAGTATGATATAAAAATAAAATTTAAACTACAGTTAAACGACAAATGTAAACATTGGTTCTGAAACCATTTGAGATAAGGTAAAAACAAATATCAATTATTTCCTGCTTTTAAATTCTTTTTAGCTAAAGTAAAGATTTGTTTATTTTGGGGGCTCTTGTGCAATGACCTTAAACCATAGAAATAGCTAACAACACCACATCACGATTTTTTTAGCAGTAGTTATTGTGACTGGCCTATTGTATGGGTGAGGAAATTTTGAGACATATCACTACAAAATTGAAAATATGCTGCTTAGGGGCAGAAAAGGGAAGGGTGAAAGCAGATGACATTTGACCTTGTGAATGTGATAAGTCAAAAAGTATTTGATGAATCATATCACTGCTTGATAAAAAAGAACATTTTATGGATAATGATCGACACCTGATTTCCTTTTCTAGACAAATTGCCCCATAAATGAAGCAGTAGTGCTGCGTGGAAGCAAAGGAAGGAAACGGCAGCTGTAGAAGACACTTGGTCTTGTGAATGCAGTAACTCTAAAATTATTTGCAGATATACTTTGCAGATATATTTTATGGTTGACAAACTGGAAGTTCTAAAATTTTGGGACAGATCACCACAAGACTGAAACAGCACTGCATAGTGAAAGCGAAGATCGGTGTAGCTTCAGACATTTGATGTCATTAGTGCGATAACTGAAAAAGTATTTGACAGATATTTTTCAGCCTTTGCAGGCTTGTTGTAAGGTCGAAAAGGCTGATTTGTGTGTATGGTGTCATCATGGTTTTTATGAGCTCCGGCACCGCAGAGTTTACAAAATAAGCACTGGGTGGCAGCAGTGGGCGGAAAGGATTTTTTTCAAACTTCCCAGGAACAGGTCAGTGATTCTCAAACAGTGTGGTGTGCGATGATTTCCTGAATATTCCAAAATAAAGTTTATAATCCCCACCCCATCCCACCCAGTGTTGCCAGGTCCAGAAAAAATCTCCAGCCTAACGTATGCTTAAATTCCGCCCAGCGGAAGCTGAAACTAGCCCAATATTTGAAATCCCAGTATACTGTATCTCAAAGAAATATACCAGCATTTTGCCTGCTGATCACATTCAAATGTTCAACATTTTAAAACACAGTTAAACAGAATGACATCATGCAGATGGACACACTCTCTTTTCCCTGCGTTGCCAGCTTGTCAGCTGGCTGGAGTGAGATTTTCAACTGGAGGCAAGTCTGCACATACATTTACATGTATGTAACAGTTTTATTACCTTGTAAATATGCTGTATGGTTTGCAAACTACCCAAACGCCTTTAATGTAGCTAATTTTAGGTTTATAATGGAATAATATAGACTTGTCTTAAGATTGATTTACAGTTCACTGCCACAGAACATTATGAAAGCAACCGAAAAACCCGCAACCTGCAACCTCCTAATATTTACCCATAAATGTATTTTCAAAATAGCCTAACTTGGCGGGAAAACTGCGTACCTGGCAACTATGACCCCACCCCTCATTTGATAAATTTTATAGATAGCAGTTTGTTAGCCTGTTGGTGAAATTCTCGTGACAGGCTTGGCGAAATTTATTATGGGGAGGTTAGCTGAAGTTAAGAAGCAGTATCCTTTTTATTGCAGTCTGCCTGTATTGAATTACTTGTTTAATATCAACATCTCATCACACATGAATATGAATCGCCCAATCGATGCCATCTATTTTTATTCCTTTCCGCTAGGCTACCGAAATGACAGAAGGTAACATTCTTCATTTTTTGGGGGGAAGGGGGGTAAATGAATATCATTTATGTATTGCGGTTGTTTCTGTTGATTGATTGTTACCTATAAAAATATCAATGCCCAGTCCTTATTTAGGTAATTTAGGTTCCCTCTCAAGGGTTTAAAACATAGTTCCTCAAAACCGCCATTGTTGTTGTTGATGCCAGTGTACAGGAGTGCTAATTGAGGACACAGAAAGCCTCAGGTGACGGGGGTACTGAGCTGCAGCAGAGGGCAGCTCAGGTGACCTGCTGCCTGGCCTGGTGGAGCAGGTGGCATGGATGCTACGGTGGTGCCAAGACCCACCAAGTGAGCAGAATCGGCCAGTATACACATTACGCTGAGGTTAGCAGTCTTGTCCACGTTACCACTCTGCAGTCTTGGATGGGCTTCAGATGGGGAACATGCATACAGTAGGACTTGTTTAAAAATACCCACTGTTGTCTCCATGGAGTTCTAGTTGTCAAAGCATTACTGAAACTGTTGGTCTGGTGGTGAAAACATGTGCTCACACATTCTGGCAAAACCATATATTCAGATTCTACGATGATGGTATGTAACAGATTTTAGGGTGTAACTCTTTGCTTCATGGGCGTCTGTTGAGAACCGTGTGGATAGCCCTTTAAGCATATCCAAAATTACCTGCATATCCATTTGCCACAGTAACTCTGCATCATGTATACATGTGTTTTATTGTGTATTCTTGGAATATGTTAATCCTTACCAATATTATTTCTGAGTTACCTGGAACACCAGTAACTTACACGTTATGAAATTAGTATAATAAAGCAAATGATCTGAGATGGCAAAGCCTATTATGTCCCTTGTACTGGAACTGTCACCTATTGGTTTGAAACACCAATAGCTTCAGAAGTGGGTTTAAAATATGTCATAGAGATTAACATGTTTAGACTGGAGAAAGTTCCTTTTCAGCTCGTCATCTAATCCATTTTGATACAGTCCTCATGCTGAAGTGGAAAGAATGCCCAAGTACATGTACTGTTGAAACCTTTCTATAAAGATAGGAAAACATCCAGAAAAATTGCTTGTATGTTATACTTTTTCGGTGTAGTGTGGACAAGGCATCATGTATACCCACAGAACGTGCCCAACTGTCAGCACCATAGGTAAGAGCTGAATGAACGAAGTCTTGGGCTGGGGGCGGGGCACTTAAACTGGCCATATACTTCATATGAAATTGACGTAGTCAACATTGTTTTGGCGACTGTTGGCTTCCTTATCTATGTCACTGCTGGTATTAAACATATAGTGGTTGTTAATCAGGAGAGTAACTTCAATTTTAAGTATTTCCTTTATTAAAATGACTCGATCATTCTGCACAAATACGTTTATTTGCAATCTGTATGTGGATCTGCTGTATCAAAAACATTCTGTGCCCTCTAGGGTTGTGGTGTAACACAGAGTAAACATAACGGCAGAATCGCTTTAAGTATGTGACACATTGTTCTCGCCGATGTCTTTCTTTTTGCCTGGACATTGTTTGTATACAGACATCTGTCATGGTCACTCATTATGATAATTAGCCTCCATAAGGTACCTGTGTTTGGTGGTGCTCACATTATATTGAATCATAAAAATATATATATTAAATGTAATATATAACATATTGATTCTGGAGGTCTCTGCCAACGCCCACCGCTACTGGGTGGGATGCCTAGAATTACACCCTTCATGTCATTTAAAATACTTTTAAAATCACATATTAAATTCAGGGGAAAATAGGTTTGTCCCAAATTTAAAAAAAGAAAAAGTTCTTAAATGCTGCTGTGTTTAACCACCTTTGTCACCTCAAACCGTAGTTGTTTGCCAGTCAAGATGCTTAGGTATTACTGGTCCATCACTACTGATCTCCTCTCACCGTCTTTATCTAGGACAGCTGTATTCAGCAGTGAGATTAGCTTTAAGATGTGCACCCATTTTAAGTAATATTATTCTGTAGTTCGGAGAAGTGTTTGAGTGTTGTTTTAAATTGTTTATATTGGTGTAGAACTATGATTTTTTTAAATGTCAAAGTATGTTGGCTTAGTCATTTCAAAACCTTTCCCAGTTACCACCCATGTACAGTATTTGTTGAACTCGGCCACAGATACATGAAATGGGTGGAAGCTCCTGAGCAGAGGTTTGGGATCTAAAGCTTAGGTGTTCTACACAGAACAGCAGAAATTCTTTTCACTCTTTTTGATCAAATGTAGACTTATTGCCCAGATAAATAGCTTTAAATATAATTTTATTTGGCGGCCTAAACTATCTACAGGGATTTTGCAATCTTTCTGCAAACTATTACAAGAGGGGAGGAGAAATCTTGGCTTACATAAAAAGAAATGCAATATGAACTTAAAGGAAATGTCAAAATATCAAAAATATTTATTGAGGTTATACTATGTCTAGCAACATGTCAAGGTGATCTCATGGTATTCCAAAGGACATCTTATATTACACGTACAATGGTGGAAATATTTTTCAAAGTGATTGTATGAATTTTTGTAATGTTCACATATTATTAGGTTACAGGAATAATTCCTTAGAAATGTATGTATGATTTTTGCAGTGTGTTAACACCACCTGAATGATCCGCAGTCTTGACACCTGCTTTGATTAATATGACAGCGTCAATAATAAGCCCAAATATAAGAGTAATTAACAAGCCATTGAGAAGCTGTTTCTTTCGTCTTGTACAGTGTGTTCTGTGCCTTGGTGCTTATGGGATACTCAGGGGCATGTGGATCATAATGTTTCAATGAAAGATGTCAGCCTGCCATTGCTATGAGATATAAGGCAAACTGGTGTGGTGTTAGGGTTAGGGCTCTGTGCCTGTGACCAGAAGGTTGCTGGTTTGAATCCTGTGGCTAGTATAGTGATGTCACCATAGGCCCTGGAGCAAGGCCTTTAACCCTAGTTGCTCCAGGGACTGGCTGAACCTGTGTTCTGATATTCAGTTGTATGTTACTTTGGGGAAAAAGCATGCAAATAAGTGCAAATATCGCTGAGAGAAGAGTGTTCTGATCGTAGTCCTGATCACATGCTCAAACGGAGCCTTTAATCATTTAATACCGTTTGTGTCGCAGGCACACGTTCTGGCAGTACCGCAGGGAGAACCCCAAGACTAAAGTCGGTGACCCCCCTCCAGATGGCAAACCAGGCTTCAACAGTGGAGTGATGCTCCTGAACTTGGAAGCCATGCGGCAATCGACTCTCTACAACCGACTTCTGGAGCCAGAGCAGGTGGCCAAACTGGCCGACCAATATCATTTCCAGGGTCACCTCGGTGATCAGGACTTCTTCACAATGATCGGCATGGAGTACCCAGGCCTTTTCCACGTCTTGCCCTGCGGCTGGAACCGGCAGCTGTGCACTTGGTGGAAGGATCATGGCTACGGGGACGTGTTTGAACTCTACTACCAGTGCCTGGGACCCATCCACGTTTACCACGGCAACTGCAACACGCCCATTCCTGATGACTGAGGAGCACCAGTGTCCAAGTCAGCCAAGCCATTCCAACATCTGCAAATGTTAGCTTCTGGAGAAGAGCATGAATGTGGCCTTCGAGCAATACGAGGCAGATGTCACAAAATATTCCAAATTGGTCTGCTGATGAAGTTCATCTTCCGAAAAAAGAATGTGATATATAAGTTTTGTGTAGGAGTTAGTTAAGTGTGGACTAGTTAAGGATATCCTTCTGTAAAATAGTAAGAAATGCAGGAGGGAAGTGCAAGGGATTAGGTGTGAGAAAGGGGTGCTCTGGGACTGCTTTGAATAATCACAAGCTGCAGTGAGCTGGGGGGGGTGAATACTGAAATGATTAATTTCCACTTTTTAACATCAAATGTTTTTTGTTCCTTGTCTGGTATTGAATGTTCTGAACAAAAGCAAATTAGCATGTGGTATTTTGGTAGCTAATTGAATAAAATAAACTGGCCTCTGTTTATGTAGATGACTGTCCACCCAAATGTGCCAGCAGTTAGTGTGGCATTTTGTGCAGAATTAATTCAGAATTATGTGGTCTAGTGAAATGAGCCAGCTGGCTGCTGAAATGATGTTTAGGCAATAGCTTCTAGACCAGGGGTGGGAAACCTGTTCCATGGAGGGCCAGTATGGGGGCAGGTTTTTGGGATGACCTCTCAGTCAGCCAGTAACAGTGGGTCCAGGAATGCAGTTGAGAACCACTGTTTTATTATTGGCTGATTAAGATGTCATCCCAAAAACCCGCACCCATGGGACAGGTTCCGCACCTCTCTTCTAGACTATTTTGGAACTAAGGCAGAAAAAACAATTCTAGTTGTGTCAAATGAACCACAATATCAGTAACTGATCTGTGAGTTTATACATAGGTAGGTGGACTGTGATAGTAGCTATACTTCTGTGTAGCAATAGACCCAAAATCAATTCAGAAATTGTGAAAGTCCCGAATTCTAAAGAAAGCAGTTGAACAACTGAGGCTGGATGAATGGAAAACTCATGGCCAGTATTAAGCTAAATCAACTTTATAGTTTGGTGATAATGTAAAACAGGATGGTTTAGACACTTGTGGGAATTCTGCTGAAAATTGCTGCACATCTGCAAGTACCGCTATGAGGAAATGATTTATCCTTACAAAACCAGAGATCAGATTCAAAATCAGGGATTTAACTACTCAAGTATTTCCCGATATCTAAAGAGTTGGCTACATGGCTACATGGAATTATGTAGGAGGCACAATGATGTCATCCCTGGTTAAGAAAAAGCCTGTTTTACATTCATGTTTATCTCTCAGTACATTTATTAAGAGGTAAACACTACATCTTGGTATGAAGTCCGGTGACTACTAGATATGACGTACCATGCAATGTAGTTACGGAACAGGGTTATATAAGACAGGCCATGCTTCAGTAAAATTACTTAAGGTAGAGGGGCTGTTCAAATCTCTCTCTTAGGAACTTCTCAGAAACTGTTTCTAAGGTGTTCATTTTCCATCTTTATCGTTTACAGTTACTCTAGTCCACAGACGGTATGTTGGCTTGTGTCACTTAACCCTGAAATCCATACATATGAATGCTGCTCAATCAACATTGATCCCAGCACTTTTAATGCTTGTTTGGGTCCCTACCTAAAAATGATCTTGTCACTAAGACTTGTCAGTTGTGGAAAAACCAATCCAGCATTGGAAGGTGCAGAGAAAAACCATTCCAGGCCATCAAGTGACTTTTCATTGACGTCTGTCTCAGTATTATTGTGCAGTGCACTGGCACAGCAGTCGGCATGATGTGTGCATTCGCTGCTGTGAGCCAAGTAATCGGCAATGGAAAATGCTGGTGCATCTGTCTTTTGTGAAGACTCTCTGAAGGACAATGACGTATCGATTGAGAATATTTCCAGAAATGTGTCTTATTCAAAAAAATTCCACGTCTGCGGTTGATAACAAAATGCTATAAATGGAATGAATGATGGATGTCAATAATTCTCCCTTTTCAGTCTGTACTTTCTGTTTTCTACCTTCCTGTCTTTCTTTTGTGCCCTCAGGTGTTCCATCATAGTAAAAAAAATTTTTAGTTTTTAAAAATTTAATTTCCACACATGCTATTATTCACATGGGCTTTGGATGAACTGTACTTCTGTCTAAATCGGGTCATAATGGTGCAGAATACAGCAAAATCAGCTCATTTAATGCAATGATGTCTGTGTCTTTCCAAATGTTTAAGGTGCACTGCATAAAACAATATATAATCGTGTTCTATAAAATCATTCTTGATGGAAACCTGGGGCAGATTATGTCTTCAGGCTACTTACTATGCAGGCTTCACCAGGAGTGAATGTGTTGGGCAACACAAGGCAGAGGGACACCATATCTGCTATTCCAGCACATGGTCAAGCGAAGCCCACAGCTGATCTCAGGAGGCTCAGCATGAGGTATGGGACACTGAGCTGGACTGCAGTGTAGATATACCAGTGTACTGACCTCAGTGTCTTTGTACTGTGTAAGAAAACCAGGACACCTAGAGGAAACCCACGCAAGATGAGGAGATCATGCAGACTCTACATAAACAGAGCCGGGAGTGGGATTCAAAGCCCCAGTCCGGCAGCTGTGAGGTTACCGTGCTGAAAAGCTCTCCAACTGCCTGGGGTGAAATGTCACTCGCAGTGAGCCTGACTGGAGGAACCAGAGAAAAAACTCTGATTCTATCCATTCTGCTTGAGCACTTCTCACTTCCTGACCTCTCCGTACATCGTTTGATTATTTTTTCCCTCTTTTTCATACAATACATTCACTCTTAGTTGTCACAATTTACCAGTATTTAAGGGGCTCTAGAGGCTGAGATGTAATAGTTTAACTCCTTTTATTTCATTCAGTTTGAGTGCAAAGAAAAGTGAAAATGTCACTAGGTGGTACACTTGTGAAAAAACATAGAAGAACGAATGTCACCCTGTGACATTAGATTGCTTATTGCAGAGGAGACATTTTGTACCAGCATGTCGAATGTTGGTACTCACTAGCAGTAATTTATCTTTAAAGCACTCATAAGTTAAGAGCTAACATACAGGTGTAGTTTCAGTACTAAACACGATTAAAGGGTAGTTATAATGAAATGGATTTAACACGATTCGTGAGGCTACTTTGACCCTTTAGAATGAAATTACATGTAAGAACATGGGTTAGGAAGAAACCGAGGCTTTACATGTGTTACACAAGCTTTATACTTTATATAATAATAATCAAGACCAGAGTGGCTGCAGACTGGAAGAAACTTTTGAAGCTTGCTCCTTTGAGTGGCAAAAATATACCGATATAAAAGCACATTACCGAACACCTTTATCTGAAAGGATGCGCAATGTTAAGGAAAACAGTCACAGATTAATCAAAACATGACCATGGATATGTACATCTGTAAAAATAAGGCTGCCAGATTACGAAAATGTTCACATTCCAATCAGTGCTTGAAGTATTTTTACTTACATTGCAGTCGTGAAAGGAATGTCAGGAATGTGAAATGTGCCTTGCAGGGGAAAGAGAAAAAAAAACAAAAATGACAGTAAACGGGCAGGAATACCAGCAAAATAAGCACAAATAGCAAAGGTCATTGATAAAGCAATGCTTCAGATCTCAAATGACCAGTATTTGTATACCAGCTACAATGAAATGTTAGTGTTTGTGTCACCGGTGTTTCTGGCAAACATGTCAGAGCCTCTTCACGCGGATTTAGAAGTATTTTAACTAAAATGCAGAGCTCTCTGGCCTGCCTGTTAACTGAAATCACTTATCTGCACTTCATTTCTTCATATTGAGTGTCGTGTAATGTGGAACAGCAGAGCTGAAACTCTAATTTACAGTCGAACCATTAACATAAATCAAGTGCCGTTTTTATTTGAGAGGAGTGCCTAACCACTTTTTGATGTCTGGTTCCTAGTGTTTGGTAAAACTTTCTCAATGTGGACTGATAATTGTTAACTTTGCCCAGTGGTTTTTCATGGTCTTGACTTCATCCACTGCACAAAATAAATCAGATTTTCATATTTGTAATAAATGCTCTGTGTATCTTACACATGGAGTTCATACAGTATGTAATCTTTGCTAGTTAAGAAAAACATCTGTGCATTGTGCTTTATAGGATCGGGTACAAGAAAAGAGGTTATTATCCTTTTATAAAGGATTTATAATTGAGAATTATTGTGTCCTTTATTCTATGCTTTTTGTCCCCTTTCCTTCTGTTTACCTTGATCTGGAGTATCATATACCTCATTGGAGAAATGTTTGATATTGTTTTTGTTCTACACTTTAAAGGAAAGGCCGGCACTTTCCTCTTCCTGTCAGCCAGGCAGTGTGATGGCCAGACTTGCTGCAGAAAACAAGCTAAGATACAATATTTATAGGATAGTGACACTTTACTGCTCCCTATGGGGAAATTGCCTTTTCGCCTGTCCCAGCTTGCGTCCTATGAAAGACACAGACAGCCATACAGATAAAAATGAGTTTTGAGGCCAAATCACAGGCTCAACCAGTGTCCCACACCCTAGGAGCAATTGGGGTTATAGGGCATTTTTTAGAGAATAAAACCAACAGCTTTTCAGTCACAGACACAGTGCCCTGTCTCAAAGAGGCACACCCTACCCTCTAAAAGGGACAACATTTATTGGGACCAGGATTTCAGCCTCATGCCTCTCGATCTACAGGCAGACACCGTAGCACTGCACTAAACCCCCATGCCTTTTTCTCTATTTTGAACAGAGGTGCTACATATGGTGAGTATGTCGCTTTGGCCATAAAAACATGATAATGTACATATCCTTGTGTATGTTTTCTGATGATAGGTCTCCCTGTATGTATTCCAGTTCAGAGTGCTCTGACTGATTGCTGTGTCAGGTCCAGTCGCAGTACGACATGCCGTGTCAGGTCCAGTCGCTGTACGACATGCCGTGTCAGGTCCAGTCGCTGTACGACATGCTGTGTCAGGTCCAGTCGCTGTACAACATGCTGTGTCAGCCCAAGGTGATTGCAGAAATCAATTCTGCATTAGTTACCAAAGTTAGGTGCCTATGTTCTCACTGAAATCCTGTTCTTGAATGCAACTCATATTTGTTAATATTTACATATTTAAAAAGTAAACACTGCCTACTGATACTGATGGCTTCAATTGTGCACTAATTATGAAATTAAATATGTTGACTTGTGTAATGATCTATGGTTACTCAGATCCAAAACAAAAAAAGGAAATTTAAATCTGAGCTCAAAATTTCCCAGGAAACAATTTCCAAGAGTGGTGACAAGGACATGCTCCCTGCTGGCACAGGCTGTGGGTTGGGGACTGTAATTGAATGTGCACATTGTCTGGGAGCATCACTGCTGTTAGCCAGGTTTTAGCTTTCTGACGTCTCTCATTGGCAGCTAGTGATGGACTTCAGTGGCTTCAGCCCGCTGGGAACTGAATAGCCTCCCAAACAGCTGATAGAGGCTTCAGTCGGGCTCTTTAAATGCCTGAAACATGAGTTATACCAGCCATCTATCTCTCAGACTCTCTCATCCACATATATTTAAATCACTGCATTCATATATCAAGGAGTTGCAGTGAAAAATTTGATAATTATGCACAAACTAAATAATGTTTGCGAATTTTGCGTGACTGTAAAGAAAAGGGGCACCCGATGAAACTTGTTGACTGGATCGGTCCCTCTTGATAAATTTTGCAGTGGCCCCCTTGCCATGACGGGCCCGAGGGGCAAATGCCCCCCCACCGCATACACAACTGCTGCTGAGCGACATTATAATTATATATAAGTAATTTTCTCAAAAACAACAGAAAAATATGAGACTAATTAAAAAATATTGTCACCTTTAATTTAATTGTGCTGTCATTGTTCATTTCTTCCACAGAAATGATAGCAGATGTTTATTTCTATCCAGGGGAGCCAAATGGCTGTGATATTAGGCTTGTGCAGTGTGACTCTGTAGCACAGTGGCTAACATGGCAGCTTACCACATCTGGAGACCTGGATTTGAGTCTCTGCCGATGGTCTATGTGTGCTGAGTTTGCATGCCATACCCACCCCCTATATTTTTTCCATTTACTGTCCATTGTTTCTTTTCCTACCTTTAAATGATATTGTAGCTGAGGGGGTCAAGCCCATGAAAGTATTACACCACTTTATGATACAAAGTTTGTTGCACTATCCCACCAAACACTTTTAATAGTCTAATAATGTGGTAAATGCTGATCACATGAAGCAATCATCAGCATGCAAGTACAATATAAGTGTGAGTTCAGGTACAAAGGAATCATTAGTTCTCACATATTCTGTCTTGCTCACATTTGAGGCAACATTCCAGTTACATGTGGTCATTGTAAATGAATCGTATTTTCATGCCTCTGTGTTGTTCCTACCGATTCAGTAACACAGCAAGCTGCAAGACTCTAAAGATAAGGAATCCCACCTACTTCACTTAAACACCAGTGTGGGATATCAATGCACAGGGGCCTGGAGACCATAGCGGTTTATATACATATGAGTGTTCCTAGGGCACCATAAAATAATAGCAGTGTATAACCCACCATGCAAATGCTGGCAGGCAATTCAGCTCAATTAATTTTGATAGTGAAATTTAGCCACTTGTTCATGCCCATGGTTTACTTATCAGTTGAGCCAAAGGGCGAGATTTCTTCCATTGTGCACTTTTTAAACATGGATCACGAGAGTCGGATGTTCTAATGTATGCAGAATTAGCCTGAGGTCCCCTGAGGACTGCACCATGGTGATCTGTCATCCCAGGCAATGCCTTGGTCCCTGCTTAGTGTAAGATCCAGATCCACTTCAGAAAGGCAGCACAATGCGTCTTCAAACACACCCACTGTCCCATGGTAAACAAACCCAAAAGGTGAAGTTCTTCTGCTCCCCTACATTGTGAACTCGGAGCTATTTGTGCAAGCAGATGTCCTGGCCCCTCTGACTGGCTCAGTTTTAATCTTGTCAAATTGTTTTGTTCTGATTGGTACAACGGCTAAGTGGCCCACCAGGAATTCTCAGGAATTCTCCTGAGTTTCTTGACTGGCCTTTGCGGGCCTGTCTATCAGGGGTTTTAATGTTATGGCTGATCAGTGTATATATATTAGAGCTGGGAAATTTATGGCATTAACACAATCCAGGAATTTAGGCTATGATGTTGTACAGAATCACAGAATTCAAAGCTAAAATCAAAACATGTAGTTACCACAACAACACATTTTCTGGCTAAGAAAGAAATTGTGCTTCGTGATACAGAGTGGAGAGGGCAGATGTATTGCAACAAACAGAAATACAAGCAGTGTAGTGAAACTGGTAAGCTTTTATGAACAGTTTTAAAGTTATTAGTCAAGGCTTGGGTGGTATTATAGTAATAAGATATACCACAGTATTTTAAAATCCTTACGACAAAATTAGCTGGGACCCCAACCCCTGCCTCCACCGGCTCAGTGAATTTTATTGCCAAGATTTCAAAATACTGGAATAGTGCTGCTTTTTTTTCCTCATACAGGTGCTCACCCTAACTACTATAACAACAAGAACAGCTATTCTTCCTCAACCACTGCTCTCCAAAAGTCCCCTCTGCCACCTACTGGAAATAATTAATCAATTATCTTGCACGTGCGCGGTTGATGCACGTTTCTGCTAGACTGGGCTACACGTGCACCGGCCGCAGTCATCCAGAGCCAGTCCCCGATGATTTACATCACATCTCCTTGTCTGCAACAGTAAGCGAAGTGAAGTATGAATTGGCCTATATGCACCAAACATCAGTATCCAAAAGGCTTCACAGACCTTGAGTGGGGTGCTGGAAGACACCCCTTCTGGCTAATTATCCTGAGGGACTTTAAGGCTTATGCGGGTAACAACAGTGAAACCTAGAAAGTTGTGATTGGCCAGCCTGATGTGCTCCATTATTGGACTTCTGTGCTAGCCACATGTTTGAGCATACAGGTGTTCACAAGTACACCTGGTACCAGAACCCCCTAGGCCATCTTGTAGTCATGTCATCAGATCTTTGATCATTTGTTTTGGATACTTAGGTGAAGAGAGGAGCAAAGCTGTCCACTGATCAACATTACGTCGAGGTTGGGGACAGACTGGGGTGGTGGCCCAAATCTTTAGGGTGTGTTCCTGGGAAGGCCAATATCAGGGTACTGGAGAGGAGTTTCAATCCATTAGTTGAATCTCAGATCCACATGCGTATCTCATCTTGGTTGTGGAACACTGGATCAGCAATTTACCTTCACAAAAATAGTGGATGATTCATGAGAGTTTGCCTAACCAGTCTACTTGTGTTTTGTGAATGACTGTGTCTCTCGAGATATCCTCTTCAAGATTATGGGGTACTGGGCCCACTGCTATGGGCCATTAGTTCCCTGTAAAACCAGAGTGAAAGCTTGTTTTGCATTTCTGGCAGTAAGACAGACTTAATGCCAGAGGGTGTTGGATGGCAGGGCTGCCCTTTGTCACTTATTCTGTTTATTACTTTCAAGGGCAGAATATTTAAGGCAGCCAAAGGGTGGAGGGTTTATTGTGTTTCACAGATGATGTGGTTCTATTGGCTACATTGAGCTTTAACCTCCAACATGTACTGGAGCAGTTTGCAGCGGCCAGGATGAGTATCAGCGTCTCTATAGTCAGTGGCTATAATGCTCAACCAGAAAAGGGTGGACTGCCCTCTCTAGGCTTTACGAGTAAGAAAAGAATGGTGCAGGTGACTGGCGGATTAGTGCAGTGTCAGCAGTTATGTAGACTTTGTACCAGTCTGTTGTGGTGAAGTGAGAGCCAAGTTGGACAGTGAAGCTTTCAATTCCCCTGTCAGTCTACATTCCTACCCTCAGCATGGTCACAATCTCTGGGTAGTGACCCAAAGAATGAGATCACAGATGCAAGTGGCGGGAAAGTTTATTTCACTCAGCCTTAGGGTTGGTTTACACTTGATATTTGTGATGCGTACACTTACGTGTTGCTGCTCAAACTTGTGCCTGTACAATCCTGGGCAAAAAAATGGGCCAAAGCTTTATGTTGTGCAACTAGTGTTTGTCCCATTTGTTTGCCTAGGAGTGCAGTTTATGTCAATTTGGAGGATTAAAAGTTAAGCCCACAGGGGACAGTGTGAGAAAACTATGTTGGTTGGTTTCTTTGTTTCTGGTCTTACTTTTTTGCATTAGGTTGTGCCCTGAAATGTTTTACACTTGCTGCCTCTATGTGCTACCAAGGATAAACATCAGTGTCATTTATTGTATTTGTAAGAAGAAGATAAAAGTGGCATATATACACTCACTGGCCAGGTTATTAGGTACACCTTGCTAGTACTGGGTTGTCTTCGTAACTGCCTTCATACTTCATGGCATGGATTTAACAAGGTGCTTGAAACATTCCTCAGAGACTTTGGTCCCGATAGCATCACACAGTTGCTGCAGATTCGTCACCTGTATCTTCATAATGCGAATCTCCCATTCTACCACATCCCATAGGTGCTGTACTGGATTGAGATCTGGTGACTGTGAAGCCATTTCAATACAATGAACTCATTGGGGTCTATTTTGACAATCTAAAGCAAAGTGTAAAGTGCAAAGCACAACTAACAAATCCAATTTGCTGTGTTGATGGTGGAAAAAACAGATTTTGCGGCAGCACAAGGTGCATAAAGGTTGTTCTAACTCTCTTAATTATTCAGAGGTGTGTTTTTGGCATACCGTGCAATGAACCAATCGGAATAGCACATCACCTCACCTTTAAAAGGCAGCGGCACATGATCTACGGAAGATTGCTACGGAAGACGGCGCATTTGCCTGGCAAATTAGATCACTTTTCGGCCAAGGAAACAGACATGCTCATGCATGAGGTGGAAATGCGCCTAAGCCTTTCAAGGTGAAGCAGATGTGAGATGAGGTAGCAGTGATTGTGTCCTCGTTTTCCGGCGTCATCAGATCATCTGCTCTACCGCCAAACGCGGTATAATGATGTCAGAAGACGGGAAAAACAGAAGCTCGCTGCTGAACGAGAGCAACAGCTGGGAACGGGATTTAATTACGCTTGTGTGTTATTTTATTTTAATTTTGGTTCTGCAGTTAGCAAAATATAAATAAAAGTTCAATCTTCGTCACACAGCCTACAGTTTTTAAGGTGTTTTATAATGTTTAAATAAAAGGCAATAGGGCTTATTTTTCTACGTCTCACAATTTAGATTCCGTACCAGGCTACAGATGATTCAGCTCTTCAGCCAGCTGATCCCTCCTTGCCCGTGCTGTGGTACACTCCATTGTTGGTATCGGCACATGCAGCTCAGCATCACACCTTCTAAAGTCCTTTAATGTGTCCACATTTATGTCCAACAGACATCCATCATGCAAGGCAATATTATGCAACATACAACATAACACAAAGAATGCCGCGGCCTTCTGAGGGCTGTATTGTAATGTTCCACCTGACTTATCTCAATATCTGAAATATATTTTCAGCAATCCAAACGTCCGTTCAATCAAATCAAATCAAATCAAATAGGCTTTTCTTGTCAATTCCCTGTATGTTCACAACATACAAGGGAGTCGAAATGCTGTTTCTCTCTCGTCTTTGTAATACGGTATATAAAAAAGGACGAAAAGTATAAAGTATAAACATATAAGACATGGGATAAATACGATAAAACTAAAATGAATAAACCTCTGTACAGTATACAGTGCAATATATGATGTACAATCAGTAGTGCAAATAGTGATTTAAAGTGAGAAAGTGCATAATTCTGATAATGAACTTGAAAGATTTTTTTAATGCTACACTTTGTTCTTTAAATATAAATATACATACATACAGCCACAGAAAAAAATTAAGAGACTGCTCTATATTTTTAGTTAAATCTGCTTTATTAAATCCACATTTAATTGTGGTTCTGCTGGCAGAAGGCTACACTGCGCGGCAGGCTGCTTCCAGGCTCAAAGTTTCTAAGACAGCAGTAAACAAGAACAAGGTGAAGCAGGAGACACTGGGAAAGACCAAAAATCAGTCAGAAAGAGGGTAGAAGTGACTTTCAAATGCCAGAGATGACTGTTAACTGACAGTTTATCATGAATTTGAGGATGACATCAAGTGACCTTCAGAAAGAATGGGAAACATTAAGTGCAGGTGTGAAGTGCACTGCTAGGACAATTCGTATCAGGGTTCTAGAAGATTGAGTAATGAATGAAACAAAAAATTGTGCTGTGGTGTCTTGTATATGTGCATGCATATATGTATGTGTATATACAGGGTTACAGGGTTCAATGAGGCTTTCTTAGTTTTCAGAAACATGTCATGTGTTCAGCTTGTTTACCAAATCGGAAAGGACCCATTAACAATTGCATTGCTCGCCAATCAGCTACCAGCTTCTTGTAGAGTGCAGTCTTGTACAGTACCACAGGAGTGAACCGATATTATGATATCCAAAAGGTCACTGAAAATAACCAGCTCTTGACGACTTCACAATCAAAGGCAGGAGGGTGACGGATGGAGCAGAACCAGAATAGTGACATGTAGTGCGCTGGCTCCTCTCAGATGTTTTTCATGTGACATTAAATAAGACAGGCACCCAGTATGAACAATAATACCACCAATGAGAGAAGAGGAATGTGTAAGGTTTCATTTTCACTCTCATGAGTAGTCAGCAATGTTCTGGAAATTTACCACTCTTTGTCTTTGCCAGTCACATATGTATAAACAATATCATATCTCACATCGATCAATCTTACCCTTCATCAGGTTAATACTGTTACTGAAATATGACCATTTTGCTTTATGTGTATTTTTCATTTATCCAGAAAACTGAAAGGAGAGCTTTGGTATTTGATGTGCACGAGCTAACAAAAATCCCCTCAACCACATTTTTGCTTCTAAAAACAGTCTGCTTTCAGATGCACCCAGATATCAGCTCCATTGAAGAATGCTTATTCTGAAGGCACTTTTGGCTCCCTGTCACATGCATTGCTATGTAGAATTTCAGGTCCTGAAACCCAAAGGTCAGGCCCAGGTTCTGTGCTAACATTAGCTAAGCCAGACTCCATGATGCTAGTTATGCTAACTTCCCCCGACCCTGGTGAGGTTAGTGAACCACACAGTACCTCTGTGTATTGCTGATAAGTGTCTTCCTGTGCCAAAACTCTTCTCATTAGCTGTGGCAAATAGAAAACACCACTGGGGGGGGGGGGGGGGCATTGACGCAAAGCGCAGCGAGGGATGGGCTCTGACTCGGTGCGTGCTCATTAGCAAGCGATGTGCTGCACAGTCAGGTTTCTGCCAACCATTCACTGTCATTAATAGGCTCATCAGCCTGTACTGTACACAGAGTAACTCACATAATCCCTCAATAATAGATCCACTTCCTAAAGCTGTTTTCTCATTTCCCATTATTTGCACATATATATTTTCAAATAGAGACTAATTACTCAGAGACCTATTTATTACAGAACTCCTCACCTTGCATGGTGATTATGTGTGATGTAACGTCTATGAATGATTTGAGTCATTATCCATCCATTCTGTTAATACTTATCCAGCACAGAGGTGAGGGAGTGAAGGCCTGCAGCCTGCGCCAGGCAGCACAGGACCTAAGGATGGACAACACCCTGCACAGGATGGTTGTCCATCTCAAAGTACACACACGTTGGGTGGTTTAGAGAAATCGATTTAGCTAGTTGCATGACCTCTGATGTCAGAAGGAAACCGGAGAACCCAGGGGAACAACATACCAGCAAAACACAAGGAGAAAATGCAAAGTCCACACACAGCATACAGGTAGGAAGTGGTGGGTGTGTTGGATCTGTTGCCAAACATTTTTTGGGAAAAACCCAATACCCACAATTCCACAGATAGCACATCAGTCAAAGTGCTTCCTGAAAAACAGGTTACCTGACCTGTTCTGATCTAGACCAGTAGAGCGGCCACAGAGGGCATCCTCACATCATCCATCCCTGTCCAGCCCAGCTCTGTGTCCCCTTGCTTCAAAAGGTAACTGCAGAGAGTCTCTGCTGTCCCCCGGGAACCTGCACTAGGCTGGGTTAATCACTGACACCTGCCACCTACGCCACCATCTGTTCCAGGAACTCTCCTCGGGGAAAGAATGCTGGTCAGAGCCACATTCACCCAGCGCCGGCACACTGTCTGTCTGAGCTGCCCAGCCTCCAAAACACTAATATGTTACATCTGACCCCTGCAGCTCCCCGATCATGACATGACGAGAAAATCTCATTATGTTGTGATGAAGGCTCTATAGACCTCTCATCCTCTAGCAAAGCTGTGATATATGCAGAGTCAGAGTAGATGTACGTATACCAAGTAGTATGTTGTTAGATGTTAGTACATCTCCACCTGTCATTATAGTAACATTTTAGAAAACGTGTGTGTGTGTGTGTGTATTGTATATATATACACGTATTATTGTACATGTCTTAAATATCAGACTCTAACAATTGGTAAAGTTTTAAAAATGTTACTGATGTAAAGACCTTAAGTTTGAAATGTATTAGCTTATGCTAGAGAGAGGCTTTGATTGCCTTACATTTTATTTGTATTCGTGCAAAGGAAGTGATTATGAACAAATCAATAATTTTTATCTCCACACATTGGTATGCAAAATGAAATTAGTCTGCAGCGAATTGATAAAACAGTCCATAGCGGCTGCTTCAGTTCAATCAGCTGCTCCAAGGCAGAAGGGCATTCAGCAGTATCACAAAATAAGAACAGAAAGAACAGAATGTTTTTTCCAATAGTCAGGGGTCACCATCATCCCTGTTAATAAATAATGGTATTAAAAAGGGCAGTCAGGGCATCCCTTTATTGCTCAGTATTTTCTTTGCCTACAGTCAAGAGGTGCAGATAAAATGAGACAGCAATAAGGGCCATACATGGGGGTGGGGCCACAGACGTTCTGGCCCCAGCTGATTGGCCTCTGGAGTGCCCCCTCCTCTGTCACTCATCGACTCAAAACATACCATTGGCTAATGATGAGGTTGGCCCTGTATGAATTATGCTCTCTTTATGCCCCCATCTTAAAAAAATCCTAAAATCACCCTGTTATCGGTCCTGGATGGACTGTTTTACAACTGTTCAAGGAGGCTTGTTCTGAGAGTACCTTGGTCACAGGCATGGGAATCTGGCCAGAAACCAGACGCTTATCAGGGATTTCCTGTTTTCAGGGCAGAGGTAGGACAATCACCACCCTACATCCAAAATGGTGGGGGGGTGGCAATTTTGTGGTGGAAAATGGAGTGCATTGCTGTGACAGGTATCAGCAATTGGGTCTGGCTTAGAGCACGCCAATTTATTACACCTGCAGGGAACTATGGGTAGATGAACTAAATCACCCTTGGTAGTCATGGTGACCTGACACTCCCTCCAGAGACAAACAGGACACTTACCCCCCATCTACTCACACTGATAAAAAAAAACCTTACTGACAAGTACTTAAGATGTTGTGTTATATTGCTTGCTGATTTTTCGTCTTCGTTTCAAATTCCATTTATACATCACCCTGTTTTTAGGAAATATTTCTCCATTACTGTGTTTGTTAGATTGCTCAGTCATCGTAGAACATTTATTTGTGCAAGTATTTATTTGATACTTTAATATCATACGTAGACAGCAGGCACACAATAAATGATGTTACCAGGTTTTAAGTGGCTCTTCAAGCAAAGTGAAATAGCTTTATTATTAGATTAGAACCTACAATCTATCTTTGCAGCACAAATTTGGAAATATTAAGTTAAATATTAAGTTACATTGACCAGCATAAAGGGCTGGACAATAAATAGATGGTGTTTTGTTCAGGGTGTTTCCCTGTTTCATGACCTTCAATGGATGGAATCAAAGCTGAGCGTGACTCTGCACAGGACAAGCAGCAATGCAAGGTGTTTCACACACAGACATCCTGACTTTCCCAAGTCCAACACATCCCTGTGCAAAAAAGGGAGGGGCTTGCATTTCACATCATTAACCAATCACAGTCTTCATTGTATGACATCAGCACATAGAACAGGTCTCTCTCACTTCAGTTCTTTGACTGATAAATACCTTGAAGGCATATAAGTTTTTCTCTCTCCTTCACGCATTATTAATGATTTTGAATAAATGGCCATTATATTAAAGATGAGGACTTCACAAAAGTGACATATTTTCACACGTTGTCTCAGATCCCCGTGCTTGTTTCACAGACAGAGCTCTGCTGTGTCTCTCCGGGCACCCATCCATAAATAATCCTGTACGTTTACCCAGAAGTCTTTTTCTGAGCATCTCTTCTGTCTTTCTGGCTCATTTGATTGGAATTCATTCTCATCCATCCGTCACAGGAGGGGTTTTGGGTCTTGTCTGGAGCAGGATATTTTTGACGGGAAGTCACTTTGAAGGATGTTGTGACATGAGAGAAACAGAGAACCAAAAGACTTTACCAGCTCAAGAGCACAACAGCTCTCGTATTTCCTGCATGTGCTGGGCTGTTGCTTCAGATGGATGCTGACATCTGTGTAATGCCTTTGCTGAAAGAAACAAGACATATCACCCCCAAACAAAATACAGAGAAAAGTGATACTTACCTGTATACTCAACACCAGCCATGTTTTGATTTAAAAATATCAAAAAGTACACAGTTAGATAGTCACACATCAGTACTAGGTGAAAAGAAATGTAAAGGCAATTTATTTTTCCTGATTATTATACTGTAATAGCAGGTATCCAGGGTGGAGCTGTGGACCAATCTTGCAGAAACGGCACTTTTTTAATTAAACAAAGGGGGAAAAAAAGTTTGCCTAGCAGGACCTAGAAGAGAAACATGATTAAAGGCTAACAGAGATATTCTGCCGCTGTGCAGAAACTATTACGGCTGAATTATTTAGCCGTGGGAGCAGCCCTCATAAGATACCGGAGCATTCTGACTTCCAGAGTAAAGCGTTTTTTTCTGCAGGCACAAAAAATGTTCACGTGTGTAACGATCTCTCCGCGGGCGTCCCATGAAGTATTCATGACACTGCACTTCTGCTTCCTCAAAGGCAAGAATGAAAATGGCAAAGAAAAGCAGGGAGTCATTGCCCCACTACACCCTAACATCAAGGAAGAATACCAAAAGAAATGAGGGGTGCCTGTTTAATCCTGCTGCTACGGTATTTCTATCTTTCATCATTGGAGTGCTGTCCAACTGGTGTGCGTCTACAGAATACTTTGATGAATGTTTTTGTGCACATTGTATTTGGACAGTTCAGGTTACATAAGCATGAACTATGAGCATAATTTCATGCATCTAGAGGTAAGTGAAGTTTTTCCCAGGCCTTTTAGAGGATTTTGTGTCATTCTCACCTTTTACATACAACTAAACTACCAATCAGCACTGGATCAATTGCTATACTTAAATATAATGTACCTGTCATACTAGACTACTATGTAATACAATCTGACATTCATCAAGCTCCCTTTACGACAAAGTAGCACAACACTGTGAACAATGCACAATCATCAGACAGGACAGGAATCATTTCTAAATTTGATGAGCCTTATACTTTCCATGTCCTCAATCACAGGTTCAGTGGAATTAGTAATTCATTTGTGATCACATGGTTTGTTTTGTTTATGGTTGTCTCTTAACAAGAACACTTCGCCCGCAGACTGGACTCCGGCACGTGCATAACCTACAAATATGCTCATTAATCGGCTACTCTATGATTGACCTAAAAGTTTATACATTTCTCTTTCTTAGTGGTTCTTTCTGGGAATTTGGGAATCTCTTGGAAAATGAAGCACGGGATGATGGGTAATTGAAGCATTGATAGGCCTTCTGGGTGTTTCTCTGAGAATTTGTCATTTCTAGCTCAAAACACTTCACATATGTGTCTTTCGCTTACAGTTTACCTTAATGAGCACAGCTGCCAGTGTTATAGTGTCATTGTGCTGTTTATACACATAGACCACTCAAGCAGGTGACTCTTTCGGTGGCTGAATTTCTGCCTGATGAAAATAATAAAAAAAAGAACTAACAAACAAGTAAACAGTTCAGAATATTTACCCTGAAAAATGGAACTGCATGAACACAGCTGACTTTTTAAATAAAAATACGAGTTAAAATATGTATTTTAAATAATGTGCAGTGAATTTTTGTACGCATTTTTTTATGTGGGGTTTTCGTGTGCTTTAATCACTATATCTTTGCCAAGAAATCATTTGGGAGCGTCTACAACTGAAATAGTAGCCTAATTGTTTATCACCCAAGAATGAAGTTTGTTTCTTGTTGAACTCCAAAAGTCCATATTGTGCTCAGGAATTGCTCCTGTATCTTCCCAAAATTCCCCGGACCCATACTTTCTCCACCAAAAAGAACAAAACACCACTTAGATGACGTCCATGCTTGGCATTTAGGGGCAAGGAAGATGATGGTATAAATGGATACAGAATTCACACAGTTGCAGAGAACCAGCCAATACAGTGCCCAGTTCTTGTGTGCCACTTCAAAGTCTTGTACCTTGTTTCTGAAATATAACACAAAGGCCGAATTTCTTAATCTCACTGCAGTTATTGGTGCATTGTAACAGCATTTTAGTGTAAAGAAACATTTCCTTCAAAAAAATGAGTAATAAATACTAGTACTGCTACAAGGTGTACAGCAAAAGGTCTAATTAAACTGGAACTAAATGCAAATTATAACATGTAAAATAAAATATATTGCAGCTATGACAGTACCGTCATCCTCGAGTGAGACTATCAACGTCAGTGACCTCTCACTGTCGCCCCCTGCAGCCTCTCCCAGCCAAACCACACCCCGCCTGAATACAGTTGTCCCTCGCCACTTCGACTTTCGCGGCTTCACTCTGTCGCGGTTTTTCAAATATATTCATTCGCGTAAAAATATTTGAAATTTGCATTCAATATTTACGGAAAGCACGTTACACGAAAACATGAAAGTGAAAGTAAAATAAACCTGCAAGATTACACGTTAACGGCGGCGGCACCCCGCTTCCTCTTCGCGGCAGGTCTGCATGCCTTATATTGGTATGTGCAGTATATAATATCCACTCCGGACGGAGTCGGGAACTGCTAATTATAAATAACCGGAGTATATATGCACTGATTTTCGGTATTTTTAATTTAAACGAGCCTTTTTCTATCCGTGAATGTTTTTGCTAGGATCCATTATTCAAATGAATGTAGTTTATCTGCAACAAAAAATAGCAGTAATTAAATGTACAATAATAATATGATATTTATAACGTCTAATATGTCATTTTTTCTTTTTTTTCTAATATATTGGGTAATATGAGTGTAATGGTGACTAAAGGGTGTTATTTCATGTCTAGAGGGCTCTAATAATGTTAAAAACCGGAAACAGGTTTTCTATGCTCCATCTACGAAAACACCAATTTATAAATAAATAATCCTACTTTGAGGTCGAGTCTGGAATCGTTTAACCGCGATAAACGAGGGATGTATTGGACACAGCCTGCCAGTTCAGGGTACTACAAGGGCCTCTTCAAAGTGAAACCTTTTTTGTTGAACTGGTTTCTTTCTGTGTTTCTGTCATGACTGTTTCCTCAATGCGATTTGGATATTTTTCTCAGCATTGTTTTGCACTTGGCTATGCTGTTAATCATTATTCCTGCCAACTTGGCTCTGGGATGTTGAAACTGTATTATTGCAGCTACATTCCTTATATATCTCTTGTATATTCCTTATATAACTTATTGTTCTGTATTGGATTTAATGTGTTTTACCTTTTTCCTCTGTGAGGCCCTTGGTAGCCATTAATTAAGATAAATAACAGGAATGGGCATTGAGAGGCTGGAGAGAAAAACATGCATATATGCTTTAAATAAAATATGTGTAGCTTATGGATGTGATTTTTATTAAGACAGGTATGTCTTCATTAAACAGCCGGTAAGGTCTTCATATCCCAAACTGAATAAAAAGGTGACCTGGATTGTTAATTTATCCCACCTGACCTTGGACATGACAAAAACTATCAGCGGGGGGGGGGGGGGGGGGGGGGGGGGCCCGGGGGGGGGCGGCGGGGGGGGGCGCGGGGGGGGGGGGGGGGGGGGGGGGGGGGGCGGGGGGGGGGGGGGGGG
>JAODLD010000038.1:10700696-10712996 GCA_026781065.1 Mormyrops boulengeri
ACCTTGTACATTACAAAAACTATAACCCCCCCCCCCCCCACCCCATCACACACACCCCAAAGTAAACCAAACTCGACTCCAGATGCTGCCTTGAATCCGTTTACTGTATAGTTTCATTTATTTCCTCAACACACATACCCAAAATTATGTACATCTCTGGACAGCCTTTTGTGCTTCTGTTTGCACTGCATCGATTCTGTTCCTGAAGAGTTAAATCCCATTCCCCCTTAATCCATGTGATTCTGGCAGTGATCAGCGTGTTAAGATTCCAAGTCGCTTTCCCGCCGCTGTTCGCTCTCCATCTTTGAAGTTTGCATTCATTATTCTGATGGTTGCACTTGAAACCTTCATTATTTCATCATGATTGCATGCAGTGTCTTGTCCGTTTGGTTCACCAGTGCTGTGCTTATGCAGAAGCCTCTGCCCCACTCCCAGTTTGGATTATATATGCCATTTATATCAAAAACAAGTGTATGAAGCTTTAGAATGAAGCTGGTTATTGCTCCTCCGCCCCTTTAGGATTTCAGAGAAAACAGGGGTGGAAAATGAGAAGAAGGTGTGATGTTTGGATGAAATGGTATCCGAACCTTGTTATGCTCTTGCAGTAAAATTTGATTGGCTGCTAAGGGGTGACCTAAGACTCCCCTCCGAATATTTTGGACTCTTTAATTAAAATAAAGATGCAATGCATGACCATCTCTATCATTTATCTTAGCACTTTTGAAGCCCTCCCAACCCCCATGGGTATTGATATAAACAAGCAGGAACTGCACATAATAGAACAGAACAGGATTACTGACTGTGTTGTAATAGTTACATTCTACTTGCCCATATCGAATTCTCTGCTGATGCAGCCTTTTCTGTGCTAGTTATATGTCATATTATTCCTGCTTGTAACATATTTACTTTTATCCACTCCCCATGGACGAGTGCTAAAAAGCCATGAAAAATGTACTGCACCATAAGGTTGTGGTCAGGCCCCAGAGATACCAACCGTGTTAAGTCATTCATCAAAGCAGGAAAGCTTGCCTTTCTCCCTGGAATCTCTCTCTCTAAGTGAGTGAGCTGAGTGGTGCATCCCGTTCTGCTTTCAGAATATATTCCTGTGCTTCTGCTGTCTCTGTATGTGCTTTTTTGGTTTCTACTGACTAATGGGCTCAGCATATAAAATATGACCTAGGTGAAGAGAGAGGTGAAGAGGCCATATATAAAGCCACAAATCACAATGATGACATCACTGGTTCTCATATGATTTTGTTGTAGGTGACTTCATTGTGAAATGAATGAAACAAAAAATCAGAATCAATACTTCTGTTTGCATTCCATGAAATTACAGTTATTTTACCACTTTTCTTCTGGAAAGATTTGCTAGCTAGCTAGCAGCCAGATGCCCTGTGCTACTAAAATGTTTTTAATGTAAATTAATTGACAACATTTTTGGGGGGGAAGTGGAGGTGCTCAACAGAATCTCCTACAGTAGGAAGCCAAAATACCCAGGGCCAGTCCTGGAACAAGGACCTAACAAAATTACAAACACACAAGGGACATGATATACACATGTTGCAGAAACCTCAGTGCTGAGGCTCAAGTATAAATAGTCCCATGTTGTTGATGTCCTTGATCTCATGATGGTCTGGGCTACATGGTTCTCAGCTACACGCTCGGCCTATTCAGCCACATAGCAGCCCAGGTAACAGGAAGAACTGTGAGCACTGTGACTGGGCCAAGATCTAATGGGACATCAGGAGCAGAACAGGATGCTGGCCGAACAAGGAATTACAACAGGTATTGACACTGGGGGAATACCAAGACATGGACTGGACCAAGCATACCAAGAAAGACCAGCAACACATGCTGGTCCACAGGAAAGAGTAGGGAACTTAGGGGAATGAAGGACAGAAGGAGGCAAGGCAGGGAGCAATCCTGACAAATTGTAGTAATCATTCACAGTGTCACATATGATTGTCAGATATAATACCAGCTTGTATAAGGTATATATAATATAATATAATGAGTGGGGGTTAGGGGCGCAGGCCCCCCACTATCTGGAAAAACCTCATAAAACTTTTTGGTCCCCTTGGCGAGCATGTGAGCGGAGTGAAGAAACACAACACAGAAAGATCAGTTTAGGGTCTGTAGGAAGTGAAGTTTCAGCAGTTGCCAGCAGCAGGATTAGGGACACCATGTTTTGTGGGTGACTGCCTGAAGGGCAGTTGCAGACAAGCAGAAACTAAGGGAAAGCCAATTATTGCAGTGATTCCTTTGGCTTCACCTTTGTCAAGCAACCAGAAAGCCCCATAGCACATTTCAGCTACTGCTGCAGCTGTCCACTGTCACCAGGAGGGCAGTTTAAGCATTTAAGGGCCTTGTGATGCCGACCCGCCCAGCTGCCAGCCTACATATACGCTAATATTAAACACAATATCCCTTTTGCCTGGAAGCACTAATCAGTGCTGTTTTTGAACAACTTTCATGTCAGATAGACTTTTAAAGTTTTACATAAATAAATAAAGCATCTTATGTTGTACCTTATGTTACAACTCATGTAATTTACCTTGTGCAAACATGCAATGGTTCAAATCATTTAAATTTATTCAAAGGTATAAAAAATTGCTATTTCCTCATTTCCATTATAGTCTGTTCATCAGCTACAGAAAAAAACAGAATTATGTTATGGGGACACTAAAACTGTATATTTTGTCACAACGTGTCTGGGGAAGCAGAAACAGGGAGACGAGAGATCCAGGAATGCAGGGTTTATTAGGAATCTATCCTAATACACAGCACAGGAACACGTAAGGTCAATAACACGACTGGAGAAACAGACTTGAACGCGGACTGAAATACACAAGACTAATGGCTGGAAACGCAGAACAGCTGGTAAACATAGTGATTCCACATGAGGTTAACGAGGGGGGCATGGTCACAATAGGGTCACACAAGTCGGGCGTGACAGAACCCCCCCCCCAAAGGCACGCACACCGGGCGCACCCAAGGGGAGCGAAGGGATGAGACCAGGACATGAGACCTGGAACACAAAAGCAAAACATCAATGGGGCATGGGAACAGAACAGACACACAGAGCAGATACAACAGAAGCAACCAGGACAACAACTGACAAATGATGGGGAACGCATACAGGCACAGGGGCACCAAGAACGGAGACACAGTGGGAACACCAACGGGAGGAACGAAGGGACCAGGAGTGAACGGAGGGACGAGGAGCAGACACAGGGGGCACAAAACCAGGAGGCCAGAAAGAAAAGGACGGGGGGAAAATGGGGAGCCCGTGGGATGCTTTTTATTTTGTTTAATTTGACTTTAATTATTAACTTTACTTTAATTATTTGACCTGATAAATTTATATTGTTTAAAATTAAAATTTTCTTTTCCTTTCAACTACCCGGTTTGAGTTTATTATACATTTTACTAGCTCTTACATCCTCAAAGACAAACTAACGTGTTTTTGCAAATATTTTGTTTGCTGCTGTATTGTATACTATCTGTCATGTGACTTTTGAGAAATGACAATTAATTAATAATTAACAATCTGATTAATTACTTAGGATTAAAAGAGGTAGAAGAAAAATGCGTATTTGGGATATTGGATGGAAAAAAGTGAAGAAAATCTTTTATTTATTTCAGGGGAAATACTGAAGAAAATGTTTTATTTATTTCAGAGAATCACCTCAAGGTATCACTTGCAGTTTCTCCACAGATGTTGTACAGCAAACCTGGGCAAAAGCCTGTCTGATAATTAAGATTAAAAAAGTTTTATATTCAAGTCCCGTAAATGATCAAAAATTCAACTGCAAAAAGGACAAGTCCTCAGTTGGAACTTCAATGGAATATGAAAATAATCATTGAAATACTGTCAGGATTGGTGCTTATCTGGTCCTATCCCAAGTGCTTTGTTCCCATTTGGCCAGCAGGTGTTGCTGGCCATCCCATTTCCTCATCTGTCTTTGTCCCTAGTGTGTTTTCCTGCTCCTGAGGCTGCCATGTAGTTCAATGGGTTAATCCTAACCGAGGTTAATCCTCTCTGGTTGTGAGTTCAAGGCTGACTGAAAGCAACCCGGAAACATTTTTTGTATTGATTGGTTTTCTGTTTACCTTGTACCTGAGATCGTCTATGTTTTGTGTTCTTGTTTTCGTTTGCCCTGCCTGTGTCCCTGTTTATGGTGTACCCTACCTGTACCTTGTTGATTTAGGTTATGTTTGTAGTTGTTTCTAGTCTTTCCTTGTGTAGTTAGCTCCAATGCTGGTTAACGTTCCCTAGTGTCCTCTACTTGTTAACTGTAATGTATTCCACCTGTTTCTCGTTCATCTTGTGCTTGCACCGATTGGTTGTTTTAGTGAAGGTCCACACCTGCCTCTTGTTAGCCTAGTAGTCTGTAAGTATTTAAGTGTCTGCTCTCACTCTATTTGTCAATCAGTCATTGCACATATTACCACATGGTGTTGCTCTGCTTAGTCTATCTTTATTAGCTGATCATTGTTGACACAAAACCGGACTGAGTGCACAACAACGAAATATGTCCTCTGCATTTAACCCATATGTGACATCATGACATAGCAGGGAACAGCTATTTCAGTGCCCAGGGAGCAGTGCTTGGGGGCAGTATCTTGCTCAGGGTGCCTCAGTGGTACCTTGCTGGTCGGGGATTCGAACCAGCAAAACCCCGTTGTCCCGGAGCTGCTCTATAGACCATCACTTTTTTGCTGCCTGTGCCATGCCTCACCATAACAAATATGACCCCAAATATGGTGCCAAGCCTGCTGCAGAGGATGAAATAGAGATTAAACTGCGGAGAAGCCTGGATTTATAGAAGAATGTAAATAACTTGTGGATTTGACCCTCATGGCAAAATCTTAGGTTCACTCACAACAATGGTTTGCCAATAATTTTACTTTTTATTCTGACGCCCAGCGAGAGTGGATGAGGGTAAAAATGAAAAATTATTCTTTGACAAAGTCTGTAAAATACTATGTCATTCATGTGCCTGTAGAATTTATATTCTTTTCTCAACACCACTCCATTCTTTTCACATAAGATAATCATAGAGGAAAGTCATTTCCTAAGAAAATGATCTCCATTCTTTATGTTGTTTGTTGTCCGTTTTTCTCCATACAGGCTCAGGACTGGCACATGTTTTGTCTTCTCCATTCAGATATAAATAAGCCATTTCACTCTCTGTCGCAGGGGTGCTTCAGCTTTTTACTCTGAAAAGGCTCAGCTCCGTAAACACAAAGATTCTCCACAGCAGTAATCTTACTAATACTCTCTGTCAGCTCTGAGAGTATTAGTAAAGATGACTGATAAATGTTGAGCACTATAAGGAAGCTGTTTTGTAGCTTACCAGCTTCTGGAATATATAGTATTTTGCTTCATTCATGATCCTTAAGCGCCTGTAGATTCCGGGATAGGCTCCAGACCCCCACAACCCTTCACAGGACAAGTAGTTATATAGAAAATAGATGGATGATTCTTACTTCTGACACCACGAGGATCATCTGTCTTTACAGTAGCTCTGTGTTTTTCATTGATGTTTAGATGTTTTCTTTTTGGTGTTTTTAGTTTGTTGCGCTTGTAAAGATTTTCAACACTGTAGCACAACAGTGATCAATAATAAGTTCTGCAAACTTTATATCGACTACATCTACCCCTCCTGCAGCCACGGCTTCCTTATCACGTCCAGGACACACTGAGAGCTCTGGAGGACATTGCCTCCCGATGCCCACCCCCTACCCACTTCCTACCCCGGTGCTTTGCTGTGCCCATGTGAGATTTTCCATGTATACACACACATATAAATACATAAAAACACAATAAGTAATATGATGGATTGATGGATGACTTAAGAGTCAGGTTCCCATTTCAGCTCTTTCTAAAACCAGCCCTTACAAAGATGACCATATTCAGCTTCTTCTGAAGTATATACCTCTTTTTGTACATGGTTAATTTTGGAGCTGTCTCAAAGTATATTTTAAGTCTATATCTTTTGTTAAAGCTACTTCTTGTTCACCCTTTTTAAGACCTGTCATTCTCTGCCATGTACTGCTACCGCAGAAATAATTGGCTATTTATATAAATGAGGATGCAAAGCAAAGGATTGTGCATATTTGGATACTGGTGGTCCTAAAGACATTTGGCAAATGGACTACAGACACCTCTGTCATTTTGGTTGAGATGTTAGAGAGTTTGTGTGTCATGCAAACAATGAGGCCAAATTACAAAGTTTCTTCTTATTGAGCAGAGACTCTTTATTAATCGTAAAGTCATTAATTGAAACTCATATCATAAAATCTGGGTAACTGGGACTTTTGACATTTGACTATGACTTTCCCTGCCGGCCCCTGGAAGATGGGCTTCCCTTTGAGTCTGGTTCCTCCCAAGGTTTCTTCCTTCTAGGGAGTTTTCCTTGCCACTGTCACCTCTGGCTTGCTGACTGGAGGCTTTGGTCAGGGATAATGTAAAGCACTTTGAGACAATGTAATGTTGTGGAAATGTGCTATAGAATTGAATTGAATTGCTGTTTCGACCATGCCTGCCCCGACTCCCTCTTCCCATCAATTGTGCACTTGTAACTTTTGCATGCTGATGGATGACTTTTTCCAAAGTGACCAAAATGACCTTTGTGCTGGCAGCTTCACAGGAATGGTGAGCCCCAGAGTTACCCAACTTTATACAGATAAGGGCAGAATTATTAGCCCCCCTATGAAATTTAACAGTTTTGTCAAAAGTCTTCCAACATGACAACGACCCAAAACACATGTTGCTCCTGGTGATGAACTACCTCCAGAAGACCAAAGTGAACATTATTGATTGGCCCACACAAAGCCCTGACTTGAATCCCATTGAAAATCTGTGGGGTGAACTGAAGAGGTCCATGCCAGAAGACCATCAAATCTGGAGGAGCTTGAGAGATTCACCAAAGAAGAATGAGCTGGGATTGTTCAGGAGACATCTGTGAGACTTGTTAAAAACTACGACAAATGACTGCAGGCTGTTATACAGGATACACAACTGACTATTAGCATCAGGGGGGCTAATAATTTTGACCCTGGTAGTCCGAAATAAAACTAGTATATTTGGAAAAGCTGTGTTAAAAATTCCTTGGGAATTTTTACAGCACTTGGGAAATTATAAAATTTTCATAGGGGGACCATTAAATCTGCCCTCATCTGTATATTACATATTTATATTAAGGAGGGATGGCCCAAATCAGGACTGAATATTTACTAATTTATCCAGACTGCAGAACCTAAATATCTCTTTACCTCTTTATGTGGGTTAGTTTAGTGAACCAATAACATTGTCAATTTTTGCTTGTCTCTCTATAAACTCATATAGTGTTACAGAAGAACAGATTCAATGTAATTCAAATTCAATGTAGAAAATGTGCAAACATCAAGCAATGTCAGTCCATTGATATTCAAATATCAATTTGAATATTAGCTGGCCTGTTGCACCTGGATGAAATGGAACATTAAATCAAGTACTACATTTCATGCAGGTAAAATTAAATGACCCATCAGCCTGGCTACTGGGATTTCCCCAGGGAAATATTTCCTGCCTCCCCAATCTCACTGACGCTACATCATCCCTAGGAAAATAAGATAAATACATAAACTTTTCGGCTTGGAAAAGACACCTTGGGCAGCATCTGTGCTGAAATGTCACATCTATGCTGACATATCACATCTGGTGAAATGCTGAAATGTCCAATCTGTGCTGAATTGTCACATCTGTGCTGAAATGTCACATCTGTTAAAACACTGAAATGTGCTATTTGCTGAAATGTCACAGCTGCTGAAACGCTGCGATGATGCATAGCTGCATCCCCTCTCCTCTATGCTCCAAAGGGCCATCGGGGGGGTGAGACAGAGATATGCATTTTAAGGGTGACTCTAGTGGTTGTGTCATCCCTGACCACTTTGAACTGTCTCCTATGCTAATTAATCAGTAACAAACTAGCAGTTAAATTCTGCACTTATGACAAATATCTTCATATGCTAAACAAAGTCCTTATATCATCATGTAATAGTCAGATACCTGTCCTTGTATATTATTGAATATTGTGCTGGATAGGTTTAATGAAAACAGCATCTGCAAGAACATACCCATTGGGGAATCTTGCATATTTTTCTGCATAATGCAATAGTACAGCTTTTGGCTTGGCAGGCTCCTTTGGCATGCGTGTCCTTGGACAGAACTCACTCGTTTCAGCTGTTTCCTTTCTCACCCCAGGCATTAGCCCAGGCCATAATGTCTGACCCAGCTCACAGCTATAGTCCAACAGCCCTTCCACAAAACACTGCCTCTTTTGGTTTTTACTTTCCCCTGTTGACACTGAAATGGCTGTCTTTATTTTGCTTGCATTTGTTAAATTGCGGTTTCTTCCTCCTGTCTTCTAAGGTTCTATGCTTATATATTTATAGTCTGTTTGGATGACTGTACTATGACATCTATATAAAACACTAAACAATGTTCTGAGCTGCTGCTAGGGAATTAAAATTTGAGGATACGCTGGGAAAGAAACAATTGGAAAACAGTTTGGAAGAGTCATGTGACCACGAATATGGGGTCAGTTTCCGGAAGGAATTGGCTGCCCACTGGTGCAGTCAGACAATTACGTGCAGAGGGACACTCGCTGCCTTAACCACACATGACATAACACACATTTATAATGACACAAGTGATTACTGCAAACTATTTACAAGGCTGGCATAAGTCCAACATGCCATGCTGCCCACCAGCACCTCCACGCTACAATACCTTTATTAGCCTTATTTTGCATTAATTGCTTTATTATGGATTAATAGCTTTATTATGCATTAATAACATTATATAATATAATGTTTGATATTAGCATATAATGTTTGTTATTAATGTATATTAAAGCTATTAAGGTATGTTAGGATGTTAAGGTATACTTAAGGCATGTCACTTATGAATGTTCCATGTATGCATTATAAAAGCATTATGAAAGTGCCATTAATGTAAGGTGTTACGTAAAATATAACATTGATGTGTTGTTAATTAAGAGTAGCTATAAAGGACTCCTTTTTTTGAATGGCTTTGAGTCTCACCGTGGCAATCAAAAGAGAGGCATCCCTTCAATTTCATGCTTCTCATCGCTTTCAATTTCATGGCTCCGTTTCTGCAATTCACATGTTACTGGAAGATAATATTAAAAAAGTGATTCCTGTTCTCCGAAAGCACAGTGGGTCCTCGCCTGCAGCAGCGGACATATAGAAACATCTGTTCGACTTGTGTGTGCTCAGCTATAGCAGACAGCGATGTCATAAGAGAGCACGCATCTTGTGTTCCTTGGCTCTTAATTATACCCAGGAAGGGAAAAATAATGAGTCTTTCTCGTGTTTAGCTTTTTTATTTGAGTAATTGCTATTTGCCTGGGCAGGACAGTGGCTCAGTGCGTAATGCGCCTCAGCGTTTCTGCCTGACAGCCCTGGAGCTGAGTGTTAAAATCCGGCACCCTGCACGCAAACCCCCCCCACCCCCCATCTGTAGGGCTTCCCTCCCACTGCCCCAAAGCATGCTGTTCAGGTGAATTAGTGACGCCTTATTGCCTTTAATGCGCGTGTGGAAATTTATTTGAAATGTGCTGCAGAATAAGCTGCAAACTTGGGATTCGCTTGCTGAGACATTCAAGCTGCCACGGAAGATGTCGGATTGCTTTGGGAGGACTTGATTCTCTCATTAACAGGGAGCAGCAGGAGATGAGCCTGACTGGGGCTGCGCTGGTATGGCTTTGTTGGTGGTGCGCTGCTGTACGTCTTCATTTCATGGTGGTTAATTCCAGGCAGCCGTCTTCAAGGCCACATCTTTGCAGTTTACAGTAAAGTTTGTTCTACTATGAGGGACAATGTGTCGAAACAAAAGTTAAATCATTAAAGTAGGAGAGGGAAATTATAATGTATATCATATGAAGCATATAATATGACTACTATCATGTGAAAACTGTATTCGGTAACGCTTTTCATGAACTGCACCTTCATAATGCTTTTATATTGTATTCATAAAACGTTCCATACACCTTCATAATGTATTCATTAAGCATTCATTATTCATTCATAAACATCATGTATATGTATACCTTAACATCCTAACATCCCTTAACAGCTGTAATATACATTAATAATAAACATCATATAATAATAACAAATATTATAATTGTATAATTATGTAATGTTTGTTATTAATGTATATTAAAGCTGTTAAGGGATGTTTGGATGTTAAGGTGTACTTGCATGCTGCTTTTGAATATTCTATGAATGCATTATGAAGGTGCCCTGAATGTTCTATGAATGCATAATCAATGTATTATGAAGGTGCACTTAATGTAAAGCGTTACCCTGTATTCATCTCAATATTTTAAAAATGTTTTGTGCTCTGATTGACCTCAAAGAAGATTTGAATGCTTTATTTAGATTTGAAGATGTTGTACCTGGTTCAATCATTGAAAGCATATATTACAGCAGACCCAACTGCTCTGTGAGGGCAACATACGTAACAACATGACATGACAGCAATGTCTGTTACTACCGCCAGCTTTTTGCAGTAATTATATCCTTCCGTCTCTCTCTGCTTATCTAGTACACGGTCAGAGGGTGACCTGACATCAGCATATGGCACAGGGCAGGGGACACCCTGGATGGAATGCCAGTCCATCACAAGGCAGAGGGCAGGGGACACCCTGGACAGGGTGTCAGTCCATCATGGTGCACAGGGCAGGGGACACCCTGGACGTGATGTCATTCCATCACAGGGAACAGGGCAGGGGACACCCTGGACATGATGTCAGTCCATTATAAGGCAGGGGACACCCTGGACGTGATGTCAGTCCATCACAGGGCACAGGGCAGGGGACACCCTGGACAGGATGTCAGTCCATCATGGTGCACAGAGCAGGGGACATGCTTGACAGGATGCCAATCCATCACAGGGCAGAGCACTCATAGTGCCACAAATACTATACATCTGCAATCTAATTATGTGAATGCCTCAGTCAGGGTTAGCCAGCAGAGAGTTAACAGTAGACTAGGAATTTGTTGCACAGTTCTCCCTTTTTGTGGACAAAAAATGAAACAAAGCAATATGCATAACAAAAAAAAGACTTACCATTATTTCTTTGAAAATGAAAAACACAGAAATGCAGCATTTATATTACTTCTCTGCCCAAGAACAGCAGCTGTCTGCATATTTCTCGAAACTCTCCTCCTGTAGGATTCCACAAAGCCATATTTATACCCTAATTTGGTGATTAGTCCAATTAGGGCTGGTTGACATATATTACCTGAGGCATTAATAGACGTGGGGCAAGCGATCAATTTCCCATAAAGGTGCTAAAGGTCACAAAGCCAGCTCAGTAGTACTGTTCCGACTCCTGCTAGCTCAAAACAGAAAAACCTTTCCCACTGTGACCCTGATTATTGCAATACAGGCTTAATGCATACTAACTGAAAATGTAAGTTTGAAATATAGCTTTCCTACAGAGTAAAGACACTTCTGAGGAACTGAATGCCCTGTTTTGACTTACTGGAATATCAGGTTCCATACTTACATACAAGGAGAATAATGCTTTCTATAATGATTAAATAGCAAAGCTTCCATATAAATGCAGATGACTGATTCGCCAAGGTTCCACTCTAGCCAATATCATTCCATCCGTCCATCCATCCATCCATCCATCTGTCCGTCCATCCATCCATCCATCCATCATCCATCACACCCCTTGTCCTCTGCAGGTTTGTGGTAGTCCAAGGCCTATCCTGGAAACTACAAGTGTGAGGTGAGGAATAACCCAGGACAGGGTGCCAAACCATCATAGGACTCACACACCATTCACACACAGCCCCACCTACAGACAATTGGGCGGCACACACACTGCTATGGAGGCAATTACAGCCAGATCCTAGTTTTTGACTCCTTCTCCTTCCTTCCTGTGTTTTGTCTACAATAAGGCAGCCCTTTATTTTGAAGGTCATCAATGATCTTTGTGGAACACAGACACCCCAGGAGATCACCCAGGAGATCAGCACAGAAGTACACAGAAGTAAACATTATGCAGTGAAGGGGTGAGGAAAGACGAAAAAAGAAACGGCACTGTAAGTCTAATGACAGAGGTCAGAACAGTGTTCTGAACATAATTCTGACAGCACCAGATGCCATCACACTCAAAATAGGGACCTGGCCCATGATGGACTGACATCCCGTACAGGGTGATCCCTGCCCTGTGCTCCGAGATGGACTGACATCCCGTACAGGGTGATCCC
>JAODLD010000038.1:10713096-10748881 GCA_026781065.1 Mormyrops boulengeri
CAGGGTGATCCCTGCCCTGTGCTCCGAGATGGACTGACATCCCGTACAGGGTGATCCCTGCCCTGTGCTCCGAGATGGACTGACAGGGTACCACCTGGTTGTTGAGTTTTTCTTCCAGTGTGCGTAAAGAGGCAGCAGGGCATTATGACCACAGTTTGTGTGAAGAGTGAAAATAAGAAATAAGAGGAAGGTTTTGGGACTATTTCAATAGGATATACCAGAGATAAACAGAGTAATATATTTACATAAGATAACGTGGGAAAATTCTCATATGTTTATATTCATTGAGTGCATAAGCATGTGGTGCATGTGGTCGATGGGATATTAATTGTTAGAGATCCTGTATTAATGTTTCCCGATTGTACTGGAAATGGCTTATACAGGATGACCTGAGATCTGCGCCTGAGATCTCTCTTGACAACCTGCAGAAGAATCTCCCCTGAGAGGCCTCAGCTCTTACACCTCCAACTACAGTGATAATGGGTGACCTTGAATAAAGGGTGACCCCCCCCCCCCAACTGCCTGCAGTTAAAGGAAATGTCCTTCCTGCCCACTGGGCTGTGCGTCTGTTTGATGGTACACCCTAAAAGAGTCTGACAGAACTGCATGCCTGCTGATTATCCTACTGCACCAAAACCTGCAAATCCCAACATGAGAGTAGGCGATAAGGCAGCTTCTTGCTGCTTGGGGTAGAGAAAGGGAAATGGAAATCTGATTACATCACTCTTCATTTTGAGCGAGGAAGGAAGGTGCTGTGAGATTTATGAGCGTAAATCCATCACTGAGGCCAGGAAAAAAGTATGTTTGACCACAATTAAGAGGTTGCTTCTACTGTGAATGCAGACATTTCAACCAGGGAGAAAATACCCAGCAAGGGGTGTTTTATTTCTGTACAAATCAGTCAGATGAGGATCTGAAGCTTAAATGAAAGATAATATAAAAGGATATTTAGATACAATGTGGGTTTAATTTCCTGAGTATGAAATTGATCTTGTTCAATAGAAAGCAGTGATTGCACTATACAAGGCAATTTGCAGTGTGTGTGTGTGTGTGTGTGTCTCTGCCCTCTGCTTGCCTCACACCTCCCACCACTCTATGTGTGTTCAGTTTGCATGCTCTTAGCATGCTGTGTGGAGCGCTCAGGATTCCACTGTCCAACACATGGATTTAGGTATCTGGTGTCTCTTAATTGCCTGTAGTTTGGGTGTGTGTGTATGTGCTTTTCGATGTAATATCCCATCTAGGACAGGGTTTCTCAGTCCGGTCCTAGGGGACGCTCAGACGTGTTTGTGTCAGAGCTGACTAGGATAAGTGATTAAAAGATTGGAGGGATGATTTGGATGTTGGGAGGATTGACATTCAAATAATTGACATAAAACTTACGTGTGATAGATTCTTCCTTCACGTATGAACCCCAAACTAAATTTGTCTGAGTGTTGTAGGTACACAAAAAGATTGTGGAGGCACCCACAGGCAAAATATTATCAAAGAAATCCCTGGCAATACAAAACATTTATTTGTACATACATTGTTTCATCTATCTATTGATCTTCATGTGTGCAACTTTGTTCCTTTTGCCTAAATTGGTCCCCCAATTAAGCTTGTGTCATTCAAGTAGCTTCTGTTTGACAATGGAAAAAAACTACAATTTTATGGCCCTCTAAATATAATATGGACTATTTTATTTATTCTACTAGAAAAATATAATTTCAATATTTCTACATCAAACATTGTCCCTTTTTCAATGTGTTACTTAGAGTTCTTTGTAATTAGTAGTATTCAATGTCAATATATTCCATGACATTGAGTAAGATTAACTTCTGTATTCTTTTATTACGTATGCATTCAAAAGGAAATTTTACTCAACCCTCTTCAACTGTCTACTGGTGACATGAGAGCTGGCATGTAACTTCATCTAGCAAATGTCATAGCTTCATCTGAATGAACAAAGATTAAATGTTATCAAAACGTTAAAGTGAGAAGTGGCCGACTGGACCAATATCTCTATGTTCAAAAGTTAGTAAGTGTTCACTTATTCGTGAAATTTGTGAAACATTGTGTGGAGTGAATATAATATAAATACCTACCTTCTAAAATAAGAACCCCCTGGCCATTTAGAGTGGAGTACTATTTATAACTAACCTTAGAGAGCTAATATTATATAACGGTACAGAGCTGACAATACAGTAATTACTAATGTTAGTGAGCGAACTAATGCTGTCTAACATTATCAAGTGAGCTAACATTTAGCTAAGAGTTAATTGACCTTAGTGATTCTGTTTGATTCTAAATGGCAGGGGTCTCGTGGTTTAGATTGTGTACAGTCATGGCCAAAAGTATTGAGAATGGCACAAGTATTGGTTTTCACAAAGTTTGCTGCTTCAGTGTTTGTAGATCTCTTTGTCAGATGTTTCTATGGTATACTGAAGTATAATTATAAGTATTTCATAAGCGTCAAAGGCTTTGTTGACAATCACATTAAGTTTATGCAGTTAATATAAGTGTTGGCTCTTCTGCAATCCAGCCTGGCAGGCCGTCAATCAACTTCTGGGCCAAATCCTGATTTATGGCAGCCCATTCTTGCATAATCAATGGAGTTTGTCAGAATTTGTGGGGTTTTGTTTGTCCACCCGCCTCTTGAGGATTGACCACTAGTTCTCAATGGGATTAAGGATTCGGATTAAGGTCTGAGGAGTTTCGTGGCCATGGACCCAAAATGTCGATGTTTTGTTCCCCAAGCCACTTAGTTATCACTTTTGCCTTATGGCACGGTGTTCCATCATGCTGGAAAAGACATTGTTCGTCACCAAACTGTTCTTGGATGGTTGGGAGTAGTTGCTCTCGGAGGATGCTTTGGTACTATTTTTTATTCATGGCTGTGTTCTTAGGCAAAATTGTGAGTGAGCCTACTACCTTGGCTGAGGAGCAACCCCACACATGAATGGTCTTGGGATGATTTATTGTTGCCATGACACAGGACAGGTGGTAGTGCTCACCTTTGCTTCTCTGGACAATCTTTTTCCGGGATGTCCCAATTGGAAAGGGGATTTATAGGAGAAAATGACTTTACCCCAGTCCAGTACTGTAGAGTATCAATACCTTCTTTCTTCATAGTAGGTAACAAGTAATATGAAATATTCCTTTTCTCTCTTCATCATTATGCAGCTAATGGTGCAAAAACCTACATTTCTGAAATGCCATATTGATTTTGGTAAAATTTCAATTTTAGCTATATTTTTAATTTACTGTTATATTTTATCTTAACATAAACATGTAGTGGTATTACTCAACAATGGTGATAATTAAACTCTGTTGCCCAAATAACTGAAATATGTTCTATCCATTTACTCCAGACTGCAACTGAGGTAAGGTATTCATATAAACAATATAAAATTGAAATTCTCCAATATATTGTCCCAGCATGCCCCGCGTGCAATTGTAAATAGCTCTTGTTATGTTGTTGTTAATGTTAATGGTTGCATTTCCGTATTGTCGTGCATGTGTTTGCCAATATCTTGTGCGCGCCCGGTCCGATCCTCGCCTGTATTTAGCTTGTGCAAACCTCCTATCGTGTGTGAATCTTGCAGTTCGGCGTCTGACAACCTTGTGTTTCCCATCTGTGTCTTTGGTTTGGTGCTCGTTGGGTGCCTGATGTAGTCCTTTTAAGGGCCGCGAATAAAGAGCGTGTTTTCCCCGGAAAGCAAGTGTCCGTGTTTTTCTCTGCTCCCGCGATGCCTCGGTCCGCCGACGCCACACTGTCCTGTTTTAAGTGTATCTTGAGATTATCTGGAGTTAGTGTAGTAAAAATGCCTCTTTGGATAAGACAAACGAGTGGAACTTACCATTGGTATTTCAGTTTCCAGCCTCATTTAAAACATGAGCCAATGAGACAACCTTTTTGAGCTTTCAAAACTTCTCCTTTAATTGAGATTTTCAAAACTGAATAACTCTGTATAGTCATGCTTATCTAACAAAATTTACAACAACTTTAAACATGGCCCTTCATATCACATAGTTGGACACCCCTGACCCACTCAGAAATGCATCTTACCTTTCACAGCTCTACTCTTGGTTACTTTTGTAAAAATATTGTGTGAGTAGAGAGATTGTTTGTTTGGTGTTTAGCCGCATGGTTAGCCACAGATAACCAGAGAAATACTGAAAACTACAGAAGTATTTAGAATGAAGTCGGTGCAGAAGGTAACATTATTGAAAGGGTGTTTTTACACTGGCTTTTCCTGGGAGGATAAATAAAAGACACTTGACAATTTCTACACTGGAAATAATTTATATCTAAATGATTAATAATTTGATGGCACATACTGTAAAGTTGCCACAGTGGCTTCTGTTTAATATAAGGCTGCATCCCCAAAAGCTCAAATCATGGTACCAACAAACATGTTTTGCCTTCCCATCTAATCCCTAGACTCACTTAATTCAGGGTACATGTTGAAAACACTGGCACTTTGATTTGGCTTAGTCGGTTTTAATAGAGCATAGGCCTCATACAAGTCTGTGCACATTTTTTCAAGTATAACATAAAATGTTTGTGTACAACCTGTAACCTTGAATGGGAGTGGTGGTCACAGCCAGGCGGGCCCCCCTTATGACAGTCTCCCTTCTACATTTAAAACATTTAATGTCCTTCACATCCGTTTGTTTTGCAGCATGCAAGATCAGTTACACCGGTGCAAGTTATCTCATTTAGCTGCTTGCTGTGCAGGTCTAGTTTGTTTCTTCTGAGAGACAATGTTTTGAATATCTTGGGATCCAACTAAAGAGGAATGAAGAATTTGTTTGTAGTGTTCAAAAACTGTAACTGCAAACACTGATTCAACATTTGCAGCACATAGACACAGGAAACACAATCCACATTCCCCTGATGAAGTCATATAAAGGTACACAGGTCCTACTGGTTTTAATGATTCATTGGTTTCTGAAAATGAGGCTACCTCTGTGCCATTGGCTGAAGGATCAGAAGGTATGTCAGAAATCATAAAGGAGAGACTTGACCACCTTTTCCTGAAGTTGGAGGGCACTTTCAATGTGACAAATGTGTTGATGAGATTGTAGATGAGCTTAAGTTCATATCCTCCAATGCATCTGGCCCAATTTTGGGAGATGCTGTTATGACCAGATTGAAGAACAATAACTGTTAGTTGGAATCTGCAATTCTATTTGATTTGGTGAAAAACCTGTTAGAATCACACCCTGTAAATTTAGCTTTTTGGATGGACGGGCTTTTTACCGCATCATATAAAAAGAGAATTTATGAGTACACCCTTCTTTGTCGTTGAACCTGTAGAAAACATCCTTGATGAGAGACATAAAGCATTTCAGTATGTTCAAATATTCCAGTCATTGGTGCAGGTCTTGAGTGTTAAGAATGTTAATGGAAAAAACACGACTGGCTGTACTGTAGGTAAGTCTCATTGTACTTCACAGTACCAGTCCTTTCAGGGTGGAGTTCACTTCCAAAGACATATTTGTTTTCTCTGGTGAGGAAGAAAGTCTTATTCTTTACATTGATGATTCTGAGGTATGTATCCCCCTTGTGACATCCCACAAGGAGCATGAAATCGTGGCTCTGAATTAGGTATTGGGAAATGTTTCAGCACAGTCTCTAACAACACTTTCATTATTTATTTATCCACTCTCTGTAAGGCAGATGATACAAAGTGCTTTGGCTTTCAGATGGTGTTTGAGCCACTGTTGACAGGTCTTGCAAGCTTGGAAAAAGAGGGTCTCTTTATTCCAGGTATCGGCAAAGAACTAAAAAGGACTGTGGTGAGCGTGGTGGCGGATAATATGGGTGCTCATTCTGTGGTAGGATTTGTTGACATTTTCACAGGATCTTACATCTGCTGTTTTTGTACTGGTGTGCGTTCAGAGTTTCAATCTGAAGAAGTAACATCTGAACTTTCTCAAAGGAGAGGAGAAGAATGGCATGCATTGCATGTTTAGGCAACTTTGTCTAGTCCGACTCGCACTCCATGCTACCATGTGAGATTCCAACGTGCAGCATCTGAAAAGCTTAATTATTTTCATGTTACATCTGCTTACCCACCAGATGTTTTACATGACCATCTAGAGGGCATAGTTCCTTTTTGAATTGGCTGAAGAAGTATTTCTCTCTTCTGGACACCAATAACTGCATTTGTGACATCCACCGTAAGGGAAATGACAATACAAATAGCCCACATGTAACTCCGAGCAATTTCATCAAATGAAGATCAGTCAGAGGCGATGCACATGAAAGCTGGCGTTTTGCTGTCTTCATTGCTTCCAAGGTAAGATTTCTTAACGTTGGCAAAGTTTCTGAGATTCTCCCTCAATAAACACTTCTCTCTAAGCAGCACTTCCTTGAAGACTCCCCTGAACTCATTCTGGAGTTTGCTCCTGTGGTTGCCCTTTGCACGTTGAGGTTTGAAGCTAAACATAGCTTGTTCAAGAAAATTGTCAGGCGACGTGGTTTCAGGAACATTCCGCTGTTGCTTACAAAGAAATACCAAGGTTTATCTGAAGCAAACCTTATTGGAAAAGCTATACTGTTATTCTCCCAAACTTCAGGGCAATTTTAAGGCAAAGGGGGGTGTTGCTGGGATGAAAATAAGGCCCATCCTGTAGTCATTCAGCCAGGTAATGTGTGGACTTCAGCTTGGAGGTCCTTACCCCCATACTTTAATTTGAAATGCTTAAGCATGCAGGTTGTATAGCGGGTTTCATGTGAAAATGATTGATGTGTGATTTTGATTTTGAAAAAAAAAACACTGTAAAAATGAAAAGTAAATTATACACAAAAATACCAATTTAGGAATTTATAGATTAAAAGGTAAAAATATACCCGTAATTGGTTTCATTGTGTTTTTAATATTTAAGTGTGATATTAGTTGTCCCTATTGGACGACTAAAGCTTCTTTCCATAACATGTACACCTGGTGTCCCTTTTAAGACATTTCATTATATTTATTTAATTGCATTTATTTTTATTTTATTTATTTATTTTTATCCTCAGTGACATCCCATTGAAAGAGCAGAGCCAGCCAGTCCCTGGAGCAATTACGGTTTAGCGCCTTCCTCAGGTGCTCAATGGTGACATGTAATGGCCCCATTTAGGAGGAGCCAGGTTACTGTCTCTGTGTATCGATCTGAGTCAACCTGTATTGCTTTCTAAATGAAGCTTTATATTTCACATGAAAGACAGATATTGCATTCTCTCACTAAGGGCTGAAGATATGATTAAATCCCAGAATAACTCCTCATTTATGAAGCAGCGGTGTGGTACCAGGCAAGTGACTTGTTCCTTAGAATCACAGATTTTATTTCTGCATTTAGTCTTTGGAAATCTCTAGTGTGGCATTACAGAGCAGATGTCCTCTTCAAAGAGATCTCAAGCGCTTCCACCTTCTAACATATGAGGACAGTAGAGACGAAGGTTAAATCCTATGCAGGACATGCAGTGCACTCCAGTATAGACAGAAAAAAGATAGGGGCCCTTTTGTGTTATAAAGGAATAAACTATGAGTATTGTGGAGTATTCATGAGCTGAAGGAGTAGCTGGTTCTGTAAGATGGTGGGATGCAGAGTAATATCACAAGGTTCGCTGTACTGTGTATCTTCCAGCCCTGTGCAAATTTGTTATGACACAATCAATATTTTCATGGACTAAATATGGACCCTCTGTGATCAGCTGGAGTCCATGGGAAAAAGGCAGAGAGAAGTCTTCTGGATTCTGACATTTCTATTCTGGCTGTGAGAAGCTGCTCTTATTCATTTAATAGCAACATCAGCTTTATCTCATTTTACCGCCTGATCAGGTCTTTCTGTGTGATCTTTGTGTTCCTGATTGTCTGAATCTGAGCTGAGGTAACTTTGTGCTATAGGTCTGCTCCTGACCAAATATGACCCTTCTTGCATACAGTTACTAACACTGAGTAAGTACAGCAGCTCATTATTCACAGCATAATGTAGGGCATCTTTAGATGTCATGGCAGTGTTGGTTGTTCAATGGAACACCTGGTTAAAAATGATAGGGCAATTAGTCATCGGGAATCTTCGAAAAAACAGACCACCTAGGGAGGTCATCATCCATGTGCCAGCTGGAGACCCCCTCCAAGACAGAGAAGTGTATATTAAGTTATGTGTGGTCACATTCTGAGGGCCAAGATAGCCTGTCTGGAAGCTAAAATGCAGTTGTTATGATTTTGTGAGTTACATTGAAGTTAACTTAGGCTTGACCTTCCCTAAGATGAGTTGATGCTGTTAGACATTACCCGTCACAAGATCAGCCAGTGACATTTATCGTAAACTTTCTTGTTTATGTTGACATCATTATATGAAGGGTGAATTGATAGTCACCAGCTATTAACAAAACACTGATGCCATAAAATTTCATTTTTAAAATGAAATACACCATGTAGTACCAGCCTCACCCTGAGATGCTAACTGAATGCTTTGATTTTAGCTTTGAATTCTGGGATTCTGTGCAACATCACAACCTAAACTCTCACGTTTACAACAAACAATAGTGTGAGTAGATAATCCATGTCCGGGAGGACACTTTGAGCTAGGACAGCATTTGTAAACTAACTTTTCAATTTCAAGGACCTGGAAAAGATATTCCGGAAATAGTAGTGTGTGGTTCAGCAGGCTAAGCCTCTGTGATTATGTTCAGAAGGTCCCTAGCTTGAACCCAACCTTAGCTAAACGGTCACATATTCGTGGACCCATGAGGAAGGCCCTTAATCCCCAACTCACTGGGCATGGCACGCTGGCTGGTCTTCTCTGAGATCCCCAAGATTGCTCTCACCTGCTAAGAATTTCTCTGTGGGAATTAATAAAGTATCACTATTTCATTATGGCTGTGAGAAATAGTAGCAGTTAAATTGTATTCACAAGATGCAGGATACTCACAACTAAGTTAGTGTCTCAGTCTTTAATATGATTCATATCATATTAAATCTGTCTGATTAATACAAATGTACTCTATTGTATTACTCTAATATATTTCTAATAAAATCACATTGTAACAATGCCTCAGGTTGAGTTCAGCAATACATTCACTTGTGTTTCTTCTCTGTTGATAATTGTCAGTTTTACACAGATCTAAAATAATATCCTTACATGCCCTCGGCATCCTTCGTGTCATCATCGATACCAGTATTTATCCTTCAGCATCCTGACTCACAGCATGCCATGTTTACAAGCCACAACATCAGGACAAGGTGCATTAGAATGATCTTTTTGGAATTAAGATGCAAGAATTTCAAACATCTATTTCCTCGAACCTTCTCCACTATGAAAGGTCACCAAAACGTACGGGGAAGACTATGCTTTACTTGTTCTCTTGCTATCTGCTTAACCCTATATGTGAGTCTCAACTTTATACCTTTCTACTTTATACTTGTGGGAATCCCTATAGAAGTCACCGCTAGGGGCTTGTTCTGTATGTGCAGTGCTCGGTTATGTACTGTGTGGCTGGTTTTCATCAAGTGCTTGGATACATAGCAATGCATCTTTCATTCAACTATATCTAGCAGCTGACTCAATCTATTCTCTTCAGTGTAATCTTTACACGTTGAAAGTCAAACAAGGCATGATTTTAGAACGTTCTCAGTCAGCAGGCCAGATTTAATAAGGGTTAAAACACGTCACGGGGCAGATGACGGGGGTCTTTACTTTGAGCCCCCCTAGTCTAAAGTTCTGGAACTTTGTATCAGTTGTGGGTAAACTAGAAAATCCATGGCATGTATTTATTCAGCTGTAACATACTCACTGCCTATAAAGGATGATTTGACACAAGGTGGCCCAAAAGCCTATCTGCCTCACTATAGAAGATAATTTAGCAAAACCAGGTTTAGCATAATGATGAGGGTAATACATTATGGTGAACAGGTGCCGTTTAAGTAGAGCTGACAAACAAAAACTTGTTTTCATTATCATGATGGTAATTGTTTGCCGTGGAAAACATTAATGAAAATGAGTGGTCTGCTATGTGTGAACAAATCATTGTTATCAGTAGCCACAGTAGTGGTAGTAACAGCATTCCCAAGCTAGGGAATTAGATGTTTTTTATAGCTGAAGCAGGAAATACTGCATAAAAACCAAAAGCTTTCCTCTTTTTTAAGAACGAGAGTAATGGAAGATTAAAAATATGTTTCATAATCAACTTCTGCAGCTTGACTGACCATGTGACTTTTTTCAGAGTTGCCCAGCGTGGACGTTACACATTCCACCATAACTATCTCACACACACGGAGGATCCATCCCCCTCACAGGCACCCTCAGCCACCCCAAACTCTGCCAAGCTTGGCTGCCTGGGATTAGTCGCTCCACTTGGTTGTCCGTGTAAAATATTACGCTATACATTGTAACTAAACATAAACATATTTGGCCAAGTGTGAAATGTAGCCTTGACAAAGAGCAAATGACAAAAGAAGTATATAAATTATTATTATGAAAAACCTTTTAGCAGAGACATCTTAATGAAGTACAATAAATAACTGAATTATAAATCATGAATCATCCTTCCTATCTTGATTATCACTTGTGTGACAGCCTGGCTATTCAAACACACTTCTCTTTTGATGGAAAGACAATCTACAAATGAGAGCAATCGTCCCAGCAGCCCGCGCCAACCCAACAGAGGCTGTTACCATTTGACTGGCAGTTGTAGCATCCAGCAGTACTTTACAAAACATCCTACATCCGCTAAGCAATGTGTCAGCCTGGATATACTGGATAGACTTATCCACCGAAAGCCATGGCACATAATGTAACAATCGGTTAGAGACTACACAACATGCCTGGGACATTGTGAAGTATTGTATACAGAAGTTCCCCTGACACTTCAGCTCCATCTGTGGGAAGTTGTAATGCTTATATAACATTCACTTAAAGGTAAGGCTGCATAAAATAGAAACACAGGAGCAAGTCTAGCAGGCAAGAAATTGTTTTGAGTGATTTCAGACAGAGATAAAATAGACTTTGGCAGAGTTCTTGCAGACACTCTCCCAAGGTCCAACTCAAGGAGAAGCTGAAGCAGGCATTTAGAATATACACTACTATTTAGGAAACTAAAAGCATTTTTACCTGAGTGCGCGCAGATTTATTCTGGGATACAAATCAGAGCATGCTTACTTTTAACTAGTATCGAAGAAGCAATGGTGTCTGTATTACTTATGCAAATTACAGAAACTTTCCCTAACCAGATGGCTGAATATTAAGAAAGCAGCACATAAATAATTTACATTATGCTAAAATTATATTGGAAATGTGATTTGAGCCATTGAAGAACTGACTCAGAGCTTATCCCTCTTCATGTGAACCAAAACATTTCTTTTTAAGTACAACTTATTAAGTTGTGTACATCACAGTATCAAACTCTCTCCTACACCATTGCCAGAGATAAAGACACAGCTGCTAAAATAATAGGGATAATTGATTGATAATAGAACGAGGGATTTTGCCCCTTGACATGTTTATAATTGATAATTAAATCTGGTCTGTAGAGTGATCTTTAGTTTGCCACAGGTTCAAAAAAGCTCGGCAAGTTTCGCTGCAGGTATGTGTGACTATGTATGCGCGGGGGGAGCGTATGCTGAGACAAAATCCTGCAGGTGCCCCTACATACTATCAGCCCATCTGCCTTTATTCTGCAGCCAGGAATCATCCAGAAATGACCATCCAGGCCTGCATAACGTATCTGAACTGTGCTGAACATGGAGCAGAACATTAAAAACTGCTGTAGGCTTTATACAGCATATTCTACTGCAATGGGAAGCAGTGAGCTGAACAGCAGAAGGAAGGAAGTGACACTTGGCATTTTCCTGTCAATATTTTTATATATTAGACATCATACATCATAGTTGTTACAGCTGGTTATTTTTTTTACTTTAAAATTTATTCAGTTTTATTTTACAAAATCTGTATATGCAAATAGATTACAGTATAAGACATTTCCTTAAAAGTATGCATTACAATTCATAAGATATACTAACAAATAAAATATAACTAATGCAACGGAACACACATTATAATTTCTAAACATTCACATAATAGCTATTGTCTTCCCAAAACCCCATTTCTATTTCGCTGAATATGTGTTAAAACGACATCAAAAGAATTTTTGAAAGAAGTTTTAATATTGGCTTTATACTATTTAAAAGCAGTTTAAATCAATAAGTACATTTTATTAATTTGGTAATGCCAGTGAAACTTGACAGTGCCTGTTGTTAACCTGTCCAGCAGTTGGATGATGATTTTCACACTGCTATTCTGACTGGACTGGAGGCCTTCAGTCATTCTGAAGAGCTGACATCTTTTCCCACATGCCAGGTCAGGTTTGTTGGTGGCAAAGAGAGGCACCATGCAATGACAGCTACTGGAACAGAAAACCTATCTAGACATACAAGTCATGTCCCATTATTAAGAAATGAACTATTGCACAACAGGGTGGCTTGGTCGCGCAGTGGTTAGCAGTGCTGCCTTACAGGGACAGGCGAGTGAAAGAGCAGAGTAGTCAGGCATCTGAGCCACCATACCACCCTGTTTCAAGAAATCATTTTCAATTACATGTTATTTTAAAATGCATTGATACAGTAAGTATACTGTGCAATAACTCATGCATATTTCTTCGTAGGTTCAAGAAGGCATGTCTGTGAAACTTTAGTTTCCAAGGATTTTTTATTGTGTTGTCTGCGCAATTAGTGGGTATTATAACAGTGACAAATTAATTATGATTTTATGAGCTGTACTGACATGAAAACTGACTGACAACCAGACAATATAGGCTATGATGGAAGCTGCTTGCAAAAGCCTATTTAAATTTAGCACATGACAGGTGGCTCTGCCATTGTATTCTGTTGACTGAAATTAATTTCCATAGTATGTCTAGAGCATATTTCACTGGGGTTTTCAGGTCAGAGCGACCATGTAGCTGGGAGACATCAGAAGACAAACCAATACTCTGATATTCCCCAGGAGTATTTCTCTGCAGTGTTTGAACCCAGGACATTGTTTTTTACAGCCTTTTATTCAGGGTTTGTTTGTGTATATGCTTACCATGTTTAAAAATTCTTTGCAAAAACAAGTTAAAACATTTCCAGCAGATGAGCAATTGTCAATACTAATGTGCAGAGGTAGCAATTTCAGGTCCAGAAAGTAAAAATCCAGACCAGGATTTTGTTTCAACCAACCACTTGAGTACTATTTCACTGTGACTCTTTATGCTCAGCTGGTTGGTTGAAAGAAAATCCTGGTCTGGATTTTTACTTTCTGGACCTGAAATTGCCGCCTCTGCTAATGTGTAACATGAAAATAATCTTTTTGAGGTCTTCACAGCTTGAACCACCAGCAACTCACCTATTGCTTTCTTGTGAAGATGTTTTGGTCCCAAGCACCCTCCATCTATACTCACACAGTGGAATTCACATATTTTAAGTGTATATGTAGCAATAAATAAACAGACCTTTCTGTATATTTATAGGAAAAGTATCTGATTTCATTCAATAAAATTCCCATTTGCAAGAAAGTGTAAAGGTGTCAAGAAAATGTTTATGGTAATAATTATACATAATTTAATGATTATATTACTCTTATATACAGTCAGTGGCCAATTTATTAGGTACACCTGCTTGCTAATGTAAACAGCCAGATCTTCCAAACATACAGCACACATGTGATCAAGAGGTTCAGTTACTGGCTGAGCATCAGAATGGTGAAAATGCCTGATCTGGTGATTTGGTGTGATTGTTTGCAGCATATATGGTGGTCCCAGTTTCACAAGAACGGCCCCCTTTTTAGGTTTTTCCACACACCACAGTGTCTAGGGTTTACAGGAAACGGTGCCATAAAAAAAACATCTAGTCGGTGGCAGGAAAACAACAGCTGCTGCAGGCCATCTGTAGCAGATCAGCTGTCCAGGCTCCACTGGAGTGTATCTCTGCAGCACGAACCCCATGAAAAGCTTGGTCACACGAGATATGAGCTGTCAACAAACAAACACCTCAATACATAAATGTCCCATGCATCACATGACATCCATATCATCAACAGAAGTATTCCACCGATAAGCATCATACTCCTCTGGAAGGGCAATTATACTCATGATAGAACAGGGGCCACCCGGAGCACATATCAGCCGTCTGGAGCACACCTCAGCTCCTCAGCACTTTCCTAATTCCCACCATTGTTTGAGATGAAAAATATATCTCCATTTCTCCATTACCTTTCTGTTGTTCATCCATATGACTGAATGAGTTATTTTTTAGACTGCGTTAGCAGACCACAGTGCACTCTCAGGTGATCCTCCATTCTGTTTCCCTCATGCAGACATCCTATCACTGTCTGCAGGATATGTCATTCAGTGAAACTTTTCTGGCAAGAGGACCTTCGTTTAACTAATAAAATGTGTGCATCCAATTTTTCCAGAAATGGTTTGATGGCAAAAAGTATAATTCACACACAAAAAAACAATTAATACTAAAAAAAAGCAATACCAAAATAAGTACCAAACAATAATGAGGTTAAAGGACATTGTAAATATTGCAATGTAGAATATTTCCAGAATTCTCCGAATGGCTGCAGGATTTCCAGGGAAGGTGAAGAGGTCCCATATGAGCCACGAGTCAAATAGAATGGCTGTTATGGTTATTAAGTCTTTGTAAATATCCTAGCTGCATTCTCCAATATCAGTTTTGCATTTTGAGTAATGATACATTTTAAAGTTTTACTGTAATCCTTGAGTATAATAATGTCCTGCTGCTGCCCTGTATATCAGCAAATAGTATAAAGCACACAGACGCAAACAAGGAGTACAAATAAAACTCCCAGTGTCCACCAAGAGATTATGCTTTACAAATATGTGCATAAAATACTATCAAAGTGAAATCTGAAATGATTAAAGCATGTGTAACTGCACCTGCCTCACCAGTGGATGAAGGAGTCTCCTAAAAGCAGGTCCCATTTGAGGCCAGACTTAGGCTTCCTGCAGACAATAGGATGATGTCATGTTCCTGCTCGTTGAGGTTTTAGGTAGCGTTACCATGCTCCCTTCAGACTGTGAACTTCCCTTCTGGTAAACAATGGGCTGAGAATTGCTGAGCACCAAGTGCGCCTGTCAGGTGACCCATATACATAACTACAGAGACCCCACAAGACCCAGTGTGGCTGCATAAAATGTCAGGCGTTGACTGACACTCTCTCACTCCCTCAGTTCCTCTCTGTTTGAAGCCCTCAACCCTACACAGGGATCATAAAGGCATCATGGCCACACTTCTCCTCGATACGTTATCGGTAGGCAGCTACCTTTTCACTCTGCATCCACAGAAATGATACATACAGTATGTAACTTCCAAATGGGAGCTTATTTTTCCACATCATTTCTGTTTACCTGCCCCAGTCCCAAATTCTGCTGGCATGTGGAAAAATACAGGCATTCCCCAGGTTACAAACAAGATCCACTCCCTGTGTCTGTCTTTAAGTTACATTTGTAGGTAAGTCAGAAAATGAATAATGCAGTACATATTAATAATTATTATTAGGCTATACAGTAATAATAAAAGTAACTACATACGGTACTCTACTGTACCTTGAGCTGATGAACCTCTGTAGTCGCTCAGAGTTTTCACGTGCGTCACAAAGTAGTGCATGCGGTCCTTACTACAAACCGCTGCACTTAAATCAAGTGTTTTATGACAGTCCATTTGTGTAAGTAAGAGGTGTCAATCAGGGATCGTTAACCCAGGGACTGCCTACACTACAGAAGCAATAGAAGAAAGTTAAGCACCCAGAAGTAATGGTTAGATTTGGATGTAATTTGGTACATGCGCGCACCAATGATGGGTATGTAAATTATTAAATTTGCAAGGAGCTGGAAAGTCTAATCACCAGACACGGAGGATGCCTCATAGACTCCTTAGACAGCTTTACCAGCACTTGACGGAGTCTGATAGGACTCGCATTGTGGGTTTGCATGAGGAAGGATGGTCGTATCGTGCAATTGCTCGGCATGTGGAACATGCAGATGTCACAGTCGCCTGATGTTGGAACCAATGGGCACGTGAGAGCACCCACACACGTCATGAAGGTTCCGGTCACTCAAGACCACACAAAGGGAGGATCGTCGTATTGTGTGCCAGGCATTATAGAACTGTGCCTGCCATGCGGACACAAGTATTGACCTCTCTACAACACTCCATGTCATCCTGCACCGTGTCTCAACGACTGGCATCTGCCGGACTATGGGTTCACTGTACCATGCATAGAAACTGCCATCATCTCGGTTCTGCGTTACTAGGGATGACCGTCGTGTGCATATATGGCAGCTCCAAGGGGAGAGGACCAATCCTGCCAATGTTGTAGAGAGACACACTGGCGTAACTCCTGGCATCATGGTGTGGGGAGCCATAGGGTATAACTTCAGGTCATCTCTGGTAGTGATTCGGGGGACCCTGACGGCACAGCGTTACATCAGTGACATCCTGCGTCCGCATGTCTTACCCCTCCTGGGACAGCACCCTGGTACAGTCTCTCAACAAGACAACGCTCATTCACACACTGCACGCGTGTCCCCCGATCTTTCCCCAATCAAACGTGTGAGATCAGCTCGGATGTCAACTCAGACCCAGTGCCAATCTGCAGGATCTTGAGGGCCAGTTACAATAGCTGTGGGCCGACTTGCCATAGGAGTGGATACAATGGGTGTAAGACTCCCTTCTGCACCATATCGCCACATTTATCCAGGCTCGGGCCCTACTGACATGGGACCAACAGTGTGCCCATACTGCCAATTCTGTTGTCTGTTTGATCTGATATTATAATCATTGCGATACAGCCACATGACCTTTCACCATGTGCAGATTAATTTAATTTCTACCACTCCGTCAGGGTGCTTAACTTTTGTCACTGAGTGTATAAAATATTAAAATAAGACATTTAATTTGTATTTTAACTGTAAGCTTAGATTTGTAATTTCAATGCTTTTATCATGAAGTAAAGTAATTTAGTGGAATAGATGGACACAACATTTGTCTAAATTGCTTGGTAGGAAAAAAACGTGACTGAGTAATAGTTATTTCCAATTATCCAAATATATTAATTTGCACATAGATGTATCTGGAAATGTTTTAAGTGATACTTTTCCAGGAAAATGGGGATGAGGCCACACAGAGGTGTTATGGAGACCCCCGTGCAGTGATGAACACTCTGACCACCTATAATGTGATATACAAGCAGTCACACACTCAGAAACACATCAGAGACACAGGCTGGAACAGGATTTCAGATGAGCAAATCACATCCATACAATAACATTTAAAGAATTAGGAAATGAATAATGACATGGCAGGTGGTTGAAAACTACTCAAATATGAAACAAACATGTCTGGATTATAAATTATTCACTCCCTCCTGAATTAATGTGAATCTGAACATGAAGGACTTTGGTCCAGAGGCTGTTTCTCTATAGAGCAGGAGTCTCTTCATCCCACTACAGCACAGAACTGAGTAAAAAAATACTGCAATTCGTATGACACATAAAGGTTTTGCCCCTACTTCAAAATTACACTGGCAATTAAACCCACAACACTACTGCAGGCACTGGCTGCACAGGAGGTGCCCTAAGCGAGCATCGCTGTGGGTCCCCCCCATTTGAGCAAAATGAAATTGCCTGGTAATTCAGGGCCCCTCAGAAGCTGACACCCTAGGCAGCCGCCTATAGTACTGACCAGCTCTAATTGCAGGTGTTTACTGAAGCAGGCAGTAATGCGGGAAAATGCGGGCTGATGGTGATGCAGCACCCCCATCCTGTCTATTTTGTTAAAGAAACAGTATTACATTCTCACAATGGCTCAGAGGCGGCTTTGTGATTATTTCTGAAAAAAGCCTACCGTTGTTATAGTCGTTGATAGCTACCAATGATACATACAAAATTCAGTAAAGTTTATTGGGTGATCCGACGTTCAACACCCTCAGCTCAAAATGACTTCCTGTGTCTATGGAAGAAGGATGAAGTGTATTTGTTAGAAGGCTGGATTCATGACTGAAATATGAACACATAAATGATTAATTACATTGTGGGGACCAAATGTTTCCCACAAGGTGATTAAAACCCGGTTATTCTGACATTGTGTGGAGCATTTTTCAGGTCCCCACAAAGATCTGTGAACGCAATCAAGAAACTAAAAATGCCAAAAATCACATATTTTGTTTGGTTATTTATGGTTCAGGTTAGGGCTGCACATGTAACCATTAAAATTATCTGTGATTCGTGCCACATTAGCCTTTTTGTTGTTCATCCCAGATGTGGCAGCCTTTGTTCACATCACACTTTCATAAGTCTTGGCTGCCCAACACCCGGTCAGCGGTTCATAATTTTTCCCTCCTCAGACTACTCTCAGTATGTACTCACCATGGCTGACCATGAGCATCCTACAAACTTTGCTGTGTCAGAGATGCTCCGACCCAGTCATCTGAATTGAATAATTTGGCAGTGTCAAAATCCCAGGTCTTTATCCCTATCCATTTCTTCTGCACTCAACATATTGACTATGCGTACACAGTGTTAGCTTACTATCTAATATATCTGAGAGCTTGACACACACTGTTTTTATGAGATGGTCTTATTATCAGTGTATTATATATTTTTCTTATTTCATTGTATTTTTCATCTTTTTCCCAATACAGTTTATTATACACGTTTCCTCATTTATGTTCATGAGCACTTCACACGCATCTTAAACGCATCTTCCCATTCGGATTGTTCCTCTGCCCTTGTATTTATTTATTTATTCTGGCATCATAAAAGAGTGCCCCTCCTTCTCCGTCTCTCACCCGGGCTGTTTCAGCTGGATCCCTTCAGACTGTACACAGGGAGAAAGCAAAGCGGGGGCGGGGAGGAGTCTCGCGTCCCGACACAGGTGATGATGCAACAGCTGGAAATCTTGGCGGCTGAGGCTTTATGAGAATCCGAACCTCGCAGCGCTACCGTAAGTGCAGCCCTGCGCACCGCTAATGAACAGCCGCTTCGCTTTTTGTGCAGGCTTTAGCGAAACCGCCGTTTTAGCCAAACAATATCAATCCTTCGTCTCCACGGAAAGCTCATTGAACTGCCAGACAGCAGCCGTCCTATGAATACAAATCGCATGAATATTTCAGGGTGACAAGCTATAGCATTCTCCCGGAGTACGTTAGACACCCACCGCTCCCCCAGACGGAAGTCCGCATGACCACACTCACTCTCTCTCTCTCACACATACACACACACACACACGAAGCTCAGCAAGACTGATAGTCTCCCTAAATCTTCAGCATGACCATTTGAAAAGTATCAGGATAAACTCAGATATACTAAAATATTTATATAATTAAGCACAGACAACGTGAAGAACTTAAATACATCGGTAAGGGTTAGGGTGTTAATCTGAAAGTAACGCAGGAAGTATGAGTGCTTGCGGTGTTGCATTGGAATGCAGGAGGCATGTATCTGCCAAGGAGGAAGAGCCAGACCTTTTGTATCAGCTGACCTGTCAGGTGCTTGAGATTCCCTCTCGCTTACCTTGTGAGGCCTCATGTGATCAGCAGAGTCTAAAGAGACCAATTATCTCAGAGGAGCACATTGGAAAAGCATTTTTTAACGTTATTGGTATCTAGAGAGCCATGCAGGCAGACGTGCCAGGAACAGGAATGACTAAATTGGATTAAAAGCCCTTACCCACACAGGGGGCTCATACTGACGAAGCGCTTTTTATAATTACAGACACTGGAGGTGTCATCATTCATTAATAACAGGCTTACACTCACTGGAGCTGTAGGCAGTCCCAAAGGTTGTTATTGTTCTTGCATTAAATCCGTTTATATTTTTGTCCTCGAATCAACATGGATCAAAATCATGTTGTCGGTTGATATGATGCCCATTCTTATGATGTCATGCCATTAACAAAAGGGCTGCAGGTGATTTGCCAGAAAACAGCATATTGTTGATTCTAGTATAACCAAACTTTCAGACCAATTCAAAGCACACACATCCTAAATTCACTCACAGGGACTATGAATGTCCTTGAAAGATGTGAAACTTATAAAATACCAGGCCTACAAGTCTCTGGAGAGAAATGGGGCCAAGTTAAACACTTCAAGAAACCCCTCAGGATCCATAAACTCAAGTGACCCACACAGCCACTGTGCTGCTCTGTCTTTATCTGGTGTTCCTTGTTACGGTGATATGCCTCTACTGGATACTCTCGTATATGGTGTCTTTTATTTGATTAGCCCCCTATTACAATGGAGCATGGTACCGGCAGAAAAAGGGTGATAACCCACTTTGCAGCTTCAAGCCAACACAAGGGGCTTATTAACAAAATAAAGTACAGACACACGTAGTTCATCTACACAACCACATACAATACCCAGTGGGGGAAAATACTAAGGCAGGAACTTAAATACCCAAACCAAACTGAGCTAACGAAGGTGCAGGAGTGAAGCATTAACCATACAATCAATCAAATGCAACACAGAGTAACAACCAACAGGTGCAACTAAAGAACAGAGGTAATAACATATGTAGGGATGTTAACAGACAAGTTAATCTAACAGTAGAAATAAAATGCTAGTACAAAATTCAAAGGTACAGAATAAGACCAGAACCTACAAGGAGGGTGGACCACAGATGAAAGAACTAAGACAGAAAATAAACACTAGGAAAATCCTAAACCAAAACAAGAAACCAAAAGCAGGTGAAGCTGCACTTAAGCAGGGTTCAAAATCACACCCAATGGGTTCTCAGTCACTGAGTCCCACAGTCAGCCCACTGAGCTATGCAGCAGTCCTTAAGTAGGAGAAACATGGGGGTAAAGGATTCAAAGACAGGGGAGGCTGGTGACTGCCCAGCCGTTAAGAGGACAGAGGAGGCTGGTGACTAAATTTAGAAAAAATGTAAGTTGCTCTGGATAAGATGTAAATGAGGTTGGGATGACCAGCAACCCTGACAGCCCTCCTGTTGGTTCTTGCAATGTTCTTACTCTATTCTGTTCTACAGCTGGGAAACTCCTTTTAAAGGAATTTGGATTTTTATAACAGATTTATCATTTGGGGGGGGGAAAAAATGGAATATTTTACAATTATACCATGGGCTGGCATGCTGGTGCTGTGGTTAATGCTGTCAAATCTCTGTGGGACCTGGGTTTCAGTCATGTATTGTCATGGGGTTTTCTCCAGGCACTCTGGTTCCCCGCCTGCACCCAGCTTCCTCTTGGTGTCTGAGATTTCTGTACCTGTGATGGTTCTTGAACAACCAGCTCATTGACTGCTGAGTGAAAAGGAGCCCGAGGAGGATGAAGACCCCAGTGAGCCTCCCGTCATGCAGGTTGTTGCTCTACCTGTGTGAATGTCATACAGGGCTCACTGTGATGACGAAGACCTCATGCTTGAGCTGATTTCCTCCAGAGCCCCACATCTCCAATGTGGACCGGTTCTCTGCTTCCCTGTGACGTGAAGCTGCTCTATTTGCCACAGCTCTGCCTGCTGGCTCACGGTTCTGGGAGAAGGATGACAAAGTGGAAGAAGCTGACCCCGTGCAGCCAGAGCCCGTCTTGCCTGACCCCGTGCAACCCGAGCCTCTAGACAGCTAGGAGCCCCTCAGCTCAGCACCCCTGCTGTGCCTCCAGAGCCCATCCTTACCTCAGCGCCCACCTCGTCATCTCCTGCTGTCCTGTCAGCTGGACCTTGCCCTCAGTCCCACTCCGTCGGCCCCCGCTTCAGCCCGAAGTCCACACTGACCCGATCCGAAGTTCTGGTGTAGTCATCGGTGTCAGCTGGGGCCCTGAAGAGGTTGGCCAAATCTCCCTATCCTGGAAGGGGAGACGGGGACACGCTACCCATGCCGACTCTTTAGAGTTTACCCTGCAACTCCCCTGCTGAGGCTTGGAGGAGAATTCCCTTGGAGCTTTGCAGCTCCCTTGGCACTTTCCTGCGTTTGTCCCCTTCTGACCCTGCTGGCTCTCCGAGACCCTTAGGTTCTGCTGGCCAGATGGACCTCACCTTGCCAGTGAACGGGCCTAAGAAGGTGTACAATCCAGGGTCATTGCCCAGTTCCTCAGGTCTTCCCAGACATTACCCATTTCCTCCAGTTATGCCTTAGTCCCGGTTCCCTGTCCTTCCTTTGTTTTGTCCTGGCCTGTGTCCCTGTGGCCTTGTCCTGAGATTCTGTCCCTATCATCATGGTTCCTCTTCCTGTCTGCCTTGGTGTCCTTGTATGTGTGTGTGTGGTGTTGGGTGGTCCTCGCTGCTGGCCTTGGTTTTGCCTTGGTCTGTTCTGTGCCCCCAGTCTTGTCGTCTTGTCCTGAGTTTGTCCGTCTGTTCGGTCAGTCTCTGTCTCTCCTCCTCCCTGGTCCCCATTGATTTAGAATTTAGAGATCAGTGGTCATTGACACACCACAGTACACAACGAAATGTGTCCTCTGCATTTAAGCCATATGTGACACGGCAGGGGGCAGCTAATTCAGTGCCCCAGGAGCAGTGCTTGGTGGGGCGGTACTTTGCACAGGGTACCTCGGTGGTGCCTTGCTGGGCGGGGATTCGAACCACCAATCTTTCAATTACAAGTGTGCTTCCCTAACCATTAAGACACCACTGCCCTAGCATTGATCCCTGTTGTCCCTGGTTCCATTCCATGATTTGATCTGGGGGGGGGGTATTGTTATGCCCTGCCCATCATGTCTACTTTAACCTCCTGTCTCCTCCCTAATGTGGCCCTGATGAGCCACACCTGTTGCTTGTTACTACTTATTAGCCCTTGTACTTATGTACCTATTTGTCTCGTCAGGCCCAGTCCGGTCATTGACATCATTCCTCCTGTCTGCCTATGTCCTTCCCGGTACTCACCTTCTTTTGACCCCTTGCAGTCTTGTTTGCAGTCCCTGTTCCCATTCTGTTCAGTTTTTTTTTTTTTTTTGTGAAACGTCTGCCTTCAAGTCCTTTGTTTTGCATCTCCTGACATAATGTTAGCTGACTGCTGTCTAAAGTGAGGAAAATGGCGGAGGAGACAATAATATATAACACATTTTCATTTATTTAGCTAGTCACAGTACAGAAATGCCAGCAGCAATAACAAAAAGTCATACAAGCTGTGGCATGAAATTAAAATTTCAAACATTTCACGTTAGACAGCTAACATATGCTTATGTGCATAAAATAGCTTAAAATTTGCATTAAATTACATCTCTAAGGCTGAGGTTCCTGACGTAGTCAAAAGTCTTTGGTGGTGAGGCTCCATGAGTGAATGACATTCACCCTGAGTTCTTAAAAGCTCTTGATGTTGGGTTGTCTTGGCTGACATGCCTCAATGCTGCGTGGACATCAGGATCAGTACCTTTGGATTGGCAGACTGGGATGATGGTCCCAGTCTTTAAGAAAGGGGACCGGAGGATCACTCATCAGCCTCCCTGGTAAGGTCTATGAAAGGGTACCTGAAAGGTGGTCTGCTTGTTTGTTCCTCCTGGATCTGAGGTTCAACTATATGGCCAGCTCTTCTCCCTCACAAGGATACTGGAGGGTTCATGGGAGTTTTCCCAACCAGGTTACTTGTGCTTTGTGGACTTGGAAAAGACATACATTCATGTCCCTTGGGAGATCCTGTAGGGGGTGCTTCAAGAGTATGGGGTACAGGGTCCTTTGTTGTGGGCCATCAGATCCTAGTACAAATGGAACAAGAGCTTGGTTTGCATTGCCAGCGGTAAGTCAGACGGGTTCCTAGTGGATGTCGGACTCTGTCAGGGCTGCCTTTTTCTGCCATTTCTCTTAGTATTTTTAATCAACAAAATTTCTAGGTGTAGCCAAGGCGCAGAAGGGGTCCAGCTCCGGAACCTCAGGATTGCTTCTTTGTTTTTGCAGATGATGTAGTCTTGCTGGTCTCTTCGGCTGGTAACCTGCAGCAGGCACTGGGATGGTTTGCAGCGGAGTGTGAGGCGGCCTGGATGAGGATCAGCATCTCCGTGTCTGAGGCGATGGTTCTTGGCCGGAAAAAGGTGGGTTGCCGCCTTCTGGTGAGGGATGGGTTGGTGCCTCAAGAAGAGGAAGTAAAGAGGGGAGCTGAGATGGAAGGTGAAGCTTTAGATTTACTAGTCGATCTACGTTCCTACCCTCACCTATGGTCATCAGCACTGGAAAGTGACTGAAAGAATGAGATGGTGGATACAAGTGCCAGTGAGTGAGTTTCCTTCACAGGCTGCCTGGGCTCAACCTTAGAGTGCAACTCAGACATTTGGGAGGGACTCAAAGTAACACTGCTCCTCTGCATCAACATGTCCCAGCTGAGGTGGTTCGGGCATCTATCTAGGATGCCTCCTGGATGCCTCCCTGGGGAGTCCTAAAGAAATATTCTAACAGAACCAGGCCAATAAATTCAGAGTGTGACGGTATAACTTATTAAATGACACATTGATTACCATTAAAAATTTGCCTTACTTTGTTTCCCAGGATAAATGATTATGCTGATGTTTTAATTAGTTTCAACTTAATAAAATATGACCGCTTTAATCCTATTGATTATTCACTGCTTGATATATTTTAAAATCTCATCTTGTAAAAGCTGCATCTGGAGAAAAGAATAGATGTTCCCTAGGAGCTACAGAGTTTCAGCTATTCAAATGAAGAAATGGTGCTATGGAACATGGAACACTGGGTCCCCATTAAGATTTCAGAGGAACCAAAGGAAATGATGTATGGCCCATCTTGCTAATAGCATTTTAGCCAGAGCAGCCATTGCTGTTTTCATAGCCTTGTACATTGTGTGTCCTCAAATCGGTCTTGTGGTGTCATGCAATTTTAATGCTGAAGAACATGACCCAAAGGAAACATCTGTAAATGTATCTGACCAAAGTTACTGCAGCCCGTATCTTGATGGTTGGCGTCCTGCACTTTTAATCCCAAAGATTAGTCCCAAAGATGGTTTACAGTTATAGCTTTAGATGAGATTCTGTACAGACAGGAAAATGGGAATCTTCATTTTAATTCTTTTAATTTAATGCTGTAAATTTAAAGGCCTGTATTTATGAAATATGATTTTCAGGCTATGTTTCTGATTCTTTACTTATTCTGTTACCAGCATAAATCTGTCTTAGCTAAGAAGCATATGTGATGTTATTTTAATTGTGTAAAAAATATTTAACTGAAGAAATAGCTTCATTGTGCTGTTAATCTTTTTGTCCAATAGTACTTTCAGAAGTACTATTCCAAGCGGAATGTGTGTGAGTAAAGATAATATATGCTATGGTGTTATACTTTAACATTTTTCAGATGACAGCCAGATATTCTATCGGTGCTGAAGGAGATGCATCAGCTCCATCGAGAGTGAATATGGACTCACCTATAGCTTTTCTGCTCCTTTGTTCTATAAATGGCATGAATAGTGATCCGCACCTTGCTTGACATTTAACCTCACTTACCAGTCAGCTCACGCAAACTTTCCTTCACACAGAAATAAGAGCTTGTCTTTGGCACAAACTGAATATTTTATATCAACAATGGACATTTAAGTTAGCTTTTTTACAAAGCTTAAAACTATTTGACAGAATAAAAACTATAGGCATATTTAGCAGTGAATAATATTTAAGCAATTAACTTTAGGGAAAGGGGTTAAAATTTTACTTTGAGAAGTATGTTTTGCATACAGTTGCGTACACATAGCTCAAATAGTTCCTGACAGTGCTGTCCATGTATGCTCACAGCAGGGGTAGAGCCGCTTTAATAATAACTAAAAATAATATGTAATGATATACCAGTCGAGCCTTAGTCACTATAGATCACTTTATTATCATCCATACATCTTCCAATCACATCATCATGGTAATTAGGGAACCTGGGGCCTATCACAGGCAATGCAGGGCACAGGCCAGGGGACACTCTGAATGGGATGCCTGTCCAACATAGAGCACAAAGCAGGGTACACTTTGGACAAAATGGCAGTCCATCACAGGGCAGGGGACACCCTGGATGGGATGCCAGTCCATCACAGGGCTCAGGATAGGGGATACCCTGGATGGCATGCCAGTCCATTATGGGGCATAAAGCAGGGGACACCCTGGACGGGATGCCAGTCTATCACAGGGCACAAAACAGGGTACACTCCAGACAGAATGACAGTCCATCACAGGGCACATGGCAGGGGACACCCTGGATGGAATGCCAGTCTATCACAGGGCACTGGACACCCTGGATGGGATGCTAGTCTATCACAGGGCACTGGACGACCTGGATGGGATGCTAGTCTATCACAGGGCATAAAGCAGGGTACACTCCAGACAGAATGCCAGTCCATCACAGGGCACAGACCAGGGGACACCCTGGAGAGTATCGCAGGGCACAAACACACATACAGTTTAAAGAAACCGCTTAGCCTAACTGCATATCTTTGGGCTGCAAGAGGAAACCCACAACCCTGGAAGTGTGAGGGACCACTGATCCAGCTCGCTTTGTAATCAGTTTATCATCCTTAATATACTGAAAAACATACTTACATACAAACTTATTTAGTAACATATTTAATGTTTGGGCATTTACCGTTTTGGCAGTTCATTGAAAACTGTTTGGTATATAACTTCTCATTTAATTGCAATCAAATAATAATCATTGTACTAATTTATAATAATTTGTGTTTTGTATAAATTGTAATTTTGCTGTACAATTATCTCCCAAGTCATGATGTGCGTCCAGAAAAATATTTCCGGTACAGTTTCTCACCATATTACACCTAAAGGTATTCCTTTGGCCTGCCTCTTCCAGATCACAGCTCCTTATGTATTCTGAGGTTGTTTTTCAGCATGCCAGCTGCGGTGGATCATGCAGAGAGACTGAAGCTGAGCTGCGGACGGCTGTGTACTTTGGTAGATAGCCGCCAGCGTGTGCCGTTTTCTGGTGTCTGCATGGGCGAGGTATCGCCGTAATGGCAGAGGCTTATGCAAAGGAACCTGGAATCTGCTGCCGGTGCGCAATGTGGAAAACAGGCTTGCCGGGGTGGCCGGATTTCACAAAATCACACTGATTGAATTAATATCACATATTTAGCTCAGGAGTTCAGCTTTGACGGTATGATCGCTGACATTTCAGAGCAGTCCCCGACAGACTCTGCTGACTTTAGGTTTATTTTGTTTCCCTGGATACCTAACAGCAATTTATAAATAACTTATTTTTCAGCTTGACTACCCAGAGCCAGACTATTTGTGATGATTTGGAACACTGTTAGCCAAGTATAAGGTGTTATATGCTACTTAATCTATGTGTCCAATATAAGCAAATACATATTTATTGCATAAAAATGCCCAGGCCTATGCTCCAGTGATATTTAGATAAAAGCAGGTTTTATTTATGACTTTCAAGTAGATTTCAGTTTAATAAGAGTCCATTTATAAAACGTTTGACTACAATTTTACATGTAGATCCAATTGTGAGATACTTTGCTCTCTAGAGGTAAAAATGAAGCATTCATTTCATGTCACATTAGCTTAATATTTCAGTAATATAAACAAATATGAAACTAAAACAGCTGGTTCCTGAAATTACATACATTATGGGGCAGCATTTAACGGTTGTTAAGCCTTCACACAAAATAAATGACTCATACTGATAGCAACAAGCTAGTATTATGGTTGGATTCCTTCCAGGTCCAAACTGGAAGGCAGAGGCCATGAATCATTGGCAGGGTCCTCTCTGGACATCTCTTCACTTGTCTCCTCTCCCTTGACATTCTGTAGCCCTTCATGGAATTTATACCAAACCTTGGGAAAACAGTTAACCAAGAGTTGTTAAACACAGTTCTAAATCTCTGGTAAACTGAATAAGATTTCTATCGCTGCACTGGATTTTCAGCGATTCCACTGTTGTTGCAATGCCAAATGTGACACCATACACATATACATCTAAGCTAATGTAACAGGTGGCACCTGGCTTTTTTCATCGGGTGGATGTTAGGTCTTCTTGTCCCCCTTTAGATCTCTGTATATGTTGATTAGTTAGTTGGTGACATAATCTATAAGAAGGGACTATACATAATTCCCTAATGCACCAGAGAGGGAAGCTGTTTGGGTGTGTTGTGTGAGAGGTGTATTCTGGAAAATCTTGAGAGCCGTGTGAAACGAGCACACAACATGTCACTGCCTTGGAGAACTGTGGGCTGGTGCATCTGTGCTACTGGGTCCGAATTCGCAGTCATTGGCCACTGCTTTTCACAGAGTTGCTGAATCTGATTGGTTTGATTTAACATCTGTGTTAAGGCCAGTTCATACTTCACTTTTCTGCGTGCACTTTCGGTTGTGCATGGGGGGAAGTGATGTCAATTTTGTCATCGGGGACTGGCTGCAGATGGCTGCAGTCGGTTCGCGTATCACCCAGATATTTATGTCTAGCGGAAATCATGCATGTCCGTGGGTATCAACTGCGCATGTGCAAGATTATAAATTAACTAAATATTTCCAGTAAGTGGCAGCACAGATCAGTAGTTAATGAGAACAGAGGAAGAATAGTTGTTTTCGTTGTAGTACCAGTTATAGTAAGCAGCTGCATGAGGAGAAACCATCTGTGTTTGCAGCCAAATGTAGTATGAACACAAGTTGCTGTGCAAACGACCGTCCCCAGCCTGGAAGCACACTCGGAAATGTCAAGCATGAACTGGCCTGTATGTGCTGCTGGTTACAGTATGCGCTCCACTGTATGGGAGACTTTAACTCCTCTACAGAAAACAGCGAGAACGAAATATGCCTCCCCCAAGCGGAGGGGAAGCTCTGACAGATGACACTGGCTAGAGGTCTTCATTAATACAGACATTGTGGTGGAGGAGATGAACACAGTAAACAGTCCATCACTCACCTACCATGGGTGACCTACAAAACAGAGTACAAGACAAGGACACCCTGGACAAAAAGCCATCCTTTGGACAGAAAGGGAAATTCTGGAATGTTCATCTTCGTCTGTGGCTGCTTTATCTCAACTGGAGTTGGGGAAAGAGAGGGACTGTAGCCTATCCCAGGAACAACAGGCACAGGCTGGAACCATTCCTGGGCAGTTGCCAATACACTGCAGGGTGTGTACACTGTAAGTCACTACACTACAGTGATTTAGAGTCACTAATTAACCAACCACACACACTTCTGGACTGTGGGAGGAAACCAGCAGAAACCCACATGGACACAGGGAGAGCATGTGAACTCCACAGAGAAAGGTCCTACGCCTGACCTGGGGACCGAACCCAGGACCTTCTTGCTGTGAGGCAGCAGCGCAAACCACTGCACCACTGCAGCACCCTTCAGGAATGTCAGTCCAATTAATTAAGAATTTTTGGACTGTGAGAGGAAACCTGCCCAAATACTGGGGGGTGGGTTACAGGGTTGCCAACCTTAAATTTGTGATTTTACTGAGACCGCCTGTTTTTATTGGCATGCCATATTTTTATTGACACCCTATTTTTACCATTTTTTAAGTTTTGTGGACAGTTGAATTTATTTATGGATTTACAGATGGGGTGAGTTTAATACAGGCTGAGGGTGGTGGGGGGCTGCTACAGGCCCCTGATTTTGGACTGGGTTTATGCATTGCTAGTATAGACGGGTGCCTTTCATGGATTCAGTGCTCAATCTGGAACCTGGATTCCTTGGTAATATGATTGACCTTTAACATATTTCTAAGATGCTTTTGTTCGCTAAACAAAAGCGATTCAGATTTAAGTATAAAAAATGTAAAGGGAATCTGAGAGTATTATTCTGAGAAACCAAGGGAAAAATCAGCAGGATGTTGGTAACAGTCCAGAAAGGAACAGACCCCCAGACGCGGTTTTTAATGAGACAGTTTGTTCCTCAGTCAACTGCGTTTGCTGCCCACAATTGATGGGCAGATATTTGAAACAAACATCTATATATCATATCTTTGTGTATAAACAAAAATCGATTCAAAGATTAACATCTCATTCCTGGAAAAGAAGTTTGGAAAACAGATTGATACATATCTATATTATATTATACTTATATTATACTGATTTTAATACGAAGTAACAACATTACAAACACTGTCATCCATTCATAAATCACTTATATAATGTCGGGACGTGTGAGGCCTGGAGTCGCTCCCAGGAAGCAGAAAGCCACAGCTTGCACCACTAGGGAGTCTCAGAATAGTCTAGTTTATAACATAATAGATTGTCTTACAGAACATCCTCAGTCTACTCTTCCTCGTGACATTTTCTGATAGATCCCTACACACATTTCAGCTTTTCACCCAGTTTTACTTTGGCAATATACGAAAAGTTTATGTTTTACAGAATGCTATTTTAATTTCAGTTTTTCAAAAACCTGTTTCCATTTATTTACTGTGAAAGAGGCACTGGCCAGTAATTTTAGGCCCTTAAAACCCAGTGCTTAACCCACTAAACTAACAGTTTAACACTAACAGATTGCAGAGCTACAGTGTGAGAACACTCTGGAATGCCCGTTCTTCACTAGCTGTAATGGTGTCCAGGTCCGTTTTCCCTCAGCCATCTCTGAGTACACTGTCTCTATGTTTCCATAGATAATTATTCAGTATAGTTTTCATCTTATGAAATAACAAATGAACTGTCGCCCACAGTAACATGTGTGCCTGACACCAGCATTCAACATCTAGGAAATCTGTGAAAGAGTCATAAATCTACTTTTACTACAGTTATATCACATAGAGATGTGACAGAATCCAGACTCCAGCGTCTATGTGCAATTTCACTTTAGTAACAAAACAGATGGGTTGTCTGAGTGGGTTTGTCATGGAAATTTATTGGCAGAAAGGCCTGTCATTTTCCTCCAGGTAACCCCATTTTCAAAATGACCAGGAGCTTTTCAGTATGTTTATATACATTTCTCCCCTGTTGATTTGTACATTTGTGGTCTTAACCGGCTTTTTATCAAGTGAATTACTTACTTTTTAGTGGGCTTCCATTAATCACGTCCTTCTGTGAAACATCAGCCAAATTTAATACAATTACAGTCTTGTGACGCATGCAGTGGTAGACAAGCACATTCATTACTGGTTCTGCCTGTGGACACATGATTTTAACCGTTACCCTTTTTCCTCATCTACTCTTAAGTATTATCATCTTTAACAGTAATCAGTAAAGCAGTGAGTAAATGTTACACTATTTCACTGTAGTTTTTGTTCAGTCATTGTAATGTTCCTGCATTCATTAGTAGCCATGGCCTAGTAACTAACATCCAGGACAAACTGTTCCACTAACCTGCTTACATCAATTCACACTAAGCATGTGCTTGGTAATATTCATTTCAATTGACCAAATTGGGAAAGTACATGTAATTTTTCTCAAAATTCTCTTCAGTATAGAGTGCACTCATTTTAATGGTAAAAAACTTCAGGTATGGGAAAGGAATTGCCTTGATTCGATCTTTTCAGTATGGATATTTTCTTGTAAAAGCTAACAGCTAATCGGTATTCTAAACGAACTTCTGTAGATTTTTCTTTTCCCCTCACTTTAATGTGACATTAGTCAATAATTATCCAGCATTGTTTCTTTTCACTGTGCAGATAAGCATGATGGAGCTCTTAAAGCAGAGGGCTATATGGACACCGTGTCCCTCCGCTGTCAGTGCCAAGGGGCACGGTCTCACCCCGATTCCTTCCCAGGCCTCTTCTGACTTGCTGAATTTTCAAAACAGACAAAAACATCAGCGACTTTTCCCCAAAGGCCATGAACACATTTTTTCATAACATGGGTTTCTGAAAGTACTCGTTGTGGGTAAAGCCACAGAGCATTAGCAAAGCTGAAGAGAAAACAGAAAGCAGAAAAAAGAGAGAGTTGAAACATCCAAAAGATAGCATTGCATTGCACAATTTCCTCATGAAATTCTCGCAATTGCCAGAATCTGTCAGAACAGGCTACAGTCTTCTGTCTGCGGTCTGTCTTAAAGGACATCCCCACAAGACAAATATTATGCTAGTCAATATACCTGTGTGATTTATAATACCCTCGGAATCATTTACAAATTAAACTCTAAACTGCACAATTACCAGGTATCATAGATGCAAATCTAGCAAACCTATACAGTGTACAGCCCCACCATTACACCATATGATGGAAATCTTGGAAAAAGTAAGTAATTTTATTGTTTTTCTAGAAGCATAAATATCTTTGGTTGTGTGGCAGTTTCCAGAATAAATATAGATTTTTTTTGTTCACTGAAGTAGAAACCGTAATCGTTAATTGTGGCAATGTAAGCAGCCCGGTAAGTATAAACTATTGTCCACTATTGGTAACCTGAAAATATATCAGCTATCCATTCAAAGTATTGATAATGATTCCTCAACAATGTATTCTTTGTCATCCTGTTTTTATTTAGTTCCCAGTGCTTTATACCACAAATAGTTGTTTACTGTTCCATGAAAACCATCTATTAAAGGTCAAAAATAAGATTTTCCTAGCACCTTCAGAAAATAGACCTTTATGACCTTTGTTAATGCTCTTCGAAATCCCGCTGGCTTAAGTTTTTTCCCTTTTCCCACACAGAGAAATTAAATAATAGTTGGTAATGAACAGCAGTGTGATCCTACAGAGGTTAGGAAGAGATATCTGTGTCTCTGGTGATTCAGTTTTATAGCATAATGACTTTGCTCTGTCCTGTTTTTAAACAATGCTTTCAGCTGCTACAAGCCTCTGGCTTTGGTCTGGGTTTATGCACTACTAGAATAGATGGGTGCTTTTCACAGATTGAGTGCTCGATCTGGAACCTGGATAATCTTGGTAATATCATTTACATTTAACATATTTAGCAGACACCTTTGTCTAAAGTGATGTATAAGTGAGGCAAATGGCACATTGCAAACATACATGATGTCAAGGAGTTGACTAGGCATAAGTGGAGCTTTGTATACTTTATACTTTTTCAAAATTCACAAAGGTTGAAAGACACTAATGTGCTATCACATATACAGTAGGCAACACCGTAACTCAAATTACTGTAAAAGAATATGTGCTTTGTGGGGTAATCATCTGACTCTGAAGCAGGGTAGGACTGGGATTAAAAATTGGCCCTGGACTTTGGGGTCCCTCATGTTAAATTTTGTTGAATAGGTCCCCCAAAAATAATTTTGCTGGCCCATCAGGAAAGTGCCCAGTCTATTACTGTGTTCCTCAGACTACCGGAAACGTGTGTGGTTTTGGGACTGGTTTGCCGCTGCAAACACTTTATGTATAGTCAGATGATAATTCAAAAACCATTTGATGGATCTATTTAAAATTGCAAAGGCACTGTATGAGTGATAAACTACAATGGATTAAATTTTGACACAGAGTGCCCCAAAACTGAAGCAGTACTGCATAGTTTGCATACTGCAAAGGGCAGTTTTGACACTCGATTTTTGACACTTTTTTAAACTCTGCAGAGGTACTGCATGACCGCCAAACTGGAAAATACTAAATTTTGAGACAGATCACCGCAAAAATTGAAGCACTGCCACTCAGCACAGCAAAGGGAAGGTTGAATACAGATGACATTTGACCAGGTGAATGTGATCATTCAAAAAGTATTTGATGGATCATGTTACCGGTTCAAAAACATTATATGGATAAAGATCTACACCTGGTTTATTTTCAGACAAATTGCCCCAATAATAAAGCAACAGCAAAGGAAGGAAATGGCAGCTGCAGAAGACATTTGGTCTTGTGAATACAGAAACTCTAAAAGTATTTTATTAATGTTGTTCAAACAGATTTTATTATCACTTCACAAAAACCCTATATTGATGAAAAACTACAACTGAGTTTCCCCCACCATGATAGACCCCAAATCAACCCAAAATTGCAACTGCATGGCAGAAGGCAGCCAAGGGCAAAAATGGAGGCTATAGCCACAGTCTTGTGAACACTGCCATCTACCATAAGAACATAAGTAATTTACAAACGAGAGGAGGCCATTCGGCCCAAAAAGCTTGTTTGGGGAGAACTTAATTAATAGCTCAGAGTTGATAAAATTTTATCTAGCTCTGATTTAAATAAACCCAGGGTTTTAGCCTGCACTACATGAACAGGAAGACTATTCCATACTCTAACTACATGCTGTGTAAAGAAGTGTTTTCTCAAATTCAATTTAAAATGTTCTCCCGCTAATTTCTGAACAGCAACAGTACTGCTTCAATTTTGTGGCACTGTCAAAATTTAATCCATTCTAGTTCATCACTCATACATCTAAACTTATTCTGTGGAGATTAGAGCAGTGATTCTCAACCCATGGGTTACGACACACGTCAAGTTCTGAAATGGAAGCATTTTAAAACCAGCAAGCTGCTATACTGATCCACGATCAGATTTCCCAGCTCCAATCTGAGAATTAACCTGTATAATTGGGTCTTGGGGCTGCAATGGCTTTGCACAAACCTAGTGAACATTCAACCATTCCACGAAGCCAAACCACAGATGCTTAATTTACAATTCTCTAACACATTCAGTCAGATTTGTGCGATAGGATTTGATTGTCGTAAATTGCAGAGTGCACTCTGCGCTTGATCGTACTGTTACTTTAAATCTATACTTGATATAGGGTCATGACCGAGCTGGCAAGGCACAAATTGGGTCGTGGTGCAAACAGGTTGAGAACCACTAGATTAAAGAGTGTGAGAGAAGTATGGACTGGATGGGTGGGGCAGGTGACATGGCTAGGGCTGTCTGGGGAATACAGTGCTGCTATTCTCAGCAGCCCCCATTCTACTTTGTAAGTGGCTCTATTGTTACCTCTGAAATAAAGAGTGAAACAGCCAGCTAGGAAGATGTGAAAGAAACTGTGCCATTTAATTGTTTACATCCATTCATTTCTGACCACTTAGGAAATGAAGCTATCCAAAAAAATACAGTAGCTGCCACATTCCTTTAGGCCAGCACTGATGTCTTCTTCCTCCTTCCCATACACAGCCACCAATTGCTAAAACCAACTGTGTTATTAATAATTAGTAATGCTGTTTGTGTATTTCTGCAAGCAGATGTCCTGGCTGTACCAATGCAAGACAATGGGATTCTTCAAACCCTAATGGCTTATTGAAAAACTACAGTTTGAGGAGTAGATGCACCAACTATAAGTTAGTACCTTATGCCAAATGACCTTGCTAGGTCCAGCTGGAACACATCCAGATCTAACACCTGGCAGGAAAAGAGACGGGTCTCCTGGACTTCCACTGGTGGCTGGAATAGTAGCGAATGTGATTGATCCAGCATAGGAGGCTGCTATACTTATAACCTGTTAGATTAGCACTGGTGATATAGCACATTGGGTGTAATAACATAACACAAAGATGGATGCCATGGAATCGATAATGCAGGAGGGACAGTATCAAGTCTGGCCATGGAGAAAAAGTGTGACTTGCTGGAGAAAGACATGGAACGATGCCCACAGTCAAGGGTACTTGTTATAGACAAAGAAGTGTTAGTAGTTAGCTGGGTACAATCTGTAGAGCGAAGCAAATATGATGGGGACAGTGATGGGCGGTAGCGCCGCTACATGTAGCGAAGCTATTAGTTTAACTACTTTTTCTAGTAGCTTGCCTGTAGCATTGCTGATTTCTGAATCAAATAACTTTCCAGTAGTTACGTTATTTTTTTGATCAAGTAGTGACGTAGTGTCCACAAAAGCTACAGTTTCCAGGACATGTCTGAGAAAAGCAGAGGTTTCCGCTGCAGTATGATTTTGAAACGCAACAATCAAACAGAAATAAAGCATGTTCATGCGCGACCTTCTACTCTGCTTCTACTGCCTGTCTATCGAAACACGCATGCGTATGG
>JAODLD010000038.1:10773524-10803277 GCA_026781065.1 Mormyrops boulengeri
CCCCGAATAAACCCCGTTTCCCCGTAACCTGGGCTCACTCGCCTCCTTCCCCGCTCGCCGCTGCCTGGACGCTGACAATGGAGACCAAGAAAATGTCCCCAGAAGCTAAAAAGGAACAGATTTTATCACACTGTGGGGACATTTGGTCCCCAGAATGTGGTAAATACAACACCCCCTCCCCCCCGCCCCAAACACACACACAAACATAAACACAAATGGCCCAAAGCTTAATATTGTGCAATTAGGGGTTTGCTCCATTTTTTGCCCAGGAGTGGCCAAAAAAAAACGGAGATTTCCTCGTACGTACGTCAAGTGCATGAAATTGTAAAATTAAAAAATCCACTTTAAACATTTTCCTCTCTATTGAAATCCACCATAGTGAAATGGTTTAACTGGGAATAGCTTCAAAAACATTTTCAACATTTGTTATTTTATTTTTTAAAATGGATTCCCTATGGAAGAAATTTGGTATAAAGGAATTTTGGGTTTTCTAAATTGTTGTTTTCAGACATTAAACCAATCTACGCTTTTTACCCCCCTCATTATTGGTGAGAACTTAAGAGTTCTGTTTAACATACGACGAAGCAGTTAAAAATAATTTCTGTCCTACAGCTTTAATGCCTGAATTTCAAAACTAAGTGTAATTAATACTGACACAGATTGTGACCGTCACTACGGACGATAGTCATCTATAATAAAGTAAACCATGTATTTCGGTAAACACCAGTTATAATTATTTTAAATGTAAGTATTACAGCATCATCACATTTATTCGCCGCGACTCGGGATACGATAAGTGGGTATAGAAGATAGAGGGACCTAGGTACGCATTTTTATTCTGAAATTACCGTAACTCACACTACTGCATGTTGGAACTAATTTACCCATATGGTGTTTCACCCGGAAGCTTCATTGGTAACAATGAACGTACCATTTTTTTTATTACAAAAAAGTTAAATTTTTAATTGTATTTAATACTGTGAACTGTAATGTTTTACTTAAATGTATTTTTCCTGATATTTCCTTAGTAAGTAAAAAAAAAAAGTTATTGCACTACATTGGGAAACCTTTCGGCAAAAATCTATAAGTGTAAGTGGTATGTTCTGCGCTCCTTCCTTTCCTGATACAAACAAGTCTCACATGGTTTAGCTTTATGGTTGAGCTGAATTTTAAGTCGGTGGCTGTTAATAACTCAACTATTATCAAATAAAAAAGACATAATATGGGGAAGAAAAAGTCCGCTGGCGGCGGTGCTGGATTGGGAAGAGCTTTGATAAAAGAGAGACTTTTGGCAGGTCGTGGAGGCAGACAGGGAGATTCTTGGGTAAACTAGCGAGTTTACTAGAGCATCGCCTTTTCCGTCAAAATGTGCTTACTGTGTGTCGCTAACTTGAATTTAATGCTGTTTTTGCCTTCTTCTTGATAGCTTCACACAAGTGAACTGAATGACGGCTACGACTGGGGACGTCTGAACCTGCAATCTGTCACAGAGCAAAGTTCCCTGGACGACTTTCTGGCAACTGCAGAGCTCGCTGGGACAGAATTCATTGCAGGTATGTGTGTACGGTTTTAAAACCATATATATGTATAGTTCATTCTTGTTGACACAACAGGGGTGTCTGAAAAATGTTCTGTGTTTCCAGAAAAGCTCAATATCAAGTTTGTACCTGCGGAAGCCAGGGCAGGTATTCTTACATCAGAAGAGAAAGAAAGGCTTAAGATTCTCCATGAGGAGAAGAAGCATTTTTTGAGAATACCTCGCAGGTAAACTTAATAGTACAAGCGTGTCTTCCATGTATGCATATTCCAGCCTGCCAACCTTGTTCTTCTCTGCTGTCATTTCATATTATGGTTCATCACGACTTCCTGTCTTGTAATTGTGAACTTTTTCTGAAATCCAGACCTCATTGGGATGAAAACACCACCCCAGAAGGTCTTCAGCAGACCGAGAGAGACAGCTTCTTAGAATGGAGACGGGACCTAGCACAGTAAACCCTCTTTCACTGACACGCACCTCTGTTACACAGTGGTACCTCAGAGTTATGGTGTTGTGCTTGCTTCAAAGGTTAGAAGAGGACCAGAAACTGATTCTTACCCCTTATGAGAGAAATCTGGACTTTTGGAGACAATTGTGGAGAGTCATCGAAAGAAGGTAGGAACAACAACTCATTTGTGACTGCTGTTTTTGGTCAGAATTGATGATTTACACTATGTGCCTATATTATCTGTTTATCCTTAATGTTGGATAAATCCTGAATTGCCAAATTGTTTTGCCTACAGTGATGTTGTGGTCCAAATCATTGATGCCAGAAACCCCCTGCTGTTTCGATGCCCAGATTTAGTAAGTGTTGTATTTATCCCTGTAAGGTCTTCTGACCTCAATGTTCTGAGCTGTTAGCGGAGTTCAGCAAAAACATGGTGTTTCTGTCCTCTCTACCAGGAAAATTATGTGAAAGAGGTGTCAGAACACAAGGTCAACATGCTTCTACTGAACAAGGCAGACCTGCTGACACCTGAGCAGCGCAAGGCCTGGGCCAAGTACTTTCAGGACGAGGGCGTTAGAGCAGTATTCTGGTCAGCTGTCATGGAGAATGCTCGGCTGGAGAAGGAGGAGAAGGTGCTGGATAAAAAAATTGTTATATATTTGTGATGTTGTGCTGTTGACGATGTTTGAACATATGCAGGCAAATTAATAAATAACATTTTCAGAAGTTACGTGTAGTTGAACAAGGGTTAATCCATTGCTGTTTATCCCAAGCATATAAAGAGTTCTGGTTCGGTTTTCACAGGGTGAGAAGCCGGAAGATGAATGGAATGACAGCAAGGAAGAGAAACCTCTGCACAACGAGGTGGAGAAGGATGAGGGCGAGGAGAAGGGAAGTGAAGAGGAGAACGTCGTAGATGAAAGGGAGGAGTTAGAGTGCTCTGGGGATGAAGAGGACTGGCAAACGTGCACAGAAGGATCAGAGAGTGGGGATGAGAAGGAGCAGGAAGATCCAGAACCCACACAGGCCCCCTTTCACAACACGAGTTATCTTCTGCATAGAGACGAGCTGCTGGGCGTGTTCAAGGCTGCACACACTGGGCCCCGGCTGAAGGAGGAGCAGATCACAGTGGGGCTGGTGAGCTCTCCTCCTCGAGGACTTTGCCAGCGGCTTTTCCATGCTGTGATGTTGCTAGTGGCTTTTCTTATAGTTATGTTTCTTGTTGCTGGTATAGGTGGGGTATCCTAACGTGGGGAAGAGCTCTACAATCAACACTATCTTCAGAAATAAGGTGGTTTCAGTTTCAGCCACTCCTGGGCACACCAAGCACTTTCAGGTAACTCTTAACAAACTGCTTTTGTCTATGAGTGTTATGGCGATATAAAAGTACTGTTATTCACCAGGTTAAAGGTATAAGAGTCTGTATACTTTTTTATTTCAATAACATTACTACTATTACTGAGTTCTTAAAAAGTTATTTTGAGAACTTCATTAAATATGTACTTTGTGCCAGGAATGTCATCTAATGTTTTTGGTATTGCTTTACAGCAAAGCAATATATACTGGCATTCCAGTGTGTTTCACACCTATTTTATGCCTAATGACTACTGTCAACTGAGAGCCTGTTTCTGTGAAGATGTGTAAATAGACACAATACCATGCAAAAGACTGCCACAGAAAATAATGCTTTCTGTTGTTGCGCGATACACCCATGTATTTGTTGACTGGACCATTATTTTAACATGTTTAGCTAGTCTGTAACTCATCAAGCTATTTAACTGATCAAGTATTAATCAGTCAATTAATTCATTATATGAGCTGGTGGTGAAATTTAACGAATGCACGGAATGACTGAGGTGCCCCGTACCAACACGGTGTTCATCTAGCAACCCAACAAGATATCTGAGAACATGAAAAATTCTTATACTTTTTCTTACCATTTATTTGTGTGTGTGAGTGTGTGCGCGCGCGCATGCGTGTGTTTCTGTATACTAGAAATAAATCATCTGAGGTGTCATTTGACAGGAAACAGATGTGAACCACTTTGGAATGCCAACTTATGATGCTTTGCTGAAATGCAATATCAGAAACATGAGAACATGTATAATACACATGGTAATTACAAGTATAACACATATATAGTTCCCTCCATAATGTTTGGGACAAAGACACATTTTTCATTGATTTACTCTTCCACTGTTTAAAATTTCAAATCAAACAATTTAGATGTGATTTAAGTGTATATTCCAGACTTCAGTTTAGTTGTTTGAATATATTTTGGTTTCACCATATAGAAATTACAGCATTTTATAGTCCTCCTCATATCAGGGGACCATAATGTTTGGGACAATTGGCTTCACAGCTGTCTGTGATTTACTCAGGTGTGTTTCATTGCTTCATTAGTGCAGGGTTAAGATACCTAGGCCCGCTTCTGTCATTTGGAGTCTGTAGTTGCTATTGGTCAACATGAGAAGAAGAGCTATGCCAATGAAAGTAAAAGAAGCTATTATGAAGGAGAAAAATGAAAAATAAAAAAACACATTAGAGACATCAGCCAAACCTTGGGATTACCAGAATCAACTCTGGAATATCATTAAGAAATGCACTGGATGAGCTTAGTGATTGCAAAGGCACTGATAGGCCCAGGAAGGCTTAAACTGCTGATGACAGAAGAATCCTCACTATGCTAAAAAAAAATCCTCAAATGCCTGTCTGAGAGATCAGAAACATTCTTCAAGAGGCAGGTATGTCTTTGGCCCTGTTCACACCTAGTATTATCATGCGTCCTGGGTGATCCGATCACAAGTGGACAGTGCTAATTACAGGTGTGAACTCACCCAAAACGGATTAAGGACGCATTGAGATCAGACCACTCAAACCACATTCAGAGGTGGTCTGGGAAGCATATGGCCACATTCCTATGCCAGTGTGAATGGGAATGAACAGCTTGCTCTTCAGATGAGCAGCTTTTGCACTAGGCTTGGGCAGTATCTGTTTTTCATACCTTCGTAACTTGTACGGTATATGACTGTATTTAAGAAAGTAAAAGAAGTGAATCATGTAGGCTGCTGTACATGATTGTACTAACAAAAGCGTGGATGTAAACGCATAAGAACTTGAGCGAGATCGCTGCTAGTGATATTAAATATTAGTCCTGCAGGCAAATTGTGACTACAAGCAAATTGATTTTCTACTTCCAAATAACTCCCTGTTGTAATAAATTCATTTCATTTTAGATTTTGCATTTTCCATCAGTGAAAAAATTTAAAAAGAGTTGCAACATCTATGTTTCAGGTAACCTTATTCACATGCTCAATGGAGAATGAAAATGAAACGAACGGAATGTCTCTATTATCTAAAATTTAAGTGAATATACACCCATTTGCTTTTTTGCTAATCCTGTGTTATTGCTACCACTCCCAGTCGGCATCTTATTCACCAGTAGACTGACGTCTAGTGGCACGTGCTGTGCACTGCAATACAACACCTCAATACAGCATCTCCGTATGAGTTTTATAGAAAGTGGAGTGTCTGTATTTTTGAAGGTATTAAAAAGAATTCCTAAAATAATAAATAATTTCTAAATACCGGGGTATACCGTCATACCGTCATACCGCCATACCGCCTACTTTGCACAGTTTTGGTTGATTGTGAGCTGCATTATGGGCCTGCTCATGTCAGCTTGTGACGTCTCTCCATATGCCGCTGCAGACACTGTTTGTGGATCCAGGCCTGTGCCTCTGCGACTGTCCTGGGCTGGTCATGCCCTCGTTTGTGTCCACTAAGGCTGAGATGATCTGCTCCGGGATCCTACCAATCGACCAGATGCGGGACCACGTTCCAGCAATATCTTTGATATCCATTGACATGTCATTGGGGTTTGTGGATTGTAGTGTTGCAAAGAAATTCAGACCAAACTTTTTCAGTTTGTACAAGAGTCTGTCTGTCTGTCTGTCCATCTATCTAAGTTATTTTGAAAATTGACCTTGTTGATTGTTATGCCCCTTTATAAAGTGACATATTGCCAATTGGCATTCAGTTTAATATGACTCATCTCTGTAACTATGCTTTGTAATTGTGACTAAGTTACTCTAAAATTACTTTAAATTCTCATGTAGTGTTTGTCATTTTGTGCACCCCCTGAAGGGGGAGCTCCTCCCCATTAATTGTACAAACTAACACAAAATGCATTTTTAAAAACCATGAAAACAGGGAAGCGTGTGTTGAGGCAGTGTGGCCTTGTTGTTGTTGTTGACCTGAAGTCCTTAACAGCGGTACGTGTGCCAGACTATTCCCCGTCACGTGCTGGAAGCCACCTACGGCATCAACATCATCCGGCCACGGGAGGACGAGGACCCCGAGCGGCCTCCCACGGCCGAGGAGCTCCTGATGGCCTACGGATGTGAGGACACCCTACCCTGCACATCTCAGCTGTTCAGCTAGTTCTTGAGTTTTTTTTTTTTTGCAAGGTTGTTCCAACCCCACTCATGCCAGCACGCTTTGGGTGGTGTTACAGATATGAGAGGCTTCATGACCGCGCATGGACAACCTGACCAGTCCCGCTCGGCTCGGTACATCCTGAAGGACTACGTGGGCGTAAGTCAGCGGCGCACGAGGCCGCCAGCTGAGCGGTAAGAGAGCATAGAACCTTCAAAGTCACTGACTCCCTGGAACACGTTGCTGTCGCTGCACCACCAGGGGAAGCTACTGTACTGCCACCCACCTGCCCACATCAGACCTGAGGATTTCCAGCCTCAGCACAGCACGTTCAAAAAGCCAGAAGAAGGAGATATGCGACACATCTCTGTGGAGACGGGCAGGCAGCAGAAAATCAAGAGGATTGAAAATGTCGTGGACAAAAACTTCTTCCATCAGGTATTTGATCTTCTCATTCTCTGTATTCCACGTCTGTCTCATCTAATGCAAGCCTCTTCGCATCCATCTCCTAACTGCTTATCTGAAAGGGGGAACTGTTTCAGGTAGCACAAGACACAAGGCTGGGGATCACCCTGCAAATGAAATGGATGCAGTATTATTATTAGTGGTCCAAGCATGTAGTGCTGGAATCCTATTGTTTTCATTATCATTATTCTGCCTTTATGTGAATATAGCTCAGTTTTCTGTAGCTATATAGACAGTAATGTCTAATATTTTTTTTTCTCCCAGGACAATGTGAGGGCCCTGACCAGGGGCGTCCAGTCAGTGATGGGCTACAAACCCGGAAGCGGCCTGACTAACCAGGCCAAGCCAGGCTCGGAGCAGGCTGCTGGGAAGCCCTGGAAGAAGCATGGCAACAAGAACAAGAAGGAGAAAGTGCGCAGACTCACTAAGCACCTGGACATGTAGCGGGCTGTTCTCGCTGTACATCTACCAACAGCAATACAAACAGCATTGTAATTTCTTACTGAATGTTATAATTTATGCATTCAGAATATATTTTTAAACTAACCTGGGTTACCATCTGTGCTACGGCATTTAGTAGAAATGGATCCTTTTGTAAATTTCTTTCCAATACCTTTGATGAACATTCATTCCATTGCAAATGGAAATAAATTATGAGATATATTCATAATTTAACAAATGTATATTGATGCAAATCGGAATTGTTAAAGGGGATTATTTAAAAAGGCTAGTTTTCACTGGTAGGGTGGCTGAGATTTAATAAAGAAATTGCCCTTATGTGTAGCTAATGGTAGCACTAAATAGGACTGCCTGATTTGGCTCTGAAACCAGTTAACACTGTAATTTCAATTTTAAAATCCCGCCTTAAAATGTAACATTTAAATTTAGTATAATATGTTGATAAATCAAAATCGTCTCTGTAAGGTGTGGGAAGAATGATCAATTATCAACCAGATAAATTATGTTTGTATAGTACTGCTATATTTACGGTTGCAAATTTCCCTAAACAAGACAAGACTTTTTCTCAGTAGTTTTTCTGTCTCAACTAATTAATATATTGATTGGACTAATGTAAAGTAAGTGTACTGAATGCTGACGTGAAGGTGTCGAAATCCCATCTCCCTGGATCAGACTAGGTTTATTCATCGTCTGAAAAATCTTCCCAGTTACCCTCTGTTTATGCCCTAGTAGCTGGTCATCTTGGTCTTCCCTCTCACTTATGGATGGTGCCTTTTTACCTGGTCTAATTTGGGTATGAAGAATTTTGACAACCTCTATGTCAGTGTTTTTGCATCCTTTCATCGACTTTCACGTACATTCTCACTTCCCAGTCAACTTTTTTTTTTAGATATTTGTAAGTACGCAACTTTGTTTATAACATATTCCCTGATTTTCCACATATGCAAAGCAAGACTGCTTTGGATGGTTCCTTTACACCAAATTCAATTCTGAAAGGTTCAGTCTCTGTCATTTATAATCAGGTTCATTCTTTGCTTTATGAATCCTTAGTCTTCTTAAAAGTTAAGTCTTAAAAGTGAGGAGGATTCTGCACAGGTCGAGATGTGAGGGTAGAATTCCTGGCCACCACAGGCAACTTGCATCAGTCCTGAAGTTGCCTTGCTACACGGGCTGCCTTACAAATTGAATAAATAAATATAATATAAATAAACATAGCATTTGTAGTATCTAAACACATCCTGAAGAATAGCACCTCCATTTCCCCACAAAACGCCTGGAACAAGGTGACCTAAAGAGCTTTCACCAGTATCTATGACATTGCAGTAAGCCTGTCCATCAGCATTTTCCTACCACGGTTTCTTTGTGTCAGCTGACCTTCTTCCAGGATGTATGGAAGTAGATTCCAGAACATGCTCATAATGAGTTAATTTCTTCTTGGTCTCCAACCAGGAATGACAGATCTTGAGACATGACTTTTAGATCTGAGCTCTGAGTGCTGAAAGATCTGTAGATACAAACTGCTGCCGGTGCTTCTCCTGTTTAATTGTGGTATTTCAAGGAGGCATATACCCTACAGAGCGAGTTATGCAGTATACCAATCAGTCATAACAAATAATGTGATCTTTCAATGCCATACAAGTGAGAATTTTGATGCGTTTTTTTTTTTGGATGTAAAATAGGTATTGTGTATGTTGTCGGTCTTTAATTACAACTGAAATTAGGGAAATGCACGTTATTGAAGTGCATTGACTGAAGGCTATACCAATAAAACCTACGGCCGCGGAGAAAGTTAAGAGATTTCTTTATATTTTAAAACAAATTTGCATATTTAAAGCCAGGTTTAATCGTCGTTCTGTTGACACAAGGCTACGCTGAGCAGCAGGTTGTTCAGAGGTTCAAAATTTCTCATGAATCGTAGGATGACATCAGGTGACCTTGGAAGGAATGGGAAACATTAAGGGCAGGTGTGAAGTGCACTGCTATAGGACAGTATGTATGCATTATACACATATATGTAATTATTATTATTCTTCACAGACGCACACCCAAAAATTGAGAAATTAGTGAAACAAAAACTGCTAAGCTGTTTTCCCGCGACTGTATAAATGCCGCCCAAATACAAATAAAAAGCCGTTCAATTAATTAGCCATTTTGCATATGATTGCAAACCATTAAATTAAGTTAAAAAAATTTAATTTAAATTTTCCCCTTGGGAAGACAATGTTTTCCATATGCAGTATGCGTATGGGTTTTCATAATTTACTTTGGTTTAACATTGCGTTATAAACAAACTATCCGCTAAACTGATATAAACTGATCCGCTAAACTGACTATAGTTTGTGCCAGTTTCACTGCGATGATTTCGAAGTAGCTATTTTTCTTGAAAGTTTCCTGTACTGAGATCAGTAGTTAACACAAAGAAACGTACTTTATCTGGAGCGTCGGTCCTGCATAGTGTGTTTATTTAATAAATGTTGCCGATAACTTGTTTGTTTCACATAATTGTACAGGCCATCTTGAAAGCCACCTGACCGGGTTCATTTGAAATGTAACTTTAACCTAGTTGGTCGCATGTTTCCAGTGTCGATTCAGGTGCCTTGAACTCGGGTTGATTTTATGATATTTTTCCTGCATATGTTTAAATTATGATGCTTTAAGATGGGACACCTAAAGCAGTCCATTGAAATAGCAAATACGACAATGGCAGATTTCCTTGGCTGGACTTCTTGGATCGGCCCTGAATTTACAACACCATGCATTTTTGAGCCGCTTTTTTGCGTACCTGCTGGACTATGTTGTTTATCTGCGATACTTCTAGCAATTGCGTATTTTCTGTAAGTAACCACGTTTTCTTCTTCTACTCAATAATTGAAGTAAATAAACGGAGTATGTCGTTTGATATACATTTGCATAAACTAGACTGTAAAAATTCTGCAAAGCGGTCCCCGGATTGATTTTCCCCGTTCGTGTTAGGCTGATTTGTAAGGGCTGTGCGGCGAAGCGCAGCGGCTCCGCAGCCACGGCCGCCTGCGCCCTTTACTGCCTGCTCGGGAACTTGAGCGGCGCCGCGGGGGCTCTGCTCTCTAACCAGCTGCTCATGCAGGTATCATGCAGGGCTCTCTTTCTTAATATACTTGCTTTTAAAAATGCATTATCGTATCCTGTTAGTGAATAGATTGATAGTACGTGAAATTTAGTGTTACTGTTTTAACTTGCTTGAAGGTGACAGAACGCCATTATCTAACATCCTATTTATATAAAAATGTATAGTTTATCGTGGATACACGTGCAGTTTGTTGTAGGCGTATTTGTGCTGGTAAAGTGTTAACTTTGACAGTGTTCATTAGGTGCCTATTGTTACCATTAAACCTTTTACACCACGTGCCCCCGACCTGGATGGTGGATTGACATATGGATTCATCCTGTTATAGATAATGTTAATTGGGCATTTTTAGGAATGTGTTTTGTCATTATACATGCCAGATAATGAGAGCATGTAACTGGATTTGGGTTTGAAAACAGTATATGTTTCACTTTATTTCTATCTACACTTTCCACTTCCATCTACTTTTGTCAGCTCAGCAGTGTTAAAGAAAATTAGAATTTCCAGTCTGTTTTTATTTTTGACCATGGGGCATCTGGAAGTATGATGCTAACGTGCTATTTCTCTTTGCGTTTTTCATTCTGCGTGCCAGATGCTGATGGGTGTATTCATGACAGGATTGGATATTGTTCGTTTCATGTTCATCTACATTCCCGTTTGTCTGTGCAAACATTCAAAGAGTGGTGAGTTATGAAAGGCACCTGTATTTACAGTTGTAGATACTGTTTATGGTGCAAAATGTTTTCTTAAGTATGTAAAGCTAATAGATCTGCTGCCATTTTGTGTTTAAATCTGGTGGAGATGCCACAGTATCCATGCCATCGTTGCTGAAACGGTGAGACATTGTGATAGAAACTCCTCAAGACCGTCTGTTACGGGAACACCTTAATTACTACTCTGACTGCTCATCTCATCTCTGATGTGTGAATTTTTGAGTGGTTTGTCTGTTTCGTGTGTGTGTATTTTTATTTTGTTGTTTATTTACTTTGTACAGCACTTTGGTCAATGAAGGTTGGTTTTAAAGTGCTTTTAAATAATTTGTTTACTTCCTTCCTTCCTTTCTTGCTAGCTCTTAGCTGGTCTTCTTCGTGTCCTGAATGCTTTTTTGTGCTTCACTTTGATTTTTATAGTTCTCTTATATTCTTGCTACAGTTGTATTTAATATGTTTTGCTCCAATAGTACTTTACACTTATTTATTACTCATTGGAAGCTCAGCCTAGCTGCACTCCTGCCTAGCTGACACCTTGACAGCACATTTGTTTGCAATGCAACTTGAACATTGTTTTGGAGAAAAGTGTCAGCTAGATAAAAGTATGTTTCAGTCGAGGTTTCTAAGGTATTTTCTTCTTTTGGTTGCTGTGTCTGTCTTTGTCAAAGATGACTCTCCTAATTTCTTTGCGCCCTTACTTTAGCCGGAAGGATTAAAATGGTGATAAAGAAGAAACATGGGCAAACTTTCCTGGTCGTGTCCTTTCCCATGGTTCTGGGAGCATGGCTCTTCTTGTGGCCTCGTGTGACCTGGGGCCCTTTGACTGAAGCTCAGCCACAAAGACGCCTTCTCGGAATATCTCCACAGGTGAGTAGGATGCTGTGTTTGTGTACAGAAGGTTGCTGGATCATGACCAGCGGTCGGCATAACGATTTTAAGCAAGTCCTTGGGACCCCAGTTGCTCGAGGAACTGCCTGACCCTCTACTCAGACCTCACTAGCATGATGCTTTGGACAAAAGCGTCTGCTAAATAAATAAATGTGAATGAGTGCTGCCATCTTGTGGTGGCCCCATGGTGGCAGTTTCTGATGAGACTATGCTTCATTTGTGCTTTGATATTTATCACCATATTTATCATCATATCATACTTCCCTCCTGGAGCAGGACAATGGAGAAATCCTGGGTTACGCTCTGGGTCTGCTTTCCTGCATCATTGGGTGGACCTCCAAGCTTCCTGCTCTAACTGAAGCAGTGAGTACCCTGGTTACCCTAACAGACTCCCTGTCCTGGGAGAGTTTGTGACGGAGAACTGCTCAGTATATACCTGTTTCAGCTGTCTTGTGGACTCAAATGGGTGCCACTTCCCAATAAGGCTCTCTTTTGCCACTTTTAAATTGTAGTAACTTGTTAATAGGGCTGGGCAATATCACATCAGATAGGAACAGCTCAGCAGCCACAATATCTTTTAAAAGACATCTTAAAAAGAGGGACAGGGAGGTTAGCTAAGAATATAGGTGGGGGGAGACGGTAAGCCCCAAATAATAAAAGGCTTACCCTTTGCTGTCTGTACATAAATGCTAGTAGTATTAGAAACAAAATTCATGATTTAGAGGCTTTTATTTAATCAGTCTCTTAAGACATTATAGGAATAACAGAAACATGGATGAGTGACAATGATGGAGAAGAAATATAATGTAGATGGTTACATGTTGTAGGGACCGGATAGGCAAGAATGGAGGTGGTGTTGCAGTATACGTAAAAGAACTTGCAGGCAAGGGAGCTCACTGATAAAAATTAAAGTACAGAAGCTATATGGGTAAAACTACATGCTAAAAACTCAAATGACAGAGCTGTCTGATGGCTTTTTAGTATCGAGGGATGACTGGCTCGGCCATTGAAATTGCTTCTGGAGTGCTGTGTGTCCTGGCCAGTGTACTGTATGCCTCTGCAGTCCTCCTCTATGACACTCACCTGGAGCCTGTCTTGAAGGCAATGCCTTGGATACTGACCGCTGCTGGGTGTGCGGCCTTTGACGTCACTGTATCCTTCCACTATGTGATGCTTTGGAGTGCTGTATGGTCTTTGGGGGACAGTAACATGACTTCTGGCAATGGGCCTGACCTACAGTTCTGGAACAAAAATAAAATCTGGTCTGATACAAACAACTGCTAACATAAGTAAATGATATGAAACCCTTGTTCCGGAACAATCGTGGTATTTGATAAATCAGTATTCACTGTGTCATTTCATGCTCTGTTGTCGAAATATAAAATCTAAAATTGACGATCTTGGCTGAAAATGTTAAACAGACGCTCTTCTACTTACGAACGTTCAACTTACGAACTTTCAGACATACGAATGAAGAGGACTGTAAGTCCAAATTGTATTCACTGGGCTCCCGTGTCCTGTCCGCAACATCAATTTTTTTTTCTGCGCTCCAGTTCCGCCTAGTACGGCATCTGGCCGCCACTCCCGCCGCGCCAGTAGCGCAGCGTGCGTACTCCCAGCATCCTAGTTCTTAGTATTTGCGTATGCCCTTAAAATGATATCGAATAACGGCTTGCGAACATTTCGTGTTGCGAACGGCCATTCGGATCTCGTTCGTGAGTAGAGGAGCATCTGTATGTTGTATTTTGTTTAACCCTGGCACTCCAGATTGTTACGCTGTCCTGCTACAGGAGGTGGACAGGATGGAAATCTTTGAGCCAATATCCCAAACTGAATTCTGCAGAGACACAAGCCCTACTGGGGAACTCTACCCCACGCTGGCCCAGAACGACAGCCTCAGCAAGCCGGCGAGTACGCAGCAAATAGCACCCCATTGTCCCCCATCTCCCCGCACCCCATTGTCCCACCGCTTTCACCTGATTACTGTATTGGTCCAGAAGCTTGGTCTTTGCCTCATTCTCCTGTGTGTTCTTGATCTCGTGTTATCAGCTAACAAATGCTTCTACAGCCCTTCTTCTTTTTGCCTTTATGTAAGGGATTAAGCCACACTCCTCTTCAGGATCTATCAGGCAATAGAACTCCAAACAAGAAGACTGAAGTCGGACAATATATTGATGTGACCGTTCCACCAACAAGAAAGGTTTTCTCTATGCTATTATAGTCTTCTCTTTGCTATTATGCAAAATGAAATGCTTTCCACATTTTAGATGATGAACTAAAAACTGGTGATGCATGTTCAATATCTACATTGTGACATTTCATTCAAACAAATTTGCATTCCAGATTTGTTTGAAAGAAGTGAAGATTTCCAGGGAAGGTCAGTGTGGGAGTCAGACCCTGAGGAGGATCAGGGTGGTGAGAGTGGACAGTCCACGCACCTCTGACGGCTCCTCAGACACGTCATCTGTCAGCTCCGACCTGGAGGTCAGCACCATTGGCCCCTATAACTTTGTCCGTCAGTCTCAGAGCACGCTTAAAGCCAGCGATTATTAACATTTCATTAAAGTTTAGGAGCATAGCTTTTATGTTAATCTAAATAGTATCTTAGCATGGTAAGTCTTTGTGTAGAGAACAGCCAAAGCTGCAATTCCACATTATTTCAGTAGGTGGGAGTGCCGTGCAGACTTTTGACCTTATGGTTGCTTGTTGCTCTATACCCTGCTAATTAATGATTCAATTTGGTCGTGCGCCAAAACGGTGATCACTGCAGCATCACCGCCCGTATGACGTTGTGTAGCTAAAATTACTTGGATTCCATTGATTTGGTTTGAGGCCGTCTTCGGTGTATGGTAAATTCTTTGGTAGCCTATAAATGTGGCTGTAACCGTAGCATGCTTATCCTGAAATGTTAGTAATTGATACACAGGGAGCTACATTAGATAGCGCTGAGGTACGGTAAATGCAGATGTGCTAAACCTCTGAGATCTGTTGCGTAGGGCAGCTATCGCACTGTGGCTTTGGGCCACATCCCCCCCATTCCTGGAAAAGACAATCGGCAGCAAACACCACTGAGGCTAAAACAAAGGGAAATGGCACAGAACAAATACTATTGTGCTTTTAAACAATACGCTAAACAGGAAAAAGTGAATGTTCCCATTGATGTGTGTGAAAGAGCTGTATCCAGAAACCTTCTGTCAGACATTTCATTATTAGGAAAGTCTTCTAATAATCATTGTTTCCTTCTAGTCGGTGTGGTGGGGCTAAGGAGGCTGGGTATTGTTCCCTAGGGTCACGAGTTTGGGTCTCAGAGGAGGCTCTGTATCTTGCCTGCTACAGCAAGTAGATTCTCTGCAGTAACCACAAGGGAAATTAGCCAGTTAAAATGAAATAAAATGTGCAGATCACTGAAAATCAGAGTAGTTTAATTATATAAGTAAAGGGCGTAATTTGCACTCCCCTATGTGTATAACACTTCCAAAGTTTTGAGTATGGAAATGGCTCAACTGTAATAAACATCTTAGTATCTAACCTTTAGCTTGGACTTTAAGATGAAGTTCATTGTCATTATGTAAGCTAGTTTTACCTTTGCATAATATGTAACCACTGACATCTAAGCAGTGACTAAAATTGATGGTGTTCCTGTGGAGCATTGTATTTCTCTGTCTGCACGGAGTGCTTGTGAGGAGTCAGTGGTGGGCTTCACGATCTATTTTACAGGAAGGTCATGTGATGAGGAAAACAGTTGATTGTGTGGAGAAAATGCCCTCGAAAGAGATTTTGAATTGATCATTTACAGTGTGTGCTTAAGTGCAACTCACTAGCAGGAGTAGATGATTGTGATGAAGAATTTGCATGTCATGTTTAATAATGACATTTGAAAGTTATGTAATTCAGTGTGCATTTTGAAGTCTTCTGAAATGTTTCTGTGTGATCCCAAGCTCCTTTGCTTTCCATTCATCTGTGAACAGTGTGGAATTAGCTCTGGATTGTTTCTGAACTTGTTATAATGAGGTGAGGAGGAAGGGATAGAAGCAAGAAACTTGTACTGTGGCTGAATTGTTCTGCCGTTAAAGATCTGCGATTACAAGGCGGGGAGGCCCAGCCTGTCTGGGGTACAGATCATACAGGGGAAGCACTCAGCGTTGCAGTTTCAGGACCTATTTTCAGTAAAATGCCTAATGCTTGTAGAACAGAAATGATTACTAAATGGTCACTGCTGCTCATGTGCAGCTCTCATGTTTGGATCATCTGATTTACTATCCACTGTTTTATATGACATCACTAGTGCTGCGTACCACCTATTACAACAGGAGTCACAGATGCCAGTGATGACTGTCTCACCTGTGCTAGTCTGTTTTTAGTATGCAACTTGTATCTGGAGTGTGTGTGAATCCATTTTTTCCCCCGCCAGTGGGATTTTGAAGATGCAAATGCACAATGGGGCAAAATACAGAAAGAGCAAAAGAGCTCTGAAGCTTTCCCACTGCGCAAGTGGACGATGCTGTCAAAAGCAATGCCTGATGCCAACGCCATCCAGCCATGTGAGAGGAAGAGCTCCAGCCCCCAGCAGGAACCTTGACAAAGCACCAGGATGTGGCTGAACACCGTCGGTTATTACACTTACGTTTTCTGTTTTTTCAGATTCTTTGTATATTAAATCTGGATGCATGAAGAATATTGTTATTATTTCCTTATAAAATATGAGGCAGTGAGGAGAGAAGAGTACAGTAAATACAGAAACCCACAACAATTTTGAATGACCAGCTCTGAACTTGCCCCAAAGTGCTGGACCTCAAGCTGTCTCAGGATCAACTGGTTAAGCTAGACTTAAATCCATCTATGCATCCGTCCATCGTCTAACTGGTTATTCTGGTCGAGGCTGCAGGGCTGTCAAATACCATTAAATTATATTGTTTTTGACACACTTGGCTCATCCTAATTATGTTAAATGATACGGTTAAAAATGTGTGTGTGACCTTATTTTTCCGATACAGACTTCAATGATGAAAAGCGCATTAGGAGCAACGTGGACTTCACATAATGAAAATCAGAGGAACCGTCATGCTTGCTTCCCGAATCGAATGATTCATTCACCGTAAATATAAAGTAGAAATCAGGGTGAAAGCAACGCTCCTGCTGAACATCATTTTATGAGAAAACCTCCAGCTGTCTGGTCTCATAACATTACACCTCTGCAGCTGGCCCGCTGATTAATGCCTAGCTGGGATTTCCGCTAACGCGGCACTGTGCGGGACGATGGCGTACGGGAGAGGAGCCGCTGATTCAGAAGCCCTGGGGATCATTTCCCTTCACCAGAGCAGCCACACTTATTGTCAGGCATTTATGTTCAATCTGAGAAGCGTGATAAGGCACAGACTTTGTGGCACTTTATTATTTTACCAGTAATAAATCTCTGTTGCCCCTGCCTTCTCCTGTCTCCTGTAGCTCGGGAAATTTGTTCGTTCCAAAGCCGTAGTAACAGATGGGAAGGGAAGGAACTTCCCGGCTATGATACGGAGACAATGCAAAGATTAGGAGTAGTCATGGAGGAAATACTTTTCCTCAATTCGGTTTCTCTACTGATGTACAGGTTTAATAAATCATTATTGCAGGCATTATGTCCTTAACTGGTCTTTTAATGAGGATAAATTGGCCTTACGAGTATGCCTGGCAATATTCTCGCTCTGCAGGCTGAAAGCTTTATTGAGGGGTTAAACATTCATAGGAGCTGTTCACGTGAATGGACTGGCAGGCCAGGAGGCGATAAGGCCACCGCAGTCCCTGCAATACAGCGATGAGCAAGCCGACAAACAGGTCATGTGACACAGCAGGTCACGTGATAGTAGCCTCCACCCTGGGACATATCTTTCTGTTACTGATACACCCCTGGGGAAGTAGGATATATGAAAACAATTCTCTAACAACCTTTGTAATTACTTCTGGAAACATTTTTTAAACAGTTAAACTAGGGTCTGGTACCCAATCAGCTTCATCCTCAACACTAAGTGGGAGTCGCTTAAATACATGCCAAGGGGCCCCTCGTTAAATCTGCACTCCATTCATCGTGTGATCATCCTAATCTCTTCAGTGTCGGAGTTAGATACTTTCCCTGTATATTTCAAAATGCTTGATTTAACTGCGCTTTCAATGAGTCGGCGATGAAGTGGCAAGCTTAGTGATGTGTCACGCTATCTGAAGAATTATTAGGAATCACAAGACCTGAGACATTCACAATTACTTAGGAGATGCTTTCTGTGTATATCGAATATATTACATATTTTGGCAGATTGTGTGCATCACAAAGTGTGCCTTTTTACTACATTTCTATGTGAAATAGCTGGACAAATCTTCCATTTTGATTAATATAGCTTTTCCCATCAGAAAAGGTTACAGGCTATGGGAAACTCAGCAAGACATACTTAGAAAAACAAATTAGATAGCATACTTGTGGATCGCAAATTCAGTACAAAACCATATTATAAGTAACAATATTCCGTTATCAAAACAAAAAAGCAAAACAATGTCTTATCATAACAACTGAATAGCCAGTTCACTACGTAATAAAACAAATATGTGGACATTACGCTACAGGCACATCTCATTCAGCAAATAAGAGCGGGCATGCAGGGAAGCTGACTTCACTTGTTCCTTCTTTCTTTTTCAGATCTGGAACGTTTTGCCATTCAGTCAGTTTGAGTAGCTAGCAAAAAGTCTCAGAATTTATATGTAGACAGTCAGACATACAGACATCAACATTATGTGTTTAGACATTGACATTCGATAAGATGTGAAAACCTTTAGCTTGTATGTGGAAGAATGAATCTTGAATGTTAAATTAGTGCATGCAAATTAGAATGCAAATTAGAGGTTATTTGGGAATTAGTTGTGGGAAATGCACAATGAAAATACAATTCCCTTTATCCTGGCCCTACTCTGTGACCATGACTACTCTTAGTTCTTGGTGAATTTAATGTATATTTTAATGTGAATTTACTGATACTGGCCCTACTCTGCGTGGCACGTAATTCTTTCTGGCATAGCCAGTCGCAGGAATGTGAAAAGTCCAAAGAAAGACCAAATGTGATGGTCCCCAGGGCACCTACATTTTCCAGTGTTCATACAGGATCAAAATTCAATGAAATGGAAGCATTGCTTATATACATTTCATATTTTAACCTCTTATCCAGTACAGGGAGTTGAAAAATCAGTACAGTACGGTACATAAAAATCCAGTATTGTGAGTTTAAAAATCAAACTAGAATGTTAAATCATAAAATTCCACCAGTAGAATGGTAATGGGTTGCAATAAGAGGTAGTCAATTACAGGAATTTTCCAGAATGCAGCTTTGTGAGCTATGTTACAGGTAGCACGTGTAGGTGCTGCTGGAGTTGGTCAGTCCAGAAGAGGTTTAGAAAACAGCAAGTCATAAGCTTGTGATCAGAAGATCAGGTACTTAAAAACCATCATAATGGTATCTTTGGCAATATTCCTTTAATTCTGCCTGTGTAAGATCCAATAGAGGAGTCTTAGGAGCTGAAGGAAAATGTGAAATATAATCTCATTAATTTGGCAGTACTGTGCCTTCAGGCCTTTCTGGCCCTGTGGGGCCCTGTGCTCCCGCTGCCCTGCCAGCACTAATTATGCTGTAGAGATGCACTGTACAATCTACATGGATGCACTGTACAATCAAGCCTAGATAACCTCCTGACCAACACTGTGATGATCATGTGGTACGACTGAGGCATGGAGGTAAGAAACAAGCACAACTGTCATTTGGGGTTTAACAGAGAAGGGGACAAGCAAAGGAAAGCAAAATAGGTGTCAGCTCTACAAATGTGTCACATGGGCTGTGTGCAAAAATACGACTTCTATATCACGAGTTGATGGCTGAATTAATGACCTAAATTCCTCTTGCTCTAGGGTGTCTCCCCCGTTTAGCAAGATGTATGCAGAAAATGAAATTTAGGCACTGCCATGACTCGGCTTTACAAGATGAAGGGCTTACATTTTGCACAACATTACCACTGGCCCACATAATTTGACAAAGAAACTGCTCGTGCTGTTCAGTTCCATAATTAAGGACATCATTTCAAGGCATGTTGGATGAGGTTGCCATTGAGGAATATTCCAGCCCATAGCCTGCTTTGCTATCACAACAAAACATGGTCTTTTCATTCAGTAAATGTTTTTGTCCAAAGTAATGTACGCCTGACAACCGGAGAAAGCAGGGTCAAACCGTTTTCTTGGAGAAATCGGAGTTAAGGGCCTTGCGCAAGAGCCCAACAGTGGTGCAGAGTCCAAACTTGCAGAGCCACACACCACCCAGACAGTGCAGGCAATTCTGTGTACGCTTCACGAACTACACAGTGATTAATAAAGACGGGCAGGACAAAGAGGAAAGCCAGAGAGCATGCAACATCTCTGTTATTCTCTTAAAGCATCTTTTCTAGTTAGAAATCAGCTTATTCCAGCTGTGCTGGAATAATTGAATTCTTATTATTTTTTTGTGTGATTTATTCAGACAATCTAGCATGCATCCCCATAAAATAGCTCTTTTTCACTGACAGATGTTTTTGAATGTTGTTGTAATGTCAGTTTACTGACGGTTGCCAACCACCAATCTGTGCCCATGACACTGTGATTTTTAGGTAGGCAGCAAAGGGCAACTCTCCTTGCTGATCAGGAAGTTAAAACCGTGGATGTCTGGCACAGCGCTGAGCTATTCAGCACATGGCTCCACTATCGGCCTAATAAATTATTAATGTCTTTAGGGCTGGTTCATGCAGTGTTGCTGATATTCTTTGGAAGGCAGAGGGCCTGGCTGTACCCTGATGATATTGATGGAATGAGACAACATCTGAAGGCACGTACCCATTGTCCTTGTGCAGGGACACTTAAAGATAAGCATTAGCGTAGTTTGAAGGTAGCAGAACACTACGGACCCCTGCACCAAAAAGAGAACCTCATGTGCATATGACAAGATGTAGCAAAACTGCTTTTTAGCTTACGGAAATCTACTCACATGCAAGTCGCACTAGATTTATTCATTGTTACGCCAGTCGGAGATATCCTCCTAATTAATCGTCATTAATCATAAACAGCTCGGTTGCACAGTGACAGTATTCTGCACACATAAAAGCGCATGATGCAGCATTGCAGACATTTTCTTCACTGCATTTGTCATCTCCCTTCAATGTTAATGGAAGTGAAGGTAGGGAGGATAGGAGGCATAGAGATCTTCTCCATTTGGACCAGTGGTGACAGCAAGGAAAGCAGGGCAGTGCTCCCACTGAAATATGTATGTAGAGCTGTAATTAGGGTACTGTCCATTTTGACTTTGCAGACTTTTGCCATAATGGTGATATCTCCCAAGGACATGATATCAGGGATGCGTGTCTTTATTCAGTGGGTGTCACGGCCTGCCCACCACGTCTACCTGACCCTCCTGTCTCCTCTCTCACATGGTGATTGTTGCCCCATGGTAGTCTACGTATTTCTCCTTCCCATACCTAGCCTCCTACATCAGCCTGAGCCTTTGGTCCACACACCTCGATCCGTCTGGGACAATGGGTTCATTGGTTTGCTTATCAACAATGATTTAGAGGTGCCTGACGAGCCCAATGAATTTAATGAGTCACCCCGTCTGTGATCTGAGGAATTCCCTCCTGGTCACCCACTGGAAGTGGAGGCTCAACCCCACTGTGTGGAAGGTGCCTGAGGCCAGAGCACTCTTAGTGTGGGCCGGGGAGATGCTAGTGGGCCTACCCCAGATTTGGATCCCCAGGCGGCAGAGAAGGTCTGAAATTGTATGGGGGAGATGCAGCAGCTACAGAGCTACCCTAGGTAGTGCCACTCTGCCCATACCCCAGGCTCCCGGCCCAAAAAAGGAGGCTTCGACCGAGTCCCAGGCTCCCAGCCTAAGAAGGGCTACATCGCGCGCACCTGGCCTTTTAGCAGCCATGTTGACTGAACCTCAACCAGGTGTTCTGGCTTTGCCTCGCTTGCCTCCAGGTGTCTCGGCCTCGCCCTATCTCATGATGTCCCGCTGGTTCCAGCCCAGTCTCCTAGTTTCCCACTGGCTCCAGCCCAGTCTACTGGTGTCCCACTGGTACCCTCCTTGTCTCCACTCATTGCCCAGACACCCATTTTGCCCCCAATCGTCGCCCAGGTGCCCACCTCGTCTCCTTTCTTTGCCCAGATGCCCATTTCATCCACTGTCATGATCTTGGCGCCCACCTACAGCCTTCTGGCTCATCGCCGACGACCTCCTCATACCCTGATGACTGCAGCCAGTTCAGCACCTGACTCCCCAGCTGCCACAAGACCAATGACCAACTTTCCGGCCACTGCCAGGCTAATGCCCGACTCCCCAGCCGCTGCCAGAACGTGTTGGGCAAGCCTAGATGATGCCCAGCCGGAGGACTAGGAGTGGGACCCTCTAGGTATTGTCCTAAGTCCCACACCATGGTCTCCCACTTCAGCCTAACGTTTGCACCAACCTAGTCCTAAGTCCTGGTGTGGTCAACGATACAAACTGGAGCCCAGAAGAGGGACCAGCTGAGTCTCCATCTCCAGACACACTGGTCGTCCTAGCATTGTCCGCCTGGACACCTCTCCTGCTGTGGCCTTGCGGAGAGAAACCATGACACCCTCCAGCTCCTGCCCTGCAGTTCCCTCAGCGCCATCCTGTTCTTGACCTGGAGTCCCTTTGGCACCCTCCTGCTCCTGTCCTGCATGCCACTTGGTGCCCTCCTGTCCAGCAGGCCCCTTGACCCCCTCCGGTTCCACTGGCCCTTCTGTGCCCTCCAGTCCTGCTCCACCTTGCCGGTAAGCGGGCCCAGGAGGATCCGCATCCCAGGGTCATCGCCCAGCTTCCTAGGATCCAGAAGATGGCCCTAAGTTTCATTCATCATGCCTCTGTCCCAGTGTCCTGTCCTGCATTTGTTTTTGCCCATCCTGTGTCCTCAGTGGTTCCCTTTTCTGTTCCCACTCCTTTCTGTTGCCCCTCTACTTGTCTGTCCTGTTTGGTATGGCCTGTTCTGTTCCATCAGTACATTACCATCAGTAATGCCTGGAGTACACTTTGCCATTTTTGATGACATTAGTACAATGCACTATGTATTCATATAGGATGCTCTACAGATCACAGATCTAAAATAGCTCTACAACTTTCAGTCTATCCATAAAAATAAAAAAACTAAAACCGAAACTAAATTATATAAAAACCTAAATAGAGATTTTTTAAAAATAAAAACCAGAAAACCACACTGAAAACTAACTAAAATTGAAATGAATTTCAAACGAACACTGAAAATAATCTAATAATAAAAGCTAAAATAAAAAATACTATAATAACACAGGGGCACACCTATCTGGTAAGGAAATATAGACATTGCACATTATTTTAATAGTGGTTTTTCCAGTGTTGTGTATGTGTGGTCAATTCGGGCACATCAGTCTGAATGACCACCATGTGACTAATCCCAGTGACAGAGAGACAACACGGAGGGAGTATATAAAGGAACCTGTTCTGCAGTTTATCATTGCAAGTGTTGTTTTCTTCATTGCTGTTTACTGGGGGGTAACATCATGTTGAAGGATCTTCCTAGGCTGAGGTAACGCTTGAGGAAAGCTAGCTCTGTCATAGGACTAAGTCTTGATTCCTTTAAACCAGTGGTGGAAGGAAGAATGGTATGCTGCCTCCTGAACAATGAGCCCTATCCCCTCGACAGAGACTTCATTCAGTTGAAGGGCATCAGTCCAGTGCACCTACCAAAGGTGCATGATTGAGTACTTCAAGGGCTGTCTTCTAAGCAATCAAGGGTGATTGTATTAGATGTGGCCTCTAAATATGAATCGTGGCTGTACATTACACTGTATCACAGTAAACATTTCACGTAGGCTGGTCTAAGTCGCTTTTAAGTTGTCTTTAAGGGAAACTATAAAATGAGCATATAGTTGAGTTAGTCCTTCTTAATTTTTACTTGGGGGTGACTAATCAGAGGAGAGTTTGAGTTCCTGCTCGTAACTGTAGCAAGCATCAATATCGTGCTGAACGCCAGTGTGTCCGTCCTGGGTTAATATTAAACCAGTTTAACAAGTTAACACAGTCTGGGAATTATCCTCTATAAACCCACACTCACAGCCTGAATAAACATAATCATAACAACAAAAGTTCTCTAATATGGCCCTGTCTGAAACGAAGCTTGAGTATAGTTAAGAATTAAGATGCAAAAGTTTAAACAAATCATAATTTCCTTTTCTCCATATTACAGGACACAGTCGTGAATTACTAAATCTAGCAAAACCTGTAGATGATTTTACATTTCCATCCATTCGTTTTCTATATCCACTTGTAATTTCCAACTGAAATTCGTAATGCTACACTTCTACACATTCATCACAGTTTCGCTGCAGTTTAGCACTACAACCGCCATCACACAAACACAGGGGCAGAACTGCGCCACGCGCTCGCTTCTCATCAGCGGCGTGACGCCACTTCCGGTGCTCTGCTCCGCTTTTCCGGTGTCAGCCTCGGCAGTCCTGGGCAGCAGTCCGTTCTCTCCTGCCGCGCTGAGCTGTCACTGTCGCCTACCGCCACGCCGTGTGTTTCCCATTGAAGCGAAGTCCGCCTTCTTGCTTTAGAACGACACCGCCGACAGCCCTTTCGGTCACATTATGACTCTGAGGTGATACTTAAAAGTCCGGGTGATTCTGGGTGAGTGCCTGTCTTTGAGTTTCTGAGGTCGCTGGGTATGTCTCAGGTGCCCGCTTATCGGCCATGCACGGTGTGTGTCTCTCGCAACTTCTTTGGGATGTGGGCGAAACAAAGGATCGTACAAAGCTTAGCTTGTTATTTTGTTTTTATAAATTCTAATTTGTAAACCCGTTTCATTTAATTGTTCGTTCTGGCGACGTGGTATCTTTACTAGTCCGCCGTGTCGTGTCTCTGACATGCTGCGTGCCTCCGTAACCGGTTTGGCCTGGATAGCATTGGCATCTAACAAAGACTATTTAGGTGGTTATTGAAGCAGGATGCCGCCAGGGTATCATCGCCGTTTTTGGCATCGCCATGCTGTTGTAACGCCCGAGTAGGTGACATCCCCCCAGCAGTTAGAATGTCCTGAGCGCATCTGGCTGGCTTCTCGGAAGGGCTTCACGTCATTCATACTTCTTCTTTTCGGAAGCAGCACGTGCTGAATATGGGTGTGGATTTACCAGGTTCCCTTGCAGGTTTTCATATCGGTCTTATAGTGAGGGTATGCCCTGTGGATTCACCGGTTCCCGGGCTGTTGGCCTGGCTGACACCACCTGTCAGATCCGTGGTTACTGCCGATTACCTTTCGTAGGTAGCAGTTTCTTAGGCTTCGTATAGCATGTTTAAGTTTTTGATGAGTGTCTGTATCCTACCATTTAACTACGAGTCTGCTGGCGCTACACGTGGAGTTTTGCTTATTGACTCACCTACAGAGAGCAAGTTGGGGGAGGCGTAAATAGAATTTCCCCACAGGGATATCAATCACGTATCATATAACAGCAACAACAATAATAAGTGTAACTTTTTATTATTATTATTATTATTATTTCATTTTATTTTATTATTATTATATAGATGGGGGGGGGTCCCCACAATATTCTCTCAACTCATATGCAACTTTGCATGCATAATTGAATCTGTAGTGCAGGATTTGGAGATGACTGCATCTTGCTGCTGTTGTTCTGCGCTCATCTTACATTGTTGCATATATCGGCATGCCCTTCTTTTATTTGAGCCATGTGTGTTTGGTGTTTGCCGGCTGTCTTTTCTGTTGAACTTGAACTTATTCTGAGCACCTTTGTAAGCCCAGTGTCTTGTCTGCTTGTTACTCAGCATGTGGGTGTTTTTTTTTTTTACTTAAAAAAATCATTCACCCTTGGCCCTACCAGATTTAATTATTTGTATTTAGTTGTGGTGCCATTGTTTCACACTCAGTTGTTCTGTCGCCTGAAACCTCCCCGGTTGCGGTGGTTTGAATCCTGTCCATTTTTCTGGAATCTGTGTGTTTTCTTAATGTTTCCATGGATTTCCTCCAGGTACTCTGACTTTCTGTTGTAGTGTGAAAACATGCATTTAGGTTAATTAGTCTTTCTAAGTTGTGTGTGAGCCCTGTGATGGCCTGACGTCCCATCCAGGGTGTTCCCTGCCCTACAGCATCACTGTGATACTCCACTGAGTAAGTGCTTATGGAATGTAGCAAGTTCAAAAGCAGACGAGTCCAAAATGAATCCTTTGACATATTCAGTGAAACCGTTTGGGTGTGTGTTTTTATTTTTCTTCTAATGACAATGATCAATTGTTTTGCTGTGGACTCAAAGTATAAATATTACCATCTGAGCCATAAGACTTATGCTTATCACATAAATTAAACAAATTAAAGGAAATAAGGAGTCACATTGACACAATGCTTGGTCTGTCCTACTTTCTGGAACTGTTACAGTACAGGGGATGTGTGTGGAGTTCGAAAAGTCTGTGGTGCTTTTGCATTACCTTTGTTGAAACATATCCAGCTGTACAGGGAAGCAGGTTCATCTGTGTAATTGTAGATGCCAGGGGGTGAGATCAGCTGCCATTCTCACTGGGTCACCGTAAGATATCAGAAGTAATCAAGGGTAACACTGTCTATCTGATATCTGAAACTTTGTGTATTCTTAGACACTTTGATTATACACTAAGCATTTATTTGTTCTTTTATATTTCATGTTGTTTTTTGCACAGATCTACTTTGAAAAGTTGAAAGATTTTGTGAGGTCCTCCTTGGTAAATGAGTAGTGTCCAGGTGAACCATTGTTAATCTTTGGATAGAAGTTCGTTCGGCATATCAGCTTAAATTGTTTATGTGAGAAGTTGGGTTTAGTTATCCAGGTATTTTTCAGTTTTTGATGATTTAATCTCTATTTATAGAATATTGATTTGAATTGTTCTTTGGCTCAGGGGTTTTCAACAGTTCTTAAAGCAGGGCCTCTCAAAGGAGAAACATGTCCTGCTCTCATAAGTAACTCAGAGCTAAGGGCTGGGGCGGGGCTTATATCTTTCAGACTGACTTTTTAAGCTTGAACATTTTTGGGATGCATATCTTCAGTGTTTAGTTGTCTCACTTATCATCTGTACTTCAGTTAATAGGTATTTACCATGGTACCCACTCTCCTTTTAAGAATTTTTTAAGAATTATCCCCTTTTTAGACTTATTTGAGACTATGTTTCAGACTTAAACATTAACTTCTCCTTGAACTTTGGCACCGCTTTACATGGAAGTGTGAACAGATGAACACCTCTTTCTTAGTTTGATGGACTGATATTTGACTCTTGCCCAGTGCCTGGGATGATGTGCTAGGGCAGTTGAATTAACAGGCTGTTAATAATCTATCAAGAATAGTTTAACCACATAAACATTCTAACTGTAGAGCTAAATCATGCAAAACAGTGATCATGTCTTGAAAATGCATTATCATTTATGTTCAACAGTGTTTTTTGTGGCACTGTTCTTTTCTCTAAGTCTGATTTGGAGGATTTTTCCCGTGAAGTATACCTACTCAGAAGTAGCCATGGTGTTAAGTAAGTATTCTTTTTATACAGTTTTCATTAAATTAGTTCTTACCTCTTGACTATAACAGACAGATTTTTTTAATATATTTTGCTAATAATTCTTTTAAATATCTTACAATTAGCATTGACTCCAATATTTATCTGAATTAACATTTTTTTATTCATAATTTTATCATGAAGGTGAATTTTCCATTTAATTCTTGTAAATTCAAGAAAAGTTCCAAATATTTAATAAAAAAATAAATAAATTTTAATTGCTATATTTTTGTAGTGTTGCCCCATTGACACTGTACTGTCAGTAAGAAATGCTTGGCACAGTCAGTACCCCACACCATACTCCACGCAGTAATGTGAGCCTAAAGCCTAAACTTAGCTTATCTAGATTACTAGGCCCTGAGCAAAGCTACTTGCCATAATGGTTTCTATCATGCTGAGATTCCTGCTGTCGTACCTGTGACTATGCCTCACTGGTTTATCACTGGAGCTCTACTGGCGATAATCCACCTATGATTAGTTGAACCATATGCAGCTGAGTCACATATTGCTGTGAAGAGGAAGGGCAAACCCTCGTCAGTGAGGTCAGTGGCTAATGGGGGAATAAGTGATGCAAGCACTTTTTATTTCAGAAATGTTTAGCGTGCTATCAGCACTTAGGAGTTTATGCTTACCTTCTGTTAGACAATATTAGGCTATAGGTTGCCCATTTTGAACTCTTGACCTTTCTCTAGGCTAACTGATAGTTTTTGAGGCTCCTGGATGCTGTGGTTTGTGGGGCGGGAGCCCACCTTCCCTAGGCTGTGAGCCTTTGCCTGGACTTCTTTTCACATATCTACTCAAAGGCAGTGGCCTGCTACAGAACGTCTGCTGTTCAGAGTCAGGGTGAGAAAAGTCCCCGAACGACGTGAGGTGCCTCACCAGGCAGATCCCTGGGTGGGCTGCCTGCGGTTTACCTCCAACAAGGCCATGTTAAACCTGCCTCATCCAGAGCTAAAGCATGATGAAATGTTCTTTTTTTCAAATATAGCAACGACTGTGAAATTTGGGGTGACGATGTGAAGCAGAAAGCCACGCTCCAGCCAAGAGTCCAAGATGCTGTTTGCATTAACAATGAACCATGAAATTAGAGGGACAGAGCTCTTCCAACTGATTTTTTTTTTAGGTGAACTCTGTTGATACGCAACACTGCTGACAAATTTTATTACGGTCAAGTAGGAGGTCCTAGGTAGACAAGCATTTTTAGACTGGTTATGCAACCAGAGCCTCTCAGGCCCTCAAGACCGCAGGTCACGTTACCCAGAGAACTAGGATACATCCTCAGTGTGCTTAAACAGTGTGCTGTCAGCTAGAGACAGGTGTTAACCAATAGGCCTTTTCAGTCTTCTGTCTTTCACAGACGTTGTACAATGATCCCTGATGGTGAGTGATGATGTGAATGCATCTCTGCAGAAGTCATGTTAAATTATGTCAAATTAAATTTGAGATTCACAGCAGATACTTAGTTTGTGATCTCATTTTGAAGCTTATTGCTATCTTCCAGGGTCTTGGCTGATGTCTTGCAGGGTTGTGGATTATGATTCATATTGGCAAAGACCTGTATGTACCATTGAGTCACTGAGGTGCTGGACACAGGACTCTCTGCAGGATTCAAATTGCACAATCAGCCTTGGGCCTCTCCTGGTAGATGTTTCTGAATTTATTTGGAACAGTTTCTTATTGGGAAAGGGTTCTTTCTTTGTTATGTAGTCGATACATCTTGTACGAAATGCGTTTGGGTCAATGGGGCATTTGGCTTCATTATCATTTCTACTCAGCTTGTCCAGATATGTTCTGGTTTCTTGTTTTTAAACACACTCATTGTTCCACACCTTACCCCCCTCTATGGTCTTTCAAAGTGAGATTTTTCTCAAGCATGACATAAAATGCATAAAGCATGACACATTTATACAATTCAGACCCCACCTAGAATAAGACCCCACCTAGAATATTGTGTGCAGGTTTGGTCACCATACCTTAAGAAGGATATTGCTGCCTTGGAAAGGGTGCAGCGTAGGGCTACAAGAATGATTCCTGGTCTTAGAGGAATGTCTTATGAGGAGAGGTTAGCTGAGCTGAATCTGTTTAG
>JAODLD010000038.1:10803377-10816449 GCA_026781065.1 Mormyrops boulengeri
TGGCCATAAGTGGAAATTAGCGGGAGAACATTTTAAAATGAATTTGAGGAAGCACTTCTTTACACAGCGTGTAGTTAAGTGTGGAATATTCTTCCTGTTAGTGTAGTGCAAGCTAAAACCCTGGGTTCCTTTAAATCAGAGCAAGAAAAGATTTTAACATCTCTGAGCTATTAGTTAGGTTCTCCCCAAATGAGCTTGATGGGCCGAATTGCCTCCTCTCGTTTGTAAATTTCTTATGTTCTTCTGTTCTAAAAACATGTTGCCATTTATGAAGGTCTTAGCTGCTGATCATTTTGTCTTCAGCTTTTTTTTTTGTCTCAGTTCGCCATCCTAAGTCAAATCAGGCAGACGTCTGTCCATCCGTCCCTGTAACTCATACCTCGCTGCCGGGCAAAATGATGATTTAAAAGCCACCAGGGCAGTGAGGATAACTTCAAGATGTTTTCAACTGATACTTCTGAAAGCGTTGTCACAGCAAATGCATACATGTGGTCAGGAAATTGGCTGAGCTCTGTCATTCTCTGTTAGAGGAATTCACCAATTCTTCTCATGCAAATCACAAGACAGCTTGCAATATCTCGGGTTTTTTTTGAGAGTTTGAGACTGATCCCTTTTTTTTTGTTTGGAAATATGTATGTTGTGCTTAAAATGTGCTGATGAATTTATTGTCTTTATTACAAGACTGGAGTTGGCTACATCATCCTTGAAGCAGCTGTAGTACATACATCTTTGCCGTATTTTTTACTAAATAAATCTTCACTAGCATCCCATGCTCCTAATCTAGGTTCATGTGGCCTTGCTTAAGAATCTGTGCCATTTGATCTTGAGTCTTTGTGTTTCCTGTTTTTTATATAGCTTTCCTTCATACTCTGATTGAGCTCCTGCTGGTGAACATGGTCTCATGTAGTAGATTAATGGATAATATCCCAGACTGCTTATGTAGCACGCAGTGGGAAATCTGACAGTCTGTCAGGCTTTTTTTATTTTATAATTTTATTTTTTTTAAGTCAGGCACATGTACATGACTGAAGTGCTGCTAGAAAATATGTTACATACTGGATTCTAGGTACTAGATGAAATTTTAAATGTAATATTATCACTGAAAATCTCAAGTATCAGTATGGCCTGTTTCTGCTTCTTGTGGATTTTAAATGGTTTTGCTAAATGCCACTTACATTCTTTGACAGTATACATAACCTTCCAGCATGAAATCACCTGCAAGGACAAAGACCCTGGGTCGGGGGGAGGTTAAAGGTCAGGGGCGGGATAAAGATAAGTCCCCTGAGTGGCGTTTTGGACCAGTGCCGACGGTTGGAGTGACATAGAGTTTGGGAACAAAAGCCCTTGTTATAATAGACTAGGAAGTGATAAGGAAAGTGTATTGAGCTGAAAGTACTGCTCTGACAAACCATTTTCCCTCCAGAGGTTTTCCGTGAATTATCGCTGACGCCATTAGGTCATACTTATTGTTACCAAGCTGGATCACAGCTTTGATGAGGCATGTCGCCTTTTGTCCTGTCTTAAGAGCTGCTGCAAGTTGCTGAGTAGAATGTTTCTAAGCAGGAATCGATTTATTCTGATGAAGGGGAAGGCTTGCCACTCAATAAAATAAATAAATACATAAGTGTGTCTATACCCATGCACATGATAATGTCTTTCTAAGTTTAATATGGGGGCTTTTCCATTGCAGCAAGCAGCGTACTTTTCTTATGGTACTTTCAGTATCTTCCCTTTTTCATTGACTACCAGTACCAAAAGTGCCAAAACAGCTGGGGTACTCTGTGTGTGTGTGTGTGTGTGTGTGTGTGTGTGTGTGTGTATAATAATGGATGCATGGACAAATGAAGTGACCCAAGACCCAAGCTTCAATTGCGATCTGGTTGGAAGAACAGGTACAAGAAGATCAGGATAGCATAACAAGAAATTAAGTATTTTGTATAATATAGTATGACTGCACGGTATTTAATTTTTTTTTAAATATTGCAGCGTGATTTTGTTGTAATAAATTGCAGTATTTATGAAACAAAAAAGGTGTTCAATGTTTCATAAATCCCTCTAGGAGTGATTTAAATAGCAAGGATGAAAGTGATTATGATTGACTCGGAGAACACATGCAGCGCTCATGCAAAAGCAGCGGAGGTGAACTTTAGACTGATTTTTAAACATATACTAGATAATCTTGAACAAGAATAATCATTAAAATTTCAAAACTTGCCAAGTTTTTGTTTAGTAAAAATGTTTTAGCGAAATGTGGCACTATGCTGTACAGTCTGTTCTTCCATCATACATTTAACCCCCAACTCCTTTTCTGAAATTGCATCCAGTAAATCAGGACTGTGAATATTCACATTGATCGGTAGGTAAACAGCCGGGACTCTTTGAGAGTCTTTGTCTGTGGTGTTTTTCTGGAAACAACACCTCGTATCTCAAAGCCCTTTTCAGCCTTAAATGTCAGGCCACAGTCATAGTTTCAGTCCATTTTCGCGATTGACTAATTGCACAAAAGTCCAGCTAACAAATGATTATAATTATGTATGGATCTATGTGTCTGAAGCATCTCCCCATCGCCTTTTTTAAACCTAGTTTCAAAAGGGCCCGTTTTGAACTTATCCTGTTATTATAGTGGTTCTGTTGTCCACTGTCTGCCTTTTTGTTTTGAGAGGCCTGTTTCATATTTTCTGTAGTCATACATCCTCCCAGAGAAATAGTGGCTGTATTTATCTACTCGCTGCGCAAAAGTGCAATCCTTCAACATCACTTTATGCTTCAAAGGCTTCTGCCCTGAGCCGTTCAGATTGCAGCAAGCGCTGTACTGGATGCATTGTCTTTGGCATGTCTCTCTTTGTTATTGGATCTGCATTTGGATTCCTGACCTGGGTGATGAACGTGAGTGCGTTGTCATTGTGACGAGCTCCTTGTTCAGCTTCGTCTCTCTACCTTGAGTCAACTGCAATTTGGGGCAATGATACAGTGGGATTCCCGCTTCCTGAAGGGCTGCCGTGGCTCGTGGTTCTGTCAGGCTCTCTTTCCAGCTGCCCTTTGTCAGTGTTATTAATGACACATTCACGGGATGTGGGTGGCTCATCTGAAAAGATTTTAATGGCTGTTTTACTCATGAAGGCTTCCCCTTCCTGCTGTGTTCAGGAATCCAGGTTGGTGTTGTGAGGGAAACGACTACAGTGGGAGAGAGGGGGCTGCCCTGGACCTCTGTGCCCTGGGTCCAAAGGTAAGGACTGTGCTCCTCACCGACACTTGTATCTAGGGGTGGGTGATATAGTTGAAAAATGTGCCATAATAAAATGTTTTATTTTAGTGAATTTAACCACGTTCTTTTGGATTTAACCACCTTAGGTAGAATTTAGCCACTTTATTTATCAAGGGACACAAGCAATAATTTTTACGTCAATGCAACAATGAAAAACACACAAATGAAATAAGGATAAAGCACTGATCCTACTTTGATACACTTTAAATAAAGAAAGCATCAACTTTGAGGAAAACTGACCTAACATCAAGAGGATGCAGTAAATCGACATTAAAGAAACTCTTGAACTTGGTAAATAAAACGTTACAAATGTATGTAAATATAAAAATATAAGTGATTTTAAATGTAGAAAATCAAATCAAAGTAAAGTTTTAGATAGATCAACCTGTATCTGTTAGATGTAACACAGTACATTACCTCAAAAACTTAGTAAACAAAATGAGAAAATATAAACCGTGATTTAACTTACAAAATCAAATTCAGCTTTGAGATAGACTGAAGTGCTAAAATCAGTTTGTTATATTCCTGCTCTTGGTCGGGGCGGTTTTCCTGCACTGTTAACATACAGTTGATGTCAGTCAGACTTTTTTTTTTAATTTTTTTTTTAAAACTGCCATACTAGCAAGCTGACCAGTCCATTTTTTATAAACAATTTTCTGACAGTCTGTACTCATTTTCTCAGTACATGCTGCTTCTGTTGTTGATGGTGGAACAAAGTAGTACACTTTTTAAATGATTAGCTCTTTGCATGTCACTTTTAATATGTTCCATCATTAAGGGATATGATAGGCTGATTGAACCAGGGAGGGACCATGCTTGGGGTTTGCACCTGCTACCAAACTTTGCCTTTGTGCTTTCTTGACATTTTACATTTAATGCATTTAAGACAAACTATCAAACAGTTTTCTTATTGCTATTGATGAAGAGTCAATCGCAATACATATAGCCATTGTTTTATCGCCTGGGCCTGTTTAGAATATTGATTGATAGATTGAAATCTTCCTTGTCTACAATCAAACCATATGTAAAATTATCATGGGATGACACATCCTCCAATACCTTTTCTGTAAGGGTTTGATCTGAGCAGTGTTAATTGTCCAATTATCATAATACAGCAGCTCTCCTATATCTTTCGGTGATACAATCTGACACATCACCGAAACCGCAGATAATAGGGAACCTTCTGCAGATCCCATATTTAACATGATTTTTGTGTACATACATATGGCGAAGTTTAATTGACAAATTACGGACAGTAAGATGTTACCAACGTTACATACAGTCTTGAATGTGATAAGTCACAAAGTATTTGGTGGATCTTACTACTGCTTTGAAAAAACATTTATATGATCTCAACTGTGTATTTCTCTATGCCTGTGGGTGCTGTTTTGTGGCCAGGAGCTGACGTATTCAAAGTGAATGAACCAAGAGTTAAAATACTTTAACTTGTAAATACTATTCTTGATTATAGCTAACCCCATGTATGTTCTGTAAATGATATTAATTTTTGTTTTAGGATTAGAACTTGCAGTTGTCCTGTATATTGTGCGATCACCTTGTCTTGCTAAAAAGAATGCTGTGTCCAGTTTTGAAACAATTTATCTTATAATTTTGAGCTGTGTGATTGACTCCCCCCAAAACAAGTTTTATTGTCGTAGACCCAGAGAGGTGTGGGTTAGGCTTCCTTATTTCATATAACAGAAAGTGCCAACCTTAGTGAGGACTGCTAGTTTGACTAGCGAAGGTGTGCATTTCCACTTGACACAACACAACACAATGACACAGTGAGCTAGGCTGATTAATAAGATTTAATTCTTGGGTCGTCGCGTGCTGGCATTTAGGGGACACAATGAAGGAGTATACTCTGACAGCAAAGGAAAGTGTAGATGTGAAATTTGTTGGGTGTCTCTGTTATAATGCAGTGTAAAACTGCATTACCTACTGTACTAATTAAAATAAAAGGAAAATTCATTATATTCATTATCACTACGCGATAAGTACATGTGTAAATCATAACTAAATGACCACAAAGCATAGTTTTTGTCCATTCATATATTACACAACCACCAAACTGCTGTGGAAGGATTGTGCAAAGTGGCATGTACTGTAAGTGGGGAAAAAAACACATTTTTTGGCTTTCACATTTCCAGGTGATCCATCCAATAATTCTAGAAATTGTAGAAGTTGGAGGTGTGGGAGGACTAAGGCTTAAACATCGGGGGAATACAGCCCCCCTTTCTGGTTTAACCTAGTTCTTCTGTTTAGAGCTACACTCTGTCTGAATTATTCCTGTCCTCAGACCTCAATGCTTGGAAGCCCTGTACGTGATCCTGTTTTTTTCCCCCCTCTTTCTAAAATATGCCTTGCTTCCTCTGAAATGCAGCCCCAGCAACCGGCCTCCTGTTTTAAATAGTAGGAAGGGTTTGGTCCCGAGCAAAAATACCCCCCCCCCACAGATAAGATCAGGGTCTGTGGTATAGTTCAGGGTGTGGTCCAAGAGGTCCCCCCAGCTCCCCCCCCATTTCGCGATGTGTGATTGTTGAATCAGCCATGGCTCTGCTTCACTGCTGATGATTCCTGTCCTCTGGGAGGAGACAGGGAGCCCCTGGGGCCCTGTGCCAGCCCTCACGACCAGCAGCAGGGCAGCCCTCACGACCAGCAGCAGGGCAGCCCCAAGCTCCATGACCATCATTGCAGAGAGGGGTGGCAGGGATGCATGGAGACCTTGCAAATGAGGGAGGTCAGAGGAGAACAGCCAGACTCATTAAAGCTAGCAGGAACAGTACAATGCAAAAATAATTGCTCCATATACCAGACTTGGAAACCACTTATAGTGATCACAGTTATAGATCAACTGCTTACATGGATCAAAAAGCTTGGGACAATCATTCCTGTAGAAATGCTGTTTAAATAATTTACCTATAGTAATCAAGTAGTCCACTTACAGTGTTCATTTTGGGTCTTTTTATGCATAACAACATTAAAAGTATGGTAATTAGTTGCTTATTTTGCCTTGTGGTAACCGGTCTGCTTCTGGCCAGCTGTTTAAATCACCCAGCCCTACTAGCTGGTTGACTCAAAAGCTCACCTGGTGTTTTTGGAATCAAACTTGGAAAATTGATGGCTGTAACTGTACTGTGCGGTGAAATTTATTAATTTTCTCTACAAAAACCTGCCAGCTCTGTGTAATATATCTTTCTTTCTCTCTCTCTCTCTCTCTCTCTCTCTCTCTCTTTCTTTCTTTCACCCACCCACCCACCCACTGTGGAGTTTCACTTTTCCACATACCCTTTTCTTTCGCTTTCCATTTTGTTTCTCTCCCCTAGCTTACATCCCTTTCAGACTTGGGGAGGTCACATGTCTGTTAGCCTTCCACACAGCGGCACTCTACATCACCCAAAGATAATTGCCGGCAATAGCAGAGTGGTTACAGCATACAAACAGTTGCTGTCTGTAGGGAGAAAACGGGCAGGGTGTGCCCTAACTTCAGTGCTCTTATCAGTGTATCAGGCATCGCTGACGGCTAACTGACTGCCGTACTGTGGGACAGACTGCAGCTGCTGCCCCCAGGTGGAGCTCAAAGAGACGCAACGGGGGGGCTGCATATTTTCTGTTATCTGTTTAGATGCCGGCATAGGTTGCGTGCAAAGCCTGTTACAACGCCGGCATTATAAAGTCAACAAATCAGTTCAGAGTGAGGCTGGGCTAACACTCAACAGTAATGTAAAGCAGGGCTGTTTTGATAATCAGATTAATTTTTTGCTGTCATTTTTTACCATTGTATTTATAACGGGAGCTCGCTACCACACGCTGGATGTGTCTGACATTGCTGTCATGGGACAGTAGCCTGCACCTTGCTTCTCTATGTCACTTGCTGGCCCAGACACCGTCGCTCTGTGCCTCCTTCACATCTTCCTGTTGCCCCTCTTCTTAAATGTAATGTGTCGCAAATGCACAGGGCGGTGTGTGGCTGACATTGTGTCTGTGAGGCAAAATTGCGCTTCGGAATCCCATACATTGCGGAGTGGGTCTCTGAGGTCTATGCCTGCTTCCTCAGTTATATCTTGCATTGGATTCAAGCACCTGATAAGTAATTAAATGTAAAAGTTTTGTCTAACACTAGCTACATATTTCATTTAACCACAAATAAATCAATGAGTAGGTCATCCTCATCCTACCTCAGTCCTTTATGGTTTTTTGAAAATGTTTTTGTTTTAGCAGTCACGCTGCTCTTTTCAGGCCATGGTGTCCATGCGTGCGGCTCTGTAATCCGACTACAGATATTAAACACTCCTGGAAACACTGTGGAAGATCGGCAGGGTGGCTTTATGTCTGCTGTGTGTTTGAAGCCTCATTTGACTCATTTCAGTGTATGAGCTGCTGTCAGCGCTGCCTTGTGGGATGGAGGTGGACGACCAGAAGATTGTGAACAAGGGACTGGAGGATGAGATGGTGAGAAGCTCTTATTCATGTCAGTTAGGATGGAATGGAAACTGTTTATAGTACATGGTTTTATATGCCACTAGTAACATTCTTAATTAGTAAAAAACATTATCTTCTGATTTTCATAATACATACAGAAGTAATATTACTGTTGCATCATGTGTTTTGATTTGAGTGGTGGTTGTGAAATGTGAAATAATAATAACAACACAAATTCCTGCTGATGGTGTTGGTCCCAAGCAGATTCCTGTAATGAGATCGCACCAGAGCCATCCCGTCTCTGTCCTAACATGGGGTCCACTGTGAGTGGTCCTGACCTTAACAGCTGTCCCTGGCCGGCCCTTGCAGGAGGTGTTTGGCTACAGACTGTGTCGCTGGAAGCTAGTGCTGGTGGCCCTGGGTGTGGTGGCGAGTGGCGGCTTCCTGCTGCTGCTGCTCTACTGGCTGCCCGAGTGGTGCGTGAAGAGCACGTGCACACGGAGCAGCGTGCGCGATGCCCAGGTGCTGCTGCTGCGATCCACTGTACGTACTGCACCGGCTGTGTGTCCTCATCGTGCACCTCGCCATCACATACCTCCTCAGGAGCCTCCTCATCGTGCACCTCGCCATCACACACCTGCTCAGGAGCCTCCTCATCATGCACCTCACTATCACACACCTCTTCAGGCATCTCCTCATTGTGCACCTCGCCATCACACATCTCGTCAGGTGCCGCCGCATCGTGCACCTCGCCATCACACACCTCATCAGGCACCTCCTCATCGTGCACCTCGCCATCAAGCACCACATGAAATGCCTCCTCATTGTGCACCTCACCATCACACACCTCACTATCACACACCTCAGGCACCTCCTCATCGTGCTTCTTACCATCACACATGTCATAAAGCACCTACTCATGGTGCATGTCACCATTACATACCTTGTCAGGTGCTTCCTTATCTCGCACCTTGCCATCATGCACCTCCTTACTTGCCTCCTTATTGTGCACCTCGCCATCACACGTCATTAGGCACCTCTTCATCGCGCTTGTCAACATCACACACCATTACAGGTACCTCATCATGCACCACGCCATCACACGCTTCCTCAAGCGCCTCCTCATCGTGCATGTCATCACCACACAACTTTTCAGATGCCTCATTATATACCTTGCTATCACACACCTTCTCAGGTACCTCCTCATTCAGCAGCATCAGCTTAAATTACCTTAAATGATCTTTGTTTAAAAGGGTGATTTTGTGTCGGTCAGAGTGTGTCAGCTTGTCCTTTCAAAACCTTTCCTGAAGTCACCCCAGAATCAAATTTTCGCATTAATTTGTTGACCATGCATACTATATTTGGCTAATTAATACCCCATCAAGTTATTTAACTAATTAATTTAATTAAGAGAGCAGGTGTCTGTTGGTACTTACTCACTTATCACCACCAACTAATTTGGCAGGCCCTCTTGGTAGATGGTTCTGTTTAGCTATACAGTTCATTTTCTACTCCCAAATACTGAAAAACTTCAAATCTGCAGTTTGTTACTGCTCTTTGTTACTGAGCATGTTAAACATGCCTGTGTGTGCTTATACTAGTCAACCTGTTGCTGTTCTGATGTCTGAAGGTTCTTTCCTGAGCTCCAGCGGTTCGTCGCACTCTTCGTTGAGTCTTCCCTGATGAGCCAAAGTCATCGTGACACTTGGATATTACAGTATAATTTACAAAAATAGTCTAACTTTACTTCATATTTGTGATGTTAGCTAAAAGTAGATGTTGAGCAAGTTATGCCCAGCTTGCTTGTTTTCCTCCATTTTAGTGGAAAGCTGCCTGTGGGGTTTCTGTTTCATTTGCTAAAACGTGTCTCTGGGAAGCCAAGCTAATATTATATATTTATAGTATAATTTTATTGCCAGCCCCGTTGCCTTTTGTCTATGCCATTACATGCCCTATAACCTCTAATTTGCGTTCCATTGAGTGCCTGGTGCCTGTTTCTGTTTGTGCAGTACTGTAAACACACTAAATGCCATGGGGGTTGCCATAAAAGTTCTGTTTGCACCACGCGTCACGGAAGTATCTGACTCCCTCCGGGGATCGCTCCGTGTTACAGGACGAGTTCAGACGGTGGTTCCTCGCCAGGGTGCGTGTGATGCTGGCCGCAGGCAGGAACCCTTTCGACAACCTGGATCCCCAGACCACCTCGGCCATGGCTAATGGGCACACCACCCTCTCCTCCGGCAGCCCCCCGGGAGAGCTCATTAGGAAGTTCCAGGCAGAGTACCAGCCTCTGGAGGTACAAGCAAAACACACACAGACACTCACCGACAATAATAGACACAGAAGTCCATTTCTTCAGGCTCAGCTGACTTATTCTGAAGGAATTACTTATTCCTTCGAAAGCATACAGTAAGAAGTAGTTCCCAGTTTCGCTCTTTTTCCAGTGCTAAATTACAATTGGCTGTCTTGGGGGAGACTGAGCCACATGATGTTTTCAGTATGCTATGTGATTTTCCCTCCCTCTCCTTTCAGTAGCCACGTTTGCATGCACACATTCAGCATGAAATCATTCCAACTGATGGTCCTGAATGCACAGTTTATATTAAAGCAAAATACCATGATTTTAGATTACGTGTCCCAAGTGTAGAATCAGATCAGATCTACTGTGCATGTATATTGGCCCGTATCCAGTATTGCTGCGCAGTCCTTCTGCAAAGATGGAACTTCAGTGAATGATACCCAGCCTTTTCAACTGTTTACATTTAATATTAGAAAGCAAGCACAATAGAGATGTCAGTTTTATCAGGATATCCTGCAACCCATAAAATGTTAAGTGTCTGGGACAAGCTATTGTTCAATTTCTGTCCGATTGGGGTGATTTATTCTGATAAAGCTTCATTCTGATTATTGACTACCGTGGCCCCGAGGGTCAAAAAACAATGATATTTAACAAAACATGTCATTTTGGAAAACACAATAATTCAGAAAACACTACAACATTAAGAAAAATGTAATGTCATGGCCTTGTCACTGACTGGATGCTCAGTATATCTATCATAAAGAGGACTCTGAAATTGTTATCGAACAGTAGTTAGGCATGAATTGTCAGAGGTAGGAGAAGTACTACATTTTCATGCACACAGATACAACACCTTGATGTTACTCAAGTGAAAACCATTCATTATACTAGAACTCAAGTAAAAGTAAAAACAAAAGTTTTAAAAGTACTAAAAATATCAAAACTAAAGAATTACTACACCTTTAAATCTGAATTTAGCATTCACTTGAATATAGCATTGTAGAAGACAATAAGACACACCAAAGAATATACACCAATCATTTTCATCCAGAAAAAGTGGTGAGATTTGTAGAGTCTGCCAGTGTAGATTAACTTTACGTTGTTTATCATTATGTGGAAAGCGAAAGGCCAATCTACGGTCAGATTTAAAAATGAATGATAAATATGTTGCAGGCTGGTATTTTGAGAATTCTTATAAGTGGTGAATGGGGAATTTATAAAAGGAATCGCCTTTTAAATAATACATTTACGAATTTTGTCCTTTGAAAATACTGCATATGCAAGCTAAAACGTAATTCTACAACAGTAGAACATGGCTAACATTACCTACCTGTAAATGTTCTCTCTGCCCTCCTAGTTTTATTTTTGCTGTCTGTGATTACTTATAAAATATCCAGTAACTTGCCACAGGCACTGGAAAACTTTGGGATAGCTTCAAACCCTGTACCATAAATGGGGGCAAAGTATTGCAATATTGTATGTCTCTATGATTATACAGTTTTGTTTAATCTGTGCCTAACTACCATTTCAGAGTCCTCTTTATGAAAGATATACTAAGCATCTAATCAGTGTCAAAGCCATAAAGTATAATAAGTACCTACCCTTTCAGTTTATTGTTGTGTTGTAATGTTTTCTAAATTGTCATTGTTTTCTGAAATGTCATTGTGTTTTGTTAAATATCATTGTTGTTTTAATGGTGTGTGAGTGTGCCCTGTGATAGTGTGGCACCTTGTCATGGGTTGTTTCCCACCTTGCGTTCGTAGCGGCCCCCCCCCCCCCCCACCCTGAATAGGAAAAGCAGTTGGTTGGATGGATCATTGATGTTTTCTGAAATGTTGTGATTTCTGAAATGTTGTGTTTTCCGTAATGTTTTTTTGTGAAACGTCGTCGTGTTTTGACGCTCAGGTATTAATACACTCCATATAAACATAATTATTGTGGTACAACTTTACTCTTCTAGCCCTGCACACCTTCTGCCTACCCTCTTTGTGAAGTATGAGAAATTCTTACTTTAATATTGACTAAGAATTAGAAATACAGTAACTCTAAATGCTGTACACCACACACTCCTTTCTGTGTGTTTGTAATCTCTTTTAGTATTTTACAATATGTCAGCTGTTTGTTAGTCTCTACATCAGACAGAATATTCCTCCATGTGCTGTGCAGTGTGTTCTCCAGCTATCCCAGCATGTTCTGTGTGAGGTGAGGTTCTCCACATATGGCTTGCCTGTCTCAGATGTAAAATTATCACCCCCCGCCGCTTGGCCAGATCACAGGTCGCCCCATGACAGCGGCATTACTCAAGGGCCTCACTGGACCGTGATCTGACCATTGGTGCCCCAACTGAGGACATGACCTGACAGTGACTGATCAGATCACAGGACCCTCCACCCCCCCCAGCCTCTGCATTATCCCCATGATGAGATTCCTGAATGCTCATGGTCTTTTCTCCCATCCAGATCTGCTACTTCACATTCCACAGCACAAAGTACTACTGGAATAATGAGGTCCAGAACTTTGAGGTTTTAGCGTAAGTCATCCGTTTTCGCACGAAATTCATTTTATACTGATCTTATTTTTATTTATATTTATTTTCTGGGACAGACATGTGACCAGCATGAAAGTAGTGTTGTGATTATGCCATAATGATAGTGATGAGGAACTTTTATGATATCCGTTAGCATTTGATGCACAGACATTTCTCCTGCCTTATGAATTTCTGTTCTGACTGGTATATTGTGGAGATTAGGGCTATTAGTGCCCTCTAGCCCCCGTCTTATGTGCTTTCTGCAAACACAGGGGACTGGAAGACCTGGAAGTGACGTGCTCCTCCATCCACATGGAACACAGCACGGGATTGGCCAGAAGCCAGCAAGAGTATAGGTATGGGTGTACCTCACCCTGTCCCCTTCCACCCTGCCTCGCTTCCACCCTGCCTCGCTTCCACCCTGCCTCGCTTCCACCTTGCCTCGCTTCCACCCTGCCTCGCTTCACCCTGCCCCCTCCTCCCTGTCCCCTTGCACCCTGCCCCCCTCCACCCTGTCCCCTCCACCCTGCCCCCTTGCACCCTGTCCCCTTAACGCTGT
>JAODLD010000038.1:10816549-10839296 GCA_026781065.1 Mormyrops boulengeri
CCCCCTTGCACCCTGTCCCCTTAACGCTGTCCCCTACCATCCTGAACTGACGATTTCAGCGAGATATAAACGGAAACAGACGCGAACAGTGCGCTGCATCGTCGACGATGCAGCCGGGCTCAGAGGGTTAACCCTGTCCCCTACCATCCTGAATTTCCATCCTGTCCCCTCCACCCTGCCCCCTTAACGCTGTCCCCTACCACCCTGCCCCTTCCACCCTGCCCACTCCACACTGCCCCTTCCATCCTGTCTCTTCCACCCTGCCCCTTAACGCTGTCCCCTACCATCCTGAACTTCCATCCTGTCCCCTCCACCCTGCCCCCTTAACGCTGTCCCCTACCATCCTGAACTTCCATCCTATCCCCTCCACCCTGCCCCTTCCATCCTGTCCCCTCCACCCTGCCCCCTTAACCCTGTCCCCTACCATCCTGAACTTCCACCCTGCCCCCTCCACCCTGCCCCTTCCATCCTGTCCCCTGCCCCCTTAACCCTGCCCCCTCCACGCTGCCCCTTCCATCCTGTCCCCTCCACCATGCCCCTTTAGCTCTAGCTGGGGCTGGCTGTCTCCGTGGCTGTTTTTATTGCTGATTTGTTATATATCCATCCATCACTCCTTCCATCTTCCAAACACTTATCTGGGACAGTCCCATGGAGACATGTACACACATACTATGTAAATAATGTAACTGCTTTTTGTGGCTCATATTGTAATACAATCATTTTGAATTAGGTGACTGTGGAATGAGGTGCTGTAAAAGACCATTTGTACGATCAAGTACATTGCAGTACCCTGCACCATGTGATTCATTTTCTTTTCTTATTTTTTGACAGGAGGTTGTTTTTCGGGATAAACGAAATTGCAGTGAAAGTGCCTTCTGTTTTCAAGCTGCTAATTAAAGAGGTGTGTCATGTACACCAGCATTAATGAATGCATCTTCCCTTGATGTGTCCAAGGTAGCATTCAGCTCTGCGTTGAAAGTAAACGTGGACTGCAGAAATCCTGTAGTCGGCAGAGTGATTTCAGAGCCCCTGCGTGAGGCCCCCTCTCCCCCCCAGGGCCTGCCTCACCCTGCTTTCTCAGTTGAATGTTGCATTGAATAAAATGTCTGCTAACTAAATGTAATATGAAAGGGTTTAATGCGAAATCTCTCATTCCACCACATCTTTTAAACCCCATTATTAAATGATTACTTCTTAAAATACCTTTGTAGATGTGGCTGGAGTCTTGGCACACAGGCTTATGTTGGTGTCCTTATGGCCCCTGTCTGCCCCCTGCAGGTCCTGAACCCTTTCTACATCTTCCAGCTTTTCAGTGTTATTCTGTGGAGCGCTGATGAATATTACTATTACGCCATGGCCATCGTTTTAATGTCCATTATATCGATAGCTACCTCTCTGTACACAATCAAGAAGGTGAGTGGGGATGGCCCCTCTGGGCCTGATTGTGGCCTTTTTGCCCGATTGGGTGGGCTTGGGTTTTGGGAGCGGCTGAGGGAAGCAGGACGTTTGATTTGGATCCTCTGTCAGGGTGGTGGGGGAAACCTCTCTGACAGCCCGAGTCTGCTGAGGGCCTTCTCACTCTGTTGGGTGTCATGGACACTCTTCCATTTGGCTTCCCCATACTCACCTTTCTTTTTTGCCTTTTTTTCCCAGCAATACATTATGCTACACGACATGGTGGCAGCACACAGTATCGTCCGGGTGTCCGTCTGCAGAGCTAGCGACGGTATGTTGAAAGCTTCGAACCCTGCTGGGTACACGCAGCTTTTCTGTGCCCTTGGAAGTACAGGAAATGGTGAGAAACAGACTTTAAGGGGACAACCCCAAGTTGTGAAATTCCACTATGGCCTTTTAAAAACAATTGAGGAAGTGATCCTTTCATTTTTTAGGAATGCTTTATGGCATTAAGCTGAGGGTTTGTCTCTGTCCCTGTGGACAGATAAATGAGCACCAGTCTGTGAGGCTGTGATCAGCAGCCTCTTCCAGCCCCTCTTCTGCAAATGTCACAGTGTAAGCTGGGGCGGGCCCTGGCTCTGGAAAGAGCACAGGTGGGACTCTTCCACCCAGCGTGACCCTGGACCTGCGTCCCCAGCTTCACATGCATCTGGCTGATACCGCCACACATTTGCGGCTTAAAGCTGGCATTTCAATGCCCTAACATAACAGATATTAATGGACCAAATGTTCAAGGGAGTGGTCACTGGAAGTATTTGCTAACTATTTTTAAAGGGAGCTGTTTGTACAGCCTGAGAGGGTTAGGAGGAGGGCGGTTCCAGATACTCGACAATTATGTCAGAATAGGGGATTCTGTACAGAGTAGGGGATTTCTCAAGTCTTGTTGGCCCATTCACTGCCCCACCCCTTATCAAATTTAACTTTTTCACAGAAATCGAGGAGGCCATGTCCACTGACCTTGTCCCTGGTGATGTCATAGTCATTCCGACCAATGGGACCATCATGCCTTGTGATGCCGTTCTGGTCAGCGGAACCTGTATAGTCAACGAGAGCATGCTTACAGGTATCAGTGCCGCCCCACATTCTCCTAATGTCTCCAAGTTATTTTTCTTTATCTAGCAAAGATATTCATCTCGTTAAAAGTTCATCCTGATCAGAGAAGCTTACCTGTTGGCCGGGCCGGTTAGTCCTACAGGTGTCATGGGTGGTCACCTCCGGCACTGACTTCTGAGGGGGTGCGGACTTCCCAGCCAGTTTCACTTTGTCTTTGGCCCTGTTCACACCCGGTATTAACATGCGTCCTGGGTGATCTGATCACAAGTGGACAGCACTAATTACAGGTGTGAACTCACCCAAAACGGATTGAGGGCGCATTGAGATCAGACCACTCAAACTATATTCAGAGGTGGTCTGGGACGCACATGACCACATTCTTATAGCAGTGTGAGTGCAAATGTGTCCCGGACCACATTGAAGGACCGCCTATTGAGCTGACATCCTTATGTGGGTGGACGTACGTACGTACGTACTTATTAAACGCACAAGCAGTATTTAATACATGATTTGTATCAGGACATCTGACATCCATAATTTCTTAGCGATTCCCATCCCTAACTGGGAAGTTGGTTTAATATCGACCCCTTTGCATTGAAAACTTGTCAAAAGTGCACATTATTAATATTCCGTGCAAATTCAGGGAAAAATAAATTGTGTAAGAAGTGATTTGTTAAAGATGTTTTGGAATTTGCACAGATCATATTTAATGCGAATTTTGATGAAGCCTCCTTATTTATGTCAAAGATTGGATCTTTTCCAAAATTTTCCACTGTATTTTATGAGTGAAGAGCTGAACCTCTTCAAATTTTGAAACATTGTACCAAAATTGAAGCAACAGCGCTTCGTGACAACCAAGGGAGGGGTGATGAAGATAACATGCTTGACCTTGTGAACAGGATAACTCTATTTGATATTATTACTCTATTTACTGTATTTGATCTTTGATGGATCTTAATACCATAAAAACATTATATGGATGAAAATATATACCTGACAATCTACACTTGATAGACCTGAGACAAATCACCCCAAATTTGAAACGGCAGCGACAGGCGGCAGCAGCCACCGTGTTCAGCCACTTGCCATCTAGACATATTTCATTGATCTTTTTGCTAACTTCCCAGGAACATTGTACAGGTCAGTGATTCTCAATCTGTTGGGCGTGAGGTGATTTTTCTGAATATTCTAAAATAAACTTTTTTTGTTGCTGGCCTCCCTGCTCAGCAGTTTTTATTGGTAGCAGTCCACTCATGGTGGGGAACCTGGTGAAATTTGTTATGGGTGAATTTAATTAAAGTTGGGCTTTAAGGATCTTTTAGAGTGCTGTAGGTAGTCTTGGACAGTGTTACGGTAATATTTTTGTTATATAGTATTTTCGTTAGGAAGAATTTTATCATGGGGAAATTTAATTTTAATCATCATTAAATCATTAAAATATGCTTATTAAAATTGCATATACATTGTTGTCTTTCTGACAGCATCTTTTCTAGATTTTGTAATTTTTTGTAATTATTTGTAAAAGTTACATATTTATTGCATTATCACACAAATTTATCTATACTTTATACTACACTTTTATAATTTGTGCATTTATTTTGGCATTGATGGTAGTGTGTTGGGGGGGATGTTTTGCTGATGGGAGAAACTAATGGGTCCCCCTTGATGCCCCCTACAGGTGAGAGTGTCCCTGTCACCAAGACCAACCTTCCCAACCCTGGGCAGGTAGCCAAGGGCTCTCCGGGCGACAGCACCTACAGCATAGAGGAGCATAAGAGGCACACACTGTTCTGTGGCACGACCGTCATCCAGACGCGCTTCTACGCTGGGGAGCCTGTCAAGGCAGTGGTGGTCCGCACAGGTAATACTCTGGGAGGGGCTTTCAGACTGCACTGTTGGCCAGAATCAGTGCATATTTGCTTTATCATGCATATTTTTGTCTTAAAAGTCTCTGCTCTGCTAAGTACGGTATACAGCTTCTGGCTCTACTGGGTGGGTTAGCACTAATCTGCAGTTTGTTCTAGTTAACAGCTTGTCTGTTTGTGTGGAAATGTGACCGTTTGTCTAAATGTACACCTGGTGTCCATGAGTGAGTCCATGGCTTTCTTTCTATCTTTCTGTGTGTCCATTGTGGGGTCCCCCCAGGCTTTAACACTGCCAAAGGTCAGCTGGTGCGCTCCATCCTTTACCCCAAGCCCACGGATTTCAAGCTGTACCGGGACGCCTATCTGTTCCTGCTCTGCCTGGTGGCTGTGGCCGGCATCGGATTCATCTACTCCATTGTCCTCAGCATCCTGAACGAGGTGCCCTTCCCGGCGGGTACGGAGCAGGCGAGCGGGATGATGGGAGTGGGAGCTGCCTGACACCATCCTGCCGTCCTCCCCACCAAACAGGTGCCGGCTGAAACCATCATTATCGAGTCGCTGGACATAATCACCATCACGGTGCCCCCGGCGCTGCCTGCCGCGCTCACCGCTGGCATCGTCTACGCGCAGCGCCGCCTCAAGCGCATCGGTATCTTCTGCATCAGCCCTCAGAGGATCAACATCTGCGGCCAGATCAACTTGGTCTGCTTTGACAAGGTATTCCCAGTGCAGCCTGCAGGAGCTTTTGAGAGTCCTGCTCCTCTGATCCAGGCAGCATCAGGTTTATGAAGGCTGTTAAGTTCATTTTTGGCCTCCGCTTACACACAGCCAGTTCTAGCTGTAGGCAGACTAGACTAGACAATTGCTTAGGGCCCCCAAATTACCTGCATTGCCGAGGAAGTGAAATGATTATCAGTTTTCATGGTAGGCGGGGCTCCCGAGTAATGCTTTGCCTGGGACCCCTCAAAAGTTAGCGCCGTCCCTTCGCTTGTGAATATAACTTTGCTTTTCAGACGGGCACCCTGACTGAAGATGGCCTGGACCTCTGGGGTATTCAGAGAGCAGAGGATGGCCGGTAAGGTTCATTTTGTCAGTCTGTGGAACTTGCCGGCAACCTTGGCGCCTGACCCTGTCTCCTGATCCCCACAGCTTCAATCTCTCTGAGTCAGACCCCTTCAAGGAGTCTCTGGTGCAGTCGCCGTTTGTGGCCTGCATGGCCTCCTGTCACTCGCTCACCAAGATCAGCGGGGAGCTGTCTGGGGACCCCCTGGACCTGAAGATGTTTGAGGCCACAGGCTGGGTAGGTGGTTATAGCCAAGGACACCAGTTAGCTCGTCGTGATCTTTGGGTAGTTAATCCAAAGGCTACTTTTGCTATATTATCCTTTTTGCTATATTATCCTTAATTATCAAACCATGTGGAATTTCTTAGCTTTGCCCGAAATGTTTTCCTGTTCATTGTGCAAAATCCTCGCTGCTGGAAAGGCTTTGGGCTGTGGCAAAGACATGCACATATCTGGCTTCTGTTCTGTCCCGACCCCCCTTCTGCCACATGCAGATCCTGGAGGAAGCCACGGAGGAGGAAACGGCCCTCCATGACCGCATGATGCCCACCGTGGTGCGACCGCCCAAACAGCTGCTTCCCGAGCTGGCCGGGTCTGACGATCGGGACATGGTGCGTAATGACCCCTAGCAGCCATTTTTATTGTCTCTGCTTAATACTCTGCAGTGTCATCAAATGCTGGAAACCTTGACTGAATTTCTTTACCCTCTTTCTAACTCGATAAACCCTTTTAATCATATTTTATCAAGTCCCAGATTTACTGCTGTGATGCCTGGTTTTGCGTCTCGGGAGGTTTCTCGTTTTAATGGGACATTTTCTTTCTCCCCCACTCTCTTCTTTTAGGAGCTGCGGGAGTTGCAGGTGAATGATCTCGTCCTGTGCTCTTGATGCGTGGATCGCTCATCTGAATGAGGCCATCTGGAGGTTAACCTTCTCATGTCGCTCTCCACAGTCATCCTATGAGATTGGCATAGTGCGCCAGTTCCCATTTTCCTCTGCACTGCAAAGGATGACTGTGGTGGCCAGGCGGCTGGGGGAGAAACATATGGATGCCTACCTCAAGGGGGCACCAGAGGTGGTGACCAGCCTCTGTAAAAAAGAAACAGGTTGGACTTTGTTTCACTTCTTTTTGTTTGTTCTTTGGTTCTTTATGGATGGGTGGATGGATGTTCCTTTTTGAAAAGGTTTCCAGTTCAGTGTCTAGCTCTTTTTGAATAGCTGTTTTCTGTTACCCAGGGAAAGATGTCAAGTATAATGCCTCAGCATAGTCTTCATCATCATCGTGTCAATGGGTCTCTTCTCCCTAATGATAGCTAGCTGCCTAGGCCAGTTGTTTAAAATGGGTAAATTTTACTTGAAGACATCACTTGAAGCTCTCTGAGATTATGTCATATTAAGTACAGTATATTATGTGTTACCGGTGTTCTGGCTTTTTGTCCATGAGTTGTGATAAGGATGGAGTTACATTCTATGCATCAGATGTATGTCTGACCCTCACTGGCCCATCCTAACAGCCATCTGCTTTGTCTTTCAATTGCCCCACAGTCCCGGATGACTTTTCCACAGTTTTGGAGGACTATACCAAGCAAGGTTTCAGAGTAATTGCTCTAGCACACCGTCAGCTGGCGTCAAAGCTCACCTGGCATAAAGTGCAGAATATCAGCAGGTATCCACCATCTCTATACACTGCCCTGCATATGCCTTGTGTCTGTCTCATCGAGGCACACTATATCTGTAACTCTGTCTGTACCGCCACCCTAACTTATCTATTATGTCACCCTAACCTGTCCGTGATGTCATCCTAAGCTGTCCGTACTTTCGCCATAACTTCACCATGATGTCACCCTCACCTGTCCATACCATCTCATTAACCTGTCCATGATGCCACCATAACCTGTCTCCATACCGTCACCATAAAGCCTAGTTTATACTTTATATTTCCGCATGTGCTTTTGTGCGCTTTCAGACTGAGGACAGTTGTGTGCACGACAACCTGTGTTCATACTACATTTGGTTGTGGATACACATGGCCGCGGTTCATACATACATATAGCAGTGATATTCCACCAGCCCAGAAGAGGGTAGATGTATTGCAACAAACCTAAATACAAGTAGTGTAGTGAAACTGGTAAACTGCATTACTGAAGGCTTATGCGGCATTATGGCAATAATACCACTTTGAAGGTTTCAAAATGCCAGAATAGTGCTGCTTTTTAAAATACCGTACACCTCGGTATAATGTCTGGACAGTATGAAAAATTAGATTTATGGCTGCCTCTGATCCTCCTCATATAACTGCTCACCATAACTACTACAATGGCTATTCTTACTCTACTGTTTCGTTGACTGCTGATCTGTGAAAGTCCACGATGCCACCTGCTGTAAGCACTAGAGATGCACCGAGACGATCTTCAGATCTGTATCAGCACCGATCCAGACCAATTAGACGGATCGGGTATCGGCCATACTTGACCGATCGACGTCCGATACTTACTTGTCCGGTTTTTGGCAGTCTCTAAAAAGATAACTCCTATTTTTGTGTTAAATCTTTTTGCATGAGTCACATGACAGCTCATTCCTATCACCCTAACCTGTCCATGCTGTCACCCTAACCCGTCCATGCTGTCACCCTAACCCGTCCATGCTGTCACCCTAACCCGTCCGTACAGTCACCCTAACCCGTCCATGCTGTCACCCTAACCCGTCCATGCTGTCACCCTAACCCGTCCATGCTGTCACCATAACCCGTCCATGCTGTCGCCCTAACCTGTCTCTACTCATCACCCTAATCTGTCATATTACTGCCAGCATTGCTAGCAGTTCAGTGAGGAATCATTTCTGAAATATAACTATTTTGAATTAAATCTTCACTAGGGTTAGACCTGTTCTGTTGAGAAATCTAACACGTTTCTTCATAGGTCCTTTACTAAATTACACATGGATTAGACAAACATCAGTAGTCCTTTTACTGATTGTCTAAATTGTTGAACTGGCTGTTACGGATCCACATTTACACAGCCATCTCCGGACCGGGCGTCACGAGCATTGTTCTGATTCTGGATTACATACATCTGTCATTCATTTGTGCGATTATGTCGTATTTAGGGATCACATTGAGAAAAACATGGAGTTCCTGGGGCTGATCATCATGCAGAACAAGCTGAAGACTGAGACCCCAGGGGTCCTGGCAGATCTCCGGCAGGCCAGCATCCGCACCGTGATGGTCACGGGTGAGGGAGGGGTTGCAGTTTGTGGGTCACTTTGCATGTGCAAACTTGCATGTGCAAAAGATAATAGATTGCCTGACTTTTGGGCACACAGGTAATCAAAATGTGTCACTGTTGTTATGATAACCGGTCGTTATGGTAATTGTTTCCACACTACAGTTGGGAATTGCTGCAGTTGCAATATGAACTTGTGTCAAATCCAGTGTGCTTTTCGCCAGGTGACAACATGCTGACCGCTATATCGGTGGCGCGAGACTGTGGGATGATCCCCCCACAGGACCGGGTCATCATTGCTGATGCCGTCCCTCCCAAAGATGGGCAGGCTGCCAAGATCAACTGGCGTTATGCAGATAGCCCAGTTCAAAACACCAGCAAGAATGTTCAAGTGGAGGTCAGTGGTCTGAGCACCCCCTGTACGGAGGGTTAAGGAGATGACAGTCATTTGAATGTTTGTTCTATTGTTTATTTGACAGTGATGCAAAGATGTTAAATATGGACCTGAATTTAGTCAGTAAGTTATTGTATTTGGAATTTTGGTGATCAACCTTTCGATTACAAGTGCGCATCCCTAACCATTAGGCCACCACTGAACCGGGATCCCCTTATTGGGATCTAGCACAAATAGTTAGATTTAGGTCGAGTATTTACACTTCAGAGTGTCACACGTCATCCTTCACTTTCCACCCTCCATGCTCACTTCATCTCTTAAAATGAATCTCTCTCCACAATACGTTTATTTGGCAGGAAGTGGAAATCAGCATGGAGGATGACACAGCTGAGGAGTCTGGGTCTCAGGAGCAGTACCACTTTGCCATGAGTGGAAAGTCATTTGCCGTCATCACAGAGCACTTTCCGGATCTGGTGCAGAAGGTGAGCCCCCAGCTGGATTGTTTTGCATGTTTTGCCGTAACGTGACATAAGCTCTCGGTAACCCCTCCGTCCCTTCCTCTGCCTCACGGCCACTCCGGTAGCTGGTTCTTCACGGAACCGTATTTGCCCGGATGGCTCCTGATCAGAAGACCCAGCTGGTGGAGGCTTTGCAGAGCGTGGAGTGAGTTTGTCGTCTTGTTTGACGTTCCACCTGTTCATTCTGCCCCAGAGCACGTTGTAAACCAGGCTGTGTTTCTTTCATTTGCAGTTATTTTGTAGGAATGTGCGGCGATGGAGCAAATGACTGTGGTGTGAGTATTTGTTTTTGTCCATTTAAAGGCAAGCACACACAAAAGTCCAGCTTACTTTAAATGGGTAGAGACATTGATCAGAACTGCACGGTGCTGTAATGATGCTTAAGACGTGTTCGGAGATCTCTTTCTGTTGTATCTGTTTTACGCATTGATTGTGTTGCATTAATGTGCTGATTTAATGAAGGTTTGCCAATGCGTCTTCAGAGCGATTGATGTCCCCATAACCTGTTTGGTGCCTTTACCCTGGATTGCGTATGAAGTCATTCAGCTCTCTGCTTCTTCTCCACTAGGCCCTGAAGAGAGCTCACAGCGGCATCTCTTTGTCTGAGCTGGAGGCCTCTGTCGCCTCCCCCTTTACCTCCAGAACACCAAACATCTCCTGTGTTCCCAACCTCATCAGGTAATCCTCTGATGCATCAACACACAAAATGAAGATTGAAGTGAGGGCTGTTTAGCCTTCCAGCTTAATAACTTTCTGACATTACCAGTAGAGTGACCCTGCAGAGGACTGGGATGCACAGCTCCCAGCATCTCGGCATCTCTTAGGCGGAAACCGCACTGCTTGCTTTACTTATCAATGCAGTGCTTGCTTTATCAAGCTCTGTGAACATTCATTCATACAGCCGGGTACAGTGGATGTGCTCCCCTGGGACTTGAGCCCATAACCTTCTAAATATGTACATTTCAACTGGTGTTTCACTGTAGGGAAGGACGAGCTGCCCTCATCACCTCCTTCTGTGTGTTCAAGTTCATGGCCCTCTACAGTATTATTCAATACATCAGCGTGACTCTCCTGTACTCAGTGAGTGTGCTATGCCCTGCCCGGCCTGCCCAAAGAGGGTGCCCATTTCACCTGCAAGGTGCTCCATTGCTTCCATGCCCTGAAGGTAGTTGGGCAAAATCTTGACGATTTGGTCTTTGACGTTTCAGGTCCTGAGCAACCTAGGAGACTTCCAGTTCCTTTTTATCGATATTGCCATCATCCTCCTCATTGTCTTCACAAGTGAGTATTAGAAGACATCCTTAGTAAAAACTTTGCCAGGGAGCCCAATGGAACATAAAGGGTGCTGTATGCTAATGATTTCCGGACAAAACTAAATCGAACACATTGGCAAGAACAATGGGTTACATACTTAAAACGATGCTGCCACCTTGTTCGTTCTGCGTCATACCACATCCCTTGAAGGCACAAAATGTTTTTGATGCCGCTGACCTACATACTGAGCACAAATAAACATGTTTTGGAGAGTGAGTCATTTTAAGAGATGACGCGTGCATGAGGGGTGCAAAGTGAAGGGTGAACTGTGACTCGTGTGAGAGATGACCTGAATCTAACTATTTGTGCCATTTTAATAAAGGAGATGACCGCTCTTTTAAAACGGAAGTCGCTCTTTATTTACAGCCACTATTGGTTCAATACTAGCAGTGGCACAGCTAAACAAGCCAACAATTTGCGTGTCACGGTTACAACATTTACTATTTACAGAAATGCATGAATACACATATTGATTTACACTATTGAAACTGAGGTGTGGTGAAAAGCATGCTGGTAACTGCATAATTATTCCTACTGACGAACCCCATGGTGTCATTTTTATTTCTGGCAATAATGGACAGTGGGTGGGATCAGAATAATAAGTTCATCTTGGGTGCCTTACACAAGCAATCGGTAATCACTGCTCATGCTACGTTATGTTGCTAAAACGACATTGGATTTTGTCAATGTCGTCTGAAGTATATGGCCAGCTTTAGTGCAATTAGGCTGAATTTCCGAGCAAGAGATGTTTGCTTTTAGCCGATGATGTTGTCTAGTTTTATTGAGAATCCATGGTTGGTGACACCCTTAAGATGATACTTATCTATGATACCTGGAGTTTTCTGTATCACACATCATAAACGCTGAATTTCCACAAATCTGTTTGTGGTTCCTCCACTTGTGAGCTGATGGCAGCACTATGCTAACCTTTGACCTGAAACCATGAACACTGGCTGCTCTTTGTGCTCGTGTGCTTGCAGTGAGTCTGAACCCGGCTTGGAGGGAGCTGGTTGCCCGCCGCCCCCCATCAGGTCTTATCTCCAGGCCGCTGCTTTTCTCTGTGATGACCCAGATCCTCATATGCCTGGGTTTCCAGGCCCTGTCTTTCTTCTGGGTCCAGCACCAGAGCTGGTATGAGAAGTGGACGCCGTACAGCGAGTGAGTCCCGCCATTACATGCCATACGGTAAAGTACGCATTCTGTATTCGGTACCACTGTACGAGTATATTCTGAATAAATATGACAATAAATTTGAACTTGAATCTTCAGAGGTTTTGGTGGTGATTAGTCTCAGCCAGCTTCTCATTTTCTTTGTTTCTCTCTGTTCTTCAGCGCCTGCAATGCGTCTGATTTTAGCAATATGTCAAATCACAACGACACAGAGATGGATGAGCACAACATCCAGAACTATGAGAACACAACTCTTTTCTACATCTCCTCCTTCCAGTACCTCATTGTTGCTATCGTGTTCTCCAAAGGAAAGCCCTTCAGGCAGCCAAGCTACAAAAACTGTATGTGTTCTTGTTTTACTTGCATTTTCTCCAAATGTGTCTATAAGGTTGTTGCTTCTTGAGTAAATTCAGTAGACAGTGTATTCTTAGTGTCTCTGAATAATGCTGTGTAACCTCATGTGAGGCATGAATGACCTCCTCGTGTTTCTCTCTCTGCAGGGCCCTTCGTGCTGTCAGTTCTCACCCTTTACTCCTTCCTGTCCTTCATCATGCTATATCCAACCTCCGCTATCGACGACTTCCTGCAGGTGAACGTGCAGTCGCAAGTTGACAGAGTGGACTTATGAACGCATTGCCAAGTGGAGTCCTGAGAGTTGTGATTCGAATAAAAGGCATCAATTTTAAGGATTAAAAAAGCTTGTACTGGAAGACTTTATAGTAGATAGATGCTAACAAACTGCACAGACTATTGGGTTCACCCCATGCTCTCCCCTCTTAGATCGTGTGCGTTCCATTTGATTGGCGAATGACAATGCTTTTCATCATTGGGCTCAACGCGACTGTATCCATCCTCATGGAGGTATGTTACTGTGTGACTCCTCTTGTGATTTAATGAATATGACTCCAGTGTAGGTTATGGCCTATTGCTTAGTTTACCCGAATCTTTCAACATAGATACTGAGTCATGGAGCCTAACATGATATTCTACTGCATGATGGTACACTTTTGGATTGGCTGTAAGCTCCTTCTCTTCCCTTCAAGGCTGTCCAGAACGTGTGCATTTTTGACACTGACATCTCCTTAAAAGTAACCTAAAAGAGCCTGGTCACCCCTGCCTGGTTTGCCGTGAAAAACAGCATGGCCTGCCTCAGCACACAGTCTCGCCAGGTTGCTGCTCCTCAGTTAACCGGTTGAACTTCTATCCTAACTTATCGGCACTGGAACCTAAGACCTGACAGGAAAGAACAGCCGCGAGGCGGATGCTTCATAATGCCGCTGTTTGAGTTTCACTACATCTAACAAGGTCATAAGTCCCACAGTTTAAAGTAGCATTCTGAACTCGCCTGGATGCTGAAAGGGCTACGGCTTACTTTGAGTCAAGTAGCTGGAAGGTTGCCCTGTGACTGGTACCAGGCATCTCAGTCCTGGCCACTGCTTTACCTCATCCCCGTAGGGCCCCTAGGTTCCTGTGTGAACTCTGTATGGAAGCTTAAGGCACCATACTTCTAAGCCAAGCTTTCTACATCCAGCACAGACCTGCCATCCCAAAGCAGCATGGCTGTGCGAAACGCAAAGGATGAGACTACCAGGGTGAATCATTTTACAGAAACGTATACAGCTGTTTTGAAAGATTTCTATCAGTTCAGGATCTCAGCTAAAGTGATTTTTTCCTTTGCTTTTATTCCTCTTTGATTTTAATAACCCCTACAAACGTATTCCCAGCTACTATACCAGAGAATCATATCTTGGATCGATTCAGGTAATGAAGGATAAGTTGAGTAAAGATGATCAGTAGCTCTTTTAATTTTTTCCTGCCCAATGCAATGTTCTTTAGATGCTCATCCTTGACATCATCTTATGGAAACTCGTGTTCAGCCGAAACAAGCAGGGCAGCTATGCCGTCACCCCTGCTTCACAGTCACCTCAGGTTGGAAACCTCACACTTCGTTCACTGTAGCTTTCACTTCCTCATGTCCCGCTTCACCCTGCCCTCTTCTCACACCTCCCTCCTTACTGCCTTTGACTTTGCATGTGCATACAGTGATTGCTGTGATCAGTTCACCCCCCTGCCCCACCCTGGGCTCTTGGTGCAGGAGTTCCTTGGCTTTTTGGCTAATCCACTAGCAGCTCCATTTTGTCTGTAGCATAGTACCTCTGCCTTGTAGCTGTGAATGGAGAGCCTTCATCAGATGTGTCTTCATTATATGGTTGTTTAGAGGTCTCATTCTGGGACCACAGTGCCTCTTCCAATCAGCTATAATCAACAGGAATGGGCCTGTGAGTCCTGGTGTTGCTGGGCCTTGCCCCTATGGTGAACAGTCTCAGGGTAGAGGTTGTGGTGAACAGTCTCAGGGTGTAGGGAGAAGTTGGTGGAGGATTCAAAACAAATTCAGCGCATTATTGTCTATAGATAGGCTCTTTTATCATTGTTGTTATTGTTATTACTATTATTTTGTGGGGGTAGGCCTTATATTTACTTAATATTTATTTTTTTATTTATGGGGGGGGGGGGGGTGTAGGTTTCACAACTGTAGGAGGAAGTCCTTTTTTCCCACCCCATGAAACTCTGGCTCATCACTTTTTGAACCATTCTTTTGCTAAGAGCTTTTTCCCTCCACATAAGTTTCACTATTCACATGACAGAAAAATGTGCTGAAATACATTCTCTTTCAATAGTAGATAATTTAGTTGGATAATTTTATAATTTAGTCTTCCCATATGGTCATGTATTACACTAAGCATTCCACGCCGCACTCTGGGATGCAGAAGGGAGAAGGTGAATGAGTTACACACCAGTGAAAATTGGCTGATATCTTGTCATTCTTAACATTGACAGTCGGCCATTGAGTGCTGGGGCTCCAAGTGGCCGTCGTGGCTTTGCTGCCGGAGGAAGCAGGCCCCAAAGGCGCGCTACATGCACCTGGCCCAGGAGCTGCGCGTCGACCCCGACTGGCCCCCCAAACCCAAAACCACCACCGAGGCCAAGACACCCCCAAGTCCTGAGAGCCGAACCTCCCACATCCAGTCCGCCTCCTAGCACTTCCTCTGGCCTATGGGCTGAGATGACCAAAAAGAGACTGAGATAGTGGAATGGTAAGCACTGAACGTAAGCAGTGACCTGTGGAATGCAGAGCCTCTTCAGTTTCTTGCGCTTGCTTTGCAGCCTGCGGCAGAACCACTCCAACTAGCATTAATCTCCCAGGTTATTGCTGCTCTCCTTCATACTGTAAGGTCATGCTTTTTGGGCTCTCAGGCTGGGAACCGTCGTTTCTTATGCTCTTGGGCCTCTTCTCAGGCCGATGCTCAGTTTCACAAAAAATCAAGAATGAAAATGGATTCTGCGGTGGGATTTTTAAGATGATATCAAGACTTCCCACACTGAGAGCTTAAAAATGGTTTTCAGAATTAAAAGTTGGGATCGGCCATGGGAAAAATGACACGTAACCCGAGAACGCACTGTTTAAAAAAAAATTAAAATAAAAGAATCTCAAAAAATGCTTTATGATGCAACAAGCTGCTAAAATGCTGTCAGCTCACATGTTACTCATGGCTCTTAGTTGATACTGAAATCGAGATTATTTTATATATTTCTTCCTGTGGAAGAACATTCTGAAGTATGATAATCAAGAATGACCAGGCATTGTGAACAGAACCCACATTGCGAATGGAACTACGGTCTGTTTTCCTAAGTTCCGACAAAGGCGGTGTGGAATGATGACGCGTGGCAGCCTGCCGCCTCGTGTCATCTGGCGAGCCCAGTAACTACATCCAGCGGAATTCCGGCACCGCATTTCATTTTGTCATTTTCTTTTAAAAATAAATACTTTGCTTTTCAGTGACTAATAATGACACAAATTGACAGATTGACGTAAAGTAATAGCAGAGAACATGGAGGTAGCGGCGATGTTAGGTTTTACCAGAGGACAGGGAGTTGTGCTGGTGTCATTTGCAAAGCACTTCAGGTCAACTTCGGCTGCTTATTCTGTCAGTTTTTACCATTTTTACTGCAATTGTTAATTTCTGACTGGGAGAGAACTCTACCTTGGTGCGTGGTAGTAAAAACCTAGGCCAAGGCTGACAAGCATGTGCAGTGCTTGGCGCAGTTACCTAATGACCAATCAGGGGAGCTTAGACTGAATTGAATTCTTTATCAAATCATGTCCATTTTGTTGCATTTATCAATTATCAAATGTCAGTAATTGTGGGGAAAAACGCAACATAAGACCTGGAAAAAAATGTTTATTAAATGTATTTTTGTTTAGAAGTGGATCTAAAAGGTCTCTCTTTTCATTTTTTTTTCCACAAACTATGTTGTAACACAGAAAAATGTTCTTGATGCACAGGTGAAGAACCAAATCTGAGAAATGTGCTTCAGCTTGTTCTTTTAGTCCTCTCATGTTAATGAGCACCCTGGCTCCCCTCGTTAGGTAAAGCAATAAGACTAGGTGGAAACTCGTGTGCTTTTCCTGCCTGTCAGTAGTACAAGATGTTAGTGGGTTTTGGAAGAAAAAAAATGAAGCTGTCTCTTGTCATTGCGGTTTCTTATACCTTAATTATGTTGTACGATTAAATAGCTTTTGTATATAATTATTGAATTGTATTCACTCTCCATCAGAAGTAGTAAATATTCAAAAACTACTCTACAGTACTTTTTATGTATTTACATTTTCATTAGTCAGTTTAAAAAATTTCATGCAAGATTTTATTACAAAAGCAGTTCACTTTCATTATGTGTACTGAAATCATCACATAACAATTTAATGGAATTCATCTACAGTATTTTATTTTCAAACCAATGAAATCAAGACAAAGTGTTGATTTGGTGGTACAAAAGTTTTGAATTTTGTGTGTATAAGATATCACACAACTATATAGGCTTTGCTGCTAGTACAGTTCAGCTTTGGATCTTGGAGATTTTTATTGAATTTATTGCCTCAGGTAAATGTAAAGAAAACTGCAAACATTGTATTACTTCTGTATATGGATCATTGTAATAAATGCTTTTGGTAACTTTCTCTTTTCCTTCTGGCAGTTCAGAATTGTGCATTATTTTCCAAAATATATGAAATGAATTTGCAAATTTTTCTATGCGTAATTTATTTTTATTTCATTTCCATGGGCTGTATTTATAATTTTGAAAGCTTGATTCCTGTTTATTTACTCTTTTTTAAAAATAAACATTAAGAAAAAAATTGTGGTGTTCATTTTGTGTTATCTTTTTCATTTTAGACATTGTACTTTAAAAACAATAAGCATGTAATTCTGAAATCCTTAAGCAAATTAAAAGCACAGTGTGCATGCTGCAGCACTGGTACTCAAAGTAAAAATGCCATAAAAATCTTGCCAGAAGTAGCTATCCACTCTTTGAAGTGTTGCTAAAAGCTGCTAGATTATGTGATGACATCATGTGATACTCAAACATGTCTAATTTGCATGTGCCACATTGCTGAATGGAATTCTGGGTCTTTATGTACTTTCAGGCAGTGTTGCCAGTTTAACGTCTTTTGATTTAGCTTTTTCACTTTCCATAGTAACTAAAAACCTTATTTAGTGACTATCACACTCAACACAAGGGCTCTTCAAGGATGCGTGCTCAGCCCTCTCCTCTACACACTCTACACTAGAGACTGTGTGGCCACACACAGCTCCAACTCCATCATAAAGTTTGCTGAGGACACTGGTGCTGGGTCTCATCTAAAACGATGAGACAGCCTACAAGGAGGAGAGGTGGATAACCTGACATCGTGGTGCCAGGAGAACTGCCTCCAACTTAACATCAGCAAGACCAAGGAGCTGGTGCTGGACTTCAGAAGGATTAAGGAGCGCTCCTACTTCCCCCTCTACATCAACGGGACTGCAGTGGAGAGAGTGAGCAGCTTCAAATATCTAGGCGTATGCATCACTGAGGACCTGACATGGACACATCCAAGCCCGGTCCAGCAAGGCGAGGCACTGTCTTTACCACCTAAGACAGCTGAGGAAGTTTCGGGTTTCTCCAGTGATTCTTAAGACTTTTTACTCCAGCGCCGTGCAAAATGTCTTGACCCAGAACATCACATCCTGGTACGGAAACAGCTGTGTACGGGACATTAAGGAACTACAGAGAGTTATTCGGGCGGCAGAGCGCTGCACCAGATCTTCTCTACCGTCTTTGCGGGACAATTATACCAGGAGATGCCTGAGCAGAGCAGCCAGGATCATCAGAGACTCGTCTCAGTAGATGTTCTACAGATGTAACACATACTGAGCAGCCAATGGCAATGGGCAGCAGGCAGGCACAGAACCTAGGCTATGAGAGCTATGCAATTACAGAAGTCACTGATGAGAGCTTATACACACAAACTAGTCAATCAGTGAATAGTCAGTTAACAATAATAAAGATAATTCTAAAAAAAATTTAACAAAAAATATGCCATCTATACCTGTGTTCCCCACTCCCACTCACAAAGAAACCAACAACCAAACAAAATTACCAAACAAGGACCTGAATCAGGAAGCTAGGTTCCTTGCTTAGCCAGATAACTTTGAAGCTAAGTAGCAGTAACAATGGATTTTCAATATGACGCTGCTTATCTTCTTATCACGATACATCACCATGATAACTCATGCTACAGAGCAAAACTGCTCCGCAGCAGGTTAGGTATCAGGAACACGGATCTCATTCAGTGCTTGGACCAATTAAAGAGAAGTTTGTTACCTGACGTAACAAATGGACTTTCCCAAACTCTCAAAATTGCATGTCCATGAGAATCCTGTGACTGCGGTAACGTTAGCTGTATATTCGCTATTCAGTCTTTCAGCTGTAAGATCTGTTAACAAGCAAGCCAGGCAGTTTTTAATCACAGACCTTTGATATCCACAAGATACGCACCGATCATTTTTGCCTTTCGAGCCCTTTTGCCATGTGCGCTAAATCGTATTAACTTCTAAGAGTAGCTGCAAAGTGGCTATTTCTGATGCAATGAGATATTGGTTCAGCATTTTGAGTTGCTAGCAACGATTGCACGCCTAACTGGTTTTCCAGTGCAATTTATAATTAACATTTGAATGTTTGTATGTTGATTTCATATTGAATAGCTGCCACTCTCTTACAGTCACTGATGGTGAATGGACACTGAGCAATTATCAAAAAAGATGTATAGATACATCATCTGAAAATCAGATGGCGTGCATTGAACCCCATAGTCCATTAAGGCACACTTTATTGAACATGTCTATCTCATGTATATTTAGTAGTCCATTTACTGTACCCTTTCCACTTTCAATGGTGCAGTGTGTGTGTATGTGTTATGCATAAGGTGGGATAGTAGGCTGTGCTTACAATGTGTTGTAATGTATCTTGTGCAGTAAGCTAGTGAGCTGCTGCATGTTGTAGCATGTCGTTGGTATGCATGTGACATTCGTCCCTTAGCCTCTGCTGCTGGCCAACCCCGGTTCTGGGAAAAGGAGGCTGAGTGTATGCCTTCTGAGTGTAAGTCTTCTGATGCCAATACATAGCTTCTCCCTCACCAAGACCCCCACTGTGCCTCTTTGTGGCAGCCCATGGTGTCTGACAGAACCGGCAGCTATCGATCATCTTGGGCCAATCTCTTACCACGGGAAACCACCCTCTCTCAGCCAATATGTGCTATCGACGAATGCACACCGCCTTTGGCACTATAAAAAATCTCATTGCACTGGTCTCGACTCTCACTCCTTTGGAAGGAATTAGAGAAATTTGACTGTCCAGCTAAATTGTTAACATCGTTAGAGCATTTCGTGCTGAATCATGTGCCCATCAGAACTCAAGAGTCAGACCTTTTCCCTGTGCGAACAAGAGAATACTGAATAACAAAAAAGCATTATGAATACAAATTTTAAAAAACTAAGAATGATTATGAAAACCACAAAGCACATTTCATTGACAATCAAACTGTATGTATGAAATTCTTGAAAGAAACCGTCCCAGAGCTTACTGATGCGGGACCTAATGCTCCTGCTGGTGCGGGACCTAAGGCTCTTAGCACCTCCCTGATGGAAGGAGGGTAAACAGTCCAGGGTTGGGGTGCAAGGCGTCTTTGGTGATGATACGAGCCTATCGCCTGCACCGTGTATGCTGCAGGTTAGTGATAGTTGGCAGCGGGATGCCGATGATGTACGGGGCACAATCTGTTGCATGGCCTTCCTGTCAGCTATGGAGCAATTCTCATACCACACTGTGGTATGGTGCTCATTTTAATTGAAACAATACTTTTTTAAATGAGATGTTGTGTAGCCTAATTAATTGTTCCCATGCCAGATGTCACTTGAATCTAGCCTAATGGTAATTTATTTGTATTTACCAATATTATTGTATATGCTATTGTGTTATGTTATTGTGAAATATTTATATGATTTATTTTTGTGTTTTGTGGATTGTACTTAATGTATAATAAATATAAAAATATTCATTTTGTTACATGTTTGGGTTTCTGAACACATGTAAAACTGTGTATGGCTATTTAGTGGTGTGTGACTTAAACAGCCCTCCAGAGCATGGAGTGAAAAATGGAATTAAAAGCGGTTTAAAACTAGCCTGTTGCAGAATGCACGTTAGTGTCATTTATACGCAGTACATCAAAATTTTGGTGTTTCTCCACCCAAAATGCATATTACATGTACACCATAGGCTGTGCGCTGATGGTAGAATATGTTTAGGCCTAAGAGAAAAATGCACGCAGCTATGAACTTTTTTGACCTGGGGGAATAGACCCCATAATCGAGAAGCAGAGGCATCTTAGTGACGCTTAAGGGATTCATGCTGCCCCCTACTCTGGAGCACTGGTACATGCCCTTGTTATTGTTTTTCCATTGACGTTTCACTAGCTGCCTTAAAAAGGGGAGAAATGCATGACTGGCCATCCTTTCTGTCTGTATGGCTGCTAAACGGAGCTTCTGAAACCAATTTGTGAACGACAATCTTCCACTTGTCCAATAGGAGGAATTCCGCAGGATTTGTATGCTGTGTGCTATATCTGTATCTTTGTGACATAACACTTCTGGCCATGTTAATCATTCACCAGTTGATACTTCTACTGTGTCACAAACCGGAATGTATATAATTCCGAACAGTATCATTGAGCACAGATGTGACTACAAATGGCTGTTGTTAGAAGTGGTAAATTGGCAATAAGAATTTAATTGGAAGAAATAACTACATTATTAACCAGCAGTCTAGATGTATTTTCAGTTAATGAGTATTAATTGCATTATATCTTAGGAGAAAATGTCACGATCACTTTTAATTTCGATCGGAACGAAAGTTTGCCTTAATCTGAGTTTCTGTTTCAGATCGGCAGACATTCGTGTAGGGACCAACTTTGAGGAAGTATCCCTCTGTCACCGCTTTCTCGCCGTGTCCTTGTTAGCTAGTCCTAGCCTGCTGATTGTATCATATGTAAAAAAATGAAATAAAGTGTATTTAAAAAAATAAAACTGTTATTTACATTTATCCCTCCCCCTCTTTGCTCATAGCATTATGCTACGTGCTGCAAATTCTGTCGCCTGGTAAGTGATTGGTTTATAGATATTAACATTATCAAGGTAGTTAGCTGCTTAGTCGGGTAGCGAATGGTTTTCCATGAGGGCGACTGTATGCAATGTGTTGATATCAGGTAGTGGGAATGAAGACAGTAATGTCAGCGACGTTCAGAGGGAACCATCAATTACAAATGCGACTAAAAGGCAGTGTAAACTTAATTGCACAATTATCTGAACTTTAAAACCATATTTACTTTGACAAGTTACTGTATCGATGGCTTTGGTGCTGGAGTCTAAGTACTAATTTACTAATTAGCTTGCTTTTAAGTAGGGTTATTACTGGGGATCCCTGCCATCCTGACGTGTTAATGTCAAGCCGGGCAGCTACAGCTTTTGACGACCTGTTTATAATAGATTTTTGCATTTTTTCTGTCAACTATAACCTATACATTTGAAATGACCCTTTAGTTATTTCAGAGGTAAAGTGTCAGTTTTCACCAGAATATTACAAACATTTAAAAATGCAGAAAAAGCAGAGTTTTAGCTCATTTGTTTATATTTCCTTAATACTGAAGCATTTGTCTGTCTGCACAGTGTGGCGTGTCGGAAACTGGTGTCCTCCAGAATGAGAGTAAGAGTATCTCTGCAGAAGCCTCACCCCAGGTCCAGTGCCCCCCACCACCTGTTCTCCTGGACTGGCAGTACACAGCACCCTCCTCACTGCCTGGCGGTCAGGCATTTCACCAACCTGTCACGGCCACCTCTGCGTTCCTCCCGTATTCGACACGGGGGACACAGTTTCCAGCAGTACCGTTCCTTTTGGGTCACCCGGCTGGTCACAAGATTCCTCAAGCTTCGGTACATCCTGCTGGGTTCTGCTGTGGGAGGAGGGTACACCGCAAAAAAGGTAAGACGGGTGACTGCCACCCACCATCAAATCATTGTAGAAAATGTTTCTCATAATGCATGTTCTCAATTGCATAATGTATATCTAGTATATTACTCAAGATGCAGGTTCTTTGAGGCATTGTTTATAAGGAGTATATTACTCATAACGCAGGTTCTCTGAGGCATACAGTATATAAACCATATTACTACTCATGCAGGTTCTGTGAGGAATAGTGTATATAGACTATATTACTCATAATGCAGGTTCTCTGAGGCATAGTGTATATAGACTATATTACTCATAATG
>JAODLD010000038.1:10839342-10849976 GCA_026781065.1 Mormyrops boulengeri
GGTATTCTGAAGCATAGTGTATATAGACTATGTTACTTATAATGCAGGTTCTCTGAGACATAGTGTATATAGACTATGTTACTTATAATGCAGGTTCTCTGAGGCATAGTGTATATAGACTATATTACTCAAAATGCAGGTTCTCCGAGGCATAGTGTATATAGACTATATTACTCAAAATGCAGGTTCTCTTTCTCTGAGGCATTTTGTATAAAGAGTATACACTCGTATTACTCATGATACAGGTTTTCTGGGACATAGTGCTTATAAAAATATTTACTGTTAATCATGTCTGTTTTATAAAAGTAATCTTTAAATGCCTGTATATGTAAGTGTAAATTAAGGAATTTAGTCTGTGGAATTATGTGTAGTGAATTCCTTTACGTTTCAGACCTACGATGAATGGAAAGACCTCCTGCCTGATTTCAGTGAATACACATCGATAGTGCCAGATTTCTTCTGGGAGCTCAGTGAACATATTGACCTGGGTGCGTGTTTGATGTCGAATATGTAGAATATGTCTTCTTTAAAGATGGCATTGTGTTGCCTTTTTTCATATGACACATTTAATTCATGTGTAAGTGCTGTTAACATGAGGCTTTGTGATCTTTTCAGTTAGCAGTCTCTGCTTAAACTAGTGTAAATTCAGGGGTACTGAAGAAAATGAGACCCGCTCGTCATAGTCCTTGTCAGCAGGTCCCGGACTTTAAGGCTACCCATATAAAGAGTTTATGAATGGTTTATAATCTGGTTATTAATTAGGTTGTAACACTTTGTCAATTATTAATAGACAATTTTAAACAAGTTATAACACAGTTTTCTTTTTTATTTACTACCATTTACAAGTGGCAAAATGGAGCCTTATTGTAAAGTGGTACCCGCTTTTTTCTTTTACCAATGAAGAAAAGATTGTCAGTGCTCTCCCTGATGCTGAAGAGCTAGCAAAGCTGCTGCCTGATTTGGAGAAGATCAGCGAGAACTTCACCTTCCTTAGGACCCTCATCTCCAATGGTTTGTACATCAGCTGACGTCAGCTGCCTGCTTGTGTCATGGTGTTTGTGCGCCTGTTTGAAGCTTTTGAGCCAGAATGTTCCCAGAAAGTGGTGAGATTTAACATGTAGGTTTCTGGCTGATTTTTACCAATGGCGGATTATTTAGATTAATCATTAAATTAGTCAGGAGAGGCTAGGCTTGGATTCTCAGTGTGGGAGGTTATTGTGTGTTGCTGATCGTTCATCGCGAATGACATTTCTTTCTCAAAACATTACATTTTTCTCCTGTGAATGATATGCAGTAATTCTCTCACGAAGATGATTTAAATTAGTGAGAGAACTGGTGTCTGAATCTGATGGTGGGTGGATTGATCAAACTGTCAATCACAGGATTTGATTACTTTGTATTGGTTATTGAATTGGTTTCTCTTGGGTTGAACCAAATCAGTGATTGACATTACAGTTTAATCCAGAGTAATATGTATTTTTAAGCCTTGTTTTAACTTTTGCTTTAAACATAATTTGCCTTTAATTGATTATGAAGCATTTTTGCTTTTAATATTAAATGTCCGGATATTTGCTACTTTAGTTTAATCATCTAAAATGGATTTAGATCAGGGGTCTCCAACTATTGTCCAGAAGGTTTTCTATCCAACCTGGCTTCTGATGAGCCTCACCATTTCTTAGGTATATACCAGGAACAGGTGTGGCTCATCAGAAGCCAGGTAGAATAGAAAACCTACTGGAGAGTAGCTCTCAAGGACTGGAGTTGGAGACCCCTGATAGATTATTTTAGTTTTGTATCACAACCTGCAAATGCTGTGTATGTGTTAATTGTGACACCTTCACATATATCTTGCTTTGTGCTTCTTTACTGTCATAAAGAGACTAGTTAAAGTGGGTTTTCAAGGTCTGATGAAGAAAGAATTATACAGGATGCTAACATACACAACACTGTAGCAAAGAAGAGCCATACTTTCCTGAGGTTTTATTGGTAGTAGTGTGGCTTTTAATAATTAAAGATCTTCTGACAAGTTACAGTTCTGTTTTTATAAAGATTGCAAATGAGGGTCCAGTTATAGCAAGGGTACGGATTAATGCTCTGCCCTCTACTGGTTAAAGTAATGGGTGCTACATACTCACTTTATTGCATTTTGTGTTACTTGTGGGGGTTGTGAGCTAATGTATGAAATAAATGGTAGAATTTTAATCTTCAGGGCCCCAATGAAATAATGACCTTTCACTAATGTCACAAACAAAGTGTAAAAATTCATCAGCTTGTGGTAAGAATTTACATATCCTTGAGGTCCACTGGAGCTATGAACCACTCTCAAGGAACATTCTGAAATGGCTCAATGCTGCTGTAATTATGTATACATACATTTTCCTGTTTCCATCTTTTGATGATTTCTTTTCTCCACCCCCTGCCCCCCCACCCCTTGCGTACTTTTTACAGGTGTTATTGTCAGTAATGAAGTCAAAGGAGCTTCTGGTCTGCGTCTGTTGTTAGGTGTGTGTGATGCCACTTCCTGGCACAGTTTCCAAGGCCACTTCCTGTGAAGCCACTGCTGATTGGTTGCTGCTGCTCAGTAGGGCGTGGTCACCTTGCTAGTAGTGGCCACCAAACCAAATAGTCCATTGTTAGTAGAACACATCACCTTTGACAAGCCTTGCTGGTTAGCTGCTTGGCTAGAGCACAGCACAGTCATCTTGCACCTTGACTGCGGTGATGTCTGTTAAAGTTAAGTCAAACTTCAATATTAATTGGTGCCTTAAAAATAGGGTATGTTGAATCTTCTGACATCAGTAATGAGTTTAAGTCATGCTACATACTGCACTTAACAACAGATACCTGCTCTAGCTGGCCCATCTAAAATGCATTTGTTTGCTATCTTTTCATTAACAGATCTATTTTCTGTATCCCTTCTCCTTCAGGCTGAAGGTGCGCTGGTCTCCTTTGACTTCCTAAGCATTTTGCTCTTACCTTAACATTGGATGTTCACTATAGTTTTGGTGGTTAAAAGTTTGGGAAATAAAACTTTGTTGATTTTTGATTTTTTCCATATGTGAAGATCAGTGCTTCTTGGGACCCAGTATGTATGCTGGTCAGTTCAGTCTCAGTTTACAAGTGACCAAAATATTGATCTAATCCATCATGCAATTTAAATCCTGTTACTACAGTTTTTAAACTTAAAATATGTGTGGATAAATAAAATGCATTATTTGATAATTTGCAACCCAATCACCTAAATACCACTTAATTATATTTAAATTTATTTTTTAATTACTAAAATTCTTTATTGTTGTGAAGAATTCATTCTGGGTTAATAAAATAGATCCTGTATTTTAAGGAGGAATAACCTTTAGAATCATTTTCTGGTTATCATTATTCGTAATAATTTGAAACAGTTGGAAAGTCATGCACAAATAAAGATTTGGCATTGTCCTTGACATGGTTTTAATTGTGCGATCCATTAAATAAATTGGAAGTTTGGTCAATGCAAACTAATGAAGAACTGGCTTGGTGCCATAGGTGGTTCTAGACCAGCGATTGTCAACCCATGAATTGCGCGAGTTCTGAAAGGGTCATGAGACAGAGTTGGAAATGTAAGCATTTTAAAACCAGCAAGCTCCTATGCTGATCCGCGATCAGATTTCCCAGCTCCAGTCCTAGAATTAACCCATATTTACGGGTCTTGGGTCTGCAACTGCTTAGCACAATACTAGTGAACACTCAACTAATTCAACAAGCCAAACCACAGATGCTTAATTTAAAATTCACTGGAGTGTCCAATCAGATTTGTGTGATAGGCATCGATTGGTGTAAAATGCAGAGTGCACTGTGTGCTTGATTATAGCATTCATTTAAACCTATACTTGATATGGTGTTGCAACTCAGTAAGCATGGTAAAAATTGGGTCGTGGTGCAAAAAAGGTTGAGAACCTCTGTTCTAGACCCTATTTAGAACAGCGTCCCATATTCAAGGGTGAAATCCTAGTGTTGCACCTGCTTGGTATAGATACCAAATCTATGGATAAAACGTACTTACCTGACAACACAGTCTGGTTGCTACTGGATTTTTGTGTAGCAGATTTTTTACTGAAGTGAAACTAAATAGCAAGTGCCTTCAGCTTGTCCAATGAAGTAGCAAAGTTTTATCTCATGACTTTTCCACACTTTAAAGTTGTGCTGCTTCTTTACTTGAATGGAGGACCTTTTGTGTATAGATCTGCGAGAACAATGGCTTTGTCAAATCATAGTTTTAATGTTCTGTCTCCCTGAACCCCCTCTCACAGAATCTGCAGGGGACCCCGCATTTAAAGCTGCAGGTGGCCCATCTGCAGACAGCAGTGACAGGCACTTTAAGAAGGTAAGGTATCATGCAGAATGGCTTCACTATCCATTCTTCTAGAAACTAGCTTTCTGTTACCCCAGGGACTGCCTGTGCACTTCCCTGTGTCACTGTAACAATGAGTTAGCAAGTTTGTGATTATGCTTTGATAGTTTTTCTGAATCCTTGCTGCCCTCTTGGTGAATGTATAACATAGTGCAAGTAAGAGGCACACTTTCCATAATGTCTCTCTCGTCATCTTGTCGTCTTTCACATGCCCGTTGTGAATGTGTACCACTTCCTGTGGGAATCCGCCATTGAGGTGAGGGCTTTCCTGTCTGCTCGAGCCCTGTAACCTGTTTAGGTGGCATGGAGCAGGAGAGCAGACCCCCAGCTTGTCAGCTGAGGCTCCAGCCTTTATCCTGATCCGCAGCTCATTCCCCCCTCGCCTCTCAGTTCTTACACCCTCCAATGCGTCCTTTTGCTCTCCAGTAGCTTCACATCTGATGTTTCATTGCTTTTCTTCCTCAGCAGTCCCACATGGTTTCAGGCCCTTCTGACCTTGTCTTCAGCCCTTCTCCTGATGTTTGTTAACCTGGTACATACCATTAACTAACCTGACCTGCGTTTCATAAGTCTTTTGTTACCTGTGGGAGTTTACTTATAAATGCACCATTTTAAAGGGGATTGACAGTTGGTTCCATGTTTTGAAATGATGTCTGTTTAAAGCTCGCCGGCTTCTCCCTGGGTTAGGGTTCGAATGGATTTCCAGGGTCAGGGTTGGAGGTGTGTACACTAGGCCACCTCGTCCTTGGATTGTCCTTCTCATGGTTTCACGCCTGTCTCTGCACCTCCCTCCCCCCCCCCACCCCCGCGATGCCCCGGTGTAGGATCTGCTCAGGGAGCTTGCTCTCATTCAGCGGCAGATCCAGCAGCATGAGGAGGAGACGCGCAGGACCGTACCTGATAGCGACCGCCCCAACCCCCTGCCGCACAAGCGCAAGGTGAAGCGACACCACCCTCGGCAAACCAAATTCACCCCCAGAATCCCTCCGCCTGAGACACGACCCTCTGCGTTATGCAAATATGCCAGGCTGAGGCCTCCTGAGATTTTTCTGTTTCTGTTTTGTCTGGTCTGGGAGTCAGTGGAAGAGAAATCCCCCCCCACTGCCCACCTGCCGTTTCCCTTCCCTTCTCCATTTATCCTCTACACTTCATGCATACTCAGTTATGACGGTATTCCAGTCAACTTCCCTGAGGCTATCGGTACTGATCTGACACTCCCGCCAGCTCCTCCCCTTTCTTTCCAAACTCTAGTTGGTGTGAAGGTGGCTTTAAGACCCAGGGGTGCTCTGATCTGCCGTTCAGCCCAGCTCTGTGAAAGCATGTTTTTTTTTAGCTTTCCTCCTAACAGCATGGCATGTCCAGGAAACAATCTGAGTTTGTTTACTGATCCAAACCAGAAATGCATCCCCAGGCCTTCTGAGATGATCTTTCTGCTTATGATTTGCCTGGTCTGGGAGGACACCAAGGCAGACATCCCACTTTAGGCAAACTGATTTGTCTTGGGAGGCTGACAAGGTATTAACTTGAGACCCCCCACTCAAAAAAATTTTGTGGGAAATACCAGAATAGTGTTGCTTTTTAAGATATCTTAAAAACACCAGTGTAAGGTCTGGATGATAGTAAACATTCAACCGCCCAAGCCAAGCTGGCTGGTTGGAGAGGCGGTAGTAAAATTTACTATGTGGGGAGAGGGGTGCTGGTGGTAGTGATGAACAAAATGACACTTCATGAACCACTTGCTGTATTTTCTTGACCCCACTAGATGGTGCTCTCTGTTCAAAAAAAGAACACAAAGCATGCCCCAAAGTAATCCAAGAGCACAATCTGGGGACAAAAAAATACAGCAAATGATTCATGAAGCGTCATTTTGTCCATCACTAGCGGGCAGTGATATTTTACTGCCACTGAACGTAATGATACGACAGATTTCCAGGGTATTCTCAGCTATCAGGGAGCTGCTGTTGAATTTCAGGAGAGGTGGGATGTCTGTCCTCTGGCCTGTCTGCTGTGGGTTTCTTCTTGTTCTGTCGTACTTACTGTGTGACTCCACAGGTATGGAGTGGGGGTGCCATATTTTGTAAAATCGATACACTGTGGTTTTAATCAGATCTTTTGCAGAGTATGTTTCTAATATGACCGGCTGCTGATTTTTCGAACAAAGACTGATTGCCTTGTTTTTCCTTCTACCTCAATCACTGTTTTCTCTAGCCCCATGAACATATCCTGTTCCTTGGGTCTTGAATTTCTGTGGTCTTCCTCCTTGGTAAGGTTTCACTATTTCGTCTGTGTAAACTGGCTATAAACTTTGTTTTACAGGCCTCAGATAAAGAAAAGATAGACCAGCTTCAGGAGGAGCTTGTCCGGACTCAGGTACTAACCTCAATTATTTCTCTTCTTCTTACGGCCCCTGTAAAGGAAGTACCCAGTGTGTCGTGGTACTGCACAGATGGGAAGGAAGTACCCAGTGTGCCATGGTACTGCACAGACAGGAAAGAAGCATATCTATGCAGTATGTCTATGCAGCCTTTTTTACAGTGTATCCATGTATAAAGCTTGGTGTTTGCTCAACTCATTGCAGTTTAGTGCACCTTTCCCTTCCCTTTAGGTCAGTTTCTGCCCCCTATTCGGAGTTGTGTTTTATTGCAACCGAAATCTCAGTATTTGGAGGGTAAATCACAATCCAGGCTGCAGGTTCCAATCGTGCTCTAATTTTGTCTTATGCCTGGGATGATCTCACATGCAGATCAAGTATCAGCGCATGCTGGAACGTCTGGAGAAGGAGAACAAGGAGCTAAGGAAGGTGGTGCTTCAGAAAGATGACAAGGGCATTCATCAGAGGAAGGTCAAGGTGAGGCTGGTTACCATGCTCCATTTCACCAGCTGCTAGTGGACAAACACGCTTCACAGGGTGATACTGTACCAGGCTCACTGTTTAATGTTGCTCTTAATGCTTATCCAATCAAATTTAAGCATATTGGTCAGCAGTTTAATTCATCAGGTCAGTTTATACCTTTTGCCTCTTCATACGTATATGAATGGGAGCCTACCTCTTAAGCACTGATTCAAGATCAGTGTGTGAAAATTAGTCTTATTGCAGGGTAAGAAAAAGTCCCAGAAAAGCAGGCCCCCTTGCTTTTCAAACATCTGAAGCATAGACGAGCCTCGGCGCCAAAACTTGCAGTCAGAATCCGAGGAGTTAAAAGGTTAGGTTTGTCAGCTGTGCCTGTCTCTCCTCCCCAGAAGTCACTCATCGACATGTACTCTGAGGTTCTGGACATCCTGTCCGACTACGACTCCAACTACAACACCCAGGACCACCTACCTCGGGTACGCTGAGCCGTTGTGTGCTTCTCCTTCTGCTGCGTGGTGGACGTCTAGACCAGCTTGATAATCAAAGGAGCTGCCTGTGCAACTAAACTAGAAAAGTTTCTGGTCCATTAAACTATCCCAATAACTACCTGCTCATTATGCTTACGCAATTGTCTGTATTTTCTTGCTTAATCGCTGTCTGATCTGCGGTTGCCCTTTGACCTGAACCAGCCCGAGCTTAAAGACAAGCGCACACTTTTCCCTATGTCATTGTACGCTTTCTCCTCTAGGTGGTAGTGGTGGGGGACCAGAGTGCAGGCAAGACTAGCGTCTTGGAGATGATTGCCCAGGCCAGGATCTTCCCACGGGGCTCGGGAGAGATGATGACTCGCTCTCCAGTGAAGGTGAATGCCTGTGAATTCTCTATGGTTCTTACTTCAGCATCTTTGTCTTTTTTCTGCAGCTTGTATCTTTGGTGAGCCATTATCTTTGGTAGATTTCATTTGGTGGTGAATCATGACTACTTTTGATCTTAACTGGAAGAGTGTGGTTCTTGTTGAGAATGTGTCATCTCTTTCCCTCAGGTGACATTGAGTGAAGGTCCTCACCATGTTGCCATGTTCAAGGACAGCTCACGGGAATTTGACCTGAGCAAAGAGCAAGACGTGAGACCCTTTAAAAATGGCCACCCTGACGTGTTTGTATTCGGCTGAGCTCTGTGATAGTGGGTGCCTGCTGACCGCGTGTGATCTCCCCTCTCCATGCAGCTGGCTGCCCTGCGTCATGAGATCGAGCTGCGAATGAAGAAGAGCGTGAGGGAAGGCCAGACCGTCAGCCCTGAGGTGAGGACGGTCCCCGTGTGACAGGAGGGGCTCGACCCCATGTGATTGGTGAGGGCGACGTTGCATGATTGGTGAGGAACTGGATCTATATGATTTGTGAGGATCTGGCCCCATGTGACTAGTGAGGGCTGGGCCTTGTGAGATATTTGAGGGCTGGGCCCTTGTGACGCGTGACGGCTGGACCCTGTTTGATTGGTGAGTGGAGGGATGTGTAATTGGTGAGGGCTGGACCCTGTGTTACTGGGGTGAGGAGGGCTGTGTGATTGGTGTGGGCTGGGCCCCGTATGATTGGCGAGAGCGGGGCCCCATGTGTTTCGTGAGGGCTGGGTCCTCTGTGATTGGTGAGGGCTGGACCCTGTGTGACTGGTGAGAGGAGGGCTGTGTGATTGGTGAGAGTGGGACCCCATGTGATTGGTGAGAGCGAGGCCCCATGTGATTGGTGAGGGCTGGACCCTGTGTGATTGGTGAGAGGAGGGCTCTGTGTGATTGGTGAGAGCGAGGCCCCATGTGATTGGTGAGGGCTGTACCCTGTGTGACTGGTGAGAGGAGGGCTTTAGGATTGGTAAGAACTGGACTCTGTGTGACTGGTGAGCAGAGGGCTGTGTGATTGGTTAGAACTGGACCCTGTGTGACTGGTGAGAGAAGGGCTGGGTGATTGGTGAGGGCTGGACCCTGTATGTCTCATGCCCTCTGGTAGCCACCTATCTTCTCTGCATTATAACATTATTATGCTGTTCATTACTGTTAAATGCATAGTCTGTTATTAAGTACTACGTAATGTATATTATTACTAATTACTTTTTATTTAGCACAGTATTACAGTTTATTAGTTACACAGTAAATTGTCATTTATTACACCGTAATGTAGTGAAGCACAATAAGCACTGAAAGCTTGTAGTTACAGAATATTGCAGAAGGCCGCTTTCCCAGCTGGCAGAGCTGTGCACTGACTGACTGTCTTCTGCTCAGACCATCTCCCTGAGTGTGAAGGGCCCAGGAATCCAGAGGATGGTTCTGGTGGACCTGCCAGGTGTCATCAGTGTGAGCTGAGCCCGTTGTCCCTTCAATGCGATTCAAACACACTCACTCAAGCAGTGGTGAAAACAAGAACTTAAGAGCAAGTTACTAGTCATTTGATCCATTTTCTAAATCCAGTCACCACTATCTAATAATCTTTCCTCTACGGCCAGAAGTAATATTGAAGTAACACAACCTTGTTAGAAGAATCGTACACAGCCATATGATTGATAAGCCAGTTCATCAAAGAGGTGCGTGTACTGTAACATATCCTCTGGGCAGAACCATGTGTTGCTGGAGTCAGATGGAGAACAACCATGGAAAGTAGGCAGTGCCTTTGGGGTGAGGGGAGGGGCTCCATTGTACAGAGGCGCTGGGCTGTGGAGGGGGCTTTAGCTGGGGGTGCACACTAGGCTCTGGGCACACTTTCGTGAGAGTGGGACAGTAGGTTACCTGTGAGTACGTATTTGAATAAAGATACCATTTTAAGGCTAGGGAGGGATATCTGACGCCCGCCTGTGCCTGTTCGTAGACTGTGACTGCGGGTATGGCCGCTGACACCAAGGAGACCATCTTCAGCATCAGCAAGGCCTACATGCAGAACCCCAACGCAATCATCCTATGTATCCAAGGTGAGCTGGGCTTTGCTTTCCTGCTGGCCAGCCTAGCAGGAAGGCTTTCGTAAAGACACCTTCCTTCCCTCCCCCACAGCCTCTGCGATGTCTACATCATTTTCTAGAAGCCTCCTATTTCAGTTTAGCATTCTGTAGGGGGTCCTGTGAGGTGCCATTCGACCCTGAATGTTCCAAGGCAGGTGTAAGACTGGGCTGGTGAGCGGTGTGGGGAGGTGTGGGTGATGCTGGCCGGTGAGCGGTGTGGGGAGGTGCGGGTGATGCTGGCCGGTGAGCGGTGTGGGGAGGTGCGGGAATTTCTGGCCGGTGAGCGGTGTGGGGAGGTGCGGGTGATGCTGGCCGGTGAGCGGCGTGGGGAGGTGCGGGTGATGCTGGCCGGTGAGGGGCGTGTGGGGGTTCTCGATATCCTCTCCGGTGAGGCTCGGTTGATGCAGAGCGTAAAAA
>JAODLD010000038.1:10850076-10860307 GCA_026781065.1 Mormyrops boulengeri
ATGCTGGCCGGTGAGCGGCGTGGGGAGGTGCGGGTGATGCTGGCCGGTGAGCGGCGTGGGGAGGTGCGGGTGATGCTTGCCGGTGAGCGGCGTGGGGAGGTGTGGGTGATGCTGGCCGGTGAAGAGAGTGAAAGAGTTCTCCATATCCTCTCCTAGATGGCTCAGTTGATGCCGAGCGTAGCATTGTCACAGACCTGGTCAGCCAAATGGACCCTCAGGGGAAGCGGACCATCTTTGTTCTCACCAAAGTGGACCTAGCTGAGAAGAACCTGGCCAGTCCCAGTAGGGTGAGTGCCCGTCCAGTTTTTTCTGTTTGACTATCTCTGTTTTGGCCACAAGGGGGTGCAGTTTGGCCACTCTAGACAACGGCTCATACAGTAAAATCTTCTGTAGAACTTGTTAGATTTCCTAAAATCAGGGGACAAATCAGGGGTAATTTACTACAAATGGCTGCATATATAAAATAAACTATTGAATATGATATTGTTATTTTCTTTTGTACAGATTCAGCAGATAGTAGAAGGAAAGCTGTTCCCCATGAAGGCGCTGGGCTACTTTGCTGTGGTGACTGGAAAAGGCAAGCCCTTTCTGGTAATGTGAGTGAGGGAGAGTGAAGATGGGTGCCCTTCATCTCTCACCTGTGCCTTTTCAGGCAGCAGCAACGAGAACATCGACGCCATCAAGGATTACGAAGAGGAGTTCTTCCAGAAATCCAGTCTGCTGAAGTACGTCTCTGTGTGTTTGGGGCATGGTTACTTTAGCTAGGGTGTGAACCCCAGGGCGTATGACGTCCCTGTGGTATGATTTTTAGCATTTTAGTGCTTTTAGTATTTTAGTGATTAGGATCGGGGGCTCCACAGAAGTTCTGTGCAGCATCGCCAGCTGTCGCTCGCGATCCGTGACACATCAGAATCGTCGCTGACCAATGTGCCTCGGATCTCTCCAGGAAGGGAATGCTGAAGGCTCATCAGGTGACCACCAAGAACCTGAGCCTGGCCGTGTCAGACTGCTTCTGGAAGATGGTGCGCGAGTCTGTGGAGCAGCAGGCAGATTCTTTCAAAGGTTGGATAATTAGAGAGCCAGTTTGTTTGGAGCAGTTTGAGTGAAGAACCTTTATCCAGGGGTACAACAGCAGTGTCTTAAGGTTACAAGTTTGTATCCTTAGCAGCTCTCTCGCATAGTGCCATCTACTGGCCTGAGTATATAAGGTCCTCCTTGCGCAAAATGCACTTCATTTTTATAAGGGCAGTGAAGAAGGTATTAGATACAGTAAGAAAACAGAAAGTGCTGCAAATAGTTCTAAAGTTAATGTAATGTGTGGACAGGCCATGTTTAGGTCACTGTCCTTGTACTTTCTGAGAGAAATGGCTTATGTTTATCTTAGTCAGGGTCACACGGGCCCAGGACCCCCTACCAGGCAGCACTCCCAGGCAGGCACACGCAGTCTTGCTCTGGGGGCTCCAGTCAGAGACACCAATGAAGCTAACTGCAGATTTTGGGACTATGGGAGAGAACATGGAGGAAACCCACTCGGCCTAGGAACAAAATGCAAACCGCACAGAGCAGAGGTGGGATTTAAACCCACTACCCCAGTGGTGTGAGCCAGCAGTACTGATTTTAAATCGTGGCTTCTGGGCTTAGTAGCTACTCTGTTGTTAGCACCTCTCAGGACAGATCGACTCCCCCTGACCTGGTATGTGTGAAGCTGCTCTGTGTCCATGTCCCACCTGTGTACAGCCCTCCCATCCCAGTATCCCAGCGCACGTCCCACCGCAGCCAGTGCCCAGTCCTCGGCCAATTAGGGGGTGCTGGAGCATCACACATGCAGGGGAGTGGGCAGATTGATTAGGTGCCAGGCCTGTCTCCCCTGCCCATTGTGTTGCTTATAGATTTTCGGCCTGTCGGGGCGTGCGAAAGGCCCTGAGGGGTGGGTAGCTCAGCAATTACGACGTCTTCCATTGTGTGAGAAGAGATGGGGCCATCACACAAGGGACTATAGATCCCTGCACACTGAGAAATGGCGGGAAAGCGATTAGGGCAGCCAGCTCCAGCAAGGATGTTCCCAGACTGGTGTTCCCTGCGTGCCTGGTGCCCATGCCTTAGTTAGGAAGATATTAAAGGTATTCCGTCCTGGACTGGAACAGAACATTCTGCTTTGTGTGAGGGTTAAGACAGAAGCACACTTAACACAGGTAACACTTTGCACCTGAGACGTTGAGTGGTTCTCTCCTGCTGGGCATCCGTACATACGGGAAACTGCAAGCTGTATGGGAAGATAGCGTGAAGACCACCTCCACCGGCTGCTAATAAAGCCGTCTGCAGGCTAGACGCCGTGAGGGAGCATATTGATCGCTGTATGGATCCGTCTGTTGACAATATGTTGATTTCTCACCTCCTCATCCCGCTTTTTCTTCCCATTGTGATTTAGCGTCCCGCTTTAATCTGGAGACTGAGTGGAAGAACAATTACCCCCGCCTGCGGGAGCTGGACAGGGTAAGAGCAGGGGGGCATGGGCGGCATCAAGCTAATGTCTGAATACATACTGTATGTGTGCAGTGATGCTCAGGCCAGGAGGAGCTGGGCTGCTGGGTTAGACCCCAGTACTGTGAGGGACCCAAACAGCACATCACCTCCCAGGCAGGTCAGGCATTGAAAATAGGGGTGAATGGTGAGTTAACCACTGTTCATATGTATTCATATTTACTGTATGCCACTGGGAAGCAGATAGAACTTTCTGGAAGAGCAGCGTCTGTACGGCTGCCGGGCATCGCGATCAGTTTGATGGCACATAACAACAATAATAGTAAAAATAATAACTAATTGGGAAAATAGAGAGTATTCTGCCAAAGTCTTAATTTAGTTATTTAGCTGACAGGCTTCGCTGAGAAATCCTGGGATGACTGACATAAAGTCATTTGCATTAAAAATGACTTTCGGCAATAAAACGCCCATTTTACTAACAGGATTCCTAGTGAAATGTACTTGCTTCTCTCTCGTTTCACCAGAACGAGCTCTTTGAAAAGGCTAAGAATGAAATCTTGGATGAAGTGATCAGCCTGAGTCAAGTTACACCAAAACACTGGTAAGTACCAGTATGTTGCCTTTGTGAATGCCGGAGACAGAGTGTGAGGGATGGACCTGGGATGTGTTTACAGTTTGGTTTGCAAAATAAGGTCACACCCTGCCGTATTTTTAAGATAGGCAAACGCTGGCATGACCTTATATCACCCCTGCTAGTCTCTCCTCATTGGCTACCGGCCTGCCACAGAGTCCATTTCCAGGTAGTAGTGTTCATTTACAAGGCCTGAATGGCTTGGCTCCTTCTTACCTCGCTGACCTCTTGCAACCCAGCTCTCCCTCTCAGCTACTTACATCATCTGATCAGATGCTTTTTTTTCCTCTGCTTTTATTGTGTTTCTGTTCCTGTTTCTTTATGTCTTAGATTTATTTGATTTTGGCCAGTATTTTGGTCAGCCTTTGTTGTTTTAAATATGCTCTATAAATTCTGACTTGATTTGATCTGAATATTGTACCCAACCATATGCATAATGACCCAACCATACCCAACTGTATGCTGGGCTTAGTGATCAGCCATTTGAAGGTCTGAAGTTCACCAAGCTGCTCACCAGCTGGTGGCTGTTGGCTCTGACTTGAAACTATGAACTATGACGGGTCCACGTGCTGCATGAAGGAAATGGGAGGTTCGGTCTAGGGAGACCGAACGCTGGAGCTGTGTCAATAAGCCCGAGGCGGGCCTGGAAAGACCCGCACGTGCATCGTGTCTAGGATCGATGGCGTGATGAACGGCCCCTTGCACTTTTCATAGGCCACCCCAGCGCCGGTGTGAGCGGGCAGTGCAACGGAATGCATGTATTGATACAAGGCTGTGAGGGCCGGTGAAATATGACCCCCCCATGCGTGATGAATGGGCTGTCTGATCGCTGATGAGGGAAGCAATATTTTACCCGCATGCTTTGTGTTCATCTCAATGGCGTAAGCCACTCCCCCTACCAGTCATCTTGAAGTCAGCTCTTTTGCACACGGCTGGCTTGTGGGTAGAATCACACTTGGGGACTCAGACCACAGTTCTCGTAGGACCAGGTGTTCACCCACACATCAAAATTTTACTGTTTACCTAAATCAAAACCTTACAGCCGGTTAAGTCCTTAAGAAAAGGTTGTAGTGAAAAGGTTAAATGAACCTGGTATGACAGAAGCCAAGTTTGCTGACACTGAGGATCCAATACTCCCCTATTCCCCTCAGGGAGTCCATCCTGCAGAAGAAGCTGTGGGAGCGTGTGTCCACCCATGTCATTGAGAACATCTACCTCCCGGCCGCCCAGACCATGAACTCTGGAACCTTCAACACCACGGTGGACATCAAGCTCAAGCAGTGGACTGACAAGCAGCTACCCCACAAAGCTCTGGAGGTGCTGCCCCCCCCCCCCCCCAGCTACTGTGTGCCATTCTACTTATCTGACTGCTCCATCTGTCCTTCTCTCCAATCTGTCTGTCTACGTGTGTTTTATTTCGCAATGTTACGTCATACATGATGTCTGCAGTTAGATATAAGAACGCTGTCTAACTGCAAAGGAGCTCCAGTTGCTCAGAGCGTTGAGCGTGGCACCTAAAAGCCCCCCCACCCCCTCCCAGGTAGCATGGGAGACTCTGCAGGAGGAATTTGCACGCTTCATGGCCGAATACAAGGGCAAGGATCAGGATGACATCTTTGACAAGCTGAAGGAGGCGGTGAAGGACGAGAGCATCAAGCGGCACAAGTGGAATGAGCGCGCCATGGACAGCCTGGTAGGGGGCCTTGGGCCCGACTCCGTCCACATCCACACCAGCTTCTCTCGCTTTTTGCTGACCAATGGCCAGGCAATGAACAGAATCAGGAGGTTCTTTTAAACTTTTTTAGTCCCTTTGAGTATCGCTGCGATCCCCATGGTGGCCGAGGCCACTGTGGTTGCGTCTCGGGGTCCCCTGAAGCTGTAACGAGGTCTGCTCTTTCCCCAGAGGGTGATCCAGCACAACGCCCTGGAGGACCGCTCTATCACGGACAAGCCCCAGTGGGACTCTGCCATCCATTTCATGGAGGAGACCTTGCAGTCCCGCCTCAGAGACAGTAGGCCTTTCCCATGTCCCCCCCTTGCCTGTCTCCCGCGGCTCCTGTGCTGAGCCTGACATCTTTGTTCCCTCTTCCCCCCTGCCTCAGCCGACTCGGTCATCAGCGACATGGTGGGTCCTGACTGGAAACAGCGGTGGCTCAACTGGACCATCCGTACCCCAGAGCAGGTCAGCAGCCCTCTCACGAACATCTACTGTGGAGCATGACACCGCCCCCCAAGTGCATCCCTTTGTGGTCTCCCTGTACGTGCTGAGTTTTGTTCTAGCTTCCCTTCTACTTAATTTACTTTCCTCCACCAAGTTTAGTGTTTGTCTGTATACACCGATGAGCCGAAACATTATGACCATTAGACTATTACAGGGTAACCAAACATTCAGGGTTTGCAGAGGTAAGAACCACAAACCGGTGACACCATGTCGGCCAGCTAAGACACATTGATGTGAGATAAGAATGAAGGCTCTCCTTTATGGTACAAGCTAACAGAAGAATTACCGTGGCACAAATAGCAGGTAACTTTAGTGATGTTTACAGGAGGAATGTGTTACACTGCATATGGGGCTGCATAGCCACAGGTGCCCTCGTTGACCCCTGTCCACCATCCAAAGTGCATACAGTGGGCAAGGGAACATCTGAATTGGACCTTGGATCGATAGAGAAGGTCAATTGGTCCAATGAATCTCATTTTCTGTTATATTATGTGGTTGGCTGTGTATGTGTTTGCTCTTTACCTGGGGAAGAGAGATGGCACCAGGATGCATCGTGGGAGAAGACTAGCTGATGGAGGGAGTGTGATGGTTTGGGAAGTATTCTTTTGGGAAACCCTGGATCAGGGTTTAGGAATCTCCTTTCGGAATGTTAGTTATATTCAATGTTAATTGAATACATAACGTTTTGGGACTGGTCCCCCATTCCACAGATTTCATTAACAGGATAACTCAAAAAGTATTTTACAGATCTTTTTGAAATTTCACAAGCACTTTATTTAGGAGAAGGTCTGGAACTGATCAACTGAGACAAATTGCATGAAAAATGCAGTGCAGTGGCACATAAAATGATGGCCACAGATGCAGATTTGGTGAACCGGATTACACTGAGACAAGTCAAGACAAAGTTTGAAGGGATGAGAAATTGTAGAGCTTGGGAGTGTGGGAAGAGTACGAATTAGATGAGGAGGGAGAGGGTGTATCTAGTTTAAAACATGCTGCTCAATATCATTGCAGACCAAGTATACCCCTTCATGGCAACAGTATTTCCCCAGTGGCAGTGGCCTCTTTCATCAGGATAATGCATCCTGTTTGGGAATGGTTTGAGGAATATGATGAAAAGGTCAAGATGCTGCCCTAGTCTCAAAATTCCCTAGATCTCAATCCGATCAAGCATCTGGGGGATGTGCTGGAAGAACAACTCTGATCTCAGGAACTTCACTTCACAACTTAAAGGATTGAAAGGATCTGCTGCTAACATCTTGGTGCCACATATATCAAGATACCTTCAGAGGTCTTATGGAGTCCATGCCCGTTTTGCTGTCTTGGCACCACAGTGGGCAGTATGTTAGGCAGGTGGTCATAATGTTTTGGCATATCGGGGTTTGTGTGTGTGTGTGTGTGTGTGTGTGTGTGTGTGTGTGTGTGTGTGTGTGTGTGTGTGTGTGTGTCTGAGAGAGAGCATTCGCGCGCACGTATATGTATACATATGCTGATAATGGAAATACATGTATGCTCTGTCTGTAAAATGGATAATGCAGTAAATATATTGACATGAATGAAAAACATAACACAAAAATAGTTATATCCACTGTTTCAGATCATATTTTGTGGTTTTTATCTTAGATTTTTTCAATTATGAACTGAATTTTATATTAAATGCATTCTAGTGCATTCATTTTCAAAGATAAACCAGTGTAAAATGCAAGCAGGATAGATATCTGTCTGTGTTTGATGGTTACATTAGTATTTTGCCTCTATGTTCTGGTAGATCTATGTTAACAGGCGTGGGGTGTCTTAGTTTAGAATAAGCTGGAGAAACCCAAAGAGCCTCACTCCACCCAGCATGCAAAGGGTTCATTTATTATTAATGTCAGCGTGTGGTTCTGAATACTAAAAGCAGCAAAATTCAGTTTAACTGCCAAATTTGTCCCCCGCTTTTGTCTGGGCATTCCCCTTGTTGGTGTCTGTTTAACATGACACCTGAAAGCTGCTACAGGTTCGAGTTTGTGTGGCATGTTACGGGTGCCCCTGTATGTTCAGCACATCAGGAATGCAACCCGTGGCGAGCTGGAGCGTCTGCTCAGGGTCAATGAGGAGCACGCGGCCTACCTGGCCAACGACGAGGTCACCACCGTGCGCAAGAACCTGGAAGCCCGCGGCGTCGACGTCGATCCTGTGCTAGTGAGTCCTTGTGTCACACTGTGCCCCCTAACCACTCCTGCACTGTTTAAAGCTGCAGACAGCCTGGTAGGCCGGGAGTAGCAGTAAGCAGCCTTCTCACACTCTGAGGCCTGTATCACGAGCAGGATTTTTTGCTTAGCTGGGTAGCTTGTCAGATTTAAGGTAGTCTGCACTAAATGTAGGTGAATGAAGATAAAGTCCATTTAAAGTGGGACACCAAGTTATCTAGCAAACAAGCAAATTTTGCTTCAAAATACAGGCCCTTGATCTCTGTATAGATTTTGCACAACACTAGTTATTTATCTCTTATAGCCACCATCCATTAGTAAAGTAATGTAAGGTTTGTTCACCCACTGTTAAAAAGCAGCTTTTAAATGGTGTTAACTTGGTTGGTTTGGAAAATAGTAATCGGTGCTGAAATCATATGCTCTATCGTTAATTCCGCATGAAAAATCATATATAACATTTACAGCTGAAACAGTGATATTGCTGCGTTCTGAATTATGCTTACTATGCTTAACACACACTGAAAATAATACCATTTTGGTCAATTGCCTTGCAAATGAGATCCTGCTGTTAATCAGACAGAACAGACTTGCTAGTCAGGACAACAGCAACTCGCCTAGGGAGGTCTTTGATCTCCTATGATGTTCTATGAATTGCCTTGTTGTGCTCACCTCATGGTCCTGCCCGCTCGCCTTCAGATCAAGGACACATGGCATCAGCTGTACCGACGTCACTTCCTGCAAAAGGCCCTGCTCCACTGCACCCTCTGCAGGAGGGGCTTCCACTACTACCAAAGACACTTTGACGACTCCGAGGTAGGGTGGTTCACTCCTGCCTCTCTGCCACTGCCTCTCCATTTCTGCCTCTCACTTTGCTTTTCCTGCCTCCAGCTCTCCTCCAGTTTTATTTTCTGATCACCTTTATAAGTGTGTTTATCTTCATAAACCCCCAGGTGTTCTCCCCCAAGTACAGATCCTCCGCTGACGGGCATCTGGGACCAGAGATACCTGTTCACAATTCACATCATTTTTAAATGAATCTTTTGAGACAAATCCTAACGATGCAACTGAGTTAGCTCTGTTTCTCTGAGTTTACGATGGTTCTGGAAGCTCCGGTTCTCACTTAGGCCACCCTCTTCTCTTTTTGGAGGGGGGTGGACAGCAAGGGGCTGTATATATGTACCTCCAGCTGCCGGCTGACAAAATCCTGCATCGTGTGTGTTGCAGCTGGAGTGCAACGATGTGGTTCTGTTCTGGCGGATCCAGAGGATGCTTGCCATCACGGCCAATACCCTCCGACAGCAGCTCACCAACACGGAAGGTAGGGGGACAGTTATCTTTGATGGTGCGTGCAAGGATTTCCTCCAGTGTTTAGGGTCTCCTGGGCTTGATTTGCATATGCAGGTGTCCTCCAGGAATTCAGAAACATGCAGATAAGTAAATTGCTTTCTAACTATCCTGTAGTGCAGTGGTTCTCAACCATCTTGCACCGCGACCCAGTTATTACCTTGTCAGCTCAGTTGCGACCCTTTATCAAGTATAGGTATCAACGCTATGATCAAGGGCGCAGTGCACTCTGCAATATACGCCAATCAATGCCTATCACACAGATCTGACTGTATGTGCCAGTGAATTTTAAATTAAGCATCTGTGGTTTGGCTTTGTGGATTTGTTGAGTGATCACTAGTTTCGCGCTAAGCAGTTGCAGACCCAAGACCCGTTTATATTGGTTAATTGTAAGATTGGGGCTAGGAAATATGATCGTGAATCAGCATAAAAACTTGCTGGTTTTAAAATGCTTTCATTTCCAAGACTGGTTGAGCAAACTCCCATGAACCCTTCATCCATATTGTTCCTCCTGGAGATGAGGTTCAACCAACAGATGTATCCTTGTTTCCAGTACCCTGGCATGGACTTTTAGACATTCCCAAGGAGGCTGAGGAGTATGATCCCCCTGAAGTTGGAACACACTGTCCATGCCCCTCTCTTAAATATTGGGACTAACACCCTAATCTGCCGGTTCAGAGGCACTGTCCCTGACCTTCATGAAATGTTGAAGATGCAGGCATGTGCCCCCTGCTGCTGATGGTACCTGAGCATTATATCAAATCCCTGCTGAGGTCAACAACATTCCATCCCTGATGTAAACAGCATGAGCAAAGCCCTGCATCCCCTTTCTGAGTCGTCTGACAGTTTACCAGAATCTCTTGGAGACTGACTAAGAGTAATTTTCTATGGCCTCTCTGAACTCCTGCCGCACTTGAATTTTTGCTTCCGCAACTGCCTAAGCTGCCCTTCACTTGGCCTGCCGGTACCTCTCAGCTGCCTTCAGAGTCTCACAAGCCTACCAAGCTCAGAAGGCCTCCTTCTTCACCCTGATGGCTCCCTTTACCTCTGGTGTCCACCACTGGCTTCAGGGACAGCCGTACAGCCGTGACTCTGCACAGCCTCCTCTTCAGTGAAGGCATAGAACATGACCAACTTGGCCTCAGTGTCTTCATCCTCTCTTGGAATGTAAGAGAGGTGCTGCTGGAGGAGCGAGCTGAAGATCTCCCAGAGGGCCCTCTGCCAGATGTTCCCAGCCTACCCTCACTATACGTTTGTATGGTCTCTGACTGTTGTTAAGTTTTTATTTGGAAGCAATAAAAAAGGCGAATAGGATGTTGGGTTACATCTCTAGGTGTGTGGAGTTTAAGTCAAGGGAGGTGATGC
>JAODLD010000038.1:10871053-10893269 GCA_026781065.1 Mormyrops boulengeri
AAAATTAAATCTTTATACATACATTACTATATTTGCACATGAAATAGACCCACTACAGGTGTATTACAAGATGGTGATCACTAAGCACGGGTCAGGGACGTGCTCCAGTGCCTCCCCCCACTGATACCTGCACCAGCGCATTATGTACACCCTCTCTGGGGTGCTGGACCTCCAGACATCCAGCCCAGCCTGCATCATGACTGTTTTGACATACTTTTCTGTCTTAGGTTTGTATACCACCCAGTCAGGAAAGAACTTGAGAGCTGAGATGGCCCATCCATAAATATGCACAGTGGTGTTTATAATGCAGAGGAACAGTTTAAAGTGGTTTCTGTGTGACCTGCTTTGCAGAAGAGCTGCTAATAAGACCGTCTGGAAGGTAATCCATTCTCTGGTCTAACTGAACCTGCTGAGCTTAACCAAGTAGCCAAATAAGGAAATCCGCTGCTTGGCTTTCCCAGACCTTTGAGACTGTACAGGGAACCAGGATTGCCTCAGGAATTCCCAGCCACTGAACTGGCCAGGAAGGCCACGGCTGTAGCCGCTTCCTGAATAGTGGTTTTGTCATGAGGATTTGGACTTGGTCTTGTTTAATTTGTGTTTGAAAAAAGAACCTGTAGATTAATGTACTGTCGTGTGAGAATACACAAAGCCATTACTATTACAGAGGGATTTCACTCTCTGTCAGCGGGGCGGGGCGGGGGGGGGGGAGTTGGCTTGGGAGGAATGGGGGGGCTGGTTTCTAACTGGCGTAAGTGACAACTGTCATTTAGGGCAGAACAATACATATATCAGGAGGTGACACTTTTTCTCCTTCTTTTTCGAACTCCCCCGGTGTTTCCTTTCCCTGTAGTGGCATCCCTGCTCTGAGGGACAGGCGTGTAATAATGGCCATGTCAAGGGGCTTTGATGTGGCCTGCGTGGAGGTTACGTCCCCCCTGCTCCGTGGGGCTAAGTGGAAATTCACACCGGTCTTTCATTATTAGATCTACTTACAGCATCAAAGTGCACCTTTCTGGTCTTAAAGCGGTGATGGGAACCATCTGCTCGGCATCGCGTGGATGATTGAAAGGCAGTGGGAGGTGCACAATGGTGCCCAACTGCTCTCCTGTTCCAGAAAGAAAAGTAGGGCAAAATATGATCATTGTTTACGAGCAGAGCTGGGAGCTTTCGAGGCTTTCCCGGGCAGATTCTGCCGGGCTCATCTAGCTGCCTATGGATTAGCCAATGATGACATCATGCCACAGGTTCAGCAGGGGCAAAGGCCACCGCGCCATCTTTGCACACCTCTAGAGGGCACCGCAGGAATCCTCAGAGCTACATTTGTTATTCTAAGGGAAGTGTACGTGTGTATATTTATCAGATTTTTGTGTTTTTCTCTTGTACAGAAAAAGTGCGGGAAATTCAAGAAAAACTTGAAGCCTTCATCGAAGCTCTTCACAAGGAGAAGTAACACAGGCGATGTGACCTACTTGGAAATGTGCGACCAGTGAAACCAGTGCTGACTGTTCCGTCTTGGCTCCCATTGCAGCAGCACTGCATTTCAGAAGCAATGTACCATTGTAATGTCTAATGAAATAAATTATTGTCGGTGGCGGTGTGCGCCGCCCTGCAGGCCAAACGTTGCCCTTCTCTAGACGCGCAGCTGCTCGGTGTCACTGGGGGATTTGCAAAAAAAATGTATGAATCAGCAGCCCCTGGTTTGCATTGGCACAAAGAGTCATTGGACACAATCTGCAGGTCACTGGGAATCGAGAGAAGCTGCTGCTTCTTCCTCCACCTACAAACTCCACCTCCCCAGCCCTTGATTTTAACATTGGGGCCCAGCTTGATTTAATTAACAAAGGAAAAAACTGTAAAGTATTAGTACTGTTGATACGGTAAAAATAATAAAGGCAGCTTACTCTGCGTAAACGTGGAAATGATGTGGGAGTTTGTGGAGTTTGACCACACGCTCGTTTGTCACTTTGCTAATGCAGAGTGTGACTATGATCACGCTTTCATTAAAAGTGTTCAGTCTATTTATTATGAATCATTCTTTTTCCACACTACAATCCAAGAATTTAACAATGGGGGGGGGCATGGCTCTCAGGATTATAGCAAAGTCCTCCCTGTCTTCAGTATTTCAGGAATTTCTAATGAGAGCTATTTGTCCCTTGATTAGTTTATTATTCCTTTTATTGTAACATGAGTGTTATTTATGGGGGATCTTAAGAAGGGCTCGTGGAGAGGCTGCTGGGAAGCTTGGGATCAGGGGAAACCGCAGCCCGAACAGGCTCTGGCTGTCCCATCAGCTGTAAATCTGGATTCAAAGAGCCTGGGGCCACGGTGCTGCTCCATCACTCAGGATGACTGCAGTTCCTCTGTAAAGTGAAAGTAACTTGGACCAAGAAGCTCTGCACTATGTCCATTTATACAGGTTACTCTGCAAACAAAGAAAAGTCTGGAGAATGATCCCCGTTATAAGAACACAAACATCATTCCGTGACACTTCTGTCATGCCGCTGGGACCCCATCCCCACATAATCTGCGCCGTTTCTGTGTAAAGGCCCTGGGGTGATGTGTGTTTTCTTTTTTGCCCTGTGCCTGATTGAGTGTGAAAGTGAAGTGTTCATTGGCAAAGCTGTTTATCTGATTGCAGGCGATAAGGGAGGGGTGGGATCTGCAGGTGTGTATGTACTGTGGCAGGCCCCACGTTCTCGTGTTTGCTTTTCACAAGCTTATTCCCCGTGTCACATTAAAGGGAGCCATTCAGCTCGCTCTCTCGCTCTCTCTTTCGGCAATGTGTGGGGGTGATGCAGCCACCCCATGACCCACCCCCTGTCCTCAAGGTTACAGGCTTAAATGCGGCTCAGGTTTCCTGTCAGACATCTGCGTGTTTACGTCATCCTCGCCCACACGGCCAGCGCTGTTTTCCTGCTTCTGACGGTCCCTCAACCCCCGCTGGATAGCCCTGCCCTAAGAGGCAAACAAAATCTCGAAAGTGCTTTGGGTCCCTGTCACAATCCCCGCATGTAACGAGCGTCTGCCCTCACCGGGATGCCCGTCAGCTATCGGTCAGTTTCAGTTTCATGCAAGTAACGGATTCCACCTCTCAGTGACCCCTGGAATGGGGCAGAACCCCGAAGGAGTGACTGGTGGTAATGACAGGGTCAGAACACAATGGCAGCACGAGCTCACATGGATTAATCTGCATCTGTCTTCAGCAAGCATGTTTATGGCTTGTTACTATTTTCCCCAAGCTTGGGTTTGACCAATATTCGAGAAAATTTTTGAAGAGTAGTGCACTTCGAGATATTTGTTAAGTTTAAATTATTTCTTATTGATGTAAAATACAGATACTGTATGTGCAATCAGGACCTGCTTGAAGTTCCCTTAAGATTGATTGTACAAAAGCAGAAAATCTTTAGTTTTATTAACAGTTAAGGGAAATTATGATGAAAAGATTCTTCAGATTTCTTCAGATCTACCTAAAAATCGCATCCCTCGCATACTGTTGTTATTCTGTCCTTGTAGCATATATCAGTGTTTTTATAATGTTAGCTGTATGTTTATGTGCAGGAACTGTATGTATGGGCGCTTTCCCACCACAGGAATATGTTCTGGAACCAAGACTTCTGTGACATTCCCACCACTGTAATTCATTCCAATTGTAGTTCCTTGGAGGCAGTTCCGAGTTCTATAAACATTGCTCATTGGTTGACCACAAGCACTGGCGCTAACTTAATCGGGAAAAGAAATAGAAGTGGTGAAAGACAAATTAAGCAGGTCAAATTATTTTTGTATCCCAATTACATTTAATGTATTAATGAATAACTTTTTGCTTGCATCTTCATCAGGAAATTCCTTTGATAACCAATATACTTTGTCAAATATTATTGGTGCCGGACATGAAACTTGCCAGTGCTTATTAGGGGCACAATGTTCCATCATTGTTTTATTCTGTGGAAAATAAAAGATTGATCTGATGGCCAGATTCAATAATGAATTATAATGAATTAAATGTCACAGGGCGTATGAATAAAATATAAAAAGCTGCATCCCATTTTGATCATGGTCACTCACCCAATAACTAATAACTAACAAAATGACTGTCAGCCTCCATTGTTTGGGGAACCTCCATTGTTTTGCCGAACTAGGTTCCTGAAATTTGGTGGCTTATGTGTAGGGATTACGATTGTTGTTCTTTTGTTTTGATGGCTTATCCCACTAAAACCACTTACATCAATGGTTTTTTTTTCTCCTTCCCCCATTTCAGTACATCGCCATAACACAAATCCTTACATTATACATTCATTTAGCAGATGCTTCTAACCAAAGCAACATGCAATTAAGAAACCAGAGTCAGACAGTCCCTGTAGCTATTGGGGTTTAAAGATCTTACTCTGGGGCCCAACAATGAAATCACTCCTGCGACCATGGGATTCAAACCTAGCGTCCCAACTCACTGAGCCATGCATCACCCCTCATATCAGCTACTGCTGCTGTCGATAACCACGTTTCCAGTCGTATATAGCGAAACGGCATGTAAATCTGAGCATTTTTTTGCCATGACCTGTATGATGAATGCAAGAGATGTGAATAACCTGGTACTTCCTGTTTATTGCAAGCGGCATCATTGAATGTATGATAAGCACTGTGTATGAACTTTGGTGAGTGTAGTGCAAGATAAGACCATCCCTGCTGCTAGATGAGTAATGGCATTGATATTAGCATTAACGTAGCCTTAATTCACGCATGTAGCCTATGGGTGTAAAGGCTAAGAACCCTTAGTGCTTATCAAGAGAAGCGCGAGCTCAGGGCTGAGGGTGCTGTGTTGGGAAGCTGCCCTAATGGCCAGCTGATTGATAACTCTGGGGTAGAGGTCTTTAACTCCACGAAGAGGGGGAGGATGGTGCCCTCACTCATGTGTTTCACAAGGGATGCGATTGTTGCTGGCATCTCAATCATGGCCCAGCCTTAGGGCAAAGGGGGCGGAGAGGGGATGAGGGGGTGGGTGCCAATCAGCGCGGGGGGCTGTGGGGCAATCCCGCACCGTTACTCTGCATTCTCTCCATTCAAATGCTGCGATTACATTCCTCCTCTTGGAAAAGAAAAAAAAAAGGACGCTCGACTCCATACAGCTTTTTAGACAGAGGCGAAAGTCAACCCGTCGGAATTTCCATTGTACTATCAGATAACCAAATTCTCAGGACTGGGAGGACACTCTACACTGGCCATTAGCATTTCCAAAGGCCATCACGTTGACTAATAGTCGGGCCACAATACGGCTGTTGCTCAATTTGTGTTTTGCCTATTATGTGTGTGACACAAAGAAGCCAAAGCCTGCTGAGGGAATGTCAAATCTGCTACGGCACCAGACGGCCACAAAGCTTCTCTTCTCCCCTTCCGAAAAAGACCTTGTCCTTTGTTATCTTTTTTTGCTTTTTTCACTCAAATCTGAATTCTATGGTGTAAGAAAATCAATTTCGTGATTCAGGGGGAGGGCCGGGCGTAGCCGTGTTAGCATTTGTTAGCTTGCTTGTTGGAGAGGTGGGACAGACACACCGCCCCCTCCCTTTATTCAGTCTGCTTCTTGCACAGGTTAGGAGTTAATGGAGGGCCTTATGTACAGAACGAGGGTGGTTTGTGAGGCCTCCCGCTCTGAATGTGCCGCCTCAAACTGAAGCTGAACTCTCACACCAAAGTCTCCTCACACTCCTATGACATATATTCAGAAATAAAACACAAAAAATGACTTGCTATCACCTGAGCTGTTAACAGGGTCCTGTGGTCTCACAGACACACACACACATATGCTGGTTTGTCAAAGCAGGTGAATGATTATGCAGCTGACCAGTACCGCTCATTCTTACAGTTAGACCTCATTGAAGCTTCCTGCGATGCAGGGCAAAGCTCATACCATTGACCATTGTGATTATTTACAGGTTCCAGATATGGCATCATGGAGATCCTGATAAGTGGCCCATTGGAACAGCAGCCAAGTCACACGGGACCTGCCACGCTTTAAATTACGATAAATGACCATTATTACGCATCACACTAAACCTCTAATGGCTGCTACCTGATAGTGCTGCTACTAAATAATGCATTTGTGAACATTGAAGAGTGGTTGGTGATTTTGTGTTGGTGGCATTAAAGCCCACCCTTCTCACTCCAGTCCTCCTTGAAATCCTCCATGTTTTTATCTGTGTTGGTATATAATATTTAGCTGAATACAAAACCTTCAGAATAATCTTGGTCACGGTTTGTGAGACTGTAGGGGAGATTTGCAGGGGTAGGCCAGGAAGTTTGGGGGGGGGGGGCACTGAATAACAGCACAGACTTTTCTCTAATGCCAGAGATTATATAACTATGAGTAAATCGTGCCATTTAATTTTCAGTCGACCAGCTATATTTCAAAGCTAAACTCCTGGCCTGCAGATTACCTACACAGATGGAGCACCAAAACAGGTCCACTTCTTTGTCTCAGCAACAGTGCCACAGGGACTCACTGTTAGTGTTATATTAAGCCGGCGGCCATCTTGCCACCTTGGAGGTAAACGCTGATAGAAACAGGGCGGCGAAAACGGCCATGGTGGCGCCGGTGACTCGCTTTCATGTGCAGATTAGACTTGCTGTGGATAATAGAGTGCCACACAGGCGTGTGAAAGGACCGGCACCCTCGCTTGTGGCTCACACGGGTTTAGGCGGATTATGTGCATATTCATGAGAGCGGCGAGGGCAGCAGGTGAGGGCCAGGCCCAGAGGCTCATCCCTTAGGTAAACAGCCCCAGAAAGGGGCCCTGGGCCTCAGGATGAAAGTGTATCCACAGCCCGGCTGATCTCTCCAAGGAAGGGCTCTGCTAAAGCTTCCACTCGTCCCCGGATGGGGACGCTTTCATGGTGTAAGTGGGTCATAGGCCGGCCAGAAAAGTGCTCTGGTGACATTACTTCACGGTGGAGAATGGCTCCTTTGGAATCCCGAAAGCTTTAGCAAATAAAGTGCAAGGAGCAGAACGAGTAAGTGATGGACCGGGCTTTGTATGTGAAAACAGAATTGTAATATGCATAACTGGCAAAATTCGTACTGTTCTGTAACAGTAAATATGAAAATCAAAGCAAATGCCCCCATGGTATATGGTTTTCTTCACATGATGAGTTAGCCAGACCAGGCACTTTACTTTGTTGTTTATTTAATGTCTGGTTAACATAAAACTTATACGATTCCCTTCAGTTGAAAATGGCTTATCATCCAGTGCATTCATCTCCATTATTTCAGTTGTGTCTTTAGGGTGCTGCTAACTTTGAATATTGATAAAGTTTAAATATTGGCTGGCAATATCAGCATGTTAATTAATACTGGAATTATAATGCCTTTATTGTCATTGTACCAAGTTACAACTCAACTCAATGTGTGTGATGCTTTGAGGTACATGTGAACATTATGGAAATAAAGACAATTTACAACCCCATTTCCAAAAAAAGTTGGGATGCTCTGTAAGAGATAAAAAACAGACTGTCTGAAAAAGACATCTGGATGGCAGCATATGTTGGTCCAAAACCTGTATCTATACCATTCAGCATTGATGGTGCCTTCCGAGATGTGCAAGCTGCTCAAGCCATTGGCACTAATGCAGCTCCATACCATCACAGATGCTGGCTTTTGAACTGTCCGCTGATAAGCTGGATGGTCCCTCTCCTCTCCTCTTCAGCCCGGAGGACGTGGCGTCCATGATTTCCAAAAAGAATTTGAAATTTTGATTCGTCACACCACAGGACAGTATTCCATTTTGGCTCTGTCCATCTTAAATGAGCTTGGGCCCAGAGAAGTCGGCGGCATTTCTGGTATGTTTAGATATGGCTTCTGCTTTGCACGGTAGAGTTTCATCCTGCGTTTGTGAATGCAGCAACGAACTGTTTTTACAGACAACGGTTTCTGAAGTATTTATGAGCCCTATCAATGATATCGTGTCTGTTTTTAATGCAGTGTCACCTGAGAACCCAAAGATCACAAGTATCCAATATTAGTTTTTGATTTTATCCCTTGTGTACAGAGATTTCTCTGGATTCTCTGAATCTTTTAATGGTATTATGTACTGTAGATAATGATATTCCCAAATTCTTTGCAATATTTCATTGAGGAACATTATTGAATTGTTGCACAATTTACCCACGCAGTCTTTCACAGAGTGGTGAACCTCCATGTTCACTGCACACAGACTCTGCCTCTCTGGGAGGCTCTTTTTATGCCCAGATATCGTACTGACCTGTTGCTAATTAACCTAATTAGTTATGAGATATTCATGCGAAGAATCGTACACCATATTCCACTTTATGTGTTTTTATTGCAGACAAGGCCAAAAATGTAACCTTAGCCAAATAACAATGTCTAGGGTACGTACAGTGCATACAGGCGTACAGCCACAGCTGCCCATGTTGTTGCAGGCTGCTTCTATGCTCCATTGTGTTTTCTAGGCATCTATTTCAGAAGCTAATAGTCCCTGTGGATGATGTAAGAGCCCATTGAGGCCATTATAATGTGGGTTTGCCCTTCAGCATTACTCTGGCTTTCAGCCTCACACTCACCTCCATGGCCAGCATGCTCCCACGGTACAGCAGTACCACGGTCTGCACAGTAGCCTGGTGTCAGTTTCTCCTTGTATTCTATGGCCCCGAGCTGCATAACTTTATTTTCCTGGTGTGGAATGCTGGGTCTGGCTGCCCTCGGCACTCTGCCTGACAGCCTGATGTGCTGCAAGACAGGACAGTAGGTAAAACTAATGTTCTATGTTATCAACTTCCCTGTAATCCTTGCTTTGGCAAACAGCCTATTCAAAACAAGCTCATAAATGGAATCAACTGAGATCCTGGTGTGGACCATCTTCCATGCAGGGCTGCAGCATTTGTAGGTTTTCTAGGGCTCTGAAGATTTTTCTTTTTCGTAAGTACAGATAAAGAAATGGCCCACTTTTTTGCTGTCTAATCCTCCATTTCTGTTCCATTTCCAATGAATCCTAGGTGCCGTGAAAAGACTGGGAAAAAGACTGGGGATAAAAGAAGCATTGAACCTTTATTATTCGTCAGGAATTTAATAAATACTAAATCAATTATTTTAAAATATTGTTTTGTTATTCCCATTAAGAGTAACAAAGTCAGTTTGGAATCTTCTAAGAGTCATGAGCCATTTTAAAGAATTTCCTTTACAAGCTGTTTGTCTTCACTTTGTCAGTATCAATGCACACGGTCTAACACTAAAACTGGAGCTCTTCTTTACTGCTGTTGCTTTATTCTTCCTCATCCTGTTTGTTCACCTGCTTGTCACGACAAGTGACACTTTTGCTCTGCTGAAAAGCTGGCCCTAACCCCCATCCACACACGACCAGCTGGCACGCTGCCAAGAGCCTCCCCAAATATTGGGTTAAAATACTGAGGCCACTGCAACATTCCTACCGGCTCTTGTTGGGTCCCACTAAATGGTATTGTCCCCCATTGTCCGGTGTGAGAGCGCGCCCTGGCCAGGCCAGCAGCCCTGGGTGCAGTGGTACCCCATCACTGTGATCTCTGCTCAGGAATGTTTGCTCTGCTAACACCAAGGAGTCATGGCTACCACCCCCACCGCCTCTGCTCTCCAAAGAGCCGTAGACAGCACTTCCAGGCAAAGAGGCTTCCTTTATCTGTGGATGCAGCCCTTCTCGAAGAGGAGAAGGTAAATAATTACCAGCTTATAATAGGTGCATAATGGGGTGCTGTGGACTCTGGCTCTGAGCAAACATGATGGGCGATTGGCGATTCGCGGGCTGGCTGCACGTCCCACACGGGACATGGCGGTACGTCTGCAGTCTGCACCACCCCCGTCATCATTCCTAACTTTAAAACAACACAGGATGGAGTGAAGCGGCTGATCAGCACACTGCACGGGGACAGAGGGAAGCACCAGCTTCTTCAAGAGGTGAGGAGACTCACACAGACAGAAATATCAGTGAGAGGTTTGTGAAGTGGATCCATGGTCTCACATTGAAGGTATTGGCCTGTTCCTGTTGATTCATTTAAAAAATGCCATGAAGTGCATCTTACTTTTTTAAGCCTTTAGGTGACAGAGAGTAGCAAACCCCACTCTCAGATTCAAACAAGCAGCCCCCCAGACATGTAGAGATAACCCTAAAATCAGCTACCCTGTTGAACAATCAGCAGGTCAGGTAATACCTCATAGACAAGCCCCCATTGCCCCCCTCCCCCTGAGTGGACAAAACACTGACCTTCTGACTCCTACCTTCTGCAACAGCAGCTCTTAGCACTGTAAAACTGGGGATGGGGGTGGGGGGCTGTTTACTTTATTCAGGGCCACTTCCTGGAGTCTGTTTAGGTTGCATGCTACATGTGGCCACCTTCCCAGCATCCCTGTGACAATGGCATTAACAGCCCTGCCGAAGGTTCTCTTTGATGCAGCTGAACTGCTCTGCTAAAGCTCTTACTCCTTCAGAGTCATTAGAAAAGGGAACAGAGAGTTTAATGAATGAATATGCAAAATGTAATGTAAATTCAATTAATTTACACACCAACCGCACTTCATCTTTTTTGAAGATATTAGCATTTTATATTAAGAATATGGATTTTGTTCAAGCATTCAGGAAGAGTGCTGATATTTGCACAATCCTGGCCCCATATTAGAACTTGTAAGGCAGAGATGCCATATTCCTTGAATTTCTGAATGATGCTTTTGTTTGCAAGCTGTCAAACATTAACCCCAGACTGTGTATGTATTATTTTTATCTTCAAAAGACAGAATTCCTCAGTTTTGCCTGCTGCTCGTCCATCAGAACCCCCCCCCCCCACCCTGGTCTCAAGAGGCCAATTAAGAGTGTCTACCTGCCTGGGGCCTGCCCCCACTCCCCCACCCTGACCCCTGAGCCCTGACACACAACCTCGGTGTTGAAAGAAAGCACACAGGAGAGTCCGAGCGAGACCCCTGTGCCCCAGCTCTGAGCCTTGCAGGAAGCGTCTGCTCGGACCACCGGCTCAGGACACTGGGGCCGCTGAGGGGTTGCCGGGGATTGGGTCAGTACCATCCTAATTAGGCACAAAGATGTGCTTTTGAAGCAGGGTGGGGGTGCTTGGCCAACAGGCCTGGCAGGGGGGGATTGCCCCGTGGGACCTTCACTAACAGAGCTTTGTTCCCGGGGGTCAGCAGGAGTGCAGATGGAGATGCCATGGTGGCCGGACTCTGCCTTTGGCTTTAGGGCCGTAACACGTGCAGCAGGTCAGGCAACAGATAAAAGCCCCTCTCATTAGAGACTGCTCACTTCATCACACACACACAGACACACACAGACACACACACATACACACACATATATATATCCATACATATATGTCCGATAAATACACTTTAAAATTCCGGTTTTAGTCGGACTAACGCAATAATTCAAATTTCTTAGTGTGCATGTACACATACTGACTGTCACTGAAAGGGTCATATTAAAACCCACCAATGAATTTGAAGGGCAACCAAGCCTTATTTGTTTACTTAATAACAGTATGACCCAAACTTTTATTTACAATTATTTGGTGGAAATCTGTGCTATATGTAAATAACATTTACAAACGTGGACTTTTAGTGAACATTATTCCTGAACATTCTTTTAAAATAAAACTGAACAATGATACACAAAAACCCCTCTCAAGATATAGAATAAAATTAAAAGCATCCATTGGGCTGTTATTCATTTGCTTTTATCTGGCATTATCCACTGGATCCTTGTTTGCTGGAGTTTAGTCCCAAGAAATCAAAACCATCAGATTACAACTAGAATGTTTTGCTGTATTTTGCGCGAACCAGCAGCTGTTGAGCTTGAGTGAGGGGAGGGGCAGGAGGAGTAAAGGTGCAGTGCAGGGACACACAGGATGATCGGCACCTCCCAAGCAGGGCTCCGATGGCACATGAATTCAACGTGTGCCATTCTATTACCTCAATTCCGGTTCACAATGCTCTATGAAACGAATTAATACATTTCAGGATATGGGCAGAACTTAAATTCACAGATGTTCATTGAAAACATTATGCTAATTGTGGCTGTGAGTTAGATATGACTAATGTTGGTTATAGTCAGTCATAATCGTCAGTTTGGGAACATTTTAGTTTCCCAATAAATTACACCAGCTCTGCAGAGAGAATCTTGATAAGACCAAGATTGTCAGTCAGCTCTGTTACACCGAACTCAGATATGTTCCTGGAATTGCATCCAATATGCTAACTCATTTGAGACAACATCATTGCGGCCTCTGCAATATAGTCTCTCTGTGGCATTTAAGTCACTTTTGCCAGGAAATTCATACAAGGCTAAAAGATTACCACAGATATTGGAGTGTTTATTGTTACAAATATGCAACCACATTCGGAGATAGAGAACACAGGATATTTCCTGGGATAGGTTCATTATGATTGTTATTATGAACCAGGCCTGATTAGATTAGATACGGTTTTATAGAGCTTCCTTGATTCCAGAGGGAAATTCTTGAAAAATGGAAATTATTATATTACAATACCTTATTTTTGAATTTTTATTTATTTTACATATTTATCTTAACAATGTGCAAATAAACATCTTGCGGCTTTGTTATTCAGGCAGGTTGATGTCAGTCGCAGTGCATCTCTTTACATTTGTTCTTAAGGGTGTACTCACACTAAGCTGTCCTGTGCCCAGGCACATTTGTCCCCCAAAATCAGTTTGACTGATGTGATCGCTCTGCACCGTGCCCAAACCAATTTAACCCCCAATGTCCGATTGACTAGTGTGATTGCTCCGCACCGTGCCCAAGCACATTTAACCCCCAAAGTCCATTTGACTAGTGACATCGCTCCGCACCATGTCAGGGCAAAGTACACTGAACTGTGCCCATGCCCACTTGAATAGATGAAGCATCTAGCCCCAGCATGGGACACTGACATAACATCAATGACGCAACTGAAACATGCATATACACATGTATACTACAGAAACTAGACCCGGCGGGAACGGATCGGATTGGCAGTACAGATCGGATAGCGACAAACATTTTATGAAAATTGTGGCAAGGAGATGCAGTGTTTGCTGGAAATTTTGGTTGATAGGAGTATCCAGGAACAACTGGATGGAATACACATAAACTCTGAGATCTTTAGTAAAATATGGGACTATCTTGTTATATGTGCAATATGATTAAATGAAAATGGCCGCATTGCGTACTCAAGAAATCTATTAGACGTCAACACGCCTAAAATGACTCCAAATAAGCCACAAAATAAACACATCAGTCATGAACTCCATAGTGCTGTGCGACAGTGCTTTCAGTCCTATGTTTTCTTCAACACAAAAAAGTCACATGGTGATGATGAAAGTGTGCTTAGGCCTGGACCTTTAAGTGAAATGTGAGTGCAGACCAGTGGAGGAGTGGGGAGTGGGGGCTATTATGCTGGACCATGGTACAAGACAGTCAGGCTAAGTGTGGGTACACCCTAATTATGTTTGTGTTCACAGTTCTAGTAATAAATAATTTCAAAACAAATTCAGTTTTCCCTACTCTAACAAAATTGCACCAAACTGTAAACCCAAAACTGAGGTTTGCATTTTGTGTACCATTACATTCCTGGGCCATTTTTCATAGAATATCAGAATTATTTCACAGAACATAAAGAATTGTGCTGAGGCCCTATGTGTTTTACATATGCTGGCTAGAGGATGCTACTACTATGGCTAAGAGCAGTATGGCATTTTATGATTTTGTATATTTGATAAGGATCTGTAAATTATATGGACAACATGTGGTAACATATGACTCCCGCAGAGAACCGTGTTCAGCAAGATCAGATTTCCGTGTGTGGTGCTGGCATGTTCTCCCCGTGTCGCACGTCTTTCCTCCCGTGGGCCAAGCAATTGTAATTATGTGAACAAGTGCTTCTGAATAGCCCTGTGTGTCTGAGTGTCTGAGCCCTGTGAGGAACTGGCATCCATTCCAGGGCGGTCGGTGTTTTCCGGGACTAGTTCCAGGCTCCCTGCCACCTTGACCAGCATAAATGGTTGGAAGCACATTTGTTTGCATCATCTGGGGGACAGCGAAGAGAACGATATTTCATATTTTCATTAATCTTTCAGTTGACACCATGACAGCTTTACTGAAGTTATACATTACCGTTTTAATAGCTTTTCTCCTAATAATTCCTCCTACATTTTATAAATCTTTTTTGTGATTTTGCCCTGTTTTTGTGAGTTTGATCACATGCAGTATCAGTACATATAAAGAGTCACAAGTATTACCTGGAAGACTGGAGAGTGAGGGGAAAATGCGACCTCTTTTACATTGATGAAAGCTGCAATCCAAGATGATCCCTGTAGCCTTGGCAGCAGTAAAGCTGGGGCGGAGCCACTACATGTCACCTTCCATTCTGTGGCGGGGGTCCGGGGCCCCGTGAGACCCCTGCTCTGTGTACATAGCAGTGGCCAAGGTGGACCCTTTCATCCATCCATATTCTAATCAGCTGGATTATGGCAATGCTATTCTGCCTCCAGACATGTCCAAACACGCCTGGGTCGGGGGGTCATGGCGGTCTCTGACCTCAGCTCTGGCGGGACCCGGGCTGTCCGAGCCGACCTGGTACTCTTTGCTGGTGGGGCGGGGCCAGCGCCCTTTAATCGGCTTTGTCCCGCTGCCTGACAATGGAGGGTGGCTGAAAGGGAGGCCGTGGGGGTCAGCCTGTCACTGGCAGGATGCTGTGTTTTGGATGCCATTGAAGTCACTCGGCCTTTGGCCACTGATAGACTTTACACATAATAGCGACTATCAATTACGGGCATCGATTCTACTGCTAAACCACCCAGACCAACTAAAATATCAGCTTTAAAAAATGACCTTTTCTTATCTGAAACTAAGGCCTGCCGCCGAGAACTTTTAATAACGTCAAAGTTCTTTTTAGGAGATTAAGGTCTTCATGGTGCATAATTCATCTCCATTACTGCTGATAAATGTCTTGGTAAGTTAACTAAAAGCAATAATAGCATTTGAGCTGTCTGCTAAAATGAAGACTTAACGTCATTATGTCTTTTTACAGCTCCACTCATACAGAATGCCTTTTCTGCAGAAAACTGAAGCTAAACAATAAATTGAAGTGAGGGAAAACATCCTTTGCATTCATCGTTTTGAGTGGGGTTCCAAGGCACTGCGAAAAACTATATTTAGAAGTGTCTCCTTAGCAAATTTGAGTGGAAGATAATGCTCATAAAATTATCTGTGCTTTAAATATTTTCTAAGGTCACACTTTTTTCCAAAGCATCCGAGTCAGCTGGGGTGTTTTTTTCACATAACAACAGTATTTTTACAGAAGCAGCTAAACTGAATCTTCTTAGCTCAAACCAAGGCCCCTCTTCAGACTTAAACAGTTGACCTTTGAGCAAAGTTGTGACCTTTATTATTATATTGTCTTTCTGGCATCAGGGATGACTCACTATAAAACTCTGAGCTGTGGTGGGTTGCATGTCCACTGTGTAGCATGTCAGGGTAGTGACAAAGCTGACGTGTGGTGATATTGCATCATCGCATCCAGGGCACTGAGAATAAACCAGGAATTTACAACTACTCAGCATCACTCTGACAGACCATCTGCGAGAGCGGCACCCTGTCAGGGAGCTTCGTTAGAGCAGCCAGAGTTAACGAGGTCCTGCCAAGGCCGTGCCCCGCTGCCAGCTCCAGGACTCAGAGCAGGAATAGGTGTTATGAAGTAAGCAAACTCAAAACAAGCTGTTATCTCCCCTCGACCCTACTGAGTGCAGGGAATTGGGATTTTAAACTCACAAAGTGTCTAATAATCATCAGGGGAACAGAGCCATTCCATAAACTTTGAAGCTGTAGACCAGAAACATGAAAAATAATAACCTCAAGGTGTGTCAAAGAACTCTAATTTAAATGACCAGAATCATAAATCCAAAGCCCTTATTCTTGATATTTTCTCTTCAACATGTACAACATTTTCATGTATCATTTTCATTTATTCATTTACATGGGTGAATAACAGGAATGTTGTGAAGGATGGTTCTTGATAGCATTTACCATTATTCATATCCTTCGTGACACCAGGCTGTCTCAGATGTCCCTCAACCTCTCTGTGACACCCAAAAATCACAGCCCATAGCAAAATTAAAGGGTCTCTCTCCAGAGAGCAGCCTTTACCGGTCAGCCACTTGAACCAGCACCAAATTCGCACCTCATTTCTGCCTTCAGCAAACACGTGACCTGAGGCACTTAGCAGAAGCATCTGAGATACGCTCTCCTCTCAACTAAACGAAGCTGCTTTGTTGCACAAAAACTCTCTTTTGGGAGAATGTTAGAGGGACATGCCATGACAGTGGCGGGTCCTGCTTCTCCCGGAGGTGTTTCCATGGCCAGCCGTGCCCTGGCCCTACATGAACTGGCGATAATGAGCTGACAATGACCCTGCAGAGCTGAACAGAGCCCACCTGGCCCCACCGGTGATGAAGTGCCTGAGTCTGCCTAACGCTACAGCAGAAGCTCACCCCTATATATCTCTCTAATGAGGCCACAGAGGCAGGGCTCCCCAGCGCATGGCGTAGCTCCAAAATCCTTCCAAGCTGCTCGCACTAATAGGAGTGGCCAACAGAGGTGGCTGGTCACAGGCCTAGCAGAGCAATTAAATCAAATTGGGCGCTTTGTGGAAGCCTGGACCCCCCCACTCCAGATTCATCATGAAAGTGACCTACTTTGGTTGTTTGATGAATGAGGGAGGAAAGTAAAATCCACTGCTGCTCATTGATCTGGGATTAAGCAGGCAAGAAGCACGGTTACTTTATTTGTTAATTAGCAGAGTGGGGGATGAAAGGGGAGCTTCTCACAGCTTCAGTCTGCGGCCGATGATAGCAGGACAGGAAGCTGCCCCCAGAGCTCTATTCCCTCTTCTTTCTTTTTCCTAGTGACCATCACAGAAGTCTGGTTGGCACACATGAACAGCTGCTCTGCCTCATGTGTCATCCAAGAGAGTGACCCCTCCATCACTTCGGCATGCCACCCAGGAGATGACTGATAACAGCACAGGCTCGATCTCACGTGCTGCTATGAGCTTGTTTACTATACTATGGTATAGTATTTCATCTAGCCTTCCACTCTCCACGGCTTATCTAGGTGTTGATTGCATGGGCAGCAGTGTCCGTACCACCCTCCCTCGGCCACCTCCTTCAGTTCCTCCAGGGGAATACTAAGGTGTTCTCAGGCAAGCAGAGAGATATAATCTCTCCAGCATGTCCTGGGTCCGCCCGGGAGCCTCCTCCCGGCTGGACATGCCTGAAGCATCTCCTTGCGGAGGCGTCCAGGTGGCATCCTAGACAGATATCTGAACCACCTCAGCTGGCTCCTTTTGATGTGGAGGAACATTGTCATGGTGCAGAAGTACATCTGTAAACTCCCTACAGTTTTCTTTATTGTTAGTTTTCACTCTCAACTTGTCCCCTAAAAGCCAGCTCCTGTCATCCCAAAAAATAAATCATATCAATCTGCTTTTTCAGAATCTTGTGGCTTTTCCTCACTATGTCATTGTGTTTGGCTAACTGGAGATGCATGTCTTTGTTGATCAAATTATCAATCCTCATTTTAATTTGAAGAAACAAGGGGGGCCACATCCCCACCTCCCTAGACCCAAAATGATAAAATTTGGCTGAGTGAGGCAGTGGGGAAAGGGGGGACGTTTGTAACACAGTCCGGAAATATGGGACATACCTTTTACCATATTTCGGTATGTAGCAGAGCACAGTATGTTATTTTTCAATATGGGATGATTACCTAACACACGGGACAGGTGCAAACTCTAATCCTCACATTTCCCAAAAAATATAATTGCACAATTGTCCTGACATGCTCCTTTCTCACAAAGAAGCGAACCAAAAAAAAAACATTGTTATTGAACATTGTTATTTGCAGTAGATACACGGGATTATTCAAATTCAAATTTTATTTGTCACATACTAATCATATACATATGATTTGCAGTGAAATGTTCTACAGATGTCACACATGTCAACTTAATGACACACAGATATGCGGTTATGGTGCAAACAGAAGGCAGTGCAACATCAAGCAGAGGTAGTCTACAATTAAGTAAGAAATATAAGCAATAAATATTTAAGCAATGAGATTTGTTGGGGGGGGGTGTTGGATAGTGACTAAGTCCGGACTTAGGTGCTGTTCTGCTTGAGTGTTCGAATAGTGTGTGGGAAGAAGCTCCTTCTCACTCTCTCTGTATTGGCCTTCAAGGAGTGATAGCGCTTCCCTGACTGCAACAGAGAAAAAAACTGTTGTTTGAATGGCTGGGGTCCTTCATTATGTTCCTGGCCTTGGTCCAGCACCGCTTGTTGTAGATGGACTGCAAGTCAGGGAGCTTGGTGCGAATGGTGCACTCAGCTGATCACACCACCCTCCGCAGAGCTCGTCAGTCCTGCATGGTGCAGTTCCCAAACCAGGCTGAGATGCTCCCCATTACAATGCTCTCAGTAGTGACGAAGTAAAAGTTCTTAACTACCTTTGTGGGCAGTTTGAAGTTCCTGAGATGTCTGAGGTGGGATAAACATTGGCGACCTTCTTCACCAGGGTGTTGGTATGACCGGACCAGGACAGATCCTGCGTAATGCTGACACCTAGATTATGACCAGTTGGTAGCTCCTCTCCTGTTTTCTACAGAAGTCCACAATTAACTCCTTAGTCTTGCTGATGTTCAGAAGGAAGGAGGAAGTTGTTCCTCTGGCAGCAGTTCTCCATGGCCTTAATCTCCTCCAGGTAGGCCTTCTCCTCCTTCTCCTTGTCAGAGATTAGGCCCATAACAACAGTGTTGCCAGCAAACTTGACCATTGAAAGTGGCCACAGAGTAGAAGATGACAGTGAGTATAGCAAGGGGCTCAATACACAACCATGGGGGGCTCCAGTTCTGAGGGTGAGAGAGGATGAGACATGTCTGCCCACCCGTACAGCTCGTGGTCTCTCTTCAGAAAGTTGAGGATCTACTAGCACGGTGATGGCCTGAGACACATTGAGGGAATTATGGTATTAAATGCTGAGCTGTAACCAACGAACAGCATTTTCACATAGTTACAATTCCTGGTATCCAGATGACTCAGGAGAGTGTGTAGGAGATATGTTATGGCATCATCGGTGGAACAATTGTGAAGTTATGCAAATTGTAGTGGGTCCAGGTGATAGGTAAAGAGGTGATGAAGTTTCTGACCAGTCTTTCAAAGCACTTCATCACCACTGAAGTCAAGGCTACAGGATGGTAGTAATTGAGACAGACTGGCTGGGGTTTCTTCAGTACAGGAACAAAAACAGATTTTTAAAAACACGTGTGGATTACTAACTGTGCCAGTGAGAGAATGAATATCTCTGTGATCCCTGGTTTTAGCTGGTCAGCACAGACTGCTTTCCTGGTGTTCACTCTCTGGAAAGCCTTCCACACGTCATGCTCCATAATGGTGAAAACACTTTCCGCTCTCACACTTCCTGAATGACTGCTGTCAACAGCCCCGCCAGCCCTATTAGTGCTGCTAGCATCATTAGCGCCGTGGGCTCCAGCCTCAAAATGAGTGCAGAAAGTGTTTAGCTCTTCTGCCACAGACACATCTGCTTTCTCCATTCTTGAAGGTGGTATTTCATAGTCTGTTATCATTCTCAGCCCCTGCCACAGGCTCCTACAGTCGTTTTGTCAGAGCTGTTACTCTAGTTTCCACCTGTAGGGACGCTTTGCCTGCTTCATTGCTCTGCACAAAGCTTTATATTCCTCCATGTTTCTGGTGGCGAGCCCTGCAATGGAGGCAGCTGTGAGGAATTTCACTGCGTCTCGTATGGTTTTACCCACCCACGGCTTCTGGTTCGGAAACATTTTAATTGTAGTTTTCTTGACTGTGTCGTCCACCAGTTTCCTGATAAATCCCACAACCGCTCCTGTAAATACGTTGATGTCATCAGAGCATATGTAGTTCACATAAGGCAGTGCTTGAGGTGGAATATAAATGGCGCTGACTATAACCAAGGTAAAATTCATAAGGAAGGTAGAAGGGCAACATTTTATGCTCAAAAGCTCCAGGTTGAGTGAGCAGGATCGTGTGAGAGGGACAATGCTCACGCTGTTGTACCAGCTGCTCTTTACCATGCCACACACACCACGTCCTCTTGATTTCCCCGACTCTGGTGTTCTGTCCATGCAGTGAACCGAGAAGAACTCAGCTGGTTGGATGGCATGGTCCAGTACCTCTGGGTTCTACCACATCTCAGTGATGCAGAGTAGGTTGCAGTCTTGTATGTCCCTTCGGAACCCTGGCTCTGAGGTTGTCAAGCTTATTCTCCAGAGACTGTACGTTAGCTAGCAGGATGCTAGTCAAGGGAGCACAGTGTGTGCATGCCCTCAATCTGTTCCTGATGCCAGCTCGTTTCCCTTAGGGCGGCAACTCTGGAACACATCCATTGTTCTTCCCTGGGGGTCTCACTTGGCCAACATGGGTCTGGTGTTAAAAATGACGAATGGTGAGTGAGTTATGATCCGATAAAGAGAAGTGTGTTTTTCTCGTATTTGATTGTAGACATTGTAAAAAATGACAGAAGATAGAATAAAGAAAAAGGCAAAACAACAGAGCAATTGTGATGGTGACTGACCTCACCAGTGCCGATTACCTATAATCAACAAGAACAGTATTTACAGGGTGTTTTAACTCTTGGCTCTTCCACTTATAGCATGACGATCTTTGTCTACAAACCAACAAGGAATATTGTTGAACAATTGGGTTTATCCTGCCTGATGGCCGAACTCTGAATGGTTAAACATGTTAGTCATCTTTGTGTTGAGAACGCACAAGTGCGTGCATAATTGTAAAGACTAGGAGAGGCACTGCTTCACTGGCTGGGTCTAAAGTCATGTCATATTCCATAAGTACTAAATAGAAATTGATGAGGAATACATTGAAGTATATTAGCTTAGTGCAGTGGTTCTCAAAGTCGGTCCTTCATTTTGGTCACTACCCAGAACTCATTACCATAGGTAAGGGTAGATATATAGATCAATCTTTAAATTGATAGCTTTACCTTAGCTCTGTCTTCATCATGACAGACCAGTACAATGTCTCCATTACCACTGATGCTGCACCGATCCACATGTCAATCTCTTACTCGATTCTGCCTTCACCCATGAACATGACCCAAAGATACTTAAACTCCTCCGCTTGAGGCCAAAAACCATCCCCAATTTGGATGGGCAATCCACCCTTTGTGATCCTCATCCTAGCTGCTTCACATTCAGCAAAAACCTCCCCAATTCATGCTGGAGGTCACAGTCCAATGACGCCAACAGGATCACATCATCTGCAAAAAGCAAATATGTGATCCAGAGATGACCAAATTGGACACTCTCCAACCCATATTAAATGAACTGGTGATTGAGGGCAGCCCTGGACAAGTCCAACACCCCAGGAATGAGTCTGAAATATTTCTGCCAGTGTGAGCCAAGCTCTCGTTCCAGTTGTACAGCGACCGTACATCCCATAGAAGGGCCCAGCACCCATGTTCCTGAAGCATGCCCCACAGGACACCTCGAGGGATTTGATTGTATGATTCTTGTAAGTCAACAAAACATATGTAGATTGGTTTGGATAACGCCCATAAACCATCGAATATACTTGTGAGGGTAAAGAGCTAGTTCAGTGTTCCATGAGCTGGTAAAAATCTGCATTGCTCCTCCTGGATCTGAGATTCCACCAACAAACCCTCCTCTTCAGGACCCTGGCATAAGCCTTTCCAGGGAGACTAAGGAGTGTGAACACCTTTTCATCCCCTTTCTTAAAGATTGAGACTATGACCACTGTCTGCCCATCCAGAGGCACTGATCCCAACCTCAATGCAATGCTGAAGAGACGTGTCAACTAAGACAGCCTAACAACATAAACATAAAGTTGCTAATATAACGCCCATATTCAAAAAAAGGGGATAGAAGTAATCCAGCAAACTATATGCCAATCAGTTTAACTTGCATAACTGGAAAAGTAATGGAAGCTATAATCCAAGTGAAAATCGTAGATTACCTGAATTCAAATGACATTCTGAGGGATAGCCAACATGGATTTAGGAGAGGGAAGTTCCTGTTTAATTAATTTACTTGAGTTCTTTGAGGAAGCTACAAGAGAAATTGATCACAAAAAGGCCTACGATGTGATCTACTTAGATT
>JAODLD010000038.1:10893369-10911720 GCA_026781065.1 Mormyrops boulengeri
GTCTGGATGCTGTTCAGCCAAATGGCTACTTCAATATTAGTTTAAATACTAGAACTCGTGGCCATAAGTGGAAATTATCAGGAGAACATTTTAAAATGAATTTGAGAAAGCACTTCTTTACACAGCGTCTAGTTAGAATATGGAATAGTCTTCCTGCTAGTGTAGCGCAAGATAAATGCCTGGGTTCCTTTAAATCAGAGCTAGATTAGATTTGAACAACTCTGAGCTACTAGCTACTCGAAAGATTCAGCTTAGGTCCAGTAGGCTATCACCTACTAGCAGACTCCAAGATCAGGCTATTTCTGATGAGTTTGCACATATGTGTGAGGAACTTGCAGACTTGGGTGGATAACACTGCTCTCAGTGGCCGGGTAAGGTCCTTGCTTGGGTCATCCTTAACAAGATCTGTGATCACTTGCTGACCTACCAGTGACCGGAGCAGTCTGGTTTTATGCCTAATAAGTGTACAGTCGACCGCATCCTGGCACTGAAGGTTCTCATCGAGCAGCCGTTGTCGATTTTCGTAAAGAGTTTGATTAAGGTGATCAAGTGGCCCTGTGGGACATCCTGAGACTTCACAGGATCCCCCCAAAGTTGCTGGACGTCATGGTTAGCCTGTATACCTGTACTGTGAGTGCTGAGCAGAGTGGACAGAGAACCTCCGCATTCAGTGCTTACATGGACTGAGTGTTGGGCAGGGTCATGGCGTACTGCAGCTATGGAGCTATCTGTAGGTGAAGAAAGATTTAAGTTAAGTTTAAGCAATGGCAAGTGTGCAGCCATCAAAAAAGGCTACTAGGAATGTCAATCCAGTGGAAAGACGTGCTGTATCGCTGTTTTTATGGTTTTTAAAACCAAAATTTGCGGGGGAAAAAAATGAAGATTGTTTCCAGCAAGTGAAATTCTGCTGGCCGCTAAAGCAGTGTCTGAGGTGGAACTGAGAGCAGAATGGAAGTCACTCATTCAGGCCCCCAGTGATGGGTAGGGCCCAGGCTGTCTGGCTTGCTGGTTCACCTGAATACATCCCACAAATCTATGCCACCCACCCCCCAGCCCTGCCACGGCTGTGAAAACTGACCTGTGGAAACTTAATCTGGGTAGATTAGCTGAAGATGTCATTGTGTCTGCATTCCACCATGGAGCTAGAGGACAAACGTGGTGGAAGAGGCCTGTCCATACAGCAGACACAAGCAGATCCCGGCTGAAACAAAGCACGTGGTCTGTCTCCAAACGAGCGCCTCACGTTATTTAGAGAAGATGGCAAGCAGACGCTGGCTCCAGCACCTCAGCGGCTCTGCTTAGCATCCACGGTGTGACAGCTTTGGCATGGGGGATGCTCCTGGGCCCAGCTGTCACCCCCCAACCCCACCGTGCTTCCCCGTGCCGGCGAACAGGAAGCTGAGACAGAGGGGTCAATTCGCTTTCCCACAAATTGCTCTCTTGCTGGTGTGTCTTTTGGCCGCCGCTCTGCTCGTTAAGGGCCAGCATTGTCGGTGGGGCCGCACCTCTGACAAGCTGCCCTGGATGTCAGGCAGCCGCCTAATAAGGGCTAATTCATGAGCTGTCTCTAAAAGTCCCCGGGCAGGCCGCCAGCTTCCCAGGCTACCTACAGCCCACTTAGGAGAGGACAGGGAACCAAGGGCGGGGGACAAACAACCCAAACCAAACCCCAAAAGGGCATCCAAAGTCAGCTTGGGACACATTCATATCCCACGCAGGTAGCCTCACGAAGGGCCCAATTTATTATAAGTGACACAAGGGCTATTCAGCTGGACAGGATGTCTGTGGCAGAGCATCCCTGTCCAAGGCTCTCTGCTTTGTCATCGGCAGGCGGACATGTCTGGCCCATGTTTGCTCTGCCTGCGGGGGCGCTCTTTACATTGCAGTTTCTCTATTGTTAAAAAAATAATAACATTTGTTACACAACCTAATTAGTAAATACCCCAATTTCTAACCTGGAGACTTCCTGTGAATAGTTTAATAAGGAAACATTCTGCCATTTTAAAAAGCTGAAAACAATTTTCAAATTCAAACAATTTTCAAATTCAAACAAGGTAATGTCGCTGTTACTTTGATTTGCAGTTTCTTAGTGTATTAATGGTACAGTTTTCACCACTGAATATTAAACATTCCTGCCATTTGCCACTATATACACACACACACACACACACATACACACACACACACACACACATATATATACACCTAGTCATGGATCGCTTAACAACCGGGATATGTTCTGAGAAATGCGTTTGCTTCAAATATTTTTGTTGCATTCTTGTTGTGCGTACTTACACAAACCTAGATGGTATAGCCTGCATAACGATAAAAAATATACTTTAGTAACGTCATAAAACAATTACATAGTTATTGTCATTGTCAAGTATTATGTACTGTACATAATTGTATGTGCTGTACTGTAGTTTCACTGGCAGCGCAGTAGGTTTGTTAACACCAGCATCACCACAAACATGTGAGTAATGAATCGAGATGCTTCCTCTATGATGCCTCTTGACCCAAAGAATCAGTTTAATAGAGCAGGACAAACTATGTTAAAATGTGTCCCAATAACATTATTGACCAAAATTTATGTGACAAATGTATTTTTTTTTATTAATTGCATATTGTTTGAATTTTGTACAATTTTAATGATGTATATAGTAACAATTGAACTATTTTATACAGTTTCATAAGGTACACCTTTTAAATACATTGTTTTATATTAAAAATGATTGTGAAATTTGATAAAAATACAAAAATCACAGGGGATTTAATGATACATTAACTGTGTGAATGTACCTGTTGACTCTTGAAGCTGTACTTAATATTTTAACCATGTTTTCGTGACATGATTTCCTGTCCAAATGGAGAATGACCCTCTCATTGCAGCTTCTAGCAGTCACATTTTTACATTTTTGGACACGTATATATTTCTGTTTTTCCATTTTTAAGTAATTTCCTTGATGTCACTTAAAACTTTCTTTAAATGCATGACGTGACAAATGACATTACAAGTTTTGACATCCAAGAAACTACGTGTTTTGTTTTTTTCAGGGCTACCATCTATACTAGAGGTTGCTAACCTCTGACCAGTATTCCTGCGTGCCACTGAATGCTTGGAGGTCTGCTTTCTTAATTTCTTAGAAGAAACTATATATTTTCAGTTTTTTATGACCCCTCACGTTCATGCATTCTGGTCACACCTGAGAAATGGGAACAGAGTCAATCAGTCCACTGGCCTATATGTACTCTGTATGTATGTATGTATGTATGTATGTATGTGTGTGTGTGTGTGTGTATATATATACACACACAGACAAACACACGTATTATTTTTCTAAAAAAATAATTAATGAGATTTATGGAAAAACTAAGCCATCTAGATTAACATGTAAAATGTCACCAGACACCACAAAAATACTATATTTGTTTTCAGCATATTTTAACCAGCTACCATTTCTGTTATTCAATAGTAGTTACTGGGAAAGCTTGCCCAACGAACTGGATTGGGGAACTAAACCGTTTATATAAATGTACTATTCAGTTGGTAATACCATAGGATAAAACCATCTAATGCTGTTCACTTGAGGCCTTTGTCTGAGAATCATGTGGTGTTTTTCAGTTCTCTGCTGGGTTAATGGCCTGCAGGTGTCAGTAATTAAAGCTGCTCATTTAGAAACACGCTTTATCCTTTTGCTCTGAATGATATTGTGGTGCACCCCCCCGCCCCCCATGCTCTGCAATCTATTTCTCACATCCCACAAACGTCACATTCCTGCAGACCCATCACTCATCTCACGGAGACGGACGTGATGGGAGACATGCATGTATGTAATGTGCCGTCGGAGACGATGACCTGAAGCTGGAGGGGAGATAAGAGCTCAGACAGAACAGATTGCATGCGGCCCAATGGATAAGCACAGATCAGCCTTATCAGGGCTCAAATGCAAGCAGCGCTATCTGAGTGCTACTGCAAGTCTATTAAAGGCCATAGGTCGGGAAGCATCTAATTTTTTGTAGGATGGACATTTAAAAAGGGGTACAATCTTTTTTCATGAAACACATTTAGAATGAATACCTGCCTGTCTTTGGTCCTTAATTGTGCTGTACAATATATAATAAACCTCACTGGATTATTTTGACAGTTTTCCTGTAAGATTGGTGTAACTGAGAGAGCCGAGACTGATCCAGTTTCTTGTTTTGCTTGAGTCTGTCAAATTTAGTTAACTTTGGCCCTTACGTACAGCCCTTAGTTCTTTAAACAAACTTCAGAAACCCAAAAGAGTATATATTTTAGTTTGCACTACTCTCCAAACTCCTTAATTAGCATGAAGTGCAAATTAGGGGAGACCAGATCGAACAAAAGCACAACAAGCCTTTGTTTATTTAAAAAAACAAAAACAAAAACAACCAAAAAGCTCCTCATCTCTGAAGAGCAAGCCCTGTGTCATCACCTTTGAGAGGTTCCCATATTTTCTGTTGAGATCGTCTCTGTGGAGACCAGCTATTTGCCCCCCATGCTTGTTCCCCCCATTGCCGCCGCTCTTTTTTCCGATATAAAACAAAAAGGGGGCCCTGAATAGGCTCTGAGGTAGGTAAATGTATTCAGTGACACCGTCCGGATGATTCTATTCTGCGAAATCCCTGTAACATTTGTTTCCAGTCTTGTCTGAGGGCTGGGACACTGTGTTGGTACCATTGTCCCCTGGGCTCTCCACACAGGCGTGCAGTTAATGGTGGCCTTGTTTAGGGCCATTGGAGCAGAAATTTTATCCTGGGTGGGTTTGGGTAGGTTTGGGTTGGGGGGAGGAGGGGGCGATCAGTGGGGGACAAAAGGCAAGCCACCTCCGAGGTTGCTATGGACAGGCCCACTTGGACGAACCCTGAAAGGGATGTCTTGGGATAACAAGGGGCGCCATCAGCAAAGCCATTCGAGGAGCCCTTGCACGTCCCACATCTGGCCTATGTGCAACGGGGCCCTTTAGAAGGGGCTTTCTTCAGATAGCCTTTTCCCTGCTCCTCTGCCTCTCCATAATGGCGGGGAGGGTCTCAATGCGCGCATGAGGAGAGGCCATCTCCGGAACAGGTGCGCCTGAAGAGGCTGAACGTGCACTGGCAGCACGCCATCCCAGGAGCGCGGCCCGTTCCACCCAGGCTGAGCCGACCTGGAAGAGCCATCTTCACCAGAGAGGCAGCCTTTTTGTCTGCAGCTCCTGCCTTCTCAAGCGGCCACTCCTGTTCCTCAGAGAGGAGAAGAAGAGTGCTTGAGTGCTGGAGGGCTCCTCATGGTCTCCGGAGGTATCATCCTGGGGAGGCAGATCTGGGACAAAGTGCCCTCAAGTATATAATAAAATATGCAAGGCATTAAAGAATCAATGTAGTTTTTTATTGTTCTTTTCTGATATGATCTAATTAGATGGAAAAAATAAATCTGGAATTCAAGAAATGTTTATATCTTTGCATTTGTTTCTTCTGATATTTAAAATCTAAATCTTACTTATTGCTTATATTCATACATAATTGCTTAAAGAACTTGATTAACATAATTTTTTAAGTTAAGAATAAAAAAACAAATCTTAAATATTTGAAGCAAATGAGAAGAGAAACCAGTTTGATTAAAATACTGAATGAAATCAATAAATTGCCATCATGTGCAACAGGTGAATTTAGTCTGTGTTTGCTGAAGTCTAACACATAATGAATTATGGGAGTTACATATGCACAATACATTCATACATGCAATTGTTCTGTAACTGAAGGTTTAATACTGTACTGCTGGAAATGTTTGTAGTATTAACAATTATTGGTTTTATACCTATTTAAAAGTTGCATGGAATGCTCATACCATACACATTTTTAAAAGTTTTTTTCTTTAATTTGCTCCAATTATTATTCCATTCTTCAAGTGATCTAATCCATTCAAAGAAACTGGAATTACAATCTAGATTCCATCAGGAGTGGCTGGATGTAAAAGACCCCGGACATTAAGAGGCACATCCCCCTACCTACACTGCCTGCAGATGCAGCTGCGTTGGTGTCAGGTAGCTTTATGGGAGGGATATTATTAGGGGATTAGCAGCTCTCACTTAATACGAGAAAACTCGCTCACTGCATGCTCACCTCTGATTATGACACTTACATACTCGACTAACGAGTATGAGAGGCCATGGGTGGGTGTTTGTTGAAAAAGATAAATTAATATGTCTTATTTAGAAGTAAACCCCATCAGAGGAAAGCTGGTTTGTTGCCAGGGTAATTTAGGGTTTGAATCCACAACAATACACATGAAACAAGCCGAACGATGGGGGATAAGAGAAAAACACAGGTGTCTTATGGGAAAGATTCCTTTATGTCTAGAGGCAAAATGAGGCAGCATTACGGTAATGCTACTTTGCTCTACCTTCAGAGAATGGGGGAACTGAATGTTGGCTGCAGGATCAGTAGGAACAGTGAAGGGATGGCCTGGCATCAAGCTGAGCTCTCTACGCAGCTCCAATCTGTCAGTCCTGATCAAATCCACCTAAAATGCCAGCAGAAGTATTCACAGGAAGCTTAACTGATGAATTTGAATATTTCAATTTTTTAAAATATTTTGATAAATGGAAATTTGTGTTGCATAGCTGCCCAGTATGTATAGTACTGTTCTCTCATACATGTAGGGCTGGGGATTCAGATCTGGCCGGCGTTCAGTTTGGGTGGAGTTTACACATTCTCCCTGAATCGTGTGGGTTTCCTCTACATGCTCTGCCATTCATCTTCCAGTTCAGAGATATGTGGTTTCTTTGAATTGCCCATACATGTGCCCTACAATGGACTGGTGTCCCATACAGGGCATTTCCTGCTGGGGATCGGCCCCAGGTCCCTTTGTGACCCTGTACTGAGATCACAAGATACATGGAAAGGCACGGATCATGGTTATTTCCCATCTTGACAAACAAACCCTTAAAGATGGCCGGAAGTGGAAAATGTTGAATTGTGTGCTGGTAAATGTCAGAATGGTATGAGTGCAAGTGATACTGTAAAAGAAAATTTAAAGGGTGTTAAGGAACATACATGATTTTTTAACAATTTCATTATGTGGGTCTAATAGCACTTAAATTCTTTCTGAACCTCTGTTTGTGAAAACTGCATGAAACGGACCAATGCACGTATGCAAAATCCCTGAGAAAACGAGGGGACCTTAATTTGCCTTCTGAAGAGAAAGGTTTCCTTACAAAAGATCTTGTGGGCTTTGACCAGGGTGGAAAAAGGCAACGACGTGTGTGGAATCCAGATTTAAACTTAACTAACTGTGACCGGTCTGTTGAGGTGTTCAACCAAGTCTTCATTTCCTGGTGTAGGATAATCCCTCCAGATCTTTAATCTGCTAACCACTACAGATAACCTCATTATTAATTTCATTAAGTCTCTAGGGAGACTCTAGAATATGATCTTTTATTTTATTAATTTGTTCAGTTTCATGGGACTGAGGACTGCAGGGAGTTATATTTCACCAAAACCTACAAAAGTCATCCTAGCAGTTTGGCTCTATTGAAAAGGGACAGAAAACGTGTCACCACAATAACAGCCTGGGAGATCTTGATTCCCTCCATTTTTTTCTTTTTCTTCTGGCAAGATACCTCAATTCCCAGACCGAATTCCTGGCATACACCATCATGGCAGACATTGTCTACTGATGAATAGACATGCCTATAGATTGACCTGGAAGCCGGCACCTCCAATATATGCCTGTCTGTGCCTGTCTGTGCAGGGGCAGGGGTTGGGGGGGGGATCAGAGACTCAGTGTAGAGTGTCATGGCTGCATCCAGGGCCAGCCAAGCCTTAGAGAGAGTGCCAGCCAGGACAACCACTTCCAATGAGAAATATTAACCATCAATTAACCAGACAAATCTGTGATTTCCGGTCCATCCAGATGTTCATAACCAGATGTCTCCTTATCTATTAATCAGTTAATGATCACTGACATTTCCAACCACATATGACAGCAACATAATAAACTTTAGCACAAACCTCAGAAAGAGGACATGCATTTTAAAAACTAGTATAACTGAGAAACTTTTTTTAATATGGGGACAAGTTAAACAAAAACCATATAGCTTCTGTATTTTGTGTCGGGGTCTTAGATAAAACACATGTAACACTCCAGACTGTATAACTTTACAGAAAATCTATACATGGATGGTTAGTTATTAACAAAAATTTAGATTCAGGTGCTTTAAATACATCCATTTATTTGAAAAAGGAAACTGCACCAGAAAGGACATAAATTATTTAACAAAATGCAATCAATATTCCTCAGGAGAGCAAAAATATTAAGTGATTTAATACATTGCTTTAAAGCTTTAAATTTGATTGGTGGCTTTGAATTTTGTATCCACATAACTTGATCCACATTTGATGCAGGTAGGAGAATTCTAGCAAAATCATTAAACATTCATTCATGCAGTTACTATATTTATTCATGATTTGTACTTGAGTAGTAACTGAGTTACTCAGCTACTTGTACCCCCACGGGTAAAATATTACCGTGGTGTTTGCTACAGTACCTAGTATAGTGCTGATTTCCTTTCTGTAACTGATACAGTTATACCTTTCCCATTTTACTTGGTGTGGGTAAGAGCTGGTACTTCACATTTCATTCATTGCTGAGTTAGTGTTTTTCCATCTTACAAAATGGTCTTCACATTTTTAGAATGCCACCTCTTAATGGGAAAGCTATGAGTGGTACCTTGTCTTTTCATGTAATTAATGAGATTTAGAAGTGGTATTTTAAGCACATTAGCCAACAGGGAATAATGAGAAATGCATGTTTATTAGGTACACCTGTTGAACTGCTTGTTGAAGTACTGTAGAATCTAGGAAACTCAAACGACTCTTTACTTGACCAACTGGGACATCAAACGGGTCTGTCACATTTTTTTGACTTGTACAGTACCTGGACTGAAATCTTGGAACTTGACCGTTCCTGCTAAAAGTTGTATAGGTCGAGATGCATTCAACTCTACCAATTCAGACCTCAAACAGGTCGATCAAGAAAAATCTAGCCACTACTTGACAGAAAACTCGAAACACGACTAAACAAAACAGACCTTACTTAAGCTTGTACGGATCGAGACGTGTCCCGCCTTCCAAACAAGACTGGAAAACCGTTGCCTAGCCAGATGATTTCTGCTGCAACATTCAGATGGTAGGATCAGAATTTGGCATAACAATATGAAATCATGCATCCATCCTCCCTTGTGTCAACAATTCTGGCTGCTGCTAGTGGTGAATAGTGTGGGGTATATTTTCTTGGCACACTTTGAACCCCTTAGTACCAATTAAGCATTGTTTTAATGCCTCAGCCTACATGAGTATTGTTGCTGACCAAGGCCATCCCTTAATGTGGAGGATAGCAGGATAATGCACCATGTCACAAAGCTCATATAATCTCTGACTGGTTTTTTGAACATAACATTGAATTCACTGTACTCAAATGGCATACACAGTCACCAGATCTCAATCATGAATGGACATAGTGGAATGGGAGATTCACATCATGAATGTACAGGTGACAAATCTGCAACAACTGCATGATGCTGTCATGTCAACACTTATCAAAGACAAAGAGGAATGTTTCAAGCACCTTGTTGAATTTATGCTATGAAAAATTAAGACAGTTCCAAAGGGAAAAGGGGGTCCATCCCAGTACTAACAAGGTCTACCTAATAAAGTGACAAATGACTGTATATCAGGCAAGTAAACAGTCATTTCTTGAAATTGATTCATTGGATACATGAAAATGGGCAAGCATTGCATGGGATCTAAGTGACTTTGACAATAGTCAAATTGTGATGGTTAGATGATTGGGTCAAAGCATCTCCAAAACAGCAGGTCTTGTATGGTATTCCCAGCATGCAGTGGGCAGTACCTACCAAAAGTGGTTCAAGGAAGGCCAACCGGTGAACCAATGACAGGGTCATGAGCACCCAAGGCTCACTAATGCGCATGGCGATCGACGGCTAGCCCATCTGGTCTGATCCCACAGGGGAGCTTGGCCTCCAAATTCCCCAGATCTCACTCCAAAAGAGCATCTGTGGGATGTGCTGGACCAGCAAGTCTTAAAGAATCTGCTGCTAACATCTTGGTGCCAGATACCACAGCACACCTTCAGAGGTCTTGTAAAGTCCATGCCTCAACAGGTCAGAGCTGTTTTGGTAGCACAAGGGGGACCTTCACAATATTAGGCAGCTGGTTTAAATGTTATGTCTGATCGGTGTATATTATATCACAATAGTTTAGTGCTTCAGTTAGTTTAATAATAATAATTGATACTTTTATTGAGCCCCGTGTGGAAATTCTCTTGTTACACCTCCCTCAATTTGCTCTTTTGGTAGAGTAAGTTGTCCACAAAGGGCAGCCGCCTGTTGGAGCACCCAGGAAGCTGGGGGTTAAGGCCCTTGCTGAAAGACCCACAGATGTGCTGAGGCTGGGTTTGAACCAGCAACCTTGCGATTACAGGCACACAGGCTTAGCCCACTGAGCCACACGCTGCCCCAAGCTTTCTTTGCCAGACAGATTTACTCACATGTGCTCATGCACATCTCATGCTTTTCTTTGAAACTGGTATTACTTTTGTGAGGAGGCATCAGGACATGTGGGATGGAGTTAGCATGGAATGTCATTTAGTGCCTACATGAAACCAGTGTTAAGTAGTGAAGTATCCAGCACTGGGTAGATTAAACAAGTTGGTAATCAGCAGCAGAAGGTTATACTACCTACCTAGATTTCTGTGCCTATCGACACAATCTAACTGCCTAGGAGAATTAAGTGAAATGCTATCTTATCTATAATTTAACTTCTTATCTAATCCCTGAGTAATGGGCAATGCCAAAGTGGGAATCTTTATGACTATAAGGCTGGACACTGAACATTTCCTTACCTTAATCGTTATGCTCGGTAAAAGCTGCTAGCGGGGAATGGACTGGCCAGCCATCCAGACGTTCTCCTGCCTTGCCAGGGTAAACATGCATGTGGAAGGTGGATGGACAAATATTCACTGAGCAGGCCTCATGCTGGGGGTTGGGTATGAATAAATAACAGGAAAATACAGGTGAAAGCCCACAGCCAGCGATCCTGCTGGTTTGCTCAGTCTACCAGTTACTCGCAAAGAGAACAGGTGAGGAACACTTATGAACCCCCTATCTTCTCAGAGGTTCATGTTCTGTTGGCCAGCACAGGGCCAAACCCAAAGCTAGTGGTGCTAACGGCACAAACCTGTTTTGTGTAACTTACCCCGATGGCTGTCCTTAAGCTTCCTATACTCCCACCACTTCCACAGACAGCATGAAAGGCAACCCAGTGCCACAGGTAATTGCAGAAAGCCGGCTGGATCCTGTTTGCAGAAGGGGAGCTGGCCCAGTTCACTGGTGTGCTCAGGCAGGCCGGTTCACCACCAGATTGCGGCCCACTGGCTGTGTTTACATACACACTATTATTCTGATAATGAGGGCATAGTCCAAAAATGACACAGATTCCTTAAATACCAGAAAAAAAGAAACTAAAGGCACAACCCTTCCACATTTTTCATGAAAGCTTTTAGGACACAATCCTTGTGGTGGTCATTACTAGCAGTAAAATTAAAAGAATGCATTTTGGGACATTGTTGAAGATGTTTGTTTTGCTGCAATTAAAACAGCACGGAGTCTGGATACTAGACACCAGCTGTTGTTGGATTTACTGAGATATCCAGGAATTTTCTTTCCACTCCGTTCCCTCAAACCCTTCAGGAAAGCTCTCTCTCACCAGCGTCTCTGTGAGCCTTTGCAATCATGGTTATCCTAGATACATGCGGCATATTCTGGACTAGGCTTTAACCACATCACCAACAGAATCTAGCACACTGTGAATATGAAACACTGTTGACTTTGGGAATGAAGAGACACTCTGATAGCTGAGTGATACCATTCTGATTATGTTTTTGTATTGTTTACTTCCCTGATTACCTTTTACTACTTACACACAAGTGGGCTGAATGTAGACGCCACAGGCCTGAGACTGGTGGCAGATCAGGGCCTGGCTCACTCAGGACAAACCAAGTTCAAGAAGTCGCCTGAGGGAAGATTATGTCCTCTGGCATTGTTAACACCATACAACACTTTCAGATCCAGTGCCACATTACAGAAATAAGGCAATCATTCTGTTACTCTAAAGGTGAAAAGTTTAGATTGGATGGATGGATGGATGGATGGATAGTTAGATAATTTATTGATATCACGTGAGATATCATGGGTACTACAGTTACATATTAAGCATAATAAGCAGTCAAATAAACCACTATAAGACATCAGATTGACCCTCAAGCTAGCTGCTTTGATGGGCACTTTCACACACAGCCGTGTCAGTCTTTTCATTGCTCTCTTCTTTGATCAGGAAGTATCAGAAAGTACTCAGCCCAGGCCATCGTTCCCCTGATGTTTTCTGCCCCTTTGCTCTCCATTGAAGGGTTTTTTCTTTCACGCTTCACTACCAGCCACATCCTGAAGTCCTGCCACCATGCCACAAGTGAGGGTCTCTGCCCCGTCCATCCATCCAGTGACACGTCTCTCACCCGCTGCGTGCGGCCCAGCGGCGACGGCCTTCAGCAGCCCCTGTTGCATCATGGCTAACCCCTCATCATGTTCCTAACTGGCCTCGTTAACCTCCACCTCAGTGTCCATTCATCGCTCTGTCCATCGTGACCTGAGAAATTGGGAACATCACACGCATGCAAACTCACCTCCCCCCCAGAATCGGTCATGAAGTGACAGGTACAGCTGAGGGAAGGAGCCAGGCCTATTTCGGCCTCTCATTAGCTGACTAATCAGCAGCTAAAGGCAGCTTCCAATCACACTGCATTGCTGTGCTGTCACGTCTCTGAAACCATCGAGGTGTGCTGCTACTGACAGGTGAAATATTAAATAAATATTATCTTGCCTGCAGGCTCTCAGGCTAGTCTCTACAGCTTAGACCCTCAGTGATAGCTATTAATGGTGCTTTGAAGTATTAATTAGTATTATGATGATAAATCTAAATAACAAACCTGCTCCATATGTTTTTTTATAACTATGTTACATATTGACAGTAATCTAGTTTTTCTGGAGTGTTATGATTAAGGTGTATTTGCACATAATACTGCTCAGTAATATGCTTTGTTGTTTTGAGATCACTAGCCTTGTAACTCCATTTACATTTACTTTGTTTTGCAGACAGCTTCATCCAAAGTAACACACATGAGGCATATAGCACAATATTCAATTATATTTTATTATTCAGTACTGATGTGTGAAATATTTTGTCATTGTATTTATTGATTTTGTTTTCCTTTTTTCCTTTTATATTTACAGCCAAAGTTATGGCATTTGTGCTATTGATTAAATTTGCAATAAAAAAAATGATAAATGAGGGTTAAAAAGCCCCCCTCCCCCATCCCAGAGACTGACATCTAAGCATAATAATTGATAGATTTCCTTGTCCGCTGTCAGATATTTAGGACAAACCTATTCATATGTGTCCCATTGTGAGCAGATCATCAACATTTCTGTTCTGTCCCCATTAAAGGGGATGAAGTGAACATAAAGGCACTTGTATTCACAGCAGATTTCAGTCGCTGCTTCTATCGCGCCTTTAGTATGAAACTCCTGGCTGCCCTATTCAAACAAAGCTTCTTGCCTCATGATCTTTATTCAGCGCGAACTGAAAACCTACTGCTTTATAAAACCCGTGTGACTGATGTCCGTCGCCGCCCTACACGCGGGTCGGCACAATGAGGCTCACTCCGTTGCGGTGCAGGATCGTGGGAAAGGCTGATTGGGAGATGCCGATGCAGATTCAGTTTTCAGATCAGGCCCAGATTGACAGCATAGCTTGAAGGTAGCCACAGGTGAACAGGGGAGCATGCTGGGATGCATGGGATTACACTGGGGTGCTGGAGCTCATAGTGCTGGGGCTCTCCAGCCAGTCCCTGGCAGGGCAATGAAAACACCGGCAATGTCATCCGTCCCTGATTATCAGCTCACAGGGGCCTACGCTTCAGCAATCACACCAATCTCCATGCTGCTAATGATAAATGTAATAGTCTTATTAGGTTCTTGCTTTGCTTTGGCAGATTGTTGTGCTGCGGTGTCGGCACCAGAACCCAAGATTTTCGAGGGGTGGGGTGGGGGTGCTCCAATGCAGTTTGCTGAGCTTGGAGTGGGGGGTGGTTGATCATGTGGGACGATCCCATATTATAACGGACATGTATAATTAAAAAGTATAATTTAAATTAAATGAAAGACAGTGTCCTTGGTAGGTGGCATTTGGGGGCACAATGGCTCCTTCGGCCTGTGAATGCTCCCTCATTATGCCAACCTGGTTGTGTAGCTGTTGACCCGAGCTTAATTTACACTAGTACCTGGGCGTTCATTGTAACTTAGCCTAGCTGCAGTTATGCCGAGTTGGCTCCTTACTATGCCTGTAATGTACTCTTTGGCACACTTGCACATCACTTTGGACATCTACTGTATAAAGCAAATGTGAAATGTCTTAATTCAGGTAAGGAACTTTAAAAAACTGCTCATCTTTTTCTTTCCTTATTTTGCATTTATTTTACATATATTCATTTGTTCAGATTTATAAATAGGTGGATGTTTGTGCAATTAGAAACATATGATTCAGTTAATTTTATGCTGCATTTGTAAAGAGAAGCGTAGCAGAAATGACAAATGTCTAAGTAATGAATGTCTGTGACGTAATAACATGGCGCAACCACAAGAGGGAAGTGTTGGTTCTTAGTAAGAGGAGACACAAAGCGCGTTCGAGGCAGAAACAAAACCGATTACAGCTAAGAGAAGCGCTTACCGTAAAATGCTGCGGATTGGTACCTGAACATCAGCCTGTTCTTTATGAGAACCGTATGCACTGCCATCCAGTCAAGAAGGATACTTTTCTAAACTTCAGCTGATGTTTATTCTCAGGTTCTGTGTTTTGGAGTACCAGCATAAAAGGAGGAGTTCTGCATCTAAACTTATTTTTTGCTATTCCATCACTTCAGTAGGTGGTTTGGTAGTTGTCAGGTTGAAGTTGACAGGTCGGACCACCAATCTGTAACTTAGGACATTTAATGCATAAATAATATTTGCATTTCAAAATGATATAAGGGATGTCCTAGTGCCCTGGGCTCATAGACAGATACATGTACTTTATTGATCCGAAGTTGGGAATTCTCGTGAGATGGCAGTAGTAGTAGTAGTAGTAGTAGTATTAATAATAATATTGTTATTATTATTATTATGGTTATTATTATATTACTGTTGTGATTAAATACTTTTTGAGACATTATTATGCTGTTGGGTTGATAGGAGAGACCCATTAAGTCAGATTTTTACAAATCCAAGCTTTTCAGTTTCTGTCTAGCTCATTATATATTGGCTGTGACTGAGCTGTTGGTTTAATTAATGGCGTAAATCAAATTATGTGCAACCAAATGCATAACTTTTCTCGGAATATTAATTTGTGATTGTAAAGGAAGGCAGACAGTGAAGAGTGAAATGATAAGGAAAAGTGTAAACTAATTGTGAAACTAGTATGGCAAAAAACCTGATATAAGATCTTCAGGACCGAATTTGGGAATCTTTTTTTTTTTCTACTTTAATTTATTGTTCCTATTGATCAGAAATATATTTTTTTTAAATAATATTTCTTGACATTTTAAATTTGCCTAAAAATCTTGCCTATGAATCTTTAGTTTTCCTACCATGGCTCTCTCTTAGCTAGAGACTATAAATTAACAGGAATTTTCCTATAAATTGACCTGGCAGCACAGAAACTAAGATATAGGAAACACTAATATATTGACAACAAAACATAGTGATATACCGACATATACAGGAAACACACAGAAACTGATACCTGCACAGGATAAACTGATATAGTGATACCTATTCAGGAAACATTAATATTCTGAGATCTATATAAGACAGACTGCGATACTGATACCTACACAAGATACACTGACACCAATACAGGGTACACTGATATACTGATACTCATACAGGATACACTGATATACTGATACTCATACAAGATACACTGATATACTAATACTCATACAGGATACACCGATATACTGATACTCATACAGGATACACCAATATACTGATACTCATGCCGGATATACTGATGTACTGATCCTCATACAGGATACGCTGATATATTGATACTTATCCAGGATACACTGATATGCTGACATCTATACAGGAAACACTGATATCCTGACATTTATACAGGATATACTTATACCTATACAGAAAACATTGGTATACTGATACCTAGACAGGAAACACCAATATACTGACATCTCTAAAAAATATACTGATATATTGACACCTACACTGGGTATACTGATATACTGACACCTATACAGGATACACTGGATGTTTTCGAAAATGAAATCTGATATAGATGGAGATTCGAAGGCTTTTTTTCTGTTCTGCCAATTTCAGCTCCTTTTCATTGTCTGCACTGATAAAGCATAATGTGATTTATGCAATACGATCCTCAGATCTTCATAGGATTGAACAGCAAATCGGTTTCTCTGTAAACTGCCCCTGATGAGTGTGATGGTATTAAAACAGTTAAACAGGATAATTTATAGACCATACTTACATTAAAGCTAGCTGTACTTGAATGTGTGATACTTTCCCAAAAAAGGGGGGGTTAAGTAAGGCGTGATGTGGGGTGAGGGAATCAATAATGGAGAATCCAACTGTCAATAAAACAGTCCTGCTATTTAAATAGACAACTTAGCTACACATATGCTAATATCTTTCATTTCTCTTTTGCAGTGTACTGTTTTAGTATTTTTTACTATATTTTCTGTGGTATTTCTGGGGCATGTTCTAACGCTTGGTAAGCTTCTTTGTATCAGATACAGTATGTAATTTCTTCCTTTTAATTTCAGTATTAATAAAATAGAGGTATAAATTGTGCACATAAACACTGATAAAAAAAATAAAGATATAGAAAAGAAAGTTTTTGGGAAAGTTCTCACCATTTCAAACATATTTCATATAATCCATGAAAAAACTGGGTTTCTGGGAGTGCTTTGGGCTCCAGAACAGACCTTTGAAAAGTGAAACTGGGATTGTGAGTTTCCAGCAGGGTTTTGGATATTTGTTTGGAATTATTTAAAAGCCTTTGATCTCTTGTTATTCATGTGATAGTTAACATTAACTCTCTGTTTTGTCAGATACAGGGTGGAAAACAAGCATCACGTTTAAGCTGCTGGCAAACTTAGCAGTGAAAATGAGAATACATTAATTATATGACAGTAAAATTACAAACAATTTAAATGAAATTATATAAGAAGGCAATCCATATAACATGGTGTCCGGGAGAAATTTTGTGATCTGGTGGTTTAAGATGTAGCCAAAGCCTTGGTGATATAAGGGCAATAATCCGTATCGACCAAAGCAGACTACACTTCATCACAAAGGAGCTCTTAGTCAGATTCATCAGCAGACAGGTAATCCTCAAACATGCCTGTTTTCTGCAGGAATGACCACTTACGGATTTACAAACAGAGGTTTGTATGAGGCATGAAGTAAACTATGTCTCCGAAAGCATGAGACGGCATGGCTTAAGGAGCAGGGCCCTCAGTGAAGTGTCCAGGCCTCAGGGCCACTGTTGACTCAGATGTGACCTGTAAATAGGCTGGAGGTCACTCCACTCGCACTCTATTCTCATGGGGCAGGGCGGCCCTGGTGGATTAGGCAAATGCCCCTGTGTGGGGGCGGGGGGCAGCAGAATACCCTGACAGGACTCGCGGGATTACACCCTTGTGAAGGGATTGTCAACCGGCCGGACCGGGGCAGGGACATGACCGGGGGCTGTCCAATCCGTGGATCAGCAACGTGTCGACAGGGGATAATCCTGTTTGTCATGTCCCTCTGGAAATCGGGTCTGGAAAAGGCCAGGGATCGTGTTCCGTTTTCAGGATAAACCACCAGTTGTAGCAAAAAGGAATTACGTATTACTGAAAACAGGCGAGGGACAGTATGTTTTACTATTTAATTTATTCCCTTGGGAATATTAAGATTTACAGATATAATGTCAGGGTCACCTCCTGTTGTCTCAGTTTGACCAGCAGGCGTCGCTGGCCATCCTGCCCCTCCTGTCAGCCTTTGTGTTTTCCCTTGCTCCCTGTCAGCCGCATGGCTCTACAAGTTGAGCGTATGGCTGCCTGTGAATCCCTCTGTTTTGTGTTCAAATCCCACCTCCTCTGTTTTTGTATTTTGTTCCTAGTGTTTCATTTGTATCAGTTTAGTCCTGTGATTTGTATTCAGTTTTGGT
>JAODLD010000038.1:10913556-10928229 GCA_026781065.1 Mormyrops boulengeri
CTATTGGCCTTTGTCACGGGGCACTTTTTAATGTGCATCAAATTCTGCCTTGGTTCTGTGCAGCCCCCCCCCCCCCCCCCCGACCAGCCGGGCACGGTTCCTCTGCACGCGGCTCCTTTAATTGCCATTTTCAAAGGGCCAAAGGCGCTCCCCCTCCTGCAGACGGGAGGGGAGTACAGGCCTGGCCTGACAGGCTGTAGAGCCCCAGTGACTGAGGTGAGGCCGGCCGCGGGGTTTACCTGCTTGCCTGCCATTTCCCTCCTAGCCCCAGGAGATCAAGGGCCAGGATAATGTTATTATTTTGGTGAGGTGCCCTGTATTTTTTTACAGCTTCTGGTTAAGGGGCATTTTCTGTCTTTCAAGAGTGACTCTTGTGTTTGGGAATAAATACAGCGTGGGAACTGATACACCTGCGATTAGAAATCCTGCTGAAAAAGATGTAGATATACAAACAAAAGGTCTCTGCTTCCTGGCCCGGGAGGAGCTCTGCTGTAGCAGCTCTGAGCCGCTGCTTATCCCGCACTGCCGCACTGCATACGTCTGAAAACCTGCTTTTGCTTCATTATTTTGGGTAAAAGTACTGGGTGTGCAACATCATAATGGCAGCATTAATAATATGAGCAATGACAGTCCTCATCATCTTCCTCATCGCCTTCCCCTTCATCACATCTTACATGAAGTTTCATGTAAATTAGCTTCACCCTTCATGATGTGAGAAAAAATGCAGGGGCTGCTGTGTGCTCAAACACCTGAACCTGATAACAGGCTAAAGCAGATGGAATATAAAGGATAATGTGTGTGAGATCCTTTCCCTCTCTGCACTGATTCCGCCGCTTCTTACTCCAAATCAGTACTAATAGACGAGAAATTTGCTCTTCAGTGATGACCCCACAGTATATATATAAAGATGTAATTCTTGTATGAAAAGTGAGCATACATTTATAGAGCAGACTTATCTTCAGGGTCAAACAATGCCTACATTATCACATAGGTAGAATAGTCCATCTTTTTGAGGAATATTAATAGGAAATTTTGAATTCTGGTTATTTTATATGTAAAAATTTAGTTCCAGCTACATATAGATTTTAGGGATCTGGAATCTTTCTTTACATCCTAATAGGACATTAATTAAATCCTTCATTAAACAGCAGTGTGTCTTTAATTGGCAAATGGAATTAGTTTGGAAATCGAAGGCTCAGAGAAAAGTGTGAGACCTCCACATGATCCCCAAGCTGTGATCTGAAGGCTGTGCTCTCAGTTCCCAAGGGGGTCTGTCACACTAAGGGCATTTAGCGGACTGTGGTGGAAACAGGGCCAGAAGATGCAAACTCCTCACACGAGGAGCCGCGGACGGCACCCAGAGCCCAGCCCTGCTCAGCCTCTCTGTGGGCCCAAGTCATTTGTGAAATGTGTTTAAATGTATGAAAAAAACAAAATCATGACATGCAGTATCTCCTTGACAGCAGGAAAATCTTTGATCATACAAGCCAACTTTTGAATCTGTATCAGACAATATTTCTGCTTCAAGCTGAGTGAATGACCACCTGGCTCACGGAGGGAAGATGCCAGCCCTACTGATAAGGAAGAGATGTGATGATACATGATTCAGTTGTTTATTTAATACCATCTTCGAGCCTGACCCTTCTGTCCAAACATAAAACATGGTTCTGTCTGTCTAAAGTCAGGATAGATGTCCGTTGCCAACAGTATCAGATCCACTGAATGATAGCCACATCATCATTGACGGGAAAGTTTGTCGCTTTGTGTCAAAAGAGCACTTACTCTATTTGGTTGTTATTAGCTGATTAACTTAATACTTAGAGACGAGCCACGCAAAGTTGTACCGGCACATCAAATTATTAACATATTGGCTGCAAATGGGTGACAGAGGTGTGCTTTTCAGTAAATGCCGTGACATTATCGTACTATAGATATTTATGCCTCGGCCTCCATCATTATACATACTGGACTTCACCTGATGTGGTGGCCATTTCGAAGGAATGGATACGGGTTGCAGTTGTTTCATTCAAATCCATCTTGACTTTACACTAAACCCAATTAATGAGATGAGGAAACATATCCTGCACATAAAGGAGTAACGAGTGCAAGAGAGCAGTTATTTCAGTAATGGACTTTACGCAATAATGCCTCTCTGACAACCAAGGATCAACCACTGCTTTTACTCTCCAGCCCATATTAAGAGGGCTTTTCTCACATGTGCTTAATTGCATACACAGTATATAATTCACCAGTATATCACCATCATCTCCAAAGATCTTAAGTGGGAGCTGAACATCACAAAGAAAGCCCAGCAGAGGGTGTACCGGCAGAAGCCGAAGAAGTTAAATCTGCCAAAGACAATGATGGTGCACTTCTACTCCACCGCCATCGAGTCCATCCTCACCTCCTCCGTCACTGTCTGCTTCACTGGTGGCACTGACACGGACACGCAGCGTATAATTCACAATGCGGAATAGGTGATTGGTTGCAGTCTGCCATTACTTCAGGACCTGCATACCTCCAGAAGCATTATGCTGGAAACAAAGATTGCAGATTATGCCCCACCTTGGGCAAGAGGTTGGGGTCTATCAAGGCCCAGCCATGTGCCTAAAGAGCAGTTTTTCTCTAAGGCAACCACAGATTTTGTCCTCCACCGTTCCCCAGTTAATCTAAGCACTTGCTGCTACATCATTCCAAGCATATTAGCCTCCCAGCCCATATAACAGAACTGCTGCTATATTGTATTGCACTGTGCATGTGACCTGCACAAGACACATCATTTTATTTATGTATTTTTTTATGTTGATTATCTTAATTGTCCTTGCTTGTTATTTTTAACTTAATTTTTATTTTCAACAACTCAGCAATCATAGTCACACATACGTCCGCCGTGTGTACATAGTATTCCTTGCTTGTTTTGCAAGACATTCCAAAGTAAATTTCACATATGTAAAAGTACTTGCCACTAAACTTACAAGTGATCCCAGTTAGGTTTGAGGTTAATTTAAGCTTGATATTCAAAGGAAGTTCAGGTGAGACACAGTTTTAAAAAATCCTTTAGCTACATAAACGGAGATGTTTAAAGCCTGCTTTTTGTATCAATTGTTTTCAGGTTTCTGTTTATCTAGCAACAAAATGTGACCCAAACCAGTGAATCAGCCAGGGGGTCACAGCAGCAGCAGGAACAGCTGGATTCCCGAGGAAGCATTTGGGGTGAAATCAGGGCCCCTGGGGCACCGCTGACTCTCTGTCGAGAATCAGACATTAGACGGCTAATTTCTAGCAGCAGGATGCGGGAGGCTGACTGTCAGGCCGCGCTCTCCTCCCCGCAGAGAGCGTGCTAACATTGGGCACTACAGCTGGGGCTGGGGTTGCCCCAGAGCAGGGGGTACAGGGCTAGCATCCTATGACCTGAACATTTGATTGAATCTGATTGACTTCCTAATGCATCTCAGAAGCTGAATAAAACAAATGGGCCTTTTGTGTAGCTGGTCATTGTGTGTCTACAGACTGACATAGGGTCATTTATTTGATCCAGGGCTGTTTTATATAGGTTTAGATTTTGGATCATTGACTAAACAGTTTCTTGAGAATAGGGTAAGTCCTTCTAAAGTGTACAGCATATAAAGCTGTGAGGGCAGAGAGGTAACCGAAGTCAGAATGTCTAAGCTTACTGCACAATGGGGCTAACATTTTGTGCTGACCTTTGAAATCGCCTGACTATTAATCATGTTCCCCTATGCTGTAAAACGGCATCTGTGAAGTGTCCAGCGGGGGCCGGGACTGGGCGCTGACCCCTGGCCCGTGCTCAGACTGCCCATCCAGTCGGAAGAGCTAGTCAGCCTCGCGGTCCCGGACAGCGGGGCTACCTGCTGCCCAGGACAATGCGATTGGACACAGCTCTCAGGATGATGGAAGATGGGAGATTATCCACGCTGACCATAGAGAAATACAACCTAATGGACAAGAGAGCGTCTCCAGATCCGGCCGCAATCAAGTCAAAGGTGTTTTGGACTTGACATCTGTTTGGAACACTTTTTTGTTTTCCTTTTTCACAACTAAGCTCTTATTTTATGAAGCACTAACCTGCATCCTGATAATTCACTAAACAATGCCATATATTTTTTTAATGCTCTCCACAATAATCATTCAAACCATCCCAAAATTTTTTTGGCTCACAATAATTTTCTATATTCCTTGATTGTCACTGCAATTCACAAGATGTGACATGAATCTTAAAGTACAAACTAAATGTACTAATTCATTTAATGTTACAATATTTTATCATAGGAAGCTGCTACATTGAATTCAATACTGTGACAAACTTTACATGCCTTTCTACCCATTTTTTACAAACAAAATAAGTGAAGCATTTTAGTTAATCAGCTTTGTAAATGGTTTCACGGCATTTCCTGCTTGGTAAGTTTTGGTCAGATGATTTTAGCATTTCACATGCTAGCTGCACTAGCCTTACAAATTGCTTATTGATAGCATAAAACACATACTGTAGAGTACAATCAAAGACACTTAGAAAAAAAGTCCTCACTACTGCATGTATAAGTACTTAGGTCCTATGTTGTTGAGGTATTAATGTATGTTACCATAATGAATTCATCAACAGGACATTGGGTAAATTCTGGTCTGCTTGCCCAAAGTGTGTGTCTTTATCACAAACTAATGGGGCCCTGCATTTCTCCTTAATTAGTAGGCATTTATCCAGCACTGTGGGTTGCTAACCTCACACCGAAACTGTCCCTTAATGCACATCACAGGTCGCTGAGAATCTTAACAAATCACCTGAACTCAGGCATGTGATTTGCTCCCAATTACAGTGAAAAGCATGAAGGCCCAAAACTTTCTAGAAGACTGTCAAATGATTCCAGCGAAGCTTTGCAAACCATGACTGGTAGCACAGCATCATAAATCGTGGCTTTTTGTTAACTTCTGCCGATTCATAAACAGTTTCCCCCTTATGGTAGCACAGATGTCTGACCAGTATGTCCCTCGCCATCCTTGATATACGTATAGAAATTGATCCAACAAAATACATGCTTTTGAAGACATGAAGAGAAAGCAGTGTGTCAAAAGAAAAATAAAAGAAATTCCTAAAGCGTGCTCGATATGCTACAGTATCATCATTCATCTGCAGAAGGGGTTAGTCCAGGGTCCTGACTTATCCCCTTTGGCTTCAATAAGACACAGAACCTCCTATGTGTTCTGGAGCGTATTCCATGCCCGGGGATGATAGAAGGGATGTGATGATCCACGGTGGCCGCAAAAGGCAGTGCAGGGACTGCGCAGCCTACATCTGCTTTGCTTCTTCTGAAAAAGGAGCTTCATGGAAGTAACCCAGCATAGGACCTTCCTAAGAGGAGTGCAAGACAGAGATGGATGTGTGGGGTCATCGGCCGCATCTCACAGAGTCCCCCAGCACCTTATCTTTAACCCCGAGTAGCCAGTTGACATACCGTGGAACAGGGCTCATTTTTCTGCTCAGTTTTCAGCTTTAACTCGATTCTCATGATCAGAACATGTTTCTGTTAGAGGTATGAGTTAATAACTATTAATGAGTAGAAGAATAAGAAATCATTTTTTCATCAATAAGAAATCATAGCATATCATCAAGCTTTTTAAACGAATTCCTAAATATCTTAACTGATGGAAACAACAAACGTTAATTAAAAGCTTAAAAATTGGCTTTATGGAAACAAAAAACGTTACACTCATAGTTTATTAACATTTCAGAAGATACAGTTTGGAAAAATGTTATTTGTAGTATTAATTCACAAATACTCATCCATTCTAAAATGCACAAAGGACTCAAGTTGATGCAAGTTATACATAATTTTAGAAATTTGCACTGCAGCATTATTAACAGAATAATTTTCTAATTTTTGATGGCAAAGCTTGTGGGCAGAGATGGTTCATTTCATTAAACTAAATATGTAAGAATGTATAACATTTATAATGCACATGATTACTTAAAAAATTGAAATTACATTTCACAATAAAGTTCAACTTTTCAATGCCCCCCTCCTAGTGATTGACAGAGCACACCTTCATTATGCAAAGAGGAATCTTAGAATAAAAATCTGGTTTGGAAAACTGTCATTCAGAAATACATTAATGTGTTATACTCTGGAGAGTTTTACTTTGCTGTAATAATTTGAATTATTTAGGTTATCACATTTGCATTAAAAAAAAATGATATTTTATAATATTGACTGTCTAATGAAAATCACAACATTAATATGAAGTACAATTTAAACTTTAACTTTAAATTTTACTTAGAAGCCACATAAGGCCAGAATCTGTAGTGGGTAGCTGATAGTATGCACTTTCTCACCACAGGAACCATTATCAGGAATCAGGACCTTCTGTCACTTTCCCACTGCAGGAATTCGGCCCAATTGTAGTTCCTCTGAGGTCGTTCCTAAACTTTTTTTAGTCTATACCCCAGAGTAGGTACATATCAGTTGACCAGGACCTACTGGGTGGGGCTTAAATTGATAAACTTTGCTGACTGGTTGACAACACCATCGGCGCTAACTTGGAAGGTAAGAGGAAGTGCGGGGAAAAGAGATAGAAGCAGATGGAATTAATTTTGTATCTCAGTTACATTAAATACATTAATTAATACATTTCTTTGCATGCGTCTACATATTTCTGCATTGCAAAATTGGTAATAGTCATAACAGCTCAGGAATTTGGAACCAGGAACTGAGTTCCTGAATTTCGGTGTAAAGTGCCTAGTGATACCCTGAACACCTGGTTAATGTCTTTGCAGAATGGGAGGGGCAGGGAGATGAAGGGGCTGGGGGGACTAAGAGTGAGTGGGGCATGACTGGAGGAGCCAAGGCAAGGTGTCTCTCTGGGGCAGTAATCAGGGTCCTTAGGGGGCGGCCTAGAAGAACGCCGCAGTAATTGGAATCCCGCAGTTTCACCAATGGCCCAGTGATGCCGTTTGCCTCTTTCCAGGGTTTAGATACTTTTGTCACCATGTAAGCCTGTGGTTAAGAGCATTAACTGCTAGGACAATCATTCTAATTTAAAAGAAAGAATTGCATTTTAGGATAAGCCTACGCATTTTGTCATGGTAACTTTAGCTGTATCTGGTGGCATTTTTACTGTAGCAGACCTATTTTACTGATTTTACAGCTGTTTAAATGACACACAAATTGATTATATGGCCACCATATGCTACGACATAACTAGCAGTTCATAACACAGTCCAAGCAAATCTGACGGCCTAAGCAGTTGTGGTTATGGTCACATTCAAGGGATACAGACGGTTAACTACAATATTGTTCAGCCTTTGCCTCATCGCACCCAGACGACAATGGGCAATCTGATTATGTACAGTTTGGGCCTAAAAATTGCCTGTTGTGGCTAAAAGTACACCTTATATTTATTATATTCATTCTACGTACACTCTTAGTGTTGCCATTGTTAAAGACTGCAAGACGATTGTGAGGCTAGTAGCTGGGGGGTAGGTGGTGTTAGATGGTTATTTGGGGGGGGATGGGGGTGGCCTCATCCCTCTATTGTCTGTGCCTATCAGTAATTCTTCCTGGCTTGTCTTTAGGCGAGTAAGCTCTGCCCCCATTGTTTCTTCCACACATTAGCACAGCTGTGCTATTTTATTGACACAACTCACTCACTCCCCAGGTTTGCACTGTAAAGGCCCAATGACAACAAAGCAGAAAGTGTTTTCCACCTCCCGAGTGTTACAGCCATCCTAGTGACTGAAAACATATACAGGCTGTGAGTATGCGGCCTTTTCTTTACAGTCGTCATCTCACAGCGAGTCTTGCTCTAGGGTGTAATAAGACTGCAGTTTTATGCCATATGGATTGCAGCCCTGCTCTTTCTTCCCAAAACCGAGCACTGATGTCTTCTCAGAAGTAGGTCATGTTTCTCTGTTTTAGACTGAGACTTTGGAACATAAGCTGCTTGACAGTGGATCGCGATCGTAATGGAATATGATTCTTTCACATTGTGGCACGTTTTTTTTGTATTTTTCTCATTTCCCATTGACTTAAGTGTAAAAACAAGTGCAGGCAGCTATATAATGTAAGATATAATTAACTGAAAGCATTACTTATCACCCTTTTCTTCTATAAGCAATGATCTTCTTAGAGAACTGTTGACAAGGTAACAAAAATGATATATATATATATAAAAAAATCACAAACTTCTGGTTATTTTAAACTGGTTCTGCGTTTACAATAGGCAAGCATCAAATGGTGAGACATCTGAGGCTGTGACACATTTAGACACCCTTATGTCAAACATCCCTGCCTTTTCATATTGATTATCTTGGTTTAAGTCTCCATGGGAAATCTTTGTTGTATCCAACCTTGTCTTTCCAGGAAACACAATCTGAAACTGCGGAGTATAAAATACTGAGAGAAACAGCTGCCTTAAAGTTCTTATAAATGATTTTATGGTCTCTGAGATGCATCTATGCAAAATAAAACTACAGGATTCCCTCAATAACCCTACACGGTTGTAAAAATGTATTAACCAGATAACTGCCCTTGTTTTAGCGTATTTAGCATGGACAAAGGCCACTGCCACCAAAAAGCGAGGCATAACATTGGCGAAAAGGAGGAGTCTATTTAGCTAATGAGTAGACTTATACAGATGTAAAACAGTGGGCTTTTAGGATGGGTGAGTGCCCCACTGGTTTGGGCTGATAAACTGTAATGTGTTCAGATGAGAGGGGCATCTAGGCATTTATCACGGCTGCTTGCTGTGGTCATGCTAATTCCCCCCAGGGCAGTAATGTTATGGCGTAGGTTGTATTGGGAGACATTAAAATAAGTGACTTTTCAATTAAAGCTGAAAAAGAGAAAGGTCCTTTGTTAAGAGTTTCAGTTTCAAAGAGAGGCAATCATTTATAAAAGGGAGGTAACAGGGAATCTGGCCAGCAAATTTAGATGCAGAAAAGCACTCGACTTCTTCAGCGTTTTTGCTTTTTTCACACGTCATTTTTGAAAAGTGTTACAGGGGCTGTAAACATGAACACATATTTTTCATGTAGTGGTAAAAGCGAAACATTTAGATGGCCAGCACACATTCCCTACTCAACATGTTAATGCTGAGGCCAAATCAAAAGATCAGGTCACTGTCACGGGATAGCCATTGTGAATGCATGCATGTTTCAGGGGGGCCTTTGTGTTCGGAATTAATTTGATGCAGTGCTGAGCATCATCTGGTGCCAGGTGTTTGATCAGGCCTTGTGAGTGGCCCAGCCAGTCACTCAGATCTCTAGCAATTCAGATCTCAAGGTGCTGGTTCCTATCTGTGGCTCAAACATGCAGCCATTCTTCGCACTGTGACGGTGTGTCCGGTATTGAGTATTTGTTTTACTCATCACAGAATTGCTGTTCTCACTAAGAACTGCAAACAGCCCGGTAACCATAACAGACCACAAGGAACACTGGAACTCTTAAAAATTGTGTCCAAGACCGCACAGTGGGGGCAGTGTGTGGCTCAGTGGGCTGAGCCTCTATGCCAGTGCTACGAAGGTCACTGCTTCAAGCCCAGCCTCAGCACATTTGTGGGTGTTTGAGTAAGGCCCTTAACTCCCAGCTTCCTGGGCACCACAACAGGTGGCTGCTCCTCACAGCCAGCTTGCTCTTACCTACAGAGAGCAAGATGGGAGAGGCAAAAACAGAATTTTCCCACAGGGATCAATTGGTACTATTATTATTTACTCTAAAAGGTATTTAATTACCGAATACTAAATATGCAATCAATAATGTATACAGATTTGTATTCTGATTGAATACTCAAAATGTGTAATGTATTCTGAATACTTTTGATATGTAGCCTAGTTCATAAGAACAGTATAACAAGTTAAACATATCTAAATTAAATTACGAACTGAAAATGCACTTTACATCTCACATGGAAGAGAACATCTATTGTAACTGTTCATCAAAAACAAGTATGTTAGAATGACCTTCACATAAATCCCGAACCATCATCAGTTTTAGACATAGATTATGTTTAACTGAAAATGTTTGTGTATTGATAAAATAATACAAAAACGCATTATAATATAACATACATATAAGCATGTTATTTTAATACGTATTCAGAGAGCTAACTTGGCAACTAAATAATTAACTAAAATATCTTCTTCAAATAATTTCTGCTGTTCACATGATACAAGAGAACATATTTTCCTGCTATTGCACAGTACAGTACCTGTTCAAAGTGTACATTACTTATCCAGTTGCACTGGGAAGTAATGGGAAGTTGAATCCTTTGTTGCTGGACCGGACCTTCTATAGCTGGTATGCGCAGATGGCACTGTATGTAAATATTTTTGCCTTTGATACCTTTAAATTTAAATTTAATTAATGGTGCCGACATTGGAGCCAGGAGATGAACGCGCTAAGGTCAGACACGGTGTTTAGTTTGAAACAGATCTGCAGCTTAAAAAAACACACTACTTCACATTGGACGGACACATAAATGATTTTTACGAGATGTAGTTTTCGGAAGTATTCGGTATCCGTATTTCAAGAAGAACTGTATTTTTGAATACAGCTTTATAAACATACCCAAATACTGTGTGTGTGTATTTATACATATTCATCTATACACACACACACACAGATATATATATACACACACACACACATATACATACATACATACATATATATCTCTCACACCATCTCTGATGACAATGACTGGGAGAGGATGAGAGGAATGTTGGTTTGCCCACAGTAATTAATTTCTATGTGAATTTAATCAAGTGTACGATGTGTTTGGTATAGAGCCCCAGCCTTAACACTGTAATTTGCATTAAGTCTCAGCCAGAAAATCAGCCAGGATATTTGAACATTTGGCCTGTGCTTAGTGATCTTCTTTGAAACTGGTGCTGTATCACACCTCATATAGAGCTCCAAGCAGATGGGAGACTGGACTGGAACGCTAAAGTGATACAGATCTTCACTTTGATTCGGAGTGAGTGCTCCCCACAAGAGAATGTGTGGGTACAAACGCTTGGCCTCCTTCCTCCTTGCCGAGCTGCATTGTAATGAGCACCATCCTTCATATTATCAACAAGCGCAGCAGGCGGAGTGGAAGCATGTGCTGCGATGGGTGATGTCCTCCATAAGAGCAGGGGTCCTAATCTGAGAGGCTGTTTATGAGGAAGCCTGAGTCCAGTCATTAATCCAAACTGCTGTGCTATGAAATCTGGCCGCATTTATGAGTGCAGTGCGGCCACTTTGAATAAAAGTGCTGCTTAAGTGAACATGACAGCAGGAATCACCTTGGGCGAGTGGGGGGTCAGAGGTACGAAATGCATTTAAACCCCCTAAACTGCTCCCCCTTCCTCTTTCCAGCTTTTTTCTTAGTGGCTTAACAAGGTGTTCATTATGACTATTATTACATACATTTACAAGGATCCCTCAGAGGCCATTCTAGAATATTCTGTCAGCAGTTGGGCCTGTTCCTCTCTGAGTTTCTCTGTCTGTATAAATACATTGTTTTATTTCCTGTTTTATTCACACTTTATAGGTTGAATTTGGACTATTGAGTCTACAGAAACAGCAAACCCATACAGTTATAATTCAGAACATTAAAACTCAGAAATAAAACTTTGAATAACGTGCCTTGTTCAAAAGGCTTTTACATAGTTTTAAATCTAAGTATGTAAATCGGTGAAGATGCCTTTTGACTCCTATGTGTAATGCTTTTTTATTCTTATGATATATCATCAAAAATACAATCGCTTTATTACATCTTGTTCTTGACATAGTGGGTGGGGATTAAAATGCAAATAAGCCCAGGCCTCATGTTTATCAGTAGCCTGCAGCTGGCTGCGACTCATTCCATTTCATTCAGGTGGACCATTTGAAAGCACAAGGGTGTGACTCCCAGGATGACCCCTCCTCCCACACATATTCTAACGCTGCTCTCATGCATGTGTGGCCGGGGGGGGGGGTGGTTGGGTGATCATTCTGACAGAATATTATTGATCTGCCCTCCTTTGTTTTGCAGGTTGTACCGACTGAGACCTGGTATGGCTGTATGCTCTGTTCAGTGTTTAGGTCTTATCGTCTATGTAATTGCATTAAAGACTTTACTGCATTGTCACAGGAAATAAAAGTCAGCAGTTGAAAGTGAAGCTTGAGTAAGATCGGTAACAGCACTGGCTCTCCTCCTAGCATCTTTTATCAATAATGACGACTCCCAGAAATCAAAAGACAAAAAGTTGTGTTTGTGTGTATTTGCTTCAGGTAATCAGCCTTCCTCCGAGAGTAAACAGACATGCAGCTTAAATTTTCCTGACATTATATACCCGGTGAAGGACTGACATCACATACAGCTTGTGCCCAGCCTCATGCTCTATGCTTGCTTGCTTTGTTTATTCTTTTATCTGTTTGTTTGTTTGACCAGGAAGGTCCCATTCAGATACAATATCTCTTCTTTCAGGGAGTCCTGGGCAAGATGGCAGTAAAGTCACAGCATCAAATTTATAACATGAATCATAGACACAACAACAGCATACATTTTAATTTTATAAGTCACATTGTTATAGCTGCAGCACTTAATAACATTGGTTGAGACACATTGCAGCATACTTTTACAATTATTGAACAAAGACAAATCTCTTAAGCATGAGTGTATTTAGTAGTTCAGTCCAAGCATAAGGAACACGGACTGAGACGGCTGATTTACCAAATTCAGGGGTAACATATGGGACGCTTAACAGATTTTTTTCTGAAGGTCTTGCATCATGGCTATTTCTTGGAAGATAAAAGGTCTTGAATGTAGAATGGTAATAAATGTCTTCAAATTAAAATCATTGTACGAGTTTTTCTTCTTGAATGAAGAGATGACCATTTTAATATCGCAAATAAATCACAATGATGTGTCTGAGATCCCATACCAGTTACAACACGTAACGATGTATGATCAACCCCAGGTTTTCTTGAATGTGGTGAAGAAGCATGAACATAAATAACATCACTATAATCCAAAACTGACAAAAAAGAAAACATTATTAAATGAAAATAAACACCTAACTTTGGCCCATCTTGTCGTCAATCTAGATTCCTAAATATGCATATAAAGTAACTCTTTCTATATTACTGCCATATAATGTTGAAATCACATATCAATCAATCGATTGACATGAGAGAGTGAATTTCATAAATTTAATTTCTCTTGGGTTAATTCCATTTCCATATCCTTCATTTCATGGCTGAATTTACAGAGGCTGCTGTAGAAAGAACTGTAGCATCTGCTTCAAGATGTACCTTGGCTGGATGTACTTCAGTACCCAAATAATTTCCATAAATATGAAATAACATAGGTCCCAAAATAGATCCCTGAGGAATTCCAATCCGTACTATGTGAGATGCAGGACAATAATGTTAAAAAGATACACACTCCTCTCTGTCCTCCTGTCCTCTATTGAACCTTTCATTCAAAAGATCAATTCACATGTGCCACATTTTTGGATTATACTGAAGAAAACCAAACATAAGGAAGAAATGTGGAAGAAGGTGAACTCCATCCAGATCAATTTTTCAAAATTTAATTTTCCCTTTTCCTTTATTTGTTGCTTATGGCTTTGAGTTCAATGGTGCGCCGTAGGTGTAGAGAATGCCATTAGAATAACTGGATTTGTACTTTGGAATTTTTCATTTGCATTTTTAACCTTTTAAAAACTTTTAATGTGTTTTCAAATGCAATTGTGATATTTCAAGTTTGGACTTTATTAGGTTTCACAAATATGAAATGGGAACTGTACATTTAATACCGTTTAACACTGCACAGTTCAGTAGTCTACTGGAGTGCTTAACAAACGAAGATCATCTCAAACCCGGCCTGTTGTAAAATACTCTCGGAGATTTGGATTCTCAAATGACTCCTTTTGCTATGCATTCTTTAGAAGTAACATCAATTTAATTTCCAGAAACTATAGAAAAAGTCATTGCATTTCTGAACTAATGAGGACTTCTGGAAAATACTGATGAGTTTTGCTCTAGGATCTTCTAATGTCATACTTTCTAAAAAAATACATACATCAAAATAAAATGAAATAAAACAAGTATCCACTGTTATTTGACACAATACCCAAATTCTTTAATTTGTGCTGCATGGGCATATGAACATACATTTTAAATATACTCATCCAACGTGTTAACATTTGATGTGTCCACAGTTGTTCCAATAATAGAGGATTTCATCATTCTGCTACTCTTGATCTGTAAAGATCTCCCCATTAGGTATGACCATTTCACCATCAATCTAATGCTGGATCAAAGGGCATCTTTCACCTACGTATCATAGCAATGCCTTCCTTTTCCAGAGTATACTGATGTCTACAGCATGTAGAGCAATAACCTCTGACATCAGTTGGTGAACTTTAAAAAGATCCTTCTCACAATCAATGAGGTTAGAACTCATTCCGCACAAAGGATGTGCTCATTTATTATCTTCCTTAAACAAGCATCTGAGATACCAGGTAAAAGTGTTATAAGAAAAGGACACTTTGTATACAGCACATAGACATAAGAACATAAGAAATTTACAAACGAGAGGAGGCCATTCGGCCCAACAAGCTCATTTGGGGAGAACCTAACTAATAGCTCAGAGTTGTTAAAATCTTATCTAGCTCTGATTTAAAGGAACCCA
>JAODLD010000038.1:10939015-10961492 GCA_026781065.1 Mormyrops boulengeri
GTTTTGGTACAGGGTCTGTGGGGTTGGGGGGGTGGTGGGGGTTGGAGATATTAAATAGGCCACACCACCCCCCCCCCCCCCCCACTCAGCCCGCTACAGCTTGCTCTTGGAATAGTGAAACAGCCAGGGGAAGAACAACTAGCTTGTTTGGACTCATCTCTTGGTAGATAGATGATCTTTGAGAGGAAGCGAGTCGTATTCCAATGGATAACAGGATCTCCTCTTGTCGCCCCCTTCCCTGAATGTTGGCTGTGCAGGAAACGGCTGTTGTGGCTGAAAGTGAATGCCCGACAACAGGGGAAAAGTGCTCCCAGGGTCTCTCGCCTGACCAAAACGTGTGTTCAGGAAGATGCATCTGCAAGCTACATGCCAGGAAAATTTGTTGCCTTTTGTGCGATTCCCAGTGTCAGCGATTTCATCAGTTGAGCCTCAGCCCTTTCTCTAAAGTGATGTGTTGTTTTAGTCAGCAGCCAACCTAAATGGCTCAGGCTAGGATAGATGACCAATTACAAATGTATAGAAGTTGGAACATCATCCTGCATCATAGAACTCCCATAACCCAGAGCAGACTGAGTTGTAAATGTCTCTTTTAAACAGGGCTGGATGCTGCTCCTGGATGGGCTGAGATGAGGGTCTTTGATGTGCTCTTGATGTGTTTTGTTCAGTTGTTGTGGCACTAAGAATGGCCCTCCACCCTGCACTAACACTGGGAATGATTAGTGGGCAGCTTGAGGCCCCCTAATGAATCCTGTTTGATCTTGAGTGCCCAATTACTCCAGACACAGCCCCAGCTTGAAAGGACAGTGGAACAGTGTTGTTCCTGCAAGAGCACCTTGGATGCTGAAACGCCAGTGGAGTCCAAAGCTGATAGGTCAAAGTCGTTTGCAGCGTGTGTATGAGCCAGCAGTTACATGCATGCTAGGTAAGTGTGTCACAAACCAGCCTGAAGGAGCCTAGTCAGCATCACACTCCTCACATAGGGATTCCCCCCGGCTCAGCAGCCATGCCCTGCAGGGAATCCTTGCTTGAGAAATCCTGCCCAGTCAGAAGAGCCCTGTCCAGTCTGTGCCCAAGGGTCCCTGCTGATTTGTGTCATTGGCCACGCCTCTCCCGGCTGTTGCCGGTTATCGCTCATTAAGCTTCCTATTTTAGTTGCATTGACATGCTGCTCAGGAACAAGATCTTCTCATTTTCTAAGAGTTTGAGGATTTTGCCCTTTGGTTTTTTGATCCTCTTCCGTCTTTGGGTTCCACATTTGCCCCCGGATCATCATTTGCAGATCATTCCATTAATCGGGAGTCATTTATCCCTTGGAACTTAAAAAATCTAATTATTAAGAAGACAGAATTTTTATTATATCACCAATTAAAAGGCATGTTTTTTTCTTAATAAAATGTTCCCACTATAGGGAAACATATTATTTACTTATATTATTAAAAGTTTCAATATTTTTCAGGTGTAATCACTATTCTTGTTCCACTCTGTCACTCTCTGACAATATGCAATGTATTTATGACTCACTGAATATGAGTTTTTATTTGTTCGTCTATCAATCTGTCTATCTGTCTATCCTTCTGTCTGTCTGTCCGTCCATCTAATCTGTCTATTTATGTATGTATTTCTTTGTTCGCATATTTATGAAGATAAATCGCCCTTAATGTATAATAGATTATGTTAATGGACATATTCATATTATTTTCTTTAGTTTCACTTTCTAATGCTGACTTTAAGGTATATGAGTCAATGCTTGGAACCATATAGACTACAGATAAAGTTCATTTTAAACACACAAAACAAAAGTCATAGAATTTTCACAAAATTTATGTAATTTTGACAAGATATTTTACACTTTACACCAAATATTTTACATTTTTAAAACTAAAATAAATTATGACAGAGTGGAAGGTGGGGTACTGGGGTGGGTAAGTTGGGGTACTGGGGTGGGTAAGTGTGACGGAGTGACCTCAAAGTACCATGTGACCTATTCTGGTATTGTGAAATTTATGAAATCATATTTTTGTCTCATGTCTACATCTTGTGTTTCACTCTCCAAATATTTCTGCGTTCTTTCTGGATTGGCATTGCAAACTGTATGACATCTCCTACCAGTACCATTGCTTTCAGACCACTGAGAGCCAATATTTCATTAAAACTATCCTGCCAAGGTTAAAAGACAAAACACAGATCTGGCACAGAATGAAACAAATGAGAGTAAGACTCAGTGTATTTGCACTATATGTGCAAATTAGTGTACAATAGTGACATATCTTCCACACATATTGTACCACCCCATAAAATAAAAATTCAAATAAAATATGATATCTTTATTTTTGAACATGACAAGGTGGACATGGTTTGCTCAAGCAACGTGATTATGTATGAAAAAAGCAACAAATTACAAAGCTGAATCAAAACGAAACTTACAGATTCTGAATATGGCTCCTCTAAAGTCACGTGATATCGCTTCCTCTTATTTTGTCTTTATAGGGACAGGATTTTTAGGCAAAATACACCACTGATGCGGGGGAATTGAAAACTTAAGGACACACATAAATTATCAAATTTTAATTTAAATTGATAATTTTGTAATTAAAAGCTCTATCTAGTCTGGATATCTATATGCATCTAAATTTTGCAAATCTTTTGCGTTAATACAACTCTTTGTCAATAATATATGAGGTTAGATTTCTATAACTAACACTTGGGCAGTGGAAATTAAATTGCTTATTGATGCATATTTGTGTATCTGCTATACTTATTACCAGTCATTTTGTTCTGTTAAATTATTTGTTCTCCCTCCAGCACCATGTACTGGCAGTGTCAAGCGGGTCATTTAATAATTTCGATATTTAAAGGCAAATATGTTTGATTTTACGCTGAATTGTTGGTGTGCTGGTGCACGTGAGGACAGGGTGGGGACGGTTTTGGTGTACACGGGGACGGTTGTGGTGTACACGGGGACGGTTGTGGTGTACACGGGGACGGTTTTGGTGTACATGGGGACGGTTGTGGTGTACACGGGGACGGTTTTGGTGTACACGGGGACGGTTGTGGTGCACGTGGAGACAGGGTGCGGATGGTATTGGTGCACGTGGGGGCGGGGTGGGGATGGTTTTGGTACATGTAGGGACAGGGTGGGGATGGTTTTGGTGTCTGCGGGGAAAGGGTGGGGACGGTTTTGGTGCACATGAGGACAGGGTGGGGACGGTTTTGGTGTCTGCGGGGAAAGGGTGGGGACGGTTTTGGTACATGTGGGGACAGGGTGGGGATGGAGATAGATATCATCACTGTGTAGCTCTCTGTTCTGTATGCTTTCGCTGTTTTTCCCCTGGACTGTTTGACCCTGATTTTTTCCCTGACCCATTAAAGCCCCCTAACTTCACATCCGCATCTGATTCCTTATTACTTGCTGTCAAAGTGTCAGCTCTGGGCTCCTTCAACAGGGGACTTTGAAAATCAAGGAAACAGTTTAAAATCAAGTGGAGGAAGAGCAGTTTCCTTTATGAAACCTCAATCCAAACTCGTCTAGATAATAAGCAAACAGCTGTGTAATATGTTAGCACAAGGATCCTCTTTGCATAGGGTTTTTTGTACACTGCTGAGGACACGTGTAGGTAGGAATCAGAGGCACACATCTGCGCTCGTGCATGTTGTTGGCGCGTTTTCCATAGAATAAACATCGGTGCGAATGCTCTTCCTGGACTCATTTTTTTTCTGGGCTTGTGTACTTGTGTGGGAAAAGAGAAAGCTGAAACTTGCCGTGGGATAGAGGCACAGTACTTGACCCCAGTCTCCTGACAATCTTTTATAAAGATCAGTAAACATGCACCAGGGCAGACTGTGCTAGACAATCTCCAGATTGGCGTTTGAAGGAGAGGATTTCGGAGACGCTGCCGATTTTCCTCCAAGGGCTGTATGCTCCCTTTCTCTCCAGCAGCACAAACTCTGAGCGAAGGTCTGGAAGTCTGTTAATCATTTTATAGGAAAGAACGATGTCAAATTATAATGCATTGTAACTATGTGCATTTGATTCTTCACATTATGTGTTTTTTAATCGTTATATTAAAATGATCGCTCATTATATATATATATATGTATATATATATATGCACATTTTTTCCTTAAAAAACATGCATGACCATTGTACATTTTCATGCTGATGCTTTTTTTACTGAATTAATTCAGTAATTTTAGCTGAAAATTCCCCAAGAATAGGCTTTAGGCAACTCTAATCAGGATAAGCTGTAAGGAAATGGATGGTTGCGACATTTTCCCATACTCTATCTTATACCTTTGGCTATTTTTTACCTTTATATTTATATTTAAATTAATCATATAATAATTACATAACTGATTCAGTTACCACAAATTAAGTCTAGACTGTTTCTCGCATATGATTGGCAAGATCTGTGCAGGAATCAGGAAAAGATTTTATTCTTCTATTGTGTGCTATAGTTTTACATTAGGGACAATGTTTCAAAATCAAACCGTATTAAAATCTGGGTGTAACACAGGTGCTAACCAGCTGATCAGTTAGTCAGGTTTGAGGTCAGAGACGGTCACGGTCAGGGAAAGACACCTAAACATGTTTGACAGGGCAGGAGGGAGAAACGATAAAAGGGTCAGGCAGAGAAAGAAAGGCTGAACGAGAGCTCTGTGAAGCGGAGAGAGGACAAGAAAGCGGCAGATGTGGGAAAGCGAAAAAGAAGAGGCAGGGAGAGAGAAAAGAACAAGCGATAAAAGAAGAGAACGAGGGAAGAGAGACAGGAAGCAGGGGGTGACACGCTGCCCCCATCAGAGCTGGGACTGGCGTGCCGGCGTGAAGTGGCCAGCGGGGGAGCTCTAACAGCCATGCTGCGTGCCGCTTGGGCCCGTTTGCATTTGAAAGCGTCTGGCCGCCCCCAGAGGCCCAGTGCTTTATTGTGCGATCTTATCTGGCACGTGCCTGAGACGGCCTTTCCCACACCATGCGGCGAGCGGGTGGGCGTGCGAGGGGGCTCCACGTCCGGCCGTCAGCATCACGCCAGCCTGACAGCCGTGACTTCATGGCCCGTCAGTGCTCTGCCTTTCTTCCAGAAGATTCCACAGCAAGACCTTTTCATATCGCCCGCGTCACCCTCCCCCCGTATGCATCTCGCCATCCAGCACCCCCCAGCTTCCCAATTTTAACCGGTATCCTTCAGGATTAGCTGTCCACCTCCATGTGACGAGTCGAGGTATGGAAGCGTTTCTTGATGTACGCACAGCCAGTGAGGGAAGCATAGTCCCCTGTTATAAAGGGACTCCTTCCATCTCGCTGTCACTCTGAAGTCAGCCACTCTGCTCCAGGATGCCTGTTCCCGCCAAGCCTAGGGAGACCCCCCCCCCCAAGGGGAATCACAGATTCCCTGAGAGGGGGTTTTGTTCAACTCCCTCCAACATGATAATAAAAAAGATATCTAACATTCATTTGATTTAAAAAAGGACAGATCTAGCTCCAACTGAATGACCTAAAAAAAGAAGAAGATGAATGTTCTTCCTGTATGTCTGTTAACATGTTATTCATCTATGTTGTCCCATCACGTAGCACATAGTGGTCAAGGTAGACCAATGCTCTTCAGATAAGGGAGTAAGACAGTGATGTGCAATATTTTCTGGTACTCACATAATACATCACTGTATTTTATGTTACATGCATGTAATGGTTATGCTTTCCTCTGTTTTCCATTTAATCCTGGCATTATCTGTTGGTTTTGAAGGTATTATACTTCCAGTTGCCCTGGTTTTCATTCAAACAGCATCCTGCTGTAATCAGAGTCTGTCTGTCAGGGGATGAGCTGATATGTTTTGTTTTAGTACCGGCAAGGGAGGGGGGGAGGGGGCTCAGGGTTGAGGTCCTCCTGGGTTGTCTGACTCAATTTCTGCTTCATCCCATCACCCCCAAGCGCAGGCCCCTTAAACCTGAGCAGGACCCTGTAGGCATGCTGCACCCCCCCCCCCCCCACTTCCACCCAGCACTGTCACTCCCAGGAAGCATGGGAGGCTGCCTCCCAGTTTGTGCCCAGGGAACAGACGGCAACCCAGACAGCTCGGCTCGGGATGGTAGAATTCGAGTGTGCCTTGATTTGTTTCTCAAGGAATGCCCCATCAGGCAGCCCTGTGGAGGACACCTCACCACTGCACGGCCAAGGAGCCCCTGCGTTACGTTCCAAATACAGGTGTGGGAAAAACAACAGAGCGTGAATGTTGTAGGTGTGATGCCTGATACACGCCACAGATGGAACGGTAACTGTATGTACAGTCGATTCTGCCAGCAGACATTCCAAGGCCTTTTCGTTACCGTTGTTATGGCCTTATAAAACTGTATAACATCCATCCTTCCATTCCTGCTTCTCCTGTGCAGGGTCTCGGGGATCCAGAGCCTGTCCCAGAGGCTAGAGGTGCAAGGAAGGGAATGACCCAGGAGGGGGCATCTCCCTATGGCAGATGTAACATAACTATAGTGTACCATTTACATTTTACATTTACATTGTTTACATTTATTTATTTACATTTATTTATTAACCCTGCTCCTGGAGATCTGGTATTTTGATGTTTTAGAGGGCCCTGCTCAAGGGTCCAGGTAAGTGTTGGACAGCAGCAAGGTAGGTAAGGCAGACAACCTGAATAGAATGAATGAATGAATGGATACACAGAAAATAAAATTTATTTTAAAAGAGGGAAAAGAAATGATGTCGTGACTGTTCTATGGTCCTTCCCAGGATAGGATCCAGGGTATAGGGCTTCTTTACGTTTACCAGTAATAGGAATATAAAAACTATGGATTAAAGTTGAGATGTCAAATGTTACATAGGTCCCTATTGGGGAAGAACTAAAGTGAAGTGAGGATAGGGGAAGGGGAGGGGAAAAGGGGGGGTTAGGGTTTGGAGTAATATGGTCCATGGGTTCAGACTGAATGTTGAGGTTAGAAGAGGAGATGGGTTTGTGGGTCCCTAATGTTGAGGGGCAGGGATTAAAAACATAAAATGTTTGGGGACTACAGTACAGGTAGGGGCCCTCGGTAGAGATCCAGACCATAGGATATTATGTTTGAAAGAATGGTACCCATATTGCTGAAGGTTTTGTAATAATCAGTGACCGTAAGGGACAAAAATAGTTTTGAATGGAATATTTTGACAAATGAGGCAGAAACATTGCAGTGTTTTATTTTTAAAGTAAATAATGTTTCAAATTTATGGTGGATAAAACTGGAGAGAACCACTAGACAGTAATCTTAATTACTACATTATTAATAATAAATATGTCCATACAAACATAGTTAAAACATGAGATTATTCAACTAATAAAAATGTATAATCAATTAACTCAATCAAATTAAATACATTGATTAAGTTAGCCATGGAGTTATAAATAGCAATGGTTAGGAAAAGTGCTTCAAAAGAGTCATCACTGCAACCAGTATCTGCCATGTCCAGCCTTCCCCGCCTGTCTGATCCCCTCGCTTCCTCTCAGGTGTAGCTCTAAACTAGCCATGCCTGGGGCTTATCAGTCTTATCTCGTTCTTGCCCTCCTGTTAACCAGTCACAGCTGCCTTGTGTTTGCTCCCTTGTTAGTCAGGTATATTAGCATGTCCAAGTCTCGTGCTCCCTGTTCAGTCATTGTTGTCTGTCAGTGCCTGTAATCCGGTGGGGTCGTGACAAAGTCCCCTGCAGGGGTTGTTCACCAAGCCTACAGCCTGCATTTTGGTCATGCCTTACCTGTGGACATGACAGTATCTCCTCATTAGAGGAGAAAAGTGCTTGATTAGTTCATAAAAGAAATCACTCACACTTCAAACATAGTAAATGTTAGTTCAGATTAGTTTTATATAGAAGATTAAAAAGTTGCTATTGTGAAACCATTCATAACAGGTTGTGAGTAAAGCCCTATCACCCCCCCTGTGTCTCTCAAATTTCACCTACCCACTAACTGCACCATTTACCTCAGGTTAAACCCCAGGGAGACACACATCTGTAGCTGCTGAATCCACTTCTACTCCTTGCTGCGTCTTTGTGTCAGTGACCAGTTACAATTTGCTTCCAACCCGCAGACCATAATATTATCCAGGTCATGTTGGTGAAAATGTTGTACCAGGATAGTAGGTTTAGTATTATTAGGTAATGTGTACAAGTATTATTTCAGAAGGTACAGAATTTGTTCTGTGTATCCCCAACATACATCTTATCGCAATGTTTGCACTGGATAAGGCATATGACATTATTAGTTTCCAGGGTGATGTTATCCGGTATGGGAATTATGCACTCATTCTTTGATATCAGATTAATTGGTTTAATTTGTTTTGGTTTCTCAAATTTTTGTTTTTCCTAAAAGCTGAAATGACAAATGTCTTTGTAATCCTGCAATTCAGGGACAATCTGCTGGACCTTCGATTTTTGTCTCCTTTTTTTGAAATCATTATTTAGTGTGTTGGCCTTGGCTGAATAAGTAGCAATTAGTGGGATGGTTTTTAAATTCTCTGCGGGGAGTTTTGTTTTCCTGTTCAAATGCTGTAGAGCTTTTTATTTGATATCTCTCAAACTGTTTAGTATAACCAATGTGCCTGAGGGCTTTGAATAGAGTTTTGGTTGCTGTATTAAAATCCTGTGTCCATGCACAGACAATGAAACCTGATGAGTTGTGTTTTAACTATGCCTGCAAAAATGTATTTGGGGTGGTAATTGCCCTTATGCGATAGACTGTGTCTGTCTTTATGCTTAAAGTATAAAGCATAAAGTACAATGGTCTCCCCTACTTTGACTAACTGCAAACCATATCCAATAATGATTTCTTACATTAATTTAATATTTCTAAGAGCGAGACTCAAGAGAAATACAAATAGAAAATGCGAGAAATTGAGGGGGGTCAGTAGAAGGGAGGGGGGTACGGTGGGTTTGGCGGTGTGAGGAGCTCAGATGATCATGTTTCAACATGCTAAATAAGTTCAGGATTTTGTTTGCTGTATAAGCCACACTCAGTTTACATCCTGCATTTAGTCGTGACTGTGCATTTGTTTTACTTCTGTATTATGGCTCCAACACGTTGTGTAGTAACAATGAATTCACTGTTAAAAGTCAACAAAGGAACATGATTTTGTGAAGAAAATTTATTTTGCTTACTTCAAGTTGAAACTTGGGGATCAAGACAAACGATGGGCTCCTCACAAGGTGTGTAGAAGATGTGAGGAAGATTTTCGTTTGTGGTTTAAGGGTAAGAAAAACTCATTTCGTTTTGGCATTCCTGTGATGTGACGTGAACAGCAAAACCACACTACTGATTGCTTTTTCTGTTCGGTAGATGTAAGAGGCTTTAATACTAAAAATAAAAAGAACATATCTTACCCAAACCTTAGTTCAGCTATTCGTCCAGTGCCTCATACCTCAGAAATACCAGTTCCACACCCACCTTCAAGTTTGGATGATATCCGGAGTGATTCTGAGGACGGAGACACATTACCTCACCAGGACGAATCTAGCTCAGATGTTTCTGTTGATGAGGGACCCCAACCATTTTCTCAGAGCGAGCTTAATGATCTAGTTAGAGATTTAGGCCTTTCCAAAGATAGAGCCGAATTGCTAGGGTCAAGACTGAAAAATAAAAATCTGCTGACACCTGGAACTTCATTCTCCTGGTACAGGCACCGAGAGAAGGAATTCACTCAGTTAAATATGTCATGAAGGAATAGTTTTTTGTTTATTTTTTTCAATTATAAGAAAAAATATGCATAGTTAATTGTAATAAAATATAGATTTTTTCATCGCTGTTGTGCTTTTTTAATGTAAACTCCTCATGTTCTGCAAAAAAACTGTACGTGATGGAGGGAAATGGTGGTCATTTTTGGATTCAGCACCCTAAAAAACATAAAATTTACCAAAAATATCCCATGCGGCTAAAAAATTTTTTCTTTTTGCAGACCTGTGTTATTTGGTGCGTGTATAAAGTATAAAAATACTGTCGATTAATTTTGCCATTTCCCACACCAATAACACAGTGTGTTAATGGGATGTGATCAGTCATTTAGTTGTCTCATGGCTTCCAGTTTGTATTGGTGTGTGACTGTTCCCGAACCCTGATTCAAAATTTCAAGAATTCCAAAATTTGGGCAGCTCTATCTTTGGTCCAGTGGCCTGGGTCCCTGGCTTCTAGTTTAAAGCATGATTTGTTTAATTCCAGTAGCGGAACCCCTGGGAGTTGTTTAGAATTTGCAGATTGTTTTGCTCTTCTCTAGGTAGTAAGTGTGAGTAATAAATGATAGCAGTGTTGATAGAGGTGTTTGGAAAAGTGCTTTTAGCTATTCAGCAGAGGCCTTGTACTGTAGTTGCTTTACTGTAGTTTTGCATGGTTGTTGTTCGCAGTTATTGAGACCTACAGAAAGGCCAACTTTCTGTGTCTGTGGTTGTGGGGGTAGTTTTTGTAGGACTCTGAAGATTTGGAGAAAATTAGCCCCAGGAAAGCTATCCACTTGTACATGGGGGTCTTTGATCTGAGGGATTGTGCTTGAATCTCCAATAAAGATAACAGGTTTGTGGACCTTCAGTGACCACTCTATATTCTTTTTATCCATATTAGGATGTGTATGTGGTCTGCATATTTTTACCTTCTCAAGGTCCCTAAAATCTTTCGATGTTATAGAGGAGTTTGGAGATTTTAAGCATGGGGTTGTAATGCATTATGTTCTGTCAATTTAAAAAATAAGGGTTCAGATTGGGTTTCGCATCATTATATCCTCCCTTGTGATTGTTTTTTCCTCACAAGCTGTAATTTCCAGGGTGCAGGGACCTATAAAAGAAAAATCCTGCGGGTGAGCCTGGAATTTTATTTAAAATAACCCTTAGAGGTGGATTAGGGCTATGTACCATATCACATCCTATGATTTGTTTTGGATATCTACAACGTTGGTCATTTAGGGGCCTTTGATTACATTTTTTCTCTATCCTTAATTAAAGTCATTGGCCTCTAAGGGATTGGCCCATTTACTGGGGCAAATACTGCCACTGCAAGTAGTTTTATCTGTTTGGATAGTTTATGATTTTATGATAGAGCGTCTATGGTCTGTTTAGTTTTGTTCAAAGCCATAATTCTGCTTGTATCTATTTTTGGTCCATTTACTAGCCACCATTTCCTATCCCCTTTCTCTCCATGTGTCCAGTTTATTCAGAAATTTTAAGTTTCTTTTAGATAATGTTCCTGCAGGATGTGCATAGTTGTGTCCATCCATGAACATGTATTTGCAGCTAATCTTTCCATTGTGATGTTAGTTGGTATGGCTGGTTTTATAAATTAGATCAATTAGTCGCCTGTTTAAACATTAATTTATAATGCGTCCTCTAATGTTAAGTGGTAGGTGATGGGCAAGAGTTTATAATTACTTTTGCTACAGTAATTAGTTTATCAGATGGACGCAATGTTGTTAGGGTAGTACGTACTGGGATTAAATTGGGTTCTCTGTTGTTGGCTTGGTCAAGATTTGCCAGAGCAGTGTGTCATTATGCGCAGTAACCATTATTTTAAAACGAATATGACAAATGCACCAAAGGAAGTTAAAGTTTCCCCCACCTCTGTTTCAGTGGTATCTTGGGTTGGCTGGATGGTCTAGCAGGTGTCCTCTTTTCTTGGGATTGGGACTTTTGATCATGTTTTGGATTAGGGTTAGAGTCAGACTTTTGATTATTGGTTAGGCTTTGGATTAGGTTTAGAGCCAACCTTTGGATTAGGTTTTCGAAGGTCCTTAAGTATCATCAAGCGGCTCAATTGAGTCTCCCTGGCATCTTATTAGAATTTTTTTTCCCAACGCATTTTCTGATGATGTGTATGTCTTATGGGCACCAAGGAGAGCGCTGTCATCACTGATCTCCATGGAGTTTGAGCTATGCTGCATGTATGAAGCTTTTGCATTTGCCTTTGTTTGTAGAGGTTACCTATGGCAGTCCATAGGGGGGGATGTATTAAATATACAGTACGTGTAATGTGTAGTGATTTGGTTCATTGTAATGAGTTCAGTATGTACATAGTGTGCTTCCCTCTGTAAGAATCATAGGGAAAACTGAAGTTTGGACCAGTTCAAGAAAAGGAACCCAAGCAAACAATTATGTCAGCTTAGGATAGCTATGATAAAGTGCTTCCTGAGGAACCTACCCTTGACATAACTTCACTGCTTGCCAGCAGCTGAGATAGACACGAGGTTAGCATGCTCAGAGCTAATTTCCTTTGCCCTGCTCAGTCTTTCTTCGTTTGATTCCTGCTGCAGTATAATAAAGCCTTTTATGCCGATTAGCAGCAGTCGAGTGAAGAACCACTGAGGCCTCATTACAAAATACGATTTTATGGCAGGAAATCCTCACCCATTCAAGAATATGATCTCACAGGATATCTCTTACTACAAGGCTTCTGTGATACCACTGTGAGATCCATCTAAAATCACATACTGACCAGATGTCGATCTCATCATTTTATCTAGTACTGTGAGATAATCATGATACCCATGCAATGTCATGTTCATTTTCTATAGATGAAAGATATGCATAAAACATGTTGACCAAATGTATAGGTACATATATCATTTATTAAACATTCCACAAGTATGGTTCAACTTTAAACAACAAACAAACAAGCTTTATTTGCCATTTGCACAAGTACAGGTACACTGGAATGCTTCTCTTCACGAACCCTATCTTACTCTCCATAGCTTGGGGTTCACAGCACAGGGTCACACTGTTAGACATTTCAAAGGATTTTTACAGTAACTCACTGGCAATACTGTTGAAGGTAAAAAGGTGCACACTTATGCAACCAGCTCATTGTACACTTTATATTTTTTATACTTCCCCCCTAACAGATTTGCTTATTTTCTAATTGAATCGTACAGGTATAGGTCACATTAAAGGTGAGAAAAGTTTCAAAATGATTTATTGTTTTCTTTTTTTTACATCACAAAAACCTGGCATTTTAACCAGGCTGTGTGTGCACTTTTTATAAAGAGGATGTCACTGCCACTTCTTCTTCAGTCTCTTCTGTCTTGTGACTCACTCCGGTCTTAGCAGTGCATTTTGTTCCTTCCTCAAGATTTATTCTCACCAAGAATCTTTAGATAAGATGAAAGCAATGGGGAAAACATTGACTAATCAATATTATGATACATGACATATTTACAGTTTATCAATGTATTACTTGTGTATTATACTGCAGTAATACTGTCTAAAATCAGTATTTTTAGTAACATGACATTACATAAGAACTTGTGGAACGCTAACCAAGTTAACTAACATTAGCTCTTTTAAATTACGTTAAACGCAAAATACCGCATAGAAACGCTAAAGATAGAAAGGTGACCACCCAAAAATAGTTTAAAATGCTAATGTTAACGTGAATATTTTTACATTTAACCTAGTTAAATTAATGTTAACTAAGCTAATACTAACCTAAGATTGATGTTAACGCACGTTGTGAACCTCTATCAGAGAATATTACAAGCACTGCCTTGTAAATTAATATGAACTTTGCCCTTGACTGCAACGGTTTCATAAATCCAACGATTAAGCTTTGAAACAATAAACTGTAAAATCATCTGTAAAATGAAATGTTAACCTGGTTTACCTTTGAAAAAGTTATTGCCAATTACTGCTGACAGTTTTGCCCATCAGACCTGAGATCCGTCACTAAAGCTAATGCGTTTATAATAGTGATGCATTTAGCTTTGCTGTTTACTGGTTCTCAGTCCCAGAGTAAAAAATCCTCTTCATGAACACCACCTCCGTTGCTCGGTTCAGGTTGCATCCATTGAATGACGCCAGAACCGCTGAACTGTAGCTTTACTTTCATGCGCCTTGCGTCTGTTGAACTCTTTTCCTCGCATAACCTGCCAAACTGGTTTTGGCTCCCAGTCTGATCCGTTAGGCAGAGTGTGTAGTTCAAATCACTCGATGGTGATAATTACGTCGAGTCTATATGAAAATAGTTGGTGCCAAAAGTAAATATAGTAATTAACATCAATTTCTTAAAATATAGTAAATATCTGAATACAGTGTTTAGTGTCAGCCAAAACTCCCATGATGCTGTGAAAACTACAGTTTACTGTAAAATTTATTTGCAGTATTGTACTGCATAGTATGTGGTAAATAACTGTAGAAATCACAGAAATGTGAACGGTGCAGGTAACATGCAGTGCCCCTGGAGCTGGGGGTTTTATTCTATAACTATGCTGCCAAGGTCGTGGCTCAAACTGGTGATCCTTTGATCACCAAGACATAAGACTGTGATCTTTCAATCACAGAGAGTTAGCCTGCTGAGCCACTCACCACCTAACCATATTAGCCATGCACATGTTACAAGTTAACAGATAATTATCCACAGACATGATCTACATTACCTTAAGCTGCATTTATCCCACAATCTTAATTTTAAATGCCAGGTCCCAACCATATCTGCATGAATACAATGCACAAACGCAACTTTTTTTTTTGTTTTGTTGTGTGGGAAACATCTTTTTTGGATTATTATAGGTTAAAATACCAGAGGATATGGGGTAAGGGGGGGCCGTACCGATCTTTGCCTATTGGCCCCCAAATAACTAAATCTGTCTCTGGGTGCAGTATGATGCCATAAGTATGGTGCAGTGATATGAGACAGGTGATTATGATGTGATGTCACTGTGAGATCATTATGAGATTAAGATTTGATGTCATATATGTTAGATATTTATGACATCATGGTAATATTTAATATATATCATGTCCTACCTGGGCAGTCATATGCCTGACGAGGGCATACCTGGGCATGTCTCTGTGGTGCTGTATCAATATTCCTGATTGGTTTTATTTTTGCTAACTTCTTAATAATCTTCTTAAGATATGATGGCAGTTCAATATATATATTTTTTATGGCCAATTGCTAATACTTAAAGGACTTGGGATTTGAAGATAATACATACAGATAAATCCTCCCAGCTGTTGTTTTAGCAGCTGCTATTTTGATGCCTGATTCCAGGTTAAATGAAGGTGTACAGTAGAACACAGGATGCCATCAGTGAGGGCTGCATAGCCATTTGAGAAAGGTCTCCTGTATCCCCTGCAGTCCATCCCCACTGACGACCTGTCCATGTCCTCTGAAAATCCCGCTTTGGAACGGTAATTATAAACTAAAGATTTGTGACTAAGGGCTTAACCATGACTTTCCCAGGACAATTAAAATTACTTTGTTTTAGGGGGGGGCAAAGCTGAAGAGTGTCCCCTCTGTCCTCCCACAGGGACAGCTGGGGCGAATAGACACGGATTACCCGATTCTCAGGGGAGTAATTGGCTGATGTGTGGGAAAATTCCGCCTGTCCTGCCTTTCCTCCTATAATCTCCCACAAATCTCTCCCTGCGGCCGCATAATTTAATAAGCCACTGAGTTGCTAAATCCTGTCTGCCTGGCCGATTCCCGCCAGGCCCAGCTCGACACTGTAAGGGGGCAGGTCTGCGCGCCGCTGGGCCGCATGCCATTGGCGTCCTCGGCCAGCCTAGCTTATCCTCTAATTTGCTGTCCTGTTCCTTTCACCAGGGGCTCCTGACCTCCGAAATCCAGGAGAAGAAAACCTTTCTGACAGGTGTTGTTATCCAAATTAGGAAGCCTAATTCAGGTAAAGCCCTGTCCACCAGGGTGCAGCAGGGGACGCCAGCAGGCCTTTGCCCCCCATGGTCAGGAGTCAAGCATCCTGACTGCTACCCCCTACTGCTTTCAGGATGAGAGGACAGGTTGGCCCTTCAGTTTGGTTAGTCAGGCCAGAAAGACGCTATTAGTGAAGGCAGCTAAATCAACATACAATCATGTTAAGAGGAAGAGTAGTGATTAGTAATGGGAATGGGCCAGGCATGCATCGTGGGAAGGTCACTGGAGATGGACCGGCAGAGACAGAGGCGACACTGCGAAGAACAAGCAACAGGAAGTACTCAGAATCAAAGGGTCTGACAAACATCACCATCAGTGGAAATGTGCTCCGGATGACATTAATTGGCAGATAGCCTTGCTCATATTACCACAAGCATTGAATCATTTCAGTACAATAACGTATCGTGTTTTATATCATCTCAAAGACATAACTCTTTCTTGAAAATATACCTCAGTTTCATTACATCCACTTAGGTGCCTTGTCTGATATTGCTGTTAAGTCATAGATGACACACAAAGGGTGGATTGGTCTGATACTTAGGACAGATTTGCAGTTAATATGGAATTAGTGAATAATATTAAGTGTAAAAGGTGCCAGCATGGCATAAAAACTTGAAACAGAATGTAATTTATTGATTATAAAAAACTGCACCATTGTTTTAAACATCAAACTTATGTGAATGAAATAATAAAACCTCAAAGAATAATAAATAAGCAAACTGTTGAAAGTGATGGCAAAGGTGATATAAAAAAGATATTGTTTGGAGTTCAGGTAAGGGTCATTGTCATTTCTCATAGTCAGATTTTAGTATTAAGGCAAGGGGATTACCATACAGAATTTTCTGAACAGGCTTGTATTTTTAAATATTAAAAAGCTTTTTTTTAAGTTCCAGGGCATTTTATTGTTTGAGAAACAGCTGCAAAACAACAGTAAGAAAATATATAGACTGAACATAGTCATCATCATTATCAGCTTTTTATATAGATTCACAGCTGTGGTCCATTTAATAGCGACACTAATGTTTATTTCAGAATATTACGGGAGTGACTGCGTAAAGATAAAAGCAATGACAACAATGTTTTTGGGTGTTGATGCCATAAGTGGACTGACCAGTGATCCCTACAGAAACCGCAGGATAACAGTGAATGTGTGATTTGAACATGTCAGACAGAAGAAGAGAATTAAGGCTAATGAGCCACTGATGGAACAGAGGGCAACGGGATTACAGTGGGGCCCCGCCAATAGGCCATGTGAGGGGAATGGGGGCACAGGCACACCTGCACAGCAAAATGAAGTCAGGGGATGCGCAGGCAGCGAGCTTCAGACTCAGGCCTTAGGCTGGGGGGAGCACAGGCACACCTGCACAGCAAAATGCAGTCAGGGGATGCGCAGGCAGCGAGCTTCAGACTCAGGCCTTAGGCTGGGGGGAGCACAGGCACACCTGCACAGCATAATACAGTCAGGCGATAAGCAGACAATGAGCTGCAGACTCAGGCCTTAGGTCAGGGGGGGGGGCACAGGCACACCTGCACAGCAAAATGCAGTCAGTAGATGCACAGGCACTGATCTGCAGCTCGAACCTTAGGCTGGGGGGAGCACAGGCACACCTGCACAGCAAAATGCAGTCAGGCGATGCGCAGACAGCAAGCTGCAGACTCAGGCCTTAGGCTGTGGTTTGTGGCTGGAATGCATTGTCATCTTTAAAGTAAAGTGTATGACCATTAAAATTTAACAAACAGTGTGATTATTAATTCTGTAAAAACATAGGGTATTTAATTTACACAAAATATATTCACATATATTATTACTTAAAATGTATGACTGGGGTAAAAAACATATATGTAAAGCAGCAAAGAGATCAGTTTTGTGTTTTCCAGTGTAAGATGATTAATTTGAGATTGGTGATAAAACCCACTAGACTGATAACACCATTTTCCTACCTGTGGCTGAGTGGTTTCATAATTATCATAGCTTACCTTATGTTTGATGTTTTTCCATCCAAAGTATTCCACACCTGAATAATGTAGTAGTATTGAAAAGTATTATGATTATTAAATAACTAAGAAATTAAGAAATATGTATAGCTATCTATAATAATATGAAAATATATGAGTAATTTAAAAGTGTATAGCCAGTCGTAATGGCTCTGGCAGTTTTAGATGTTCATCTTTGGAGATTTTTGGTGGAGAAGAACAGAAGTGAATTTGACAGCTATAGTGAAAATCAGCATGATTACGCTCTGCAAGGAGGTGCAGACAGCATCTGAAGCGGAACAGACTCATCATCATCCAGTATCTACAGTAACATCCAGCTTTATTATATGAATCTTAATACTGAAATATTTACACTTGCTACATATAAGCATGTCACTCAAAGTATACCCAATATGACACCTTCGTATACAGCTGTGGGAAAAAGTAAGAGACCACAGCACGATTTTCACTCCTTTCTGAATGTATGGGTGTGTGTCTGAAAATTATATATATATTTTTTTTGCAAACTGCAGCCTGGTTCTTCTCTCATTAATGAAGGGCTTCTTCCTTGCTTAATGAGACTTCAATTCTGCTTCTAGGAGCCTGATACAAACTATCCTTGCAGTGCACTTATACCTGCACTTAATGTTTCCCATTCCGTTTGAAGGTCACTTGATGTCATTCCATGGCCATCTCTTGTTAAGGCTTTACACAGACTTGTTTTTTAAAGCTAATCATTTGTTCTGCATTAGGGAAAAGAGGTGCCGTTTTGTGTCAGTGATTTAAATAATAAGAAATAAGGAAATGGCAAAAGGTATGCAAAAATACACACTTGGAAAGAGGAGGAGCCACCTGGACTGCAGCATCCTTTCTTTTTCAGAAGGGTGTCAGTGGTTTAAATGTAGCAGGCGGCAGCCTCGACCTTTCAAAAGCTAAAGGAATATGACAGGCATGGCGCCTCGCAGAAAGGAAGGCAACGACAAAGCGACACAAAGTGCGGCCCTGTAGCAAACAGCCAGCTCGCCATTAACGTCAGTCAGCCTTCCTGCAGGGACAGTTTGATTTCCACTTTTCAAATTAAGCTTTTTGTGCTGCTAATGGGGAGGCTAAATTGAAACAGGCAGCTCTGCAATCTGCAGATAATAGTTGCAGCACAGGAGATCATGTGAACAGCGCTCTTTCTGCCAAAAAAAAAGAGGGGGAAAAATCTAATCTTCATCAGCATTGAAAAAAGAGAAAGGAATATAAGCAAGGAAAAGAAAGGAGAGAAAAGCAAACTAGGGAGAAGGAGAATAATGCCTGGGTAATCAGGGGATGGGGGTGGCGCTTTAATGTTTCTGGCAGGAAACCAGCTGAGGTCTCGAGGTTATCCTGGCTTTGCAAGCTCCCACGGGAAAGGTGTGGAGGAGGGCCGACTTCTTCCAGGGATATGTGTGAGGTGCACCATTCCCCTGGGTCATATGATGAGCCTTGCGGCAGGAAGGATGGCCTGCTCTGGGGGTCAGGCTCAGGGTAGCGGAACAGGACTGACGTGAGGGAGTGTGTGACAGGTAGCCTGTGTGTAGCCTGTTGACCATCCAGTCAACAAAGGAAGACACAGCAGTGCACCCTTTGGCTAAGTCTACCATGGCTATTTAGGAAGAGCCCCATTGGTTTGCCAAGCATTATTTGTGTATATAGACATTTGAACCACATTATTGGTTATACTGTATATATTCTTACTCTTCATTTTCCCTCTGTTCACAATGGTTTGCAAAAACAGTATAATAACAATGTAATCATTTAACAATATAAAATACTTTATTATCTTGTGAACTGCCTCTGATTATTGTTTTCAAATATTTAGTTAATGGGCTTATGTTTCTGCGGTGGATCAGCACCATATTACCTACCTTTTTCCCTCTGTGTACCACCATGGCTCAGAGGTTTCTGAAAATAGAGGGACTGTACCGTTTGCAATATAGGTACTTTCAAGGAAAATCCAGTAGCATTAGATGAGTGTCATTACATAAGAGGATTAATTTCAGCCTAGATATGTCTTATGATAAACTCACTCACTGAATTATATCTCAATGTTTTCATTGTGTTCTTCTATTATAGCTTGACTGTAGAATTGCTGCTTATTTCTTGAGTTCCATAGATTATAAATGCTGTTTTGTTAGTTTTTATTATTTTAATTATTTCCAGATAATTACAAGTAAGTATAAAACTGTTAGATTTTAATTTTAACATAAAAGAACAAAGGATTAAGGGTAAAAAGACAAAAACAATGGTCTACTTTTTAAAAAGATCTCTTTCTTTAAAGCCAAAATACATGATATGTTCACACATGAACCAGTTGCAGCCAGCTGTCACTGCGCTGATGCAGTGTACCCGAGGAGTAACACCGTCATCATCCCACTGTGGCCGTAACCAGGTAGACCATGTGAAAGGTCAGTTGATGGGCTTCAGACTGACTGCCCAGCAAGAAGCTGAGTTCTGGTACTCTGCACTTTCCCTGACCTGCAAGCTCCACTAGCTGAGCCTCATGAATAACCACATTTCCAATCCACACGGCGAGAATAGGAGGAACACTTTGCTCTGCCTCATTTTACATCCCTCAGAGCTATCCCCGCTGCCGACTTCCAAACTGCACGCTGGAGTCATACAACTTCAGTAGAACAAAAGCCCAACAAGAAATCCCTGAGTGCTTATGCTCCCAGTGATTTTCTCCTGCCAAGCTTCCGTGCGCCGTGGCTGTGCGTGCGGCTGCCGGTGACCTGTAGCGATCTTTGCGAGCATGAACCAGCTCTCCGCCGCTTCGCTAGCCTCGAGCCCTCCAGCCGCCTCACTATCTGGTGGCTGCGGTCTGGAGCAACTCCGGTGAGTTTGTCCACGCTGTAGGAAGCTGGCTGGAAAGCTTCCAGAGCCCTTTCTCTCCCTCCCTCCCTCCCTCCCCATTGGATGGATTTGCCGGCTCCGAAAGCAAACGGAGCTTTTGATCGCCACTCTGTTTCAACCTCGGCTTGCTCGCAGCGCCAGTGTATCCAAGCCTTTCATTTCATGCCATCTTCGGGAGCTCACACCCACACAGGGATGCACACACACACACACACACACACACACACACTTTCAGGCAAACAATCCGGTGTATTCAGTAGGTTCACATTTTTTTGTTTCACTTCATACAACATGTTTGACCGTAAAGTTCTTTAACACAGACACATATACAGGTGAGTGCATGCTTGGCGGTCACAGCGCTGGGTCAGGCAGCATGCAGTGCCCCTGGAGCTTGGGGTTAAGGTAACGTGTGGAATCACCACCTCCTCCATATGTACATTTGTGGTCTTGTCTAAAGTTTCATGTGCTGCATGTTTGACATAGATTTAGCCAGCTTCTTTTAGTTAAATGCACTTGGTTTGTCTTGCATTTTGAACACACTTTCCCCAAAGCTCTCTACTAGACAAACAGCAGATCTTGTTGATCATCTATGCCCTTGTGACCCCTTTCAATGCAGTTTACGCTGAGAGGATCATCAACGTGGCCTATTGCCTGTTTCGCTCATATGAATGAGTTACATATTAAAGTCAAATTGTCCCTAATTGCAGGGTTGTATCACCTGATATCAAACTATCAGCTACATCCACTGTATCCCAGCTGTCTGCTTCACTGCAGCAGGAGACCCATGTTTAAGGCCCTTAATAAAGGAATCACGGATAACAAAGTAATATAATAAATCCTGTCAGGCAGAAGGTGAGCGCGGGATTTTTGCCAGTGTTTTAAAAATGGCTGCCGAAATGCAGTCCTGGAGGACCAGTCTGCAACATAGTTTGCAGATTTCTCAGCTCAATTCAGCTCGCCAGCCAATTGCCAGGTTCAGTAGGTGTGTCTGAGCGGGGAAATCTGCAAAATGTTTTGCAGACTGGCCCTCCAGGTCTGGGATTGGGCAGCCCTGGTCTAAAATGATTTAACCCCAGTATTGATACAATACTTCTACTTCTACTTCTAAGTTATTACGTCTATTAGAAAAATGAAGCATTTTTAGAATGAACAGTACTAAAATGAATATTACACTGCAGTAATGATTTGTGATGCTGCATAATTAATAATGACAAAGCACAGAGTTTTTAAATTATTTTCTCAACCATTTTCAAACATTTTTGTCAACTATGGTGCCAGATTTTGGTGGTTAGGTATGACACAAATCTGCTTGCTGTTCAAAACAGCAAGTAACTTTGAAAATACTTTTGAAAAACTGTTTGTCTTTCACGGGCCAAAGCTGAACTTTCTCCCTTTAAAGACAACTCCTGGCAGGCCTTGGCTACACGGTTTTTCACAAGCTGCATTCATGGATTCTAGGAAGATGGTCCCAACAGAAAAGAAGGTGCCAGAACACTGAGGAAAATGGGAGAAACATGCTAGATTTGCATGAACCATTCTTCAGCTTCGACTGGATTAAGCTTAACAGTTCTGGGGTGCGTTTCCCAATAACGATTAATCTTAATGAACAACAAATGTGATTAAGAATGATAAACCATTTGTTAACTGAGAATTAGCAAACAGACTTAAAGCAGAGACTGTCAATACAGGAACATCGATCCCATGTATAACAATGATGAAATTTCTATGTTATTGTCATATGAGACATATGCGAATACTAAATAATAACCTAATTTTAAAAAAATCAATCATGACATACGAAATATTACATAAGAACATTAGAAAATTAATGTTCTCCTGCTAATTTCCACTTATGGCCATGATTTCTAGTATTTAAACTAATATTGAATAGCCATTTGGCTGAACAGCATCCAGACCTGTTAGAATCTTATATACCTGGATCATGTCCCCCCTTAGTCTCCTT
>JAODLD010000038.1:10961592-10979822 GCA_026781065.1 Mormyrops boulengeri
CATCAGGGCCCTGCGATTTATTTATTTTGAGCTTAGCTAGGCTTTGTACCACATCAGCCTCAGTTATACATATATTGCTCATAGACGGCGCTGTATTTGTACTAAATGGTGGTAAGTTACTTGTGTTCTCTACAATGAACACCTGTGTAAAATAATCATTAAACCCATTTACTATATCAATTTCATTTTCAATTTTCAGGCCCTTACTATCCTGCAAATTACTGATTTCAGCTTTTAGAGCTCTTTTGGAGTTAAAATATCGGAAGAAACTTTTAATGTCATCTTTAGCATCAAATGCAATCTTCCTTTCTACATTCCTCTTGGCGAGTCTAATGTTATTTTTAACTCAACCTGTAGACTTTGATACTCCTGCTTTATTTTGAAATCATTAGTTATTTTCCTTTTGTGGAACAGAACCCTTTTCCTCCTGACTTTATTCTTAATTTCCATTGTAAACCACCTTGGTTGCAGTTTCCTAGATTTAGTTTTGGTGGAAACAGGTATGAAGTCCTCTTGCACTTGCAACAATGTGCTTTTAAAAAATTCCCTTGCCACTTCAACAGTTTTGCTATTTAACTCCATCCAGTTTACAGTTTCTAGTTTCAGTCTCATACCATTAAATTTAGCCTTCCTAACATTGCATACTTTTGTTTTGAACTTTGCTCTTCGGACACTAAAATGAACCTCAAATTTAACCATGTTACGATCACTACCGTCCAGTGGTTTTAAAACCTCTAATTTTCCAATCCTATCCTGGTTGTTAGACAAAACAAGATCAAGAAGGGCTTCTTCCCTGGTAGGGATATTAACAACCTGAGTAAAAAAAAAACAATCCTGTATTAATTCCACCATCTCAAGTTCATTTACAGAAGAGCCAGAGACTGTGTCCCACTGTATCTCAGGTAAATTAAAATCACCCATAACCACCACATAATTTTTATTACTCAATTGGGGCTTTCCATCTCTCCCCACCTATATTCTTAACTAACCTCCCTGCCCCCCAGTTCCTAGTTTAAACATTCTTCAACTACTCTACACATACACCTCCCCAATACACTGGTTCCCCTCTGGTTCAGATGCAACCCGTCCGGCTTGAACAGATCCCACCTGTTCCAGAAGGTCTTCCAGTGCCCCATAAACCTAAACCCCTCTTTCCTACACCACCCTTTTAGCCACGCATTTAATCTTCTTATCTCCGCTAACTTAGCCTGGCTTGCACGTGGCACGGGAAGTATTCCAGAGAATACCACCGTGAATGATCTGCTTCTAAGCTTATCTGCGACTTCTATACGTTTACCCTGCAGAACAGCCCTCTTACCCTTGCCTGTGTCGCATGCACCACGACCACTGGATCCACCTGGCTGGGGCCAAAAGCCTGTGCACACGATTTGGAAGGTACCCTACCTGGGCACCTGGCAGGCAAGACACTGTACAAGACTCTCTATCACGGGTGAACACATAACTGTCTACACCTCTAATAGTTGAATCCCCTACTGCCACAACCTCCCTCCTCCTGGGGGGAGGGGGCTCCTCAGTGCCCAAGGACCCTCCTGCCTCCCCAGTCTCTTCTGGCTCTAAAGCTGGAAGCACCTGAAAGCGGTTAGACACTGTCACTTCAGGTGATGCCGCCTCTGTAAACTGTGTACGCCCTTTTCTACGTCTATGAGCTACGTTCACCCAGCTCTCTCAACCTATCTGTTCTTCATTCTCCCCCTTCCCCGCTTGTGATATACACACAGTCTCCCTAAAAGGCATATTAACCGTCTCCACAAAGTCTTGTTGTGTCGGATGAGAGCCAGTTGCTCCTCGAGGTCACGAACCTTGACCATGTGTGAGTCCACTAACTTACATCGCTTGCAGATGATGTCCGACTGAACATCCAGTATCTACAGGACACAGACACTGATGCAGACCAAAGTTCATGGTTTTATTCCTTTGTCAGGCTGGGACACATGTGAACTTACCCGCAAGTGAAAAAACTTTGCTATTATGGATTGTCCAGTGGGCAACACGAGACAGCAGGCTACAGGTCCTTCATAACTCATTCAGTGCATAACTCAAACAGAATTTCTTTTTTTATTATTATTTTTTGTTCTGTGACCTCTGGAGTATCACTCCTCAGCCAAGACAAATTGCGTACCCTGCCCCCTACTGGTCGACAGTCTAGACACATCTAATATAACCATAAAAAAAACCAATACAGTCGTTCTGCAAATAATTAGAATGCCCTGCATGTTACCAGTATGACATTTCAGTTTGTTGCAGATCCTACATTCCTCCCCCACCAAAAACAGATGTAGTTCCCAACATATGCATATTGTGAACTTGTCTCAAAAGAATTTCCACTTATTCAAATATACAATACAATAACATTACTGTAGTATAAAGTTGATCACAATCTCACTGCAACACCAAACAATATGCTCAACTAATAGCGAGTCACCACTTCTTTCCAGATGAAAACAGTTTGATCATCTCAGGGTTGACCAATCTTATCCAGAAAGGGATGCAGGATTTAGCTGCAACTCCTTAATGAGATTACCAATTAGAGGACTGATTGGCTGAAGAGTCCCCACACCTGGGTTTGAACAGCTGACTTAAAAATTTTCCCAAAAACCTGCATACACACTGGCCCTTTGCGGATAATGTTGGCCACCCCAGATCTAATTATATCAGCTCCTCCACAGGTTTACCGTTTTCACATCACACTTTCACAAGATCTGTACTGCTGGCGGCTGTATTGCTGTGGCACATGCCAGAGAAACATGCCTTCTGCATTCTGGTGAAGGTTATGTTCGAAGACAGCCTCTGGAATCTGTACAAGAAGAACTCTGAGGATCTCCACTGCAAGTTCTAGCAGTGGGAGAGACTGCTGCAGGAGCAGCTTCCTTTTACCTTGGTGGGGTCCATTTGGGCCATGCCTTCTGTGAGGACAAAATCTAAAAAGGAGACTATGGACCGGCGAAACTTGCACTTCTCTACTTTAAATAGAAACCTGTTCCCAAGGAGCCTCTGAAGAATCTAGCAGACATGTTGAACATGATCCTGTTCAGTCCAAGAAAAAATCAAAACATTGTCTAGACATACAAAAAACAAACCTGTTAAACATGTCCTGGACGACTTCATTAACCATGTTCTGGAACACTGCGGGTGCATTGGTGAGCCAAAATGACATTATGCTCATAATGTCCATTGCGTGGGCTAAATGCAAATTTCCAGTCATAACTCTCCTGGATCCCGATCAGATTATAGGCATTCCTCAGGTCTAACTTGGTGAAGAACTGGGCCCCAGTAACTGGTCCAGGATGGAAGACAACAGCGACAAGGGGTAACGGTTCTTGACAGCAATGTCATTTAAACCCCTATAATCAACGCAAGGACAAACCAAGCCATACTTCTTCTCAACAAAAAAAAAAACCTTGCACCTGCTGGAGATGAGGAGGGCCATATAATGCCTACAGCTAAAGCCTCCCCTATATATTTCTCCATGGCGATCCTCTCTGGCACAGAAAAGGAGTAAAGGCAACCCCTAGGGGGACTAGTACCTGGAAGGAGGTTGATGCAACAATTGTAAGGGCAGTGCGGTGGAAGGGACAAAGCCCAAGACTTACTGAATACCTTCCACAGATCCTGGTTTTCCACTGGCAATTGGGACAGGTTTGGACTCTCTTCAGGAATGGAGGGAACCTCTGGTGATGGCGGAAAGTAGGCACTGGGAATGGCAAGAGGGGGCCCAGGCAATGATGCCCTTCTCCAAGTCAATGTGAAGATTAAACCATCACAGCTGGCCCAGCACCAAAGGGGCCTGTGGGGAGTCAATTACAAGCAAGGAAATCATGACTACATGATTACCAGACAAACAGAGGCTCGTCGGAATGTTGTCGCAGGTCACATCCTTCTTCCAGTGAGTGACTGGGCCACCAGGGGCACCTGGACTGGAGTGGTGGAAATTCCCCACTGCTGGACCAGGGGGGCATCAATGATACTACCTCTGTTTCCGAATTGATGAGGACAGCCAGCAACTGGCAAAGTAACCCCCATGACACTTCCACAGGCAGGATGGTCCGTCTCTGGGAAGAGGGCACGACCTCAGCTACTGTACACCCACCAGTGCCCTCTTCATCTCTGGTGGGAACATTCTTCTACTGGGCACAAAGCAATAAAATGGCCCACCTGCCCACAATAAAGACATGCTCAGGAGACCATTTGTTGCTGCTGCTCAGCCAGAGATAACCTGCATGGGCTCGGGAGCGGTTTCTTCAGGATTAACTACGGGATCGACAGAATGCAGAATCCAGTCTCTCCCACGTCGCTCCCTCTGGTGCTGGTGAATCCGGTTATCTATATCAGTGTTTCCCAACCCAGTCCTCGGGGAACCCTAGACAGTCCACGTTTTTGCCAGCTAATCGAATACCGGGTACAGGTGCGCTGAGAGCTGAGAGGAAGCAAAAACAAAGAAATAGACTGCAAAACGGGCTCTGGAATACCAAGCTGTTGTTCCTCATTCTCTGGCTGAGCCAGTGAACAGGACAATTACCTAAGTGATCTTAGAGTGCTCGACTGGGAAAGCTGAGGGCTGCAGCTCAAAGATCATCGAATACTACGATAGGAAAAAGCAACACAAACCCGGATCTCCGCTATACTGACTTGGAGGCCACAGACATGGCTCACATACTGGCTGAAATGATGGATAAATGGGGTGACAGTAAAGCAGTTGCTGAATCTGTAAGGCGAACTCCGACAGTCCTGTGTGAAAAGACTATTCCCCGATCGCTGTCAGCTCACTTTGATGTTGTCCAAGGGAGACTCCCTGCTTCCCCCGGGCTTCTTACATATGTTGGAGGCTGCTCTGATCCGCTGAGTACATTGTCTTTGGCAAGATGTTATGTGATGAATGCAAAGGACGAACATTGATGCAGATCAGCTGCAGGTGACCGGTTCTATTGCTGGAAGGATTAGTTTAATAGAAACAGCTCCAGGTCAGCACGAGGTTTCTATTGATTCTCTTAACAGCTGATAGAACTCGGTGTTGAGGAGTAGCCAGAGATGCAGAACGACTGGTGTGGGTAACTGGAGGGCAGAGGCAATGATCGGGGTTGGGTAACCAGGCATTGGTCCGGCGATCATCGTAGGTAACTGTTGGGCAGAGGCAGAGATCAGAGTCAGGTAACCAGGTGTGGGTTGAGCGATCGTTGATGTTGGTTTTATGGGGAACAGACACAATTTGGAATCTAGGAAACAATGTGATAATCAGTACACAGGCAATCAATAGAAGCCAACAGGAAGACCGCTCTAACCCAGAGTACACCATGAACATCTCACAACCCTTCGGTGAGACTGGCTTCTAGAAATAGACCTCTTGATAGGGAAACAGGAAACAGCTGAGAGAGGTGCGGTTCTCAACAGGAGTCAGCGGTGTAATCAAGGACCCAAAAACGGAGGCTTCCTTGAGGAGGTGTGTCCTGTCAACAGGATTCCAGAGGGGTGTGGTCGTTGGAACGACAACTGGGCATCCCCCCTTTGTAAATGTGAGGATTAGAGCACCCATTCTGTATATTGCATGAATGGTATATTTACATATTGGAAATCGAGCAGTGTTCAACTGGACAAATATATTAGCAGAATGTGAACAACATAATTAGAGTAAGCTGTGTTTACAGAAACAAAGTGGAGCAGACAGACAGAATCAAGTGGAGCATGCAGACAGAAAGACAGGAGCGGAGCAGGGATGTCTCACACAGGGATGGGAGCAGGGATGTCTCACACAGGGATGGGAGCAGGGATGTTTCACACAGGGTGATTCTTTAAATACTTTTTAAGTATCTCTCCCTAGTTTTATTACTTACTTCAATACATATAACCACTAATGCCTGTAAGCCACAAAGTCAGCATGAAACAACTGTACTGGGTACCTTTTGATCAGACTCCCCATTCAGCATTAGATATGCATTTATACAGAAATACATTACATATTAGGCAATAGTGCGATAGAAAATGCTGTAAATTTGGACTCTCGTGCTGTGCACTGTAATTTTTCTCCCTTGTTATGGTCTCTGATTAAAAAGCTGGAGACGAAAGTGTATGAACACAAAATCCATTTCTGGATGAAGCCGATATTAAGCTCACCAAGTACAGAGTGAGGTCAAAACCTAATTAGTGACAGAGCTACATAGCAAGCTTCCCGATTGAGAGTAGGAAACAGAGACATCCTTATTTGTGCTTGCAGCCCTCTTTACCTTCCATGATTTCTTCTTTCCTCAAATCTCTAGATGTTTTCTTTTGTTTAAAGTACACAATTGCCATTCCCACCAACAAGCCACAATTACAAAATCCAAAAATGATGCATTTGCTTTCATCATCACAAAACAATGCACAGATACACCATGCACAACGGTGCATGGAAACAAAACATGAATGAATGGCCAGGCATGAATGCATGTATGTATATGTGTGTGTGTGCATATATACATGTAGTTACACACTATCAGTCAAAGGTTTTTGCACACACTGAGCTGTTCTACATTTGCATGTTACTCACTTACCATTTACTAGATACACACACACTCAATATTCTTTCTGCAAGTAGATTTATAGTATGTTCACCATTTGAGTACCTTAATCAGCAAGAAAATGTTTATTTTATGCATTAAAGTAACCTCCTCTAGCAGTTATAACAGCAAAGAAAATTCGAGGCATTCTTTCTACAAGGGACAATAAATACTGCTCTGTTTCATGGGGTGAAACAGGTAACTGGTGCATTTAAATTTAAAGGACAGCCTAGAATTTGACTTTGCCATCACCAACCAACCAGTTAATAGGATGTCAGACATGTAGTGTTATATACTTTTCCCATAATATGAAGGAAACTTTTCATTTATAGTTGTTCACTCAACTTTCCAGTGCTTAACAAGAACAAAAAATCTGCAGTTTATGAAATAAATGGAAAAGTGGCAAAACTTGTGGTGCGCAAAAAACTTGTGACTGGTAGTATGTATGTGTGTGTGTATACTACATATAGGCCCATATATACACATACACATGCATATACACACACACATACATACGTACCTGCCCGTACCTACCACTGAGGAGAGTAAGTCCTCGGTATTTTTTCTGCGATTCCAATAACCACAATCCATTATGGGGCACACCTAGGAAGGGATAACACTTAGTAAAAAATACCTTGGTGTTTTAAAAATTCTAGATATGGCCCTGTGTGTGTGTCTGTTTGTGTGTGTATTAGGAAGGGCACTCCAACTAAGCGGTTTGACTAAACGACTTTTGTATGTTCAGTACTAATTATTTGAATTAGCTGCTTCAAATGGCTACATATGGGGCTGAATAAGGGTTAGGGTTAGGGTTAGAACGCTCAGTATAATAGTAATATGCTTTATTTAAACAGGTCATGATTCAAGGAACTGCATGCATGGTCTTTTATGAAGATGACCAAATTGTATTGTTGTGCATAGAATAGAATGCAATTTATTTATTCGTTTAGTCAGTTAAATTAAAAACGAAAAGGAAAATCCACTTATAGTTAATGCCCCAAAATGCACAAAGTGCTCACCTTTACAGTGTTATGGATAAACTCACTGGCAGATTTTCATATAAGCAACATGGGCAACCAGCCAGCGCTGCATCTTGCTGGGGCAGCATGGGGTGCCTGCAGAAAAAAAAAAATCGGAATGGTGACATTTGCACAACCGGTTTTCTGTCCCTCTCCCTCATTTGTGATAGAAAGTGGGAGTGCCTTGATTCTAGTTTGTGAAGTAGGCAGCCCCGGGGAGTTTCGAACTATAGAAAAGAGCAGGGGCTAAGTCAAGTTTACCTGGGACTTGACTTTTTTGTTTTTGAAGGAAGAGTGGCGACAGGGCTAAAATACTCGGGGCTATATCCCCGAGTGACCGGACCTAACGACGCCCATGAGGCAGGCTACCATTCAGAAGTACGAGATGGGAAGGGGTGCGGGGCTTTGTTGACCTCAGTTTGCCCCACTGGAAGCCTGAGGTATGGGGGGGCAGGGGAATCTATAAAACAGCGCACCTCTAACTTTGTACAGTACTAGTGCAAATAGCAAAATCAGTCACACTACGAAAAGCTACTAAATAATATAAACCACAATTTATTCATAATAATGCAAATACAGTTTCACAAACATATTTTTGCATTTCTTTTCTGATGTGTGCAAAATCGTTAAATCGTTAAAAGATCGATATGAAGCCAGTCTGCAGTGACACTGCTGGGTAGTGTATTGATGCTCGAGTGCCAAATTAGCACAAATGAATAAGAAAAGCTCTAAGTTATTACGTGTCGAGTTTAGAAAAATAAAGGAAAGAAAACGAGGAGAAACGGGCGAAAGGTATACTCTTTCATCTCTTTGTAATATAGATGTAATGAAATATGGTAGTATAATACTAGCATGTTTGTTAGTAAATAGGATAATAGTGTGATAATTAGATTCTCTTTTTGTTTTTTATATACTGCATTTCGTTTCTATATGTCATTGTTACTTCTTTTTGATATTTATGAATCTTGCTTTGTATACATTTTTATATTTATATAGTTTTAAATTTTATTGTTATTTATTTATGTCGTCCCAAACGTCTTACTAAAAACTACATTGTCGAATGGTGCTTTTTGTTGGCGGTAGGGGGAGTGGGGGCTCTGGTTAAACTACAATAACAACGATATTAGCAATGGAAAGATAAAATGCTTGATTGGGTAAGCAGCCCAGACTACAGCGCAGAGTCCCTCGTGTTCTGCGCACCACCGTGCATGTCAGCCCAGTGATCTGTGTTATGTCGTGCAGCTGTGGGCGGCCGCTGAGCCGGATGAGCGCCTTCACCCCGGCCGCGCGCCCGCCACGCGTCACGGGATCCGCAGCAGCTGGACGTCACGCGGCACAACTGCACCCTCGAGAGAGACGGCGCGCCGGCTGAGTGCGATCCCCCACTCCGTTTTTCTGAAAGTTTGTTATCAGTCACATTTTATCATGAAAAACTAACAAAACACACCCACAATCCACCCTGAAGCTGAGGTGTGTTCTTATCATAGATTTTATCATGCTGTCTGTAAAGTCACTGCAAGGAAACGATACACAGTTGTTTATATTAATTATAACAGAGGTGTCGACCGCTCCTGCATGGCAATATTGTGGGATAACTTTGTTCTGGCGCACATTCCAATGAGTCTGATCCAGCTTCCAGTAGGCGTGGTTTTCCCAGGCTTTAACACAGCAGCTGCTATTTACCTTCTCTCTAATGTAAACCACCACCGCCACCCCAAGTCCAGCAGCCAAACCTCAACCACAGCAGCAATAAAACATCCTGGCACGTGCTCTGCATTCACAATGGCCAGTGCACGCCGACAGATGTCAAATTGTCAGGCTTGTGCAGCCCAGCAGTTTCTGTAGACACACTTACAGCATAAGTATCTGAAATATAACAATGAAACTTTTTCTCTTTATTTGCATTTATGACTTTTTATATCCAGCTCCATTATCAATTTTCTCTAGTTTCTCACGTTACGTACTTACTATAGAGATACAACCGGAAGCAACTTAAGATATTATGCACCATCAGTTGTTACAGAAGATAAGTAATAATAATACGGTAATTACTAACGAGTTAGTAATTATGAGCAAATTAAACCTGTGATATATATTTACACATTAAACTATTAGTTGAGCTTGCTTATGCTTGATTTGGTGTGTTTCGTGATATTATAAATAGTACTCACATACTGGAAAGGCAAAAAAACCCAATTACTCACACAATTAAAATTTAACTGCATGCCAACTTTGCATTCTAACACTCGACAGAAGCGGCGAAGCGTTAATATGTAAAAACGGATGATTGATGGCAGGGCCCGGTTGCGCCCCCTCGTCTCGGCCGCGCGCCATTGGCCGCCCGCTCGAGCGCCAAACGTCCAATGGAAGGGCGCCGACCACGAGCCGTCCTCCCTTCGGGCCGCGTGCCGCCAGAGCTGATTGGTGGAAAGTTACTGTGGGAAAGAAAGTTTGGGAAGTTTCACACGAGCCGCTCGCGTGCGGTCGCAGGTATAAATAGGAGCCGCTGGGAGTGCGGCTGGACTTGTAACGTTGATAGACGCCGTGTAATGAGCGAGAGGCCACTTGCGTCGCTCTGCCGCTGAACCTCCGGGACACTCCCCCGCCCATTCATAAAGGTGTACAGCTGTGTGCGTTGCTCTGTTTTGGAATTTCTTCTTCGCGGCTGGGATTTTGTATACAGAGGGACATCGGGGACACGCACGGCATTTACTGTTTCAATCGAGGTACGCTGACTGCCTTACGGCATCCAGGAACCGGATTCACAATCTTTACTTAAGCCTTGTAGCACGTTTCAAGTAGACGATGCCTGCAGATATGATGGAGAAAACGTCCTCCTCTCCGGTAGCTGCCACCCCGGCAAGCATGAACACGACACCTGACAAACCCAAGACCGCCTCCGAGCACAGAAAGGTAGGCGCTTTGCTTGCAACCGTAGTGCAGGTCCTGTAGCGCATGTATTAAAGCTTTGCAATGTGAGCACATAAGAAACAGCTCTCTGACAAGTACCTATTTCTATTCTGTTGTAGTCATCTAAACCAATTATGGAAAAAAGAAGGCGCGCAAGAATCAACGAAAGTCTTGGCCAGTTGAAAACTCTAATTTTGGATGCGCTTAAGAAAGACGTAAGTATGCTATGATACTGGATTATAATTGCAATACTAAAACTGTCTTGGGCGATTTACGATCAACGCTCAGTTCTGTGGGAAAAGATGTTAACAGGTTGTTTCTTGATAAAAACAGAGCTCTCGACATTCAAAGCTTGAGAAGGCGGACATCCTGGAAATGACAGTGAAACATCTGCGAAACCTGCAGAGAGTGCAGATGACCGGTGAGCGCATGTTTTCATGGTCCTCGGAATATGATCCCCACCCCGGAGAGCATGGCGTACGGATGCAACTTTACCGTCTTGGCTCATAACTCCCTATATTAATAGACGGGCTATTTCGGTTGTAATTCCGGCAGGAAGCTACAGTGTTGCTTCTAGTTTTGGTATCGTATATTTAAGTGTATACATGGAAATAACGTAGAATGTATCGTATTACCTACATATCTAATTTAAAATATTCTTAAATGTAAAAACTTAATGTTTATTCGTGTTTTTTTTTTTGTTACTCAATTTCCCCACTGTCTTACAGCAGCCTTAAACACAGATCCCACCGTACTGGGGAAGTACAGAGCTGGATTCAGCGAGTGTATGAATGAAGTGACACGTTTCCTGTCCACCTGCGAAGGGGTCAACACCGAAGTCAGGACGCGGCTCCTCGGACATCTAGCCAGCTGCATGACCCAGATCAACGCCATGAATTACCCTACGCAGCAGCAGATCCCCGCCGGCCCCCCGCACCCAGCCTTTGGTCAGCCCATGGTGCAGATCCCCAGTGCATCGTGTAAAGGGAGCTCCAGCTTGGCACCAGAAGCCACCAAAGTCTACGGTGGTTTCCAGCTCGTACCGGCGACGGACGGACAGTTTGCCTTCCTGATCCCTAACGCAGCGTTTACGCCAAACGGACCCGTTATTCCAGTGTACGCGAACAGCGCCGGCACGCCGGTTCCGGCTGCGGTGTCCCCCGGCGCACCGTCAGTGACGGCGGACTCGGTCTGGAGACCCTGGTAGACTCAAGCCAGCTTTAAAGAGACTCAAAAGCGATACTTGCATCTTTTTAAATGTTTTGAGACTGGCAGTTTATATCAGTGTGTTCAAGCAAAGATTATGCACTATATTTGTAAATAACGTTTGAGGGGAAATTCATATTGAAAAAATAAAATCCGTATTGTACAGTCAGTGAACTGCATTTTTATATTCCAACTGTCTTTTCTACTATGCGATGCCAAAGATTTTAAATGCCCTAATTTCTTCCTTTGGAAGATGAATAAATTCGTAATGAAACTGGACTTGTGTTATTCCTAACGTTGTACATAGTTTACTAAAAGTGCTTTGATTTTGTTAACTTTACTGGAATTGCTTGTGCTGTTGCAGTTTATTCTAAATAATTAAAATTAAATTTTCAAGGTAATGCTCGCTTAGTGATGACTTTATATGTGCATCTGTTTCTGGAATGGGATGAGCTGTTGCCCATTTTCATCTTGCGGTTATGTGGTTGATAGCGGACTGAGCTGCGCCGCCTTCAACAATCTGACCGCAGTACAGTGAAACGTCTTATTTAGACGCACATCTATGACAAATGAAGTGTAAATAGTTTTTGCGCATATAAGTGCGTTAACATTCGATATGCCATCCTTAATACATAGTTTATAAGTAAAGTCACTATATATCAGCAGCCTAATGTCAATCCAAGAGAATTATCAATCACATTTTAACAAGGCAACGTCCTTTAAAAAGTCCACAGCTCTAGTTTGGGACCCACGGAGATGTTAAGGCATGTCCTAACTAAAACCAGTGCGCACTGAAACATTCCCGGATTGCAAGCGAACAATCCGCCGCTAAATCCCCAATCATTCCCTTTTTGGATCCGCTCCTGGATCGCCCAGGTGTTTGCAGGAATACAAAAACCGCATCCAAGACAAGCGAGACCAGACAAGACAACGAGAAAAAATGGCGAATTGCACAAAACGGGAAAAAAATCAACACTGCGCTTTATGCACCACCTTCTTGTTATGAGAAATGCTATTCTGGAAGAAATAATGAATATTGTACAAAGACTTCCAATACAATTGTGAAGCTGACTAGCTTCATCGATTTAAGACATTTCGATTTATTTCAATAGCTGTTATGCGTCTGTTCTCAGTAATAGTTTAGTAACCTATAACTATTTAACAGTAACAAATCGATTTGTCATACAAATGAAATTTGCAACAGTCTGTTATTTGTCATTGCGAAGGACTAATTTTTATGCTTATTTTGAAATCAAATGAAAAAAACGTCAGTAACGCGTCTGAAATTCCCATCCCCATGAAAAAGTACAGCCAACATTCAGTGAAGGAATGACGGGTGACAGACAATGAGATTGTCGGTCTCATGGCGCCACCTTGCAAACTAATCGGTTACTGCAACAGTCTCCACGGCTTTGCTCTTCGGAATCATCAGATTTGCTTTGCTGATTTTGAAACCCACTTGTGAAATTACAAATGGTACTACTCATGACTGAATGTTGAGGCTTCGCCACTACTGGATATATAACTTTTTGTAAAAGTTTGATTAACTGAATTCAAGGTGGAATTAAGAAGACATTAGAAGTGAGTTAACTTTCATCTACACACTGTGTAAAACATATTCGAGGTAACGTCTGGGTCATGTCTATGTGCATCTCAGATACAGAAAGGAGAGCAAGGAATCCTAAGTTCATTGAATATGTCTACTTTAAAAAATGACACAGCTGTTCACAAACAGCATGACGTGAATTATAACCAGAACTGTTTTACTTACCTTACCATCTCTAATCTGTTTGTTGATTTATTACAGTTTACAAGCAAATTAAGAACACAACTCACACAAAGAATATATGTAACACATCCATTTATGAAAGGGAACAGCAATACTGAGGGATTTTGAAAGACAGAGTACTACTTTGGTTTAACTGTGTAACTGTGCGTGTTCATTAACAAATAACACTGGCCCATGTAAACAAATGTAAGGGAAACCAGGTAAAGGTGGTATATCATACTATATCAGCGTTGCCCAATTGCAGATTTCCCTGCTCTGACACATCTTAATCAGCTGATTGCTAGGTTTTGTAGGTAGTACAGTTCTTTAGTAAGTGTACTGATACTCAACTGTACTACATTGTAATGTGCCGTGCTAAACTGTACTGTACTATGCTACACTGTGCTGTGGATACCCGAAGGACATCCATTACACTGGGGCTCTTTTTTAAAGTGGCTTCTACAGATGTTAACAGTTTCAAACCTGCTAAGAGGCAGAACGCACAGCTCGCCTTGATCATTTTGGATTCTCCCTTACATCTTTAATAGCTGCAGAGAGAAATTAAGGAAAACATACAGTATGAGGAACCCCTGAGGAAAGGACCTGTACAACAGGATAGGCTGTAGCATGGGGCCTCTGTACTACTGGATAGGCTGTAGCCCGGGGGGCGGTGGGAGGGGGGGGACTGCACTTCTGGACAGGCTATAGCCTAGGGGGGCCCTGTATTACTGGACAGGCGGTAGCCTAGGGGGGCCCTGCACTACTGGACAGGCTGTACCTTGGGGGCCCCATAACAGTGGACAGGCTGTAGCCTGGGCTCCCTATAATAGTGCACAGACTGTTGTCTGGGGGCCTTCTATTACTGGATAGGTTGTAGCCTGGGGACCCTGTATGCTTGGACAAGCTGTAGCCTGGGGGCCATGCACTACTGGACAGGTTGTAGCCTGGGGGCCCTGTATGCTTGGACAGGCTGTAGCCTGGGTATCAGGTATCAGCCCAGTCACTGATTAAATCAAGATCCCTTTGTAGCCTCTGTGCCATTAGTTCAGTATCTGCTACACCACCCAGCTTGGTGTTGTCTCCAAATTTAAGCAGTTTACTGTATATATTGGTGCCAATATCATTCATGTAAATTAGTAATAACAGTGGTCCTAAAGTTGAGCCCTGGGGTACCCCACTATGAACACAGCCCCACTGTGCCATTGTGCCTCTAATAACTGCTATGGATTACTTCTATCCCCTTTTTTTAATATGGGCGTTATATTAGCATGCTTCCAATCAGAAGGTACCTCACCAGCAGATAAGGATTTCAGAAATAGCAAAGTTAAAGGCCAGCAAATAATATCCCTCATCTCTTTTAAAACTATAGGTAAGATGCCATCAGGGCCCTGCGATTTATTTATTTTGAACTTAGGCAGAACTTAGGCAGGCTTTGTAGCACATCAGCTTTGGTTATACATGTATTGGTCATAAACAAAACTGGATTAGGAATAAGAGTTGTGTTATTCATGTCCTCTGCAGTGAATACCAAAACAATCATTAAATTCATTAACTAAATTGATTTCAATGGAGTACCTAGAGGAAACCCCACAACAACCTGGGGAGAACATGCAAACTCCACACACATGGAACCCAGGTCCCAGATGTGTGAGGCGACAGTGCCAGCCACTGCACCACCGTGCCACCCCTGCCTTCTTAACACTGTATATTTTTATTTTGGACTTTGTTCTTTGGAATTAAAAGTAACCTTGAACTTAACCATGTTATGATCACTACTGTCAAATGGTTCTAAAACCTCAAATTTTCTAATCCTGTCCCGGTTATTAGAGAACACAAGATCAAGAATGATCTCTCCTCTGGTAGGGGATTTAAGAAACTGAGTAAAAACGCAATCCTGTACCAATTCCACCATCTCAAGCTAATTTACAGTAGAGCCAGAGACTATGTTCCACTGCATGCCTGGTAAATTAAAATCAGCCATAACTACTACATCATTTTTATTACTCATAATCGTGTAATCATTGACATTCTTCTTTCCTCTGCAGCTACATTAGGTGCTCTATAACAAACATGAACAATTAGGCCATTTGAGTTTTTAGCATCTAGTTTTACCCATATAGCTTCTATACTTTCTTTATCAGTGAGTTCCCATGCCTGCAAGTTATCTTTTAAATATACTGCAACACCAACTCCCTTCTTGCCTATCTGGTCCCTACAGAACAACGTGTAACCATCCATATTATATTCTCCATCATTGTGACTCAAACATGTTTCTGTTATTCCTGTAATATCGTAAGAGTCTGATGAAATAAAAGCCTCTAAATCACGAATTTTGTTTCTAATACTCTTAGCATTTAAGTACAGACAGCAAAGGGTAGGCCTTTTATAGTGCCCCCTTTCATTATTATTTGGTCCTTTACGCCACTCCCCTCCTCTTTCCATATATAACCTCTGGCCCCCCCAAATCCTAGTTTAAACACTCCTCAACTACTCTGCACGCATGCCTCCCCAATACACTGGTTCAGATTCAACCCGTCCAGCTTGAACAGGTCCCACCTGTTCCAGAAGGTCTTCCAGTGCCCCATAAACCTAAACCCCTCTTTCCTACACCACCCTTTTAGCCACACGTTTAATCCCCTTATCTCAGCTAACTTAGCCTGGCTCACGTGTAACATGGGAAGTTTTCCGGAGAACCACCGTGGAAGTTCCATTTCTAAGCTTATCTGCAACTTTTATAAATTTATCCTGCAGAACAGCCCTCGTACCATTGCCTGTGTCGCATGCACCACGACCACTGGATCCACTCCAGCTGGGGGCAAAAGCCTGTCAACACAATCCAGAAGGTCCCGTACCTGAGCACCAGGCAAGCAAGACAGCGCATGGGTCTCTCTTTCATACATGCACACATAACTGTCGACGCCTCTAATAACTGAATCCCTGACTACCACAACCTCCCTCTTCCTGGGGGAGGGGGCTCATCGGTGCCCAAGGACCCACCTGACGACTCAGTCTCTTCTGGCTCTAAAGCTGGAAGCACCTGAAAGTGGTTTGACACAGTTAGTTCAAGTGATGCCGCCTCTGTATAGTGTGTATGCTTTTTCTTACGTCTCTGACCTACGGTCACCCAGCTCTCTCAACCTCTTTGCTTTTCATTCTCGCCCCTCCCCACTTGTGGTGTACACACTATCTCCCTAATAGGCGTACTAACTATGACTTCTAACTCCGTGTTGTATTAGATGAGAGCCAGTTGCTCCTCAACGTCACAGACCTTGACCATGACTAAGTCCACCAGCTGACATCGCTCGCAGATTAAGTCAGAGGGGACGCAAGCATCCAGAAGGGCAAACATCTTGCAAACACAACGCTGAGCTGGCCCCATAATTACCTAATTCACTATGACCCCATCCTTTACTCCCAGCCCAGTATATTTATACAGAGTATTTAACTTTTAGTTGACTAAATTAACTTATAGTTAATACAATAAAGTGCTGAGTACAACAAAACACTAAGTTAACACTTACGTTAAAACAGGGTTTTTTAATTATCTGATGGGGTCAGAGACATAAGAACCTTTAAAATCAACCTTTAAAATAGCTGAATTAACTATTACTTACCAATAACTTCCTACTGAACCATGTATAGTTAAAATAAAGTGAAGTTTCCCTTGGGAGGCCGAAAAACCACAAAAAACACAGCAGGCTACTGCTGGAGCGGGAAAAAAGTGGAAAATGTCGTCCTGGCCCTGACTGGCAACCGAGCCAAGCTCAGGAGCAACTGTCCTTTACCGGTGCTAATGTTAATGTTATGTTAGATAAAATTGGCCCACAGGTGTTTGTTGCGAGGTTACGCGGACAGAAAATGCGGCTCACGCGACACCCGCAGCTGCAACTCACTGTCGGTAGCACTCGTGTTGTTTATTAACAAGGACAGACACACGCAGAATGAAAAAAACAGCCAGTCATGTAAACTGTTTTAACACACAAATATACTCCCAAACAATCTCAAATAATTGCTGCAACACATGCAAAACACAAGTGTACACCACTGCAACAACCCCAGCAGCCTCCGCTCCAAGCTTAAACAACAAGAAAATAAGAAACTTCGATCAAGTACTCATGGACAGACTGTAGCCTATGAGCCCTGTACTCATGGACAGACTGTAGCCTATGAGCCCTGTACTACTAGACAGGCTGTAGTCAGGGGTCCCTGTACTCATGGACAGGCTGTAGCATGGGGGCCTTGTGCTCATGGACAGGCTGTAGTCAGGGGTCCCTGTACTCATGGACAGGCTGTAGCATGGGGGCCTTGTGCTCATGGACAGGCTGTAGCTTGGGGGGCCTGTACTCATGGACAGGCTGTAGCCTGGGGGCCCTGTACTCATGGACAGGCTGTAGCCTGGGGGGCCTGTACTCATGGACAGGCTGTAGCCTGGGGCGCCTGCACTACTGGATAGGCTGAGGCTTCATAACACTGAGACAGTGCTAAACTGACACTGCTGCTTTTTATAGTGAGTGCACATCCAGCTGGGGGCGGGGGGGCTTCCACTCCAGTACGTAAGTGCTCCCACATGGAGCTGTATCTCCCCTCACATCACAGCACGGTGTTCCCCTGCGGCCTGGACAGGCATCCCTTTATGGTATGAGCCCACACTCAGTCTGCGGCCAAGGTGCAGCTTTTTCCCTTTTCTCCACACCCTCCACCCCTTTACATTAACTTCACCTTCATAATGCATTCATTTTATAAAGTATCAAGTATATACTTCAACATCGTAACAGACCT
>JAODLD010000038.1:10979922-11000063 GCA_026781065.1 Mormyrops boulengeri
GAAATGAATAGCTCCCAGATGAGGTCAGGAACCTGAGAGGTCGTGAGAAAGCAGCGAACCCCCCCCCCTCCCCATTGCCGGCTCGCTGCCAGCCGTCCGGGGAATGTGGGAGAGAGCCTCTCCGACACACGCTCTAGGCCCTGAAATGCTGGCATATGGGGCAGTAGGCCCTGAAATGCTGGCATATGGGGCAGGGCTCAGGCAAGCAGCGGTGCCCCAGCTGCCCTGGGCACGGACAGATGCGTTGTGCCTGAGTATGCAGAGTCAGCCAGGCAGCTGCTGAAGCTAACAGCACATCCCATGACCTCCTCTCTGCCTGTTCAGAGCTGCCTGGACGCTCAAGAAGGTAAAAACACAACAGCCATCTAGGAGAACAGGGTGTTTCATTCACAATGGCTTCCTTATCGGGTAGCAGGAACAGACGCCGTACACTACAAAGTATGTACTTTGATTTTAAGCAACAGAAGTTGGTAACAATACAGCTACAATAGGCATACAATAAGTGCTAAGGAGCTGAATTCTAAAGAGTGAACTGTCCTTCAAAAAGTTTTTGTGTACTGTTTTATGCTTCTTTTTAATGTTTAAAACCAAGTTCCTACCACCAGGTTGCTCGACAGCATCTCGTTGAGAACAAACACCTCCTCACCCATTACCATGGCGACACACTGACCAGACGAGCATAAAGCAAACAGGGGCGTCCGCGCTGCTTTGGTGCTTCCCTCTTGCTGCATTCTGTGCATGGCCTGTTCATAGAGGACCCAGCAGTTTTTACAGGCTTGAGTGGGAACAGAGAAGCCACCCCACAGTCATGATGAGCCAGTGCTGTGCAGCACAGAAGGAGGATGCTGTGTGTTGGTGTTACAGCGAGTGCTCAAGGGCCTTTTCCAAGCCGTGCTAAGGCAGGGAATCTGCAGTATCAAAGGCCTGGAGAGGAAGATCTTCTGGTGTCACTGGAAAAAGCTTTTGTTTGTCTGGAACAGGACAAGGTTAGATAAGAAAAGACATGATGAGATGACAAAAACATAGTATTGTCTATAGTAGCATAATGCTTATACTATTGTATGTAATTCTCTTTATAATGTCTAGACAATCAATGTCTAGGTCAAAAAGCTGTGGCACCATTAACAGTAACAATTTCCCAAGGTGTTCTCATTAAGTGTCTAGTAAGCCTCCTTGGACCTTCTTGTGGTGAACCCAAGGGAGAAATCAGCTGTCTAGCAGCCGTGTAGACTTTCCCTAAATTTCATTGTGAAAAAATGCATATGAACGAAAACAGAAAACAATATAAGCACAAAAAAAATCTCATTTACCGAACTGAGTGTACACACATATGTATACAATTCCCCCTTGATGAATGAAATCTATGTTGTAAATGTGCTTAGTGCACAAGCCCGAGATCCTGCCCAGTTCTAGCCCACAAATGGTCAATGCAAACAAACTGCATGCTCATATAGTATGCAAATCAACCCGTTCTGGTTGCAAAGTCTTACAAGAGAGGCTGAACATAACAAACTAAGAGGAGGAATTTTGAACACTTTGAGGCAGAATCATGAGAAAATGTTATATTTCCAGGCTCAAGCACATTTATCACAAACATGAAAATTGTGAAAATTTAGGCTGTAGACATACATTTGAATGATTTATTTATTACACAAGCAAACACTGTTCAGCCATAAAATTAAAACCACTGACAGGTGAAGCAAATAACTGATTATTTAGTTACAATGTCACCTGTCAAGGGTGTCATTATATATTAGGCAAGTGTACAATCAGGTCTTGAAGTTGATGCGTTGGAAGCAGGAAAAATGGGTAAGTGTGAGGATCTGAGTGACTTTGACTTGGGCCAAACTGGGATGGCTAGACCACTGGGTCAGAGCATCTCCATGACAGCAGGTCTTGTGTGGTGTTCCCAGAATGCAGGGGGCAGTACCTACCAAAAATGGTGTAAGGAAGGCCAACTGTGGAAAGTGGCGATGGGGTCATGGCCGCCCAAGGCCCACTGATACACATGGGGAGCAAAGGCTAAGCCCTTCTGGTCTGATCCCACAGGAGAGCTGCAGTACTGTAGCACATTGCAGAATGAGCTACTGTAACCCTACCTATAATAGAAAGGTGTCAGAAGACACAGTGCAGCACAGCTTGCTGCGTACGGGGCTGCGTAGCTGTGACTGGTCAGAATGCCCATGCTGAGCCCTGTCCAGCACCTACAATTAGCACATGAGAGTCAGAACTGGACCATGGAGCAATGGAAGAAGGTGGCCTGGTCTGATGAGTCATGCTTCCTGATCATATGCATGGCCAGGTATGTGTGCATCGTTTACCTGGGAAAGCGATATTGTACCCTGTTACACTGCAAAAATTGTTAAAAACTCATTCCCTTCTAATCCTTCCATTTGCATAGTCACTAGCAAGCCCACCATTGTTCTGTATCACACTCTTGTAAATTTATTCAATTTTATACGTGGATCCATGCATGCCGATGTCTGATGCCTAATTCACATTTAGTGCAACAATAATATTAATAACAATAAGCATTTTGGTTGTTGTTGTTATTATGAATTATTATTATACACACAAGTTCACATTTTTAGATTTACTTCAGTTGAGGTTGGTAGTAATACTCACATGGTGATTTCACTGGCTTACCTGCAGTTTCCCACTTCACAATGGGTGTCGCCTTTTCCCAATTATCCAAAATGTTGCATACACCTCCTCGTGACTTTCTGTAAATATACACATTTTTTCCCATCATGTTTTTTGATAAATCTGGGATTTGTGCAAAAAGCTGTAAACACAAATGGTGTCTTTCTGTGCAGATGCAGCTTTGATAAATGAGACCTGAGGATTCCGGAATGTGTCATGTGTAAACTGAGTCTGATAGGAAGGCGTTTAGAGGCTTAGCGATCCATCAGTTTGTTCTTGTGTGCTTTACAGCACCTGAAATCCAACTGTGCTGAATTTTCCTATTGTGATCTTGGTAATGACAAGCAGGATGCAATTGCATGAAAAAGTATTAGATAAAAAGGCCAGTCTACAATGAGATGATCTTGAGCTCTTTGTTTAATTTAAAACGTTTTATTGCAGAGTGGATGGCTTTAGATTGCAGTAGTCTAATGCTGATGCACACTTTTGTGATGGCCTGAGTTGTATTTTGATTGTAACTCAAGTTGCCCTGGTAGCCAGACTTTCACTGAAAATGTGACTTTCTAATTTCAATGGGATTTACCGATAGTAAAACAAATAATGTGGATTTCTCCTATTATTGTGAGGGCGATACTTTGCCGTCACCAATCTTTTAAATAATCAATGTAATTTTTGATTGATTTACAGCATTTTATAGCACCCATTTGTTGAACAAATGTAGTAAATATATATACTACTAGAAAAAGCTAAGCATCGTACCAGTGATATATTTTTTTCCCCTTTGTGTAAATTTTTAATAAGGTTTCAGTGACAAAAATACCCATGATGTCAGAAAGCTAAGCCTTCTCATTCAGAAGTGTTTTTTTCATTGATATTCTGCCAGAGAACAAACCAGGTAATCACACCTGAGAGTTTCACAGGATATCTCTTACAGGGCACCTTTCTAATAAACATCAGCATGCTTGTATCAGGAACAACCACACTTTTCATTTAATTTGACATAGAATGACCTTTAAATTTGATTTAATTAAGTTACAACAATGACTATTCTCTAGAAAGTATCAATAATGTGGAGAATTATGCTTCTGGGCAGTGACAGGGTCTTTGGACCTACGGCCTTCTGTGGTGGAACATCACAAAAGCTAAATGTATTTTACAGGGTTTTTTATGAAGCCGGGCAAACTTCATTCTCCTGTCACATGCTTTGTCTTCTCCTTGGGTGCTTAAGGTTCCTGAGACAAAAGACACAAGAACCGCATTATCCCACGGCTTCCCATGCTGTCCACGTAAGCCTTAAGCCATGGAGCCTGTTTCTGTGAACCTCTCCCTAATCTCGAATCCCCAGAGGAGCCAGCGGCTTCAGCGCAGCATCACTGGGCGCCAAGATAACACGCTTGGAGTTGCGTCTCATGCAGCGTGCCGGTTCTCAGCCACGCTTCCCCGAACCGACTTCCCAAGGCGTATGGTCGCATGCTTTTCAGACGCCCACTAGTTGCTACTTTCTGGCCATTTCACTCACAGTATAATCGCGTAGCTCCTTCTGTGGTAGCTGAAATCCCATATCATACCTTTTTTGACAGCTCTCAGATTCAATGGGAAAATCAATGGGAGTCCTCAATAAACAATCTGACCCCCCCACCTCCCAGGGTCTTCCCTGCGTCATGGCCTGTGCTTCCTGGGTCAGACTCCAGGTTCTTTGCGACCTGAGCTGGAAAACATATTTATAGCAGTGTTTCCCAACCTGGTCCTTGAGTATCCACAGCCGGTCCACATTTTTGTTCCCTCCCAGCTCCCAAAACATGGACTGTCTATGAGTTCCCAAGGACTGGACTGGGAAACACTAATTTACAGAAAAAGAGTGGATGAGTTATTTATCTGGAAGCATAGGCATTCAAAGAACTTGACTTGAAATATGCTCATTTAAATATGTAATTTTTTTTAAGAACTGATAGTGATAGAGTCCAGGTGTCAGGCTAAGTTTATGTGTGCTAAGGGGCCCTAGGGAGCACAAAGCTATTCCAGGGCCTCACAACTGATGAGCTCCAGAACAGAGAGGCCTGGGACAGCCTGCATTAAAAGGCCATTAGACATGGAGCGGCCGTAGCAGGTGGAAGTGCCTCACTGCTGCTGACCGCTGATCCCCAGCTGGATGACCCTGTTTCTGAAGGTATAAAAACCCAAGGCACGCAGGGACAGGGGAAGAAAAAAAGAATGGGGAGGAGGAGGGAAGATGGACAGATAGCTGCTTTGCACTTTGGTAGCATGCTTTTTGTTTGGCAAGCAAAACACTTTGCACTAAATTCAGGAGCTAACTGAAGTTTGCAAGTGCAAAAAGTTACAGGCTGCTGGGGTCAGCTGATGTCTAGGTCTGGTCCTAAGCCTGACACCGGGATGGTATCTGGCTGGTTTCTAAGCACTAGTTTTGCTGGGAACTGTGTTTTGATGGCATCAGATGTACATTGCTACATCCTTCAACATCCATATTTAGCAATGAATATGCATGAGGGAATGCAAAAAAGCAGGGATTTACAAAAAGGCAGATTTTAAGCCTGAATATTTAAACACAATGATAGCCGCTTGGCAAATTTTCACGTCTGTTTTCTGGCAATTATGATTGTTCCCATAAAAACTCATGATTTATCTGTTTCAGAGTTGATCTCCCTCTGCTTCTTTGAAAACACATTTCATAAATTGAATCACATCGCAAATCTAAATAACAATGCAATTTGATGATATCACTTTTGTCAATATCCAGACTGGATTTGTGTCTGTCTACATGCCATCTGTCATTTCTCAAAAGGCACATGTTCACCTACTTGTACCAGCTGAGTTGCCCAATCTGTTTGGGTAAACACAGAGCAGGATATGCACACAGTACATCATCCCTCATGGCACCATGTCACCACTTTGTTTTCTGCTGGATGCAAAGTGGCCTAAATAAATGGGCTCTTGTTCTTCCTCCGCCAGTCGTCTGGCCACCCAGAAATGGCGTTATCATGAGCCACAGCACACATATGAACGGTTAACCGCCCGTATTCCTGGGATGTGGGATAATTTAACGGTGTCCATGTACGAACATCATCGCAAACGAGTGTCAGGAAGCCCCTCACATGTGCTTCTCAGCAGTGAGCCATTTTCTCTCTAAAGGCATTAAACCGAAACCAAAAGATATCAGAATAATTGACATTGACTTAAAATAGAGGCTGTTTTTCGAATGCTCTTGCTGTGACTAATTGTAAAAGATCCCTCGCATTGTGCTTGTCTTGGGAAAGCATCAGGAATATTCAATAAATGTTACGGTTCTGGCGCACTGAGCTCAGCCGTATTAACATATTTTATGCAGGGACTCCATACATGCATTTTAAGGAGGTATTAATAATGGTCAAGATCAATTACCTGTCCTGTGTAACTGAAAATGACAGCTTGTAGTGAAAATAAAAGGGCTGGCTATTCAATTCAAATGGTAATAAAGTAATTGTAGCCCAGTGAACAGGTATCACCAGTGAACAGATGTATATATTTCGTAGGGCTCTTTGTCGCTTGTGTGTCAGCGTGGTTACGCTAATGGCCGTCCATGCGTTCTCCATGCGTGGCCATGAACGCATAATCAATAACATCAAATGCATGCCTTCAGATGCGGAGATCATGTGTAATAGCATACAAGCTGTTAGATGTCTGCCATATGAATAAAACATGACTGTCAGAAAGCCACTAAACATTGTGTTCATCACTGGGTTTCAGAAAATTGTGCTGGTATTAGATGTCAGCATGAGTAACATATAAAAGTCATTATTTTAAAAAAGAAATGCCCGCTATTCATCCCTGAGGCGGAGTTTTTATCCAAGTATCAACATTGATTTCTGACCTACAAGGCTCCCATGAAAGAGATACATCCGTCTGTCAATAAATAAATTCCAAGTTCTGTACAGTGATTGGCTACTGTACTCTCCAGACAGTCTCTAGAGGACATTCAGGGCACCTGCTTCTCCCTAAGATTAGTACAGTCTTCTGCTTTTGTGAATGCTATTGAGTCCCACAAGGAGACAGAGAGTTTTAAAGGCACACTACTGACACACACATGCACACAGATCACACAGGCAGAGAGAACAGAGGCCCCAGCAGCTCTATCTTTATGCGTGCATGGGAACATTGTTTCAGTGTTACACTTTAGATTCCCCTGACATAAATTTGTCAAGCTTGCTGTGTGTTCCCAGAATGTTCTACTTAAGAGAACATCCTCCACTCATTCTCAGCTTGTTGATTATGGTAAATATTTGGATAGGAATAAGATATTAGCTTCAGGCCATTGTTCGCTGTTTGCAAGACAGTATGTTTTTACACACTAGAAGAACAATGCGGGAACATTTTAAAGAAAGCATAACGATTCTGATCCGTTTCGGAGAAATAGTTGCAATGTGTTTCTAAAACATTCTGTTTAATATTATATGACAAAATTTAAAGAATTAAACTTAAGATATTTTTCCATTATGTAAATCAACATTATGTTGAATTTATAGAAAAAAAGGAGGTAAATATCTCATGTACAGATGAAAACACATTGTTTATATTAGTAAGGGTATTCACAGTGCATTCTTGCCCTAAAACAGGCCAAAAAAGTGTGGAATAGTCAAGAATAGTTGATGATTGAATTGCCTGATTAAACAGAACGTTTTTGAAACATACATGTCCAGTAGAGAAGTTCAGCAAGAGGTGATGTCCATTCAGGCTTTCCCTCTTTTTTATACGGCCTTCTCTAAGACTCCTTGAAATTGTTATGTCACTATTTTCAGGATGTTTTGTTAAAAAAAAAAGCTTTAACCTTTCAGTGTCATAGTTACTGCCATAGGTCACAGTAAGTAATAGACATGAGATCATTGGACTTGTCATAGTACAATTAGTGTCATTGTGTTACCTATTAAATGTATATGATGTTATATAATTTCTAAATTATCTAAATATAATCATATAATTATGATTGCTGTACACTATGTTCTCTCACATATTTATTGTTTTATTTGACTTTTTTTCTTCCCAAAACATTGGCCCATATCTCCTCCTACAGTTTTTCACCTAGAATCTCCATTCCACCTCTCAAATGTTCCACCCATTAAGGACAAGTGTACTTGTATTTCTCTTCTTGATATTCCACCAGCATCTCTCTTCTTCATACCTCTTTCTGACAATTTTTTCCCCAGATTTGTATGGGAATTTTTTTCATCATTCAGCCAAAATAAAACCTCCAGACTTGCTGAAGACATCCAGTATGGTGCTCAAAAGTATTTAACAAACTGTCACCAGAACCCTCCTTCATCATCCCTCTATTTTCCTCCCATTGAAGTTAATATATTTTTTCTCCTCCTGCAGTTTTTACCGACAAACTCCATTCTACCTCACAAATGTTCCACCCATTAATGAGAAGTGTATGTATATTTCCACCCATCCATTTTCTGTAACCGCTTGTCCTATTCAGGCTCATGTGGGGTCAACAGCCTATTTTGGAGGCTACAGGGCCAAGGCAGGGAACGACCCAGGATGGGGTGCCAGCCCATTGCAGGGCACACTCACACACCATTCACATCTATGGACAATTTGGTAATTTCAAATAACCTCAGCATGCTTTTGGACTGTGAGAGGGAAGCTGGAGTACCCAGAGGAAATCCCACGACATGCAAACTCCACATGCAAAACACTGACAGCGAGTTGAACCCAGGTCTAACCATTACATCACCATGCCACCCCTTTCTGAAATTGCACCTGCATCCCTCTTTTTAGCCCTCTTTCCATTAAAACTTTCCCATTAAAAAAAACAGAAAATAGAGTCATGAAAAAAGAAGGGAAAGTTGGTTGAATACTTTTGAGCTTTTATGCACACATCATCAAATCATACATCTATTCAGGAAATGCCATTTCTAGTTAAATTGCAACATGTTGCAGCATGTGTCTCAGTGGGCTAACCCTCTGGGCCTGTGCTAGGAAAGCTGCTGGTTCGAGTCTGGCCTTGGCATGTTTGTGGGTATTTAAGTAAGGTCCTTAACCCCCAGCTCCCTATGGCTGACTGCCAAGCTTAGTCTCACCTGTTTGTGTGTCATGGAGAGCAAGATGGGGTAAGTAAAAAGAGAATTTCCCCCCCAGGAATCAATAAAGTATCTTCATGTTATGAATGAGAATAGACAAGTAAAGTTTCTGGGATGTCATGTTAAGGAATGACACAGAATTAGCCTCAGAGCTGTGAGAATGAGCAGCAGAACAGAGGTTGGTACACAGAACCACCTACCAGCGACGAACAACTGAAAGTGTGAATTTACCACTAATGTTCTCCCGGAAAGTTCATTGCGGCTTTGACGGGGCAAAGCTTTAGTCCTGGGCGGGTGGAATTTCATCCGCAGAAAGTCCCCCATTATTGCATCACTTTTTTTTTTTTTTTTTTGAGAAAACATTACCAGGTGTTGTCTCACAAGACATATCAGCTCTGTAACTGGAAACAGTAAAACAACTTTTTTTTTTTTTTTTTTGAAAACTAAGATTGGTCATTCACAGAGTTTTGCAGGTTCTGTAAAACCGACGCATTCAGATAAAGTTTGGGACAGCGCAGATGAGAAGAAGCCTCTGTATTTTTAATATTCAGAGGTTTTGAATAAATCCACACCATATTTAACCCTTTCCCTATTATCTGTGCCATGTGTGGAAAATAATGAATGGACTATGAAAAAAAAGCTGTGGAGGTGTTTTTTGGTTTCTTTTGAAAGGAAAAGAGGAAAAATGATCCATCTAAACAAGAGGTGGAGATAAGCTGGAGTCAGAGGTCTGCCTGAGGTATGTTAAGTGGGAGGAGTTCAGGCCGCGCTCCCTCCTGGAGCAGTGAGTAGTCAAGCGGCTGCGTCTTCACACTGTGCTGAAGTGTGGTGGGAATGTGAAAGACGGACGAACCTTGACGTGAGCGTCCATCGAGAGGTGCTGCAAGGGGGGGGACCTTCAGGTGTGTGGATGGGACCAAGGTCCCCGTTTTTATTGTGGTTTGGGTTCTGCTCGAGTGAGCCTGAAGAATGCACAGGAATCCTCGTGAGAGGTTTGCGCCCTTTCAGAGGGGCCTAGAGGTCCTCCACTCCTTTTTCACAGGAAGCGTTAAAAAGTTGAATGCATGTTGGTTTTCTCTTGCAACCTTTTCCTCTTGTGCAAGATGATATAAGCTGTAGAATTTTCTGCTGATGGTCTATACTGAGGGAAACAAAATATTTAACTGTGAGAAAAAAATAAAAATATTAATAATGGTGTTTGAGCTGTTCTACCTCAACATATCATTGCTGAAGAACTCTTAGCTACCGCTAATTTATAAGCAAAATATTTTGTAGGTGGCATTTAAAGAGCTTCAGACTGGCAGGTCACCAAATTCCCAGCATCCCCAGCCTGCTCTGTTTAATGTTTCCAGGAGGAGCAGGCAGGCGGTGGTTCGGGGGACCCCCTTGTCGGTCGGTTAAGAAGGTCAGCCGGGATTCCAGAGGCCTGCGGCTCTTTGACGGCTCGTTCAAAAGACTGCGACAGCAAGGAAAACAAAACGCTGAGGCGATAATGATGCCCCGAGTCTGGCATAGCCCCCAAAGGGGATTCCCCGTCGTCTCTGGGGTTTATTTTATCAGCTTTTTGCCTGGTTATTGTCACGTCCCCGCCAGCTTTCTGTTTAGACAGTGGACGCAGAGGGCCGCATAGGTAGGAGCCGGCGCTGTAAGGGGCTGCGGGGTGACCACCTGCGTGGGGCAGCGCCGGGTGGGATTATGCCGCCGCACAAAGCAGGAGACAGGGGGCTATAGATGCAGGAGTGAGGGGTGTGAAAAGTGGAGCTGACATGAGTACCGGGGGCCGGCACATAGCCACCCCCCCTACACCCTGGCTTCGTGCGGCTGCCAACCGATCTTTCACAGGGCTGCTGCCCGCCATGTCCCAGAGGAGGGCTGCCCTTTCACATTCAAAGCAGGGCCTTCCACACCACCACCCAGGCCCACACAAAGGACGCTAATGCCCCAACTCAAAGCACCGGGGAGGGGGGCATTCTCAGAGCCGCCGGTGGGCCTGGGCGCTCAGCGGCTCCCAGAGGTTTACCCCGCTGCCACCCCCCCCTCCCCCGGGCCGTCTTTGTATGCCTGGGAAAAGGGCCGCGGAGAATGTGGCATGCCTCCGTGTCCATCGGAGGAGAGCTCTGATCTGTCATGGTGACTGAAAGAAGGTGATGGAGAGACAGGTGAGCCGGACACAGGCAGATGGTATAAAGAGCACTGCCATAAACTCAGGACATCCATGTCTGACATTTACATTATTTATCTAGCAGATATCCAAGTGACGCACCTGTCAAGGAGTCAGCCGAACATCAGTTTTATGTAGAAGAACAAGGTGACACGTCTTGCCCTTTGTGAAGAAAAAAGTTCTCATGGAAAATGTCAACAGGCATTAAGCGTATAATAAATGTAAAAAAAATGGTGACTTCCAGGTGATGAACGAGGTACTAATGAATCTAACTTCTCCACACACGTGACCACAACATCTTTGAGACTATATGAGAATTTTAATATAAAGTTTAACAAATTATTTAATGTCACGCTAAATACTGAATACACCCCAGGCTCCTAAATTCGGTTTGAATGTTATACATACATTTGGCAAAGCGTACCATGTTTGAAACATACATTAATCATTGAGATTGATCTCGTTTTTTCCACAATGCGCTTCTCATAATGGTCATGTTTGTCACTTTGGATTAGTGAATAAAATATAACAGTGTCATAAAGAAAAAGATCAAAGTACTGCCTCAACCTTTATGTGCTCATTTAGGGAATGCCACTACTCTCAGCTCTTTCCTGCTTCCTTTAAATTATTGGGGCCATATTTAGCATTATAATCTTTCCTTTCTTATCCTCCTTGACAAAAGCCATCACATGGATCATCTATGGACAAACAAAATGTCAGTTTTTCAAGCTGCATTCAAAAAATACCAATTTCTTGGTAACTACTGGAATATGCAAATAGCAACACCATATTGAAATTGTAGATACCTCCTTAACCTTGAAGTTTGGTAAATTTTCATTACCGCATTGTTAAGACCTATTCAGACTGGATTACTTTTAACTGGGGACGCAATGTTATTCAATTGGACTTCTTTCGGTAATAGTAGCCCAGTACATGCTGTTACTGCCACTTGGTAACTGAATAACTCCTACGTACTCAGTAACAACATCATAACTATAAAGGCACAGCTCATGTTTTGTGAAGCGGAAACAGCATTTATACACTAAAAATGGAGCTTGAATGGGTCCTCAGTTTTCCACCTAAACGTCTGACAGCCTTCGCCTACATCATCTTCTGTATCAAGGTTTTCTGCTGGTGCGGAGCAGTACACCACTGCTGAGAATGGTGATTTCTAAGATACTGTTGGTCAGGAGAGAAAAAAAGTTCTGTTTGTGTTTGATTGGTACGTTATAGGAACAGATCACCCAAAAACTAAAATTCTGTTGTCATTTTCTTTTTAGACACTCTAACTCTGATGTTAAAATACGAATTTTACCTCTATTATCTAGAGTAATTTATGGGAAATTACACACATTTCTTATCTCGTCCAAATTGGCCAATCAAATCAAGTTATTAACTAATTCTGTCAGAAGAGGGCTTTAGTACCACTAAGACAATATCTGTCTGTTGGGGTAATATTCTCAGTTATTGTAAAGTGGCCATTAACTATTGCTGGTTTCTGTTCTTTCTGGTTTTCTGTCTGATTCTGTGCTTAAGTGTTTTCCAGGTTAATCATTTCAACCCAGACAGGTCACTCAGCCCCCGGTCATGTGAAATGTGTGATGGCTTTATTTTGCCCCCTTTTTAAGGCCTTTTCTCCAAACCAATAATTGTCAAGGTGCTTCGCTTTTCTGCTGACCTAGGCCATTAGCGGGCGCTGGGTCAGACTCACTATAGGCCTGGGCTGGGCCATCTTTGACGGATCTGACTTGCGTCCCTTTGTATCGGCAGAGCAGGCGAGTCCGTTCGTTGCTCCCTCCTGCCAAATCAGCATCTTGAGACACGGAATGAAAGGGTCAGCCTGTGCTTCCCAGGCCTGAGGTGAATAGCTTTAGGTATTCATTGTATCTCCCTCAACTTGTCCTTTTCTTCAGCCAACCCTGTCCCAGGGGACAGTGGGCAGGGGCCTGTGTCTCCGGTCCATGGGGATCCCGGCTCTGCTGAGCCCCTCTGACGTTCTAATCATAACAAGCTGGCAAGTGCATTATGGGCAGTGCTGTGGCCGGGCCCCCGTCGGGCGGCTTCTTTTGTGCCCAAGGTAAGTGCTGCAAATGGGATTAAAATGGGAGATAATGGCGGAGGTAAAAACGTGAATTTTATCGTTTAGCAGAAGGGAGAGTGCCTTTATTTGGAGGGAAAAATGTAAAATTAAAACCTAGCGTTAAGTGACAACATCATTGACTAATTTGAAATTTGGTGTACAGAGTTTTGACTGAGAACTTGCACTCATCTAAAAAGTCCCAGACCAGGAAAGCGCTGTCATTATTGCCCGGGCGTGTTTTTTCGTTACAAGCTTTGCTTTAAGAAGTTGTACTGCTACTACTACCAATAATGGTTAATCCTTGTTTAGTTTGTCATCCTCTCAGTCGACTTTGTCAACAATTCCTGCTGACTTGATCTAGAAATCATTAACATTATCATAAGGACAAATTTGTGATTTTTATATATAAAAATTCAAAAAAGTCACATACTATTAAGTCGATTTTTACTAGTACAATGTGAAAAAGCATGAATACAATTCATTATTAAACATGTAATTGTAGAGTATTGTGCAAAAGTCTTCAGCGGGCAAAGTATGATGTTTAAATGATCTTCATATCGGTGTAAAACGATGAGATGCATCTGTCAACGTGTGTTTGTCAAGAGTCTCTAAAGTAACCCCAGTATTTTTTGTTTTTGATTCGGCCACTAGCACATCGTGTTTGGCTAATGAATGCCCCATTGATTTCTTTACCTAATTAAGTTAATTGATTAATTGAGCTGGTGATTAAATTTAACAAATGCATGAAATGGCTGGGGTGACCCTGAGGAGAGGTTTGGAAACTAAGGTGGTGTTCATCTAGCCATTCAACAAGAAATCAGTAACTTTTAGGAGAACAGAAAAAAATAATCACTTGCATCTACTACTGTAGGTTGTTATGGAAACAGGGTGACAAACAACAGATTAAAAACTCTGTGATGCCTTCTGTAGGAGAGATCCCTTGGGGCTCTCTGTGAAGATGTTGCTGCATGAAAACCTGAGACACTTGACTTCTCTCATCTGTAAGTGGCGAATCCAGCAAAATCTAATAATGGTTGATGTTGTTCAATTCAGGCCGTAATCAGTTAGAGCTTCTCTTGGACGAATCTATGGAAAAAAAACAACAGAGTTGTTTCTAAAGCAGAAGTAGGTTAGAGAAAAGTCTGGAAAAGAATAGGTCCTTGAGTATAAATCTTATTCAAGGCAAACAAAGTGGTCACAGCAAGAGAAAGAGAGGCCTTCTCTGAAGATGAAGCCAAGTCCCGGGACCATTCTTCCGTGCGAGCCCCAGGAATGGGCTCCTTTGTGCGTAGCAGCAGGTAGTTCTGGCCGGCCGATTCAGCTTTGGGCTCTGGGTCTGGCACCCCCACCCTATTGTGGTGGACACACAGCCAAACCCTCTTCCGAGATGCAAGAGGTCACGGGCCTGCTGAGGGCCTTCATACCTGTGGCAGATGATTTAGAAAGTTTAATTTATTTCCAGGATGTGGGCTCTTTTACGCACCATCCCGCTCTCTTTGTCCAGCTGGCAGCACCGGCGCGCCAGCCCAGGGTCAGAGGAGTGGCCATGTTAAGCGTTTAGCCTGCCTATTGTTCAGCACCCATTAAGCATCAGGTCATTTCCAGCCAGATTTATACTTCCAGCATTAAGCTCTCTCACTTTGTGCCAAACCTCCTGTTTGGCTTTGGATCTGTGTGAAAAATTAACAGATATTCATTAGCATTGTTACTCAGTGAAACGATCATCTGTGCATAATAGCAGCTTAATGCTGCCTGGACATTCTGCAGCAGAGAAGACCTGTGAAAAATATGTCACATATCTTTCCAGTGTATTAAAATATTCTAAGATTGCTTATATTTAAACAATTTATTAATCTTATAATATAGTTTGTTATGTTTCATACATATACATGTTTTATTTGTAGTGGGATAAAGTTTCAAAATATATGGGAAATGCTTATTTTAAATGTGCTAATATTGTACAGTATAACCGCTTAATTAATAATCAGCTTAATTATTCACTCTTATTTCGATATGAAAATATGTTGTATTTTTATTGTTTATATGATAGCCTGTAGAGACCAATGCTATTTTTGAACTTATGTGTTTATACAGTAGCAATATTATATGTTGTTGTGCCTTTTATTTAATTTCATTGCTTTAGAGGATGTGTCCAAGGGAATGAATCTGTGGGATATCTGATGGACGCATCATTGCCCGTCACTGCAGAGATTTATCTGAGACTGGGAAGATACTGCAATCACTGTAGAATTCCCCAGATGATGATTGTGCAGTTCCCAAGGTGCCATCAAAATTCCAGGTAAAAATGTGAAATGTTTGTAAGTTCTTGAAACAACACACAACTTTTTTGTAACCCTAGGCACAGGATGCAAGGGGGACATTCCAGCAACTTTTACAAAAATCATAGAATCTGGATAGTGCCAGATTCATCAGTAATTTTAAAATGGTTTAAAGCATTTAAAATTTACATAATAGAAAAAAACTAAATGATACTCAATCAAGACTAAATACTATTCCATTTTAAGAAAGCTTAAAATTCTATGAGAGTAAATAAAACACACATGGCCAGGTTGATACTGTTTGGGAAGCTGCCTGAAATAGCTTAATTTCTCACAAATATATCTTATTATATTTTAAGTTGACTGATAAAATGTATTTAGAATATAATATTGATTTATTGTTGGTTCATTGTTCATTTCTCAGTAGGAACTATGAACATAGCAACAGGATTAGGAATTATATGAATAAAACAAAACTACTAAACAAATACAATTTAATAAATTAATTAATTTAAACTTTTAAATATTTTTTTTGTGCTCAACAGGGACTGCACTTTGTAGCTGCGAAATACAGCATCGTGCCTGGCAGTTATCTGTGAATCGATCCACCAAGGTTTTATACTTGCATCTCCTTTGATATTTTCAGATGTGCTGCATGTTTCCTGCGTAGGAGTCGAGTGACCCTTCGCGCTACAAAGCTACCCATTTAGCAATTGGCTAATCGAATAAGTGCCCCAGCATGGTGCCCAGTGTGAGTGCGCTCTCAGTGGGGTGGAGAGGGAGGCTGATGAGTACTTACAGGTACTTTTCATCCCATCTGACAGGCAGCCTCCTGCGTCCTGCTGCTAGAAATTAGCCGTCTGATTTCTGCCTTTTTGCAGAGTGTCAGCGCGGGCCCCTGATGGGAGATTTGTAGATATGATAACTCGATTAGGCCTTGGGATGGATGACACTGTGGCAGAGAGCCAGCGGTGCCCGGGGGCCTGATCCCAGTGCTTAACCTCTCCTCAGGAATCTCTGTTGCTGCTGTTAGATGTCATGGCCCCATGGCTATCTACAAATCACAGGCATGAGTCAACGTTTTGAACCAAAGAGGAACTAAATGGGCCATAGAGCAGCACCAGAGGAATGGCGTTATGCATGGGCAGCTCATACTTCCACAAATGTTGTACATTAGCAATGTTAAAAGGAAGTTGTCTGAAAATGTCGGCATCAATGTCAATACAGGCAGCATGACTGAGTAGCCTAAAGCTGACCACAAGGCAATATGCTATATGACAAAGAAAAGATACTGATTCCTGACTTCCCAGACCCCTGTGACACCACTCATCAGTAAGGTCTTATTACAGTGATTTGACCCATTGTATATAAGGTGTGGTTTGACTCACATTGTATATCAGGCGTGGTTTGACTAACTTCAGAGATACCATGTTGCTGAGCCTTATGTGGCAGCTCAGTTCAGTCAGTATTGTTGGGAAGAATCTGATTTTGCATCAAACACTACCTGAGTTTAAGCATACAGTCTTTAACTTGACTTATGTTTTTTTTTTCTTTTACAGAGTAAGTCCATTATAAAAAAAACTCATCAAGAGGCTTTATGTCTTCATTTGTTTTTTGTTTCTACGTATTTATACCAATGCTTGAAATAGCGTTTAAATAACCAAGTATAGTTCTGAAGTTCGAGTTTATGCCTTCCCCAGTACAGGCTGAGAAAATTGGCATGTTTGCATTTTAGGACATCCTTTTGGGACATCCTTCTTCTGTTAGACAAAACAGCCTGACTGCACAGAGTAGCAGCATCACAATGACTCTGATATAAGTATCTGGTTAATTTACTTTGATTTCCATTCCATTGATTTCCACCAGTGTTTCACACTGGGAAACGTTGGTGCTTTTAATAAATAAAGACTTTCTAAAAAAAAAAAATCTATCACTGTCTTTCCCTGAGTTATTTGTGGTTTTAGGTTTTGAGCTACATAGTCAATTAAGTTCACATCTCTGCTTGCCAAACAGCTAAATGAGGCAGAAATGGAAGTGCGAAAAAGTGGAGCCTCCCCTTTCGGGCCACGCCATTGAGAAGGTTCAAAAAGACACTAAACAAAGGCAGCCCCCTTCGTGTCTTGGTGACTCCTCTCTTTGTTGCCCCCCCGGCCCTAATAAAGAAAGGGGGCTGCTCTTGTTTGCCCAGGAGGTGGTTTAATGGCCTCGGGGAGGACAATGGGGGTACATTCACCATGCTGAAGGCTCATTACGGCCCCTCTCCGAAAGGAACGCATGGTCCCGGGACGTTCCCACTGAGGCGCGTGAATGACAGGGGGGGAAAGGGAGCCATTGAGGTGGCGAGCTGGTTCCATCTGCCCCCAGTGCCTCCTTACCTTGCCTCTCTACAGGCGGGGTGCGGCCCCAGCACAATGGGCAAATTTAGTGTGTCGGAGCAGCCCGAAATGCTCACTTTGGAAGAGCATTGAGGGAAATATCAACCCCGTGGACGGCGTAGCGGATTCATCCCGCGGCCCCTTGTCATTGATCCGTTTCTTTTCCTTTGAGGCCCTTTGCCCTTTCTCCCCATTCACCCCTTTTCTCTCATAGCAAATATCAGATTGATGTTATTTTTCCCATACTGCAATGGGGCGGACAACAAGAATTAACTTAGTTCTGCCTCAAACCTACAATTCCCGTTTTTTCTTAGCAGTGGCAGGTATTCCTGACAATAGCTTTGGAGTCATCAATCAAGGAAATTTCCAAACTTTGGATGAGAAAATCTGATCATTTCACTGCATCATATGAATGTTAGACAGTTTCATGGTATCTGTATCTGCTGACTTGCAGGTCATAGGACCGTTAAATTTACCAATTTACCAATTCACCAGAACAATAAACACTCCTTCATAGATGCCTTGCTTAGGAAAACAATGACAGTAAGTTGGTTGTGAAGCTTTCTCTTGGCTTTTTACTGTTTGCAATCCTATTGAGGCACACAAAAACAGAATGCCAGGGCTGTTTGTAAATTGATTCCTTCCAGACAGCAGTATTATAACTTGATCCACAACACTACTGTAAAATGAATTTGTGTAATATGGACAAAAAGGACCCAATGAAGTGGCTTACAGATGACTCAAATGGCAAAAATGAGTCACATTGTCCCCTCATCTGCGAGCTGAAAAGAGGGTTAAGCTTGTGGGGGTACTTAAGAAGACCTTGGTGATGATGATGCCAGTGTGTGGACCAGGCAGATGTGCCTTGGGAGAAGCAATGTGGTCCACAGAACTTCTGCCCCTATGTAGCTACAACTGATAATATAACCATGTGCTAGTAGATTAATGTCCAGTCTATGGCTGGAGATGCTTTATCTAACTGACTTTTAAAACCCATAGAAAAGAAACAGATTTATAGCTACTTTAGTCATCCCCACTCTCTGCTTGCTAACCCCATCTTGCTCTCCATGAGACACACAGACAGCTGAGAGCCAACTTGGGAGTCGCTGTGCAGGTTTGCCAGGATCCAGCTCCCCTGGAGCAATTGGGGTTAAGGGCCTTGCTCAGGGGTACAACAATAGCATAATTCTGCTGGCCATGGGATCTGAACTGTTGACCTTCTGATCAGAGTTCTAACCATGCCAAACATAACACTAGGCTGGCGCAACATGGCAAATATGATGCCATTTTTTCAGAGATTGAATGAAGTTAAATTAGGGTGAAATTCATTCAGACTCTAGTGATCACATAAAAAAGTTCAAACGTGTAGTCTCAGGCTAGTCCTATGCAGCTTAGACCCCGGTAAAGTGTCCTCATACAGCACATGATGACAGTTATGGAAACAGTAAAAGGTACTATGATAGTAATAACGGCTTCACTATTCTAGGTTCAGGTACCATATCGACTCTTGTTGTTTTATCCTTGAACTACAGGTACAGACTACATTCCCTCATGGTAATGATACCTTACACAGCCACTAGGAGGTACCGGAGCCCCCAGCTTTGCGCCGCATCCCCAGGGGGCTCTTCACAGATGGCCTGCTCCCAGAGATCCTAGCAGGGTGCCACTGGAACCCTACTGAGGCACCATTAAGGGGCAAACATTTTACCAAACGCACCCTCTGTCACCCAAACATTGGCGTCATTTTTCATTTAGGGGCATGTGATTAAGTATTCTAATCTTGTTCTCTGCTGAATGCATACATCAGGGAGGGAAACCGTTGAAGCCAGATGAACGATTTTCAAGGGAAAGTATGTTTCCATGGATGGTTATATAATAACACAGATATATATTTTTATACATTTTGTTTCAAGTTTATGATCTTGTATGATCAGCATGATTAAGAAATCTGTAAGCATTATTAGGGAAAGAATGTCTATCTGTGCAGAAACATGTGAGGAAGTCTACTGCAGGAGAGGCTTGGTGCAAAACTGGTCAGTTTATGTTGCACTTCCTGGTGGTGGGGAGGCTAAAATTGAAGCCATATGATAGGGATTACAGCAGCAGGCCTTGTGCTGGAGGGGGTGTCCACAGGACTGAGGAGCCTCCATGTGTGGCGGATGTTTTTCACCAGCAGAGAGGCCGTAACTATTTCAAGCATGGAGTTCAGCTTTGTGGGCATGGGGGGTGCAGTCTGTGAACCACTGGGGAAGTTATGTGTCAGACATTAGACACGTGGTGTCAGTTTCCTGCTGGTCCCCCGAGGGAGCAAAAGGAAAAGGCGGGGAAACAGGTCAGACGAGTGAAGTAAGATTAAGAAAATGTAAAGATTAAGATAGAAACTATAGGCCAATCAGTTTAACTTGCCTAACTGGTAAAGTAATGGAAGCTATAATCCAATTAAAAATGGTACATTACCTGGATTCAAATAACATTCTGAGGGATAGCCAACATGGATTTAGGAGAGGTAGATCCTGTTTAACTAATCTA
>JAODLD010000038.1:11000163-11020939 GCA_026781065.1 Mormyrops boulengeri
TTAGTTAAGTTCTCCCCAAACAAGCTTGATGGGCCGAATGGCCTCCTCTCATTTGTAAATTTCTTATGTTCTTATGTGGGAGTGTGTCCAGGATGGAAAGGGATGTGTATGTGACGCAGTGCTGGTGCCTGGGGTCACTCCTGTGTCCGAGGGCAGGCATTATCACTGATCTACAGCTACTGTGAGCCCCACATGTCAGAGCAGGGTCAACTTCCATAAGACATCGAACAGCAGCGCTAATGCTGACAAAGAGGAGCATTTCTCAGCTTTGTTTGACAGCACGCAAAGTCTAACTGTCATGCTTTTATTTCATTGCTCATCTAAAGTTAAATAATTAAGGCTGCCACTCTCGCTTATATCAGTAATTGAATAATCTACCAACTAATTTGCATATAGTATATATTAAACCTATTTAATATATAGTGTCTTGCAAAACATCATCCCCTTTGATGTTTGCCCTGTTTTGTCACATTACAAGGATTGAAATGGATTTAAAATGATTTTTTTTGGGGGGGGGATTAGAACCATTTCATTTACACAACATGCCTACCACTTTAAAGGTACAAAATATTTTTTATTGTGACACAAACAATAATTAAGTTCAGTGTAAAACAGAAATCTTGAATGTGCATAGGTATTCACGTGCTTTGCTTTGAAACCCCAAAATAAGAGTTGGTTCACCAAATAACTTTATATGTCACAATTAGTTGATTAAGACCCACCTGTTTGCAAAGTGTCACATGGTCTGTCACATGATGTCTGTATAAATCAACCTGTTCTGGACCCTGACTAAGCAAGCAACATGAAGGCCAAGGAGCACTGCAGGTCAGAGACAAAGTTGTGGAGAAGTAAAGATCAGGGTTGGATTATGAAAACAGATCCCAAACTTTCAATATCCCACAGAGCACCATTAAATCCATAATAGTAAAATGGAAAGAATATGGCACCACGACAAACCTGACAAGAAAAGGCCACCCACCAAAACGTACAGACCGGGCAAGGAGGGCATTAATCAGATTCAACAAAGACACCACAGATAACACTGAAGGAGCTGCAAAGACCAACAGTGGAGATGGAAGTGTCTGTCCATAGGGCTACTTTAAGCTGTGCACTCCACAGAGCAGGGCTTTATGGAAGAGTGGCAAGAAAAAAGCCATTACTTAAGTTCAAGAATAAGAAAACACATTTGGATTTTGCCCAACAGCATGTGGTAGACTCCCCAAAAACATGGAAGAGGATTCTTTGGTCAGATGAGACTAAAACTGAACTCTTTGCCATCATGGGAAACACCAATCGTGGTACAAACCAAAGCCTTCTCCTCACCCCAAGAACACCATTCCCACAGTGAAGCGTGGTGTTATTGGGCAGAGTGTGGTGTAGGCAGAGACAGGTAGGTGACGATCCACTTGCAGCTCAGAGGCTAAAGGGGTTTATTGAACAGAACACAAAGGGAAACCACAAATAAAAGGGTCCACAAGGGGTCAAAACTAAACTCATAAATAAAAAGAAAATCAATAAGCAAGCATAAAGGGAACCAGGCAACACCAGGACCAGAAATAGGCATAATCAACAGCACAGAACACAAAGCAATGACTCACTGAAAAGTGTACTGGGGCTGGCACTTAAATACAGACGCAAGGCTAATAAGACATAATGCAGAACAGGTGAGAATAACCAAATTACCAAATCAATAAAAGCAGAGGACAACAAGCAACAGGTGGAAGCAATTAACACAGAAACTAGGAAACAAACCACACACTAGGGAAACAGCACAGGGATAAAACAGAACCAGGGCAAATCTAGAATAAGAAAACTAAGATGCAAAAAACAGATAGAACACATAGAAAATAAACACCGGGGAAACAAAACCCAATAAATACAAATAACTGAGGAGGCTGGCCTTGAGCTCATAACCAGTGAGTGTGTAGCTGTACGCTCAACCCATAGAACTATGTGGCAGTCCGGGGAGCTGGGGAATACTATAGGGACAGGAAAGCTGGTCAGAATTGAAGGAAAGATGGATGGCACTAAATACAGGGCAGTCCTTGTGGAGAACCTGTTTGATTCAGCCAGAGATTTGAGATTGAGACAAAGGTTCACATTCTGGCAGGACAATGACCATAAACATACTGCTAAAGTGCTGGAGTGGTTTAAATGGAAACACTTTAATGCAACTGAGAATCTGTGGCATGACATGAAGATTGCTGTACACCAACAGATCCCATCTAGCTTGCAGGAGTTGGAGCAGTTTTGCTTTGAGGAATGGGCAAAAATCCCAGTGGCTAGATTTGCCAGGCTAATACAAACACACCCAAAAGACTTGCAGCTGTAATTGCAGCAAAAGATGGCACTACCAAGTATTGAATTTGGGGGGTGAATACCTATGCACACTCAAGATTTCTGTTTTATCATCTTAATTATTGTTTGTGTCACAAAACAATTGCACCTTTAAAGTGGTAGGCATGTTGTGCAAATCAAATGGTGCTAAGGGGGTGAATCCTTTGAAAGGCACTGTACAGTACATTGCAATTGGTGCAAGGCATGAACCAACCAACCACTGCAGTGTGCACACTCACTCACACATACAGTTAATTAAGGCATTCCAATTCACTTATGTGGCATGTCTTTGGACGGTGGATGGAAACCAGCAGATATGTCATTTATGTGACCTCTTGCTCTGCAGCGGTAAGGGTGACTTATGAGGTGACTTGAAACATATGGGGTACCTTGAAACTGCACCATCATGATTGCATCATCATCCAAACAGCTGAGCGATACATCACAGGGGGAAGGAATTTGGACGGCGAAACAGATTTGGCATGACAGATCCACATAAAAGCCACTCATACACAGGCTGAACATGAAAACTCCACAAACACAAAACAGTGGTGTGCAGCAAGAGAACTACTCACAGCGCCACTGTGTCGCCATCTAGGCCTGTACGATGTGCAATGTTAATATCAACATTGCATGTTATGTATGTGCGACTGTCACATCACAAGGACCGCAACAGTCAGCTGGGTTGAGATCATCAGTAAGTTGCGCTTAAATCTTTCACTCAGTCATAGGAAACAAAACTTAGTTGTGTAATTTTAATGATGGTTACTTTTCAACATAATAAAATCCATTCTAAAGTTGCTACTGCTTTTGCATGAGCTCTGCATGCGCTCTCTGAGACCATGAGAGATCAAAGTCATTCTCATTCTCACTGAAGTGGTCACAAAAAGACATTCGCCACATAGAAATATTTTGAATTCCAAAGAGATGAATGCCAGGAAACCCAAGGTTTCCGATCAAGGTTTGAGCAAACGCAAGTAATTTATTATAGACACTGCTTTGTGTCTGTTGGCGCAACTCACAAAAATGCCAGAAATTTATCTGACAGACTGTATTGGTAGATAACAAATTCTATTTGGCTGTATAGTTAACTACTTTTCATCTCTTTTTCAACTACTTCTAATGTCATTCAGCCCTACACACAATAAATTCACAAATGAATATTACATGTTACTAGTACTGTATTATCTAAGATGCAGCTAAGTGATGGGGCAAACCTTCATTTTAGCAGCTATTGTTTTGACTTATAGGTATCATAGAAAGTCCAACAGGAGAGATACCCAGACCTCCCTCTCCCCAGCCACCTCTACCGGCTCTTCGGGGGGGGATGCCGAGGCGTTCCCAGGCCAGCCAAGAGATATAATCCCTCCAGTGCGTCCTGGGTCTGCCCTGGGGCCTCTTCCCTGTAGGACATGTACGGAAAACCTCTCCAGGTAACCCCCCAGGAGGCATCCGCGCCAGGTGTCCAAACCACCTCAACTGCCTCCAGTTGACATGGAGAAGCAGCGGTTTACATTATATTGTAGCATTGGGAAGCCAGTTCCTGAGCTGGGCAAGCTCATTTGCATCTCCCATCATACCTTGGGGAGATTTCATATAGCCCTTTATGTTATTTGTTGTAAATACTTGTGTTGTGTTTCTGATTGTCACAGTGTGCTTACCTGTGTTGTACTGGACCCCTGTCTGCTCCTCCTGTGTCTCTGTTTGCTTTTTAAATACCCACTGTGTGTGTGTCCTCATGTTTTTGCTAGATGGTTCATTGCCCTTCACTGAGATTTATCCATGTTTAACTGTGCCCTGGGAACAGTCCTCTTCAGTGCAAAAATAAGGCACAAGCCTTAGAGTCTTTGTTGCTGTGGTATCTGAGTCTGCCTGATGCCAGAATACATTATAATCAGGGGTGTTGGAAACAAGAGGATGGAAGGAACCTGAAAATATTTATTTTAACTTCATTTGCCCCCCCCCCCCAAAAAAAAAAAACCCCAAAAATGTTACCTTTGCAGTTCAATTATTAATCTGTGTGCTGTGGTGCCACAGTGGTGATGTAATTAGCACCTTTACCTCGCAACTCTGGGTCCAGGGGTTAAGTCTCCGCCATGGCTCTGTGTGTGGAGGTTGCGTGTTCTCCCCATGTCATCATGGGGTTTGCGTGTTCTCCCCGTGTCATCATGGGGTTTCGTCCATATACTTTGGTTTCCCTCCACAGTCCAAAAATATGCTGAGGTTAATGTCACCAAATTGTTTGTGTGTGTGAGTGAGAGCTTGCCCTGTGATGGTGTTATTCAATGCCTTGTGTCCATAGGCTCTGAATTCTGAACAGTGCAAACAGTTACAGAAAATGGTTGGAAGCTGTGTCCCCCTCAATATTAAACTTTCACTTATGCCATTGACTATACTATTCGTGTTGTTTGGGGTTCTAGTCCAGAAAGAGATTACTTTGAAAATATAGTAGTATCATCATTTAAAAAGCCTTTTTCATTTATCTGTTTCAAGGAAATAATACCTCCAAATGACATTTGAAGTATTAAGATATTAATATAATACCTTATTGCAACAGCTATCTAATATGAGAAATTTTTAAGTAAAATTCCAAAGACACAATCTACTTACCATTAATAATACACTGAAATACCCACTCAAGGTCATTATGTTAACTAAATAAAACACATTTGCTTACTTATATTAAGAAGATGCTTCCCATTTAATTAAAGGTAAAGTTCACTTTTAATAAGCTGTTTAACAATCCTGCCACCTGTTGAGTTTTTATGGTATTTTCCTTAAATTCAGTTTCACATTAAAGAATTTTACTGTGAAACCATGAAACTCTCTCTCTCTTTCTCTCTCTCTCTCTCTCTCTCACACACACTCACACACACACAGAGTGCAGCTTGTTAATTTCGTCTTGACTTTTCCTTTTAAAATTTTCAAGCTTCACAGTACTTTTTAGTACTTCTGTTTCTTGTTTCATGAACTTCAGTGGAAAGAATGTCATTGCTGAAAGTTTCAATATATAATCACTGACTTCTGTTTTTCATGTTCAGTCAATTGATTTTTCTTTTAAAGGTTTTCATATTAGATTCCATATTAATGTAATATTTTAAATTGTCATATTGTTATTGTCTGGTTTATAGAGGGATGCTTGCCATAGCTGATTTTAGCTATTATATCAAATAATGATTTTCATTTCATATTCAGTCATCAGAATAACTCATCCCTCCGTTTTCTGAAATCACTTATAGGGTAGCAGTGAGCCTGCCACCTGTCCCAGGAAGTGCAGGGCATACTCACTCAAACAGCATGGTACTTTATCCATCCATACATTTTCTGCAACCGCTTGCCTTATTTAGGATCACAGGGGGTCCAGAGCCTATCGCAGAGGCTACAGGCTCAAAGTGGGGAACAACCCAGGATGGGGTGCCAACCCACTGCAGGGCGCGCACACACACATGGGTAATTCGGCAACACCAGAGCCTCAGCATGTTTTTGGACTGTGGGGGAAAACCAGAGAACATGGAGGAAATCCCACAACAACATGGGGAGAACATACAAACTCCACACACATGGAACCCAGGGCCCAGAGGTGTGAGGCAACAGTGCCAAGCACTGCACCACCGTGCCATACCGCCCCAGGTGGTACTTTAGAGACAGCAATTTACCTAACCATGGATGATGGGAGGTAACCCAAAGAAAACCAGGTCAACAAAACTTATGAACTTCACACACCCCGCTAACAATTTTTATTTTTAGGAATGTTTACTGAACGATACGATTAAGGTTTGGAAATATTCAAAGTGTCTAGTTTTCCTGATGTTCCCAGAATGTTATCCCACTACCACAACTAGTACTACAACTAAGAATAACAATATAAAAGCAAAAGAAGGGCATAGTAGAGCAGCAGGGAACACTGTCTCTTAATATATCAAAGATCATGGGTTCAGAGCTGGATGGTGCATTTGCTGTATACACATACAGCAGTTTTATAAAAAATAATATTTTATTATAAAAATATTTTTCAACATTATGTTAAAAGGTTCAGATAATTACTATATGTAATCATGCTGTTAGTGCTATAGTTCTCGAGACCAATTTTTTGTGGTCTCGGTCTTGTCTTGGTCTCGGACATAGCGGTCTCGATGGGATGGGGAAAAAAAGAGAAAACAGCACATCCTCACAGAACAGTATCATTATTTATTACGCGCCTCAATGCAAAAGCAACCAGTCAGATGCATCTATTTTAACAGACACTGCCAGCGCTTCACAGTCAACGCACATCATACACATCACATCATAGCGAAGTCGGCAAAGAAATGTCTGAAAATGTCCGCGAAGTCGGCAGTAATTAACTTTGACTTTACGGAGCAATTACGAGTAATGACACTTACAGCAATGCCTTTTTTCTCTACAGTTGATCTGAGTAATGTGACGTCGATTCTAGCCCTAGTCTGTTTTCGGTCTTGGTCTTGGTCTTGGTCTCGACCAGCCTTGGTCTCGGTCTCGCCTTAGTTTGTCTTGCTCTTGGTCTTGGTCTTGCTCTTGGTCTTGGTACCCTCAAGTCTTGGTCTTGATATCCTCCGGTCTCAGCAATGTCTTGGTCTCAGTTTAGGTGGTCTTGACTACAACACTACATGCTGTATCATCATCAAGCTTGGTAAAAGTGCAAGCCTCCCGCAGCTGTTTGAGTCCTGATGGGATAAATGGGAGCAGGTCTCTTCTCTTGATGGTAATAGCATTAGGGGCTCTGTAGTCTATACAGGGACAAAAACCTTCGTCCTTCTTAAGATAAGAAAAACCCAGACGTAATGGTAATGTATGTGTTCATTGCCTCCTCTTCCAGTCTGGACAAGCCCTCCAGCATACCAATCAAACCAGTCACAGGATCAGTGCAGGGGTAAGCAAGAAGCCTACAACTTACTAAACACATTGCAGTAATCCAGATACTCCTCTGGGATCAAAGTCAGGTCTTCTGGTTCCAGGCTTTCTATGGTGAAGACAAGGTAGTGTTAATCACCCGGAGTATCAGATAGAAGACCAGGTAAAGCAATTCACCAGTTGACCAAGTGTGGGTTATGACTCTTCAGTCAGGGGATCACCCAGAATGAGGAGATCTCGAGTGGAAGAGCACAAGAACCTATACGTCCTCCTTATGAAGAACTCCATCCTGTAATGTGAGCAATGTCGTACAGTGTGTGATTTTCCCTGTATCAAGGGGCTTACCATTCACCCCCCAATCACCATTATAGCTTGTAAATAATGGCAGTTCGAATAATTCATTTTCTGTTAAACTAGTTGCGATGCATGGTTATGCTTTTATTGTTGTTGTCTGGAATCCTGGACCTACTACCAGTGCTTACCTACCTGGTCAGATTTAAAAACAGATCAGGTCATGGTTTAATGCTCTTAAATGTTAGAAGTCGTATCTCTAAAATGGATATGATCAAAATTTGGCCAAATATGATAAATGCTGATATAATGGTTCTATCAGAAACTTACAATAATAATCAGTAACTAATGACTCAATTTTCATTAATGGTTATGAAGTTTATGTAACCTTGCCGCTCTAGGCCACTGGGGCTATATAGGAGACCAAGCTATGCCACCTAAGGCCCTGCCCCTTAAGATGTATGATGAAGGAGAGGTTCGAGTAAAAACCCGGTACTGGCAGTCCAACTCTATAGTTATACCTCAGCCAATATGCCAGCCAGGCAGAGTGGTTACCTGGGGAAAGAAGGGAAAGGAAGTACACCACAGCAAACCCACCAAGAGCTCACGTATCCAGGTGCAAGTTACCAACACACAGAATGACCTTCTTAATGCTTCTTAATTCATCCCTCAAATTACTCCATGCAGTGCAGAGAAGGCCACACCAACCACCCCCAAAACTCCAGCACCACGTTCTCCGGCTCTATGGATGGAAAGAGGATCAATGATAAATAACTACCCTCAGGACTCACGCCAATTAGACCAGCCAGTACTCAACTAACCTTAGTAGTTGCCACTCACTTGTTCACAACCATACCAGAAAAACAACAAACCACATCATCTTTTCATAAACAAAAAGGAAATTAAAAACAGAAACACGGGCAAAACAGCAATGGCAACTCCTGCAGACATATGCACACAATTTATACCATGACCACGATATTCAGTTCAGAGTTCAGAATAATTATATGCACAGTATATACACCTGCATCCTACCTGGGCTTCGGTATGAACCCAGACACGCACCCGTCACCTGGCACCCAGTCTAAGAAAAGATCGGTAGTTATTACATATAAAACACACATTGCCACACCATTCAACCATCATCGCTTAATACCTTGCACTGCAGCCCGAAACAGGACGACCAGCAGCTCACAACGATCCCCGTCGCTCACAGAAATGCCACAGGAACACCGGACCACACCCCCTGCCACCGGCTCCATTGAAAGGGTGCCCTCACATAAGTATCTGTGTATTTGGATTGATGACAAGCTTTTATCTAATGTATATATAACTAAATTAGTCATGAAGCTCAAACTGAAGATTGGTTTTTATTTTAGAAATAAATCTTGCTTGACTTTCAGCGTTTACTGTAGAAAAAACTTGTGGAAGCTACTTTTTTGCCTGTGATCGATTATGGTGACATATTGTACATGCTTTACGGAGTCTTGATTCAGTGTATCATACATCTCTGTGTTTCATTACTAATGCAAAGTCTCTTTCTCATCACTGCATTCTTTATGATTGGGTGGGCTGGACATCATTGACCACTCGCAGAAAACACCATTGGTATATTTTTATCTATAAAGCAATACTGGGTAAATTGCCTCCTTACCTCTGTAACCTACTCTGTCTCAGCCTGGGTCATTACCAGCTACGTTCCTCCAAGTGGTTACTTTATACTGTACCCCGGGTTTTGACCAATCTGGGGAAAACTGCATTTTCTTACTATGCACCATGGACATGGAATAATCTGCAGCACAACCTAAGATCAGCCAGATTTATTTCCATTGATGAATTTAAGGGAACCATAAAGAATTTGGTGAAGGAGACATATAGTTGTTTTTCTAGAGAGGTCAGTTTGTCTAAATAGCTGTCTAGTGTTGATTTTTTATATATCATATTGTAAATGTATTTTATAAAATGTCGTAAATTTGTACGGCTGCTACCTTGGCCAGGTCACTCTTCTAAAAGGAACTTCATGGTAAAATAAAGGTAAAATAAATAAATAAATAAAATAAAGGAGAGGGTAATAGCTCCAGAGGGAGATCAAACTGCTTAGCAGATGTCGGAGCCATAGTTTTCTGCATCACCTGAATCTAGAAATACGTGCACAGCTACAGTTTTCTCCAAATGTGACAAAACCACCGGAATCATAATCTGTTTCTGGGTTATTTCTAAAAAGACGGACAATCCTACCTGGATCGAGTCGTTACGGCAAGAAGGCCGGACTGGACAGTCATTCACAGTGTATCGAGCATCTCTGCAATACAGATAGAACCACTGGGGTCTTTCCGCCACGGTGAAGCTCTTCTTAACTGCATAGGCTCGGGTTGCTCTCCCAGAGACCTTGAGCTAGAAGTACAGAAGCCTTGAGCTGACTGTGGTACTGATGATCTCAGATCTTGGTGTCCAGGGTAATGGATAGGAATATATTCTCCTCAAAGGAATAGTCCTCACTGCATGTTGCGAGATCACTCTTTAGCTCGGGTTTGAGCATTCGTTGGTATATAACTTTCAGGCAGTCACTTGGCCACGTTAGTCTTGCAGCGACTGCATGGAACTCCAATGAGAAATCTGTGGTGGTCCAGGATCTCTGCCGTAGGTCACACAGCACAGCACACATCTCCTACCCTCCGGCTAAGATTGAAGCTGCTGAGTTTTGAAGCCGCTGTGTGCAGAGTGGCAATGGCCCAGACCCAGACGGGTATCCTGTAGAGCTTTATAGAAAGCTTTGGCATAAGTTGTGTCCCTTACTCCTGGAGATTTTTAATGAATCATTTAATTTTGGCTGTCACCCTCAAACATTGACACAAGTCTCAATTTCGCTTATCTTTGTGTTGTGCTTCCTATCTTCTAATATGTTTATTTACATGGTGATTTTAAGTTGATACGAGCTGCTGGCCCAGAGATCGGAACCAATTCTCCCCCGTATCATCTCACCTAACCAAACTGGATTTATATGAAACTTAATTTTAATCTTAATTGTGTATGTAATGTATTGTACGACCCATCCTTTTGTATTTCATCTAAGTCTTTGATATCCCTAAATGCAGAAAAGGTGTTTAACAGAGTAGAGTGCGATGACATGTTTTCTTACTGAGACCAAGAAATTTGCTGGCATGGCCCAGCAAACGTGGTGTTCTGTTACTGGACAGCAAATATGAGGGCCTTGAGCCCCACCCCCCGCCCTTGGCTGGCTATTGAAGTTAACCCTGTGAAACCCATCACATTGCCTTACTATATGCCCCTATTAATTTGCCCATGGACTGTTAGATCCGCCCTAAGAACATTGCTACAATGTAGGTGCCACTTTGGCACCCAATCACTTTCCATTGATACCACATTATCAGGCAATCATTTCCCCTCCCTCCCTGGTTGACAATGCATTCTCTGTTTAGTCACACTCGGGGATTGAATCTTTTAAAGATCTGTATATCAATAGCATTTTTGCATCATTTCAACAGCTTTTGGATAAATATTTACTCTCTAAGGGACACTTCCTTAGATGCTTACAGATCCAAAGCTTTGTTGGTAGCACATTCCCGGATTTCCCCAGTTCACCTGGTGAATTGCCTTTTGATACTTTCATGGCACCAAATCCTGCACTGAAAGGTGCAATTTCTTGTGTATATTCCCAAATTCATAATTTCTACTTAGACTCTCTGCATTCCATAAAAGCTGTTGGGGAGAATATATTCTTTTGATGAAGAAATCTCAGGTGTGTGGTGGAGGGAGATCCTGAGGCCCGTGCACGGCTCCTCCGTTTGTGTGCAGCATTCCCTTATTCAGTGCATGGTGGTACACATCACAGGGGGATTCTTTTTTCAAAGTAATTGTAAGATTGCATCAGGCACTACAGGCAGGCACAAGACTGCAGCTGCAGTGTCTATGACTTACACCAAACCTCTGGATTATTTTGTTAGAATGGTTTCTGAGCCTTAAAACAATCTTTGGGTAATGCTTAAGAACCTGGAGAATGTGTGAGTTTCTGTCTGTAACAAAGGAAAGTACACAACTAGGTTGAAAAGACTCCTCTTTTGTAACATGCACGCAGAGTGGGGGAAAGCCAGGACTGATGTCATCGTGCCTGAAAGCCATTGGTAGTAAAACCAAGCATGCTGATAGCCCGGCTAGGATGGTTATCATTGTTGGCCATTAGTGCAGTAAGGCTCCATAGCTAACATGAGCTAACTCCTGAGGAAAATCAGTTAAACCTCGTGAGAGGGGTGAATTTTAAAAAATCAAACCAAGGAGGTGCTAAGGCTAGCTAAAAAAATCATGCATGTGGAGTGCCAGTGATTTTTTTTTAGCCTGGCTGGCAGTAGGGACTTTGGAACAAGTTGGTAGACCAATGGCATTGCAGAGATAAGATACAAAAGCTAGTGTGCAATGGAACATTGGCTGCTGCTATTGTCTTCCCCATGACTGCCTTATAACGAATCTGGCTAGAAAAACGGTTGGCATACCATGGCAGGCTGCGTGGCAGTGGAAGACCAGTGGGAACAAGCTAGTGAAACTGAATAGAAATCCAGTGTAACTAGCCCATTCTGGACCCTGATAGCTGCAACACCACTGCATTTGTTTCCCAGAAGAAAAGGACTGAATTGGATCTAGCTTAAAAGTGAAGCAAAAAAGCTGCGGAAAATCGACCCTTCGAGGCATGGTTTATCCCAAATGCATTTATTTAAACTGCTTTTTTAAGGAGCTGACAATCCTATTACAGTGTCATAATTAAGGGAGAACAGAGGTAAAAGCAAGGTGTTTATTAGATAAACGCAGCTTAGTTTCAGTCTATATGGGCTCAGTGCATTTCTACCCCCCCCCAAAATCATACTCTGGGTCATATATCAGGAAGCGTATGTCGGCTTTTTAAGCATGGATGCACTCAAAGAAGGCATGCAACAGGATGGAGGAACGCAAACACTTCATGTTGAATTTTTGTGGCCCAGTCATTTGATCTTAGTAGTGGATTTTTGATAGTCAGACTTTATCACCCCAGTCCATTTGTTTTTTTAGGATTTTTTTCTGGTCTTTTTGGAGAGATCTGAACCTATAAAGGGATTTTCAGAATTCTGCAAAAATCCTGGTATCCGTTATTAGGACAATGTCATTTAACACAATGTTTATAATCTGAGCCCTTATACTTTGTCCGCCTCATAATTGAAGATTGTTTCCACCGGAATGGGTCTCCCCTGATGAATATGAGCCTTTCAATGTACTTAAGAGCTACCGTCCAAATTTGCCCACTGAGAGACTAAGACCTTCCATGGCAGACCCTGACTGGGCTCATTTGCGCTTCTTTGATGGGTCTGCTTAATGCTTCCAACTTAGGACAAGCTGAGTCATCACGCATTAAGTGACACCGCTGGCAGATTTTAATGTTTTGTCTAGGGATCAACATCACATAAAAACAATCTGTATTGTGCTCTGGAAAATCAAGCACATATAAATAAAAGAGTGTGAGGAGGCTTCACAAACAGACCCCTTTTCTGCAACGTCATATATATGAGAGTTGTAAAAGGAGCACATTTTTGCCAGCAAAACAAGACTATATTCAAAATTAATTCATTTAGAAGTATGTTGCTTAAGAAAATGACCATCAGTAAGTCAATAGTCAAACAACCTATTTTGGAAGCAGGTTAGAGAAGATCAAACTTATATAGAAAATATAGAAAGTAGAATATCCCATTTAATTATTAAGGTTATTATATCAATTAAGAACAAATTTGCTTAGTTTTGTTCTCCACCAGCTAAATTGTGAGTGAAATACTGTAGTACTATATAATTATATTTTGATTTACGACAAAGTCCTACATGTCAATGTCTTCCAATTTGCCCCCCCACCCGAACTCCTCATATGAGTGGCACACCTAAGGGGGTGGTTTTCGGCTATAAGCACAGAATTGGTGATCTCTAATGCCTGGCAAACATTACACAAGCACTGGAGTGATGTTGTGAAAATGCTACTAATATTATCTTAATTAGAATTATGAGGCAGTAAGATGTTTAAAAAATACATTTATTTAACAGACTCCTTTGTCAAGGTAATGCACCAGCACAGGTCAGACAGTGTCTGTAGAGCAAGTGGGGTTAAGGACCTTACTCAAGAGCCCAGTGATGGCATCACTCTGCCAGCCGTGGGATTTGAGCTAGCAACCTTCCTATCACAGACACACAGTCCTGAGCCACACACCACCCTGAGGTACAGAGGTTGTGGTGTGGAATCAGCTTCCATATAAACTGCAAGGTAAGTGGATCCCTGCATCCCTGTATGTGCTGGAGGCTCCGAAGCTACTAAAAGAGCCAGCGAAAGGCAGCCACTTGTGCTGAACCACCGCCACATACCTACACCATGCCAAGCCTGCCTCGGGGCTTCTGCAAAGACAGGTTTCCAGCCAGCACACCTCCCACCTCCCTGCCTGCCACCAACAAGGCTTTGCAGGAGGGCTCTGGGCTTTGGGGAGGAGCGTGCAGCGTGCTGTGCCAGCATCTCTTTGGAACACGTCTAAGATACTCATTCAGACACTTTGTAATGGGTCCCCCTGTGGTTCATCTCATTACCCTCCCATGTGAGTCAGGACATGGGGCTGATGGCTGGTGTTAATGACCTGTTGATAGAGCTCTCAATAAGGACCTGAGGTGTGAGCAGAGTGGGTCTTTACGGAATATGCTTGGTCAACAGCTTTCCACATACACGCACATCAAGTAGAGATCACTGTCAGCCTAATTTGATATGCAATTGTAAAAGTGACTAGTGGAAACACCCTTACATATTCTTTTTTTCCCTATATATTTATGGTTGTCTATATATGTGTTTATATTATGAATGTGTGAATTGATACTGAAATATCGACTCTTGTGATGTTGAACGTTTCAAATTGACTGTAATGTTAAAATACAGATTTTTTTTGCCTGGTAATTTAAATGTCTGTAGGATCTACTACTAAGCTGCCCATAAGCCATATAGGGGACAGAGATTCAGGGGGCCGACACTAGTTACAAAGGAAATGGAACCATCAATCCGCTAGTACCCCCAAATATTGGATCGAATAGAAACAGAGAGAAAGTCACTGATACTGCCCCTCCGTAGTTTATATAATAGTGTATGTCTATATACATAAACAGCCAAGCAACAACCAAAGCAGTGTGTTTTCTCTAATGGTGATTTAACAAAATATGACAAAATGCACTCTACCCTCCTGAAATACACAACTGCCAGTGTCAAAGAAACCTCAGCGTAGTTGCACTGAGTAGATGAGAAGATGAGAAGCACATGGCAGGTATATCATGGTTGGTGCATCTTTGCATTTCCCAGAATGCAACAGTTTTTCTTAACACAGTGTTATATTCAGTTTTGGTTCTGCTTGACTTCTTGTTGGAGGCCTGTGGGCTTTGACTACCTGGAAGTGAGGCAATTAAGGCACAGTAATGTTACTGTAGTGGCTTCATTTTCACTTTAAAAGCAGGAAAAGGCATGTGCGTGCCTGCCAGCAAGGTGGATTAATGGCCTTTAATACTCTATGTACTTTACTGCAAACAGCTGGCCCAGGTGTCACTGGCTTGTTCTCCTAGTCTGTCTTCATTAGACACCACACAAAGGAAGCATTTGTGGTTTTATCCTGAGTGCGAGCGGCACTGTTTAATAACTAGCCAGTGCACAAGTTAAAGCCACAGTTATGTGAAAGAAAAGGCTCAGGGAAAGGTGGTGTTGGAATGGGAGCCCAGCTCTGAGTGCCGCTGGGGCCACAGCACACCCTGCCTCTTAAACATTCCTCTTGGCCTTTGGAGCTTCATTCAGCTTTCTGCGGGACACCTTTCTCAACCCCTTTCTTTGTGCTAACTGCTTACAATTATTGACAACTCTATTTGCATATTTAAAATACTTGTTTTTTAAACCAGGGTGCATTTGCATAGGTATTTAGCATGTTTTTATTGTGTAACATTAAAGAACACTTTGGTGTGCATTTAACAGGGGCATGTACAGCCAGAATCTTTTGTGTAATTGAATGGATGTGTGCACCACGCAGAAAGGGGATTAGTATTTTCCCCCTTCTAGACAGGAATGCAATAAAACCTCTGAGTAACTCCTTAATGAAAAGCAGTTGATGCGCAATGAAACATTGATTATATGCGTATTAAAAGCACTTCATCTGTAGTGTTGCTCACAAAAGCAGGGGAGCACTTCTGTAGCAGGTCTCCCTGTACAAGGCTTGTAATTCTTCTCCAATAATTGTAATTCACCGATAAGGAGCTTAGTCCTCTTGTTATCCCCCAATAGAGGACTTGAAATAAAGAGGCCCTGGGTAATAATTCAGGAGATTATCATTTTGGAGAACCCTCCTTCTCAGCCACTCAACATTTGCTTCAGGTCAGCCATCCCCAATCTTGGTCTTATTCGCTGACGAACAAAAATAGTCTGGTCTCTCACACTTGGGGTCTTGTAATGAACATTGGCATGCAAAGCTACTCCACACATTAATGACTGAGGGCTGTAAGCTACCACTCAACAATGCAGACATTTGCCTCTACCCCCCTGCCAACTCCCCCCCCCCCCAACTCTCGCACCCCAAAGCTACAGAACGTAGCACCCCTGCCGTGCTTGTCTGTCTCCCTCCTGGGACACAGAGCAGGGACATAAAGGAGAGATGGAGTCCTGAACCCACTGCGCTCCTCCAAAGTGATCAGCAGACTCTCGATTTCTCATCAAAGCTTCCAGCTTTGATGTGTCCAAGAGTATTTAACCTTTTTAACTCCACTGAAGTAGAAGTGTGGGACAAAAAGGGCCTGAATGAAGTCTGACTCTGAACTGTGTGGGCCTGTGTTACCCTCAAAGCGTCATCCCATCAAAAATCTGCACTATTCAGTTCTGATTAATTAAGCAGGTGTTTGGGAGTTGTGGAAATTTCAAAGTCCCTAATCAATAAGACTCAGACGTCTGATCTTAATGCAGCAGATGATGTTGACTGATACTCGACTTGGGTACCACTGTGCTGGAATGACAGTAGAATTAGTAACTGAAAATACAGAACGTATGAACAATTACATTTGTCAAAAGTCTTTATGTAGTTCAAATCAAATCAAATCACTTTTATTGTCACATCACATTACTGGTACACTGGTACAGTACATGTGAGTGAAATTCTTGTGTATATATATATGTGTATGTATGTGTGTGTGTGTGTATGGAATGTCCATAGATGAATGGTGTGCAAAAAGGCAATTATGTGCGGCATGGAGAGCATAAAGTGTTGAAAAAGTGCCAATGAAGTATCTATGAAGTATTAGTGGTCAATGTTCAGCAGTCTGATGGCCTGATGGAAATAGCTGTCCCTCAGCCTGCTGGTTTGGGACCGGCTACTGCAATACCTCCTGCCTGACGGAAATAGTTTAAATAGTTTGTGACTGGCGTGACTGGGGATCCTCCCCGCTTTTCTCAGACACTGGTTCCTGTATATGTCCTAGAGGGAGGGAAGCTCACCTCCAATCACCCTTCCTGAACACCGCACCACCCTCTGCAGAGCTTTGCGGTTGTAGGTGGTGCTAATGCCGTACCAGGTAGTGATGCATCCGGTGAGGATACTCTCAATGGCACAGCGGTAGAAGGTCCTGAGGATGCGGGGGCTCATGCCGAATCTCTTCAGTCTCCTGAGAAAGAAGAGGCGCTGTTGCGCCTTCTTCACTGTATTGGCCGTGTGAACTGACCACGTGAGATCCTCCGTTAAATGTCCACCTAGGAAACGGAAGCCGCTCACTCTCTCCACAGCAGCACCGTTGATGGTGATGGGGGTATGTGCACCTCTACACCTCCAGAACTCCACTATCAGTGCTTTGGTCTTTGCAACACTGAGAGTGAGGTGGTTCTCCTGGCACCAATGTGTCAGGGCACTGACCTCCTCCCTATGTGCCATCTCATTACCATTGGTGATAAGACCCACCACTCTTGTGTCGTCTGCAAACTTCACAACGATGTTGGAGCTGCTAGTGGCTGTGCAGTTGTAGGTGTAGAGTGAGTACTGGAGAGGGCTCAGTACACACCCCTGTGGGGCACCAGTGTTCATTGTAATGGAGGATGAGGTGATGCTGCCCAGTCTGACCACCTGGCGTCTGTCTGACAGGAAGTTGAGGATCCAGCTGCAGAGAGAGCTGCTCAATCCTAAATCCTGCAGTTTCCTACCCAGTTTTGAGGGAACGATGGTATTGAATCCTGAGCTGTAATCTACAAACAGCATTTTCACATACGTGTCTCCCTTCTCCAGGTGTGAGAGGGCAGTGTGTAGTGTCAGGGCTATGGCATCGTCGCTGGCCAGCCTCTCAAAGCATTTGCTCACGATGGGGGTCAGGGCTACCGGTCTCCAGTCGTTCAGTGAAGCGACAGTGGAGGATTTGGGTACAGGGACGATGGTGGCCATTTTGAAGCAGGCTGGTACTACAGACAGGGAGAGGGAGAGGTTGAAGATGTTCATGAACACTCCAGCCAGCTGAGCCACGCATGATTTAAGGACACGGCTGGGGATTCCGTTAGGACCAGTGGCTTTGCGTGCGTTCACCTGACTGAAGCACTTCCGCACGTCCTCTTCAGACACAGTGTGCGCACTGATGTCATCATCAATGCGTATGCTTTCCGGTCACATGGTGCTCACTGTGTCGAATGTAGTGTAAAATACGTTTAGCTCCTAGTTGCAGTATGTGCAAGCAATGGTTGGTCCAGATTCACACTGGAGCCATGTGCCTTATTTTGCATTGTGTCTCTAGGGCAGAGGTACATCTCTGATAAATAGCGGAATGTTGCCAGCTGAGGTTATGTTCTGATAAACCTATTGTGAAGCGAAAATATTGTAAGGTGAAAATGCATTTTAATACAGTACACCTAACCTAACAAACATCATAGCCTAGCCTATACCTTACACATGCTTAGAACACTAGCATTACTGTAGCCTATAGTTGAGCAAAATCATTAACACAAAGCCTATTTTATAATAAAGTGTTGAATATCTCATGAAATTTATTGAATAATGTACCAAAAGTGAAAAACGTTTACCCATCGTAAAGTTGAAATATCATAACATGGACCATCGTAACCCATGGGTGTATCCACTCTGAAGGCCCCTTCATAGTTCCCTAAACTCTCCCTTATCCCCCACATACTACACTAACTTCAAAGATTCGTTGGAAGCGGCAGAGATGATCGCTGTCGCAATGACCCTTTCCCTAAGCTGTCCAAGAATTGACCAAAGAAGGCATCACTTGTTGCCTGCACTTGTAGGATACGGTGTCTATGATGAATGTCACAGTATGGCTCAGCTAGCAGCCTCTTCAGAATCCTCCACACAGACGTTTAAAAACTGTAGCCTTTTAGTCTGGCCACCCAGTGAAAGGCCTGCATCCAACAACCTCTTTTTCCCTCGTAGATTTCCCCTTTTTTTGAAGAGCCAAGAGAACCACAGATGTTGACACTATTTGCAGTGGGTTAAAATGGATTCTAAAGCCTATTATTCCTTGCTTGTAACTTCTTTATGGCTGTGCTTCCTTTCTCTCTGTGGACTGCAAGCTGAGCTGGGTCCTTGCCCAGGGTGTGCGGTGTAAAAAAAGGCCACTGGTTGGCCGCTCATGCCCCAGGGGGCTTTTCATTAGGCCTGGCCCCAGTATCGGACCTCATTGTAAGGAGCAGTGGGCAGCCGGGGCAGGTTGGGTCAGTCCCAGACGAGGCTCATTGTGATTCCTGTCAGGCCTCATTCTCTCCGGGCTCAGGTCACAGGTCAGCTCCAGCCAGAGAGTTCTGTACCTGTATTGCTCTGGAAAATGTCTCTGCTCACATCCTTAAAGGAAATGACTGAACCTGTTATCTTTGCAGGTGTATCTAAAAACGGTTATATATAAATTTAAATAATGCAAAGTAGTTGCGAGCGGCTGTGTTATGGGGTGCCAAGTTTCAAGTGCTCTTTTCATGCATAAAATACATTCTGTGCCACAAAAAGCATTATTTAATAACGAAATTAAGTAATGCCTTAACTTCACTTTCTTTCTTGCACAGGGATCGAAAGGAACGTTTCATTTTGTGCACAGGATTGGTATCAGCACTTTGCATTTCATGGACAGAAGAAAGTCATTTTGTAGTCCAAATGCATTATGTGAATGATACACAATCATTTCCTGGACGAAATGCATTTCCTGAATGAAAGTAAGTAATTTAGTGGAATTATACATGAATTATTTTGTGGACAAAATTGATTCCATGGAATCACAAAATGCTTTTTTATGCTTTCTTGGACAAAATGCAGCAACATATTACTTGATTTTGTCATTAAATTATGGTTTTTTTGGCACAGAATGTATTTTGTGCGCGAAAATGAGCGCTTCACACTTGCTGCCCCATACTGTGTTTCGTTGGAATGTTTCTTGTTTGGCAACAGTCAACAGTTAGCTGGTGGGAACAATTTTTCTTTTATTTGCGGAGGTTGTTCTCCGATACATCACATCTGTGATTATCTTTGGCACTTGGCCTGCAGCCTCATGCCTGCGACCAAATCACAGCTTTGATATACAGTATTGCAGTACAACCACACTCCTTCTCATACGTTATTGCTTAAATGAAGGCATCTATGATGTGTTATATATGACAGTTTCAGGTGTTGCCGAAATTTTTATACTTATTTTGTTATTAATTTGTTTACCTGATGTTCTTTGTTATTATTCTACTGTTCTCAAACTTTTTTTTTGAGAAAATGTATACTGTGCAGATAATAGGTTTAAACAGTTTATGTGCAGTAGTCTCATTATCTCCAGGGTTCCAAAATATTTTAAAATACCAAATTTTATTTTATTTTCTTTTCTGCATCTTTGCTCAAATTCACCATACTCTGGATATCAGTAGTCAGCTGTAAATATATCTACACATGTTAGAAACGGCTCAGCAGGGAGTCTCAGAGGCACTGATTTACTGGTGTGTGGGGCATCTTTCCGGAGGTTATATGGGCCAGCAAAATTTCTCATTGGGGACTCCCCCTCCACTCAGCAAAATGTATTATGAAGGACCCCTGCCGGTTGGCACAACTCACTGTGGGGACTAGGGCTGATTTTTATTCCTAGTCCAGCATTGCTCAGTGGGCAGCACTGCAGCCCCCCATAGGGCAGAAGGTTTGCATGCGCTCCCTGTGTTAAGAAACATAAGAAATTTACAAACGAGAGGAGGCCATTCGGCCCATCAAGCTCGTTTGGGGAGAATCTAACTAATAGCTCA
>JAODLD010000038.1:11021197-11056906 GCA_026781065.1 Mormyrops boulengeri
GAATCCAGGTAATCTACCATTTTCACTTGGATTATAGCTTCCATTAATTTCCCAGTAATGTTAGTTAAACTGATTGGCCTGTAGTTTGCTGGATTACTTCTATCCCCTGTTTTGAATATGGGCGTTATATTAGCATGCTTCCAATCAGAACGTACCACACCAGCAGATAATGATTTCTGGAATTGAATCTTGGGTTTGTTCCTATACCTCAACCGGCACGTGAAAGTATACATGGCACCCCAACCGGCACATGACAGCGTGCACGGCACCACAACCGATGTGTGAAAGAGCACACGGCACCCCAGCCGGCATGTGACAGCGCACACAGCAGCACAACCGGTGTGTGAAAGGGTGCGTGGTACCCCAACCGGCATATGAGGGTGCGCACAGCACCGCAACCGGCGTGTGAAAGACAGCACGACACTCCAACCAGCATGTGAGAAAGCGCACGGCACCCCAACTAGTGCACTGCTTGTGCGTTGTACTCGATGTCACTAGGTTCACCATGACCTGATATTGGATAAATGTTTATGAATGAGAAACAAATGCATCCTAGAAATGGCCATTTATCATACTGCTTCCCAAATGTGTTTAGCACTCAATGCTAATAACAGAATCATACATATTCATCAGGTCACTAAGAAGTGCAAGTTTTTGCCTGAGATGGAGCTCTGTTAAAAAAAAAAAACGGCCAAGGACTTCCTACAGACAAACAAAAAGAAACCCAATGGTTTTGACCTTTTAAGAAATGTTAACAAAATAAAGGGTACTGAGGGGTAAAACAAAGCAACATCAAAATGCTAAGCAGACTGTAATAGCAGGTCCTGATGGTGAACCAGACAGCCCTCCTCACGGCTCTACACAAGCCCCTGCAGTCACTCCCCTCTGCTCAGCTCAGCTGGCTCCTATTTAGAGCAGCAGAGTAGACACTGGCTTTAATGGGAGCCAGCTGAGAGCCATTCATTAGGTCCAGTCTGCGTGGGGTTTAGGCTAGTGAAATCTCCAATAGCCCATCCCTACCCCCCTTGCTGACAGCTCATATTATGCACTGAACACCCAAAATAGGCCCTCCTCTCCCCCCAAAAAAGGAAACACGCCTCAATACAATAAATTAGTTGTTCTGAATGTAAATGTAGCAATGTACAGTACAGAATATACAAAGAGTGTTGGTTCAGTGATTCTAATGATTGATAATATAACAAAGATCTCACTGGCAGGGGACTCAAACACAGAGTGAGCAGATACCCAGAGGGATGGAAGCCAGAGGGTCATCCTGGGAGTGAAATGTAAGGCAAACATGCAGGAATAGGAGAAGCAGGACACACACTCACCAAGCAAGGGAACAGGGAGAATACACACTTACACAGGGATCAGGATACACACTCACCAGACAGGGGAGCAGGGAGAACACACCCTTACACGGGGATCGGGATACACACTCACCAGACAGGGGAGCAGGGAGAACACACACTTACATGGGGATCGGGATTCACCCTCAACCGGGCACGGGAGCAGGGAGAACACACATTTACACGGGGATTGGGATACACACTCACCGGGCAGGGGAGCAGGGAGAACACACACTTACAGGGGGATCGGGACACACACTCACCGGGCAGGGAAACAGGGAGAACACACACTTACACGGGGATCGGGACACACACTCTCCGGGCAGGGGAGCAGTGAGAACACACACTTACATGAGGATTGGGTCACACACTCACCAGGCAGGGGAACAGGGAGAACACACACTTACATGGGGATCAGGACATACACTCACCGGGCACGGACCAGAATCCAGCATTGCTCTTCCAGTTCCAGCGTCCAACATGGTGCGGACTTTTGTCACAATGGCACCTTGGGGACCTCTGTTCATTTGCCTCTGTGGCCATCTAACAGGGGCCCTGCACCCAATGGAGCACTCAGTTGGTGAATAGTCAGATCTGAGCTCTGCCCCTAGTCAAACATGGCTGGGATCCACTGATTGGGAAGCCTACTCCAGAGAGTGGTGGCCCAGCATAAAGGCCGGTGTCCTCAGGAGGAGAAGAGTGCTGCTTGGACCAGTGACTTGTCAAGACTGGAGGAGCTGCTCCAGAACAAAACCTGCCTGGTGCCTGTTGGCCAAACAGGGACAAAACAAATGGGACAGGCCCAGACAGGGTACTGTACTGCGAGCTGACAACTCGCTGAAGCTGCTCAATGTTTTCATGAGCGTCACAAAGTAGCGCATGCATTGGGTATTACGAACCATTGTATTAACCGGAACCAGGGGTGGCGAACCTGATCCATAGAAGGCCAATGTGGTTGTAGGTTTTTTACATGACCTCTCAATCAGCTGATACCCACACCGGCCCTCCATGGATCAGGTTCCCCACCCCAGTATTACGTTTATTGCCAGGCCGTATGTAAGTACAAGTTGCCAAGTTGGAAGTTGTTAACCTAGGGACCACCTGTATTGTTAATTGTTAATTGTAAAGTCCAATGTGACACAAAAATCACACAATTGATTGATGTATGAAAATAGATGTATTTTCTAACTGCCCCGCCAATGTAATTTCCCACTTTCTCAGTATCATTTGTCATGTTTCCCCATCTATTGAACTTGGATAGAATGGAGGTGTATTTTTGAGTCTTGAACTCACCACCTGCTGCCATCAGATTCTTTGAAGATGATTCGTGAAGATGTCAGTGTGCACCCCTGAATATGTGTTTCCTTTTGTAAAAGTCTCAGATAGAGTTAAGCAATCAGAGGGCCTAATACAAAAGTGTCTGTCATCTCTCCTTTTGGACCTCATGGTGTGCTGCTTTTCAGTCACAGCTAATCTATGCACTTTGCATAAGAAGAAAGTTATTTCAGATTGTACTTTTGCTCTACTTCTTGAGATGTGAGCAAATTTGTGAGTGAAAGCAAGGGGTCAGGCAACATGAAGCTCCCTGGGAGTAATTATGGTTAAGGGCTCAATGATGACATCACTCCGGTGATCACAAGATGTGAACCGGGGAAACTACCTTTTAGGTTTTAAAGCAGTAGCTTAGTCTCTATGTATCTGAGGTATAAATGCATTCTTCTTGCTGAATAGGGTATACTGTATGTGTCCTGTAATGTATGTGGTATGGGTTAATGTTGCAGCAGCTCATCAACACAATGAGAAGACTAAGGGAAGGCTGCCCAAAGTCCAGGAAATTAGTGCTGAGGAAAATGATGGTGACCTGTGTCTGGTATGGAAGTAAATTAATGAACAGAAGGGATTTCACTAGTGATTATATAGCATTATTATTTTTAGAAATAGTTATTAGACAATTTTCCCTAAACCATGGCCGGATGGTTGAATTCAGCCCCTGCACAGTGTGTATGGATGTTCTCCCTCTGCGGTGTGGATTTTCTCCCGAGGTCCAAAGATACTTAGTTACACTACATGCTGTCTCTAAGTGTTGTGTGCCCTGTGGTAACCGGGAACTTCATTCAGGGTGTTTCCCCTGCATCGTACATAACAAGCAGATGGAAGGTCAGCAGCTTCCCTTCAGCATATTTCTTCTTTTGTCCGAATGATGGCTAAGCACTGCCATTTCACTGTGCTATAGCTCCATCTGCTGGTGAGAGAGTAGTATTTTTTTATTAAGATGAAATAAATATTTTTTGGGAGGTGCTGTGGTTAGCACAGTCGCCTCACACCGCTTTAGAGCAGGGTTTGTGTTTCACCCCAGTTCTATGTGCATGTTCTCCCCGTGCCATGATGGAATGAACCATCACATTTATTAAGCTTGTTTAAACTGTTGTATTACTTAATGCTACTTATTACTATTGCAATTTGAGCCAGACACATAAGGTAAATTAATACAAACATTTATAGCATTAAAAATCTGTGCAAGACCTTTCTTCAGTGGTTACTTGTAACAGACATACAACAAGTAAAGTATCTGAGAAAACATAGTTGCACAGTTGGCCACCTGTATATACACCATATAGCTATATATTTTGGGGGCAGCATGTGACTCAGTTGGCTAAGCCTTGGTGCCTGTGATCAGAAGGTCGTCAGTTTGAGCCCAGTCTCAGCGCATCTGCAAGTCCTTCAGCAAGGCCCTAGCTCTCTGGGCACTGCTATGGGTGACTGCCCTTCATGGCCAGCTTTCTCTCACCTGCAGAGAGCCAGGTGGGGGGAGGTTTAAAGAGAGCTTACCCACAGGTATCAATAAAAGGTATCAATTATTATTATTATTCAATATAACCATGGATGGATGGATGGATGGATGGATGGATGGATATATGCATGCAGAATGTTGACACAGTGGTTAAAATCCAAGCGCAACATTTTTGCACGCAGCAGCAAACATTTGAATGGTGAATATTTGGCTTTTGAAAAAGAACATATCAGTGATGTTGCTTTCCAAAGGATCTGGGATTTTGGTTAGTATGGCATCACAGAGATATCTAATGGCACAACGAGAAGGAGAAGGTAGATTTGATCATTTATATTTGCCTAAAAAAAGATTTTTACAATTTATTTAGTAAATTTCAATTGACAATACCAAGTATATACTAACAAACACACAATTTAGGGTGTATTTGATGTCATGTTGCAGTTGGGTATTTTTGTTTTCTTTAATATGGTATTTCTGTCTAAGTAATAACTGCACAAGTAAAGGGTTTTAGACTTATTATTACACAAGATTACTCAAGGGTAACAGAAGGCTGAAAGTTTGAAAAAAATGGTGCAATGGGACTATCTGAAGATATTGTTTGATAAACATCAATATTTTGTCCAGGAAGTCTGATTTCATACTTTCCATCTAATTGAAGTTAGCATGTTCAAATGAGCTTGATGGGCCGAATGGCCTCCTCTCATTTGTAAATTTCTTATGTTCTTATGCCAACTTCAATAACAAAACGATTGTCCTTTAACATGAATGAAGTTGCATCGACTCACATGTCCAGAATAACTGTACTGTATGTTCCGTCCTAATCTCCTTACACATCACTGCTACTTTAGTTAGAGTGACATCGGCACCTAGGTGGCCAAACACCCCAGTAAATGCAAACAGACAGTAGCTGGCTTAATGTGAAATTTCATGTTGATATTTGCTTATCTCCCAAAGCAGTCCTCCAGTTCTGCATTGTCTGGTCCTATGATCTAGCAGAGTTCCTACCCTTTAGCAGTTAGAGATAAGCAGAAGTTGTTGTCTCCCTGGTGTAAGCCCACATACTAGTTACGTTCACATACACACCATCATTTTGGAATTAACCTCAGTACACTGAATATTATTGCCTGAATCAGCTGCCATCTGAGCCTGTCCTTCGTATCTCCTTCCTGTCTGACTAGCAGGTCTTGCTGGCCATCCTGTCATCCTCCCTGTCATTTGCCCTTCAGGCCCAGTTCGCCTAAATCCCTACTGTGTTTTGCCAGGGCTCTAGACCACAGCATAGCTCAGTGGGTCGAGCATGTGGCTCAGAAACTGTTTCCGCTCTAGTCATGGGTTTGAGATTAGCTAGAAACCCGACTCATTTGTTGTCCTGTTTTTATTGGCTTTCTGTTTCTTTAGTGTTTATTATCTCCATTTGTTTCCCTCTCTTAGGTTTTCCATGCTTGTCTCCTGGGGGTTATTCATCATACGTCGCTTAAATCATCCGAGATAAGAAGCAAATGGCGGTTAAACTCACCCAGTTATGTTGGTACTCCAAATGTACGTGAGCATTAGATTAGCATAGCTGGATTCAATCATCTAATTTGATTGCGCACTGCCGTGCTGCTTGAAAAGCTCATACATATTGATACTAGAAAACTTGATCGACAAGTCGCTTATTGATGGATAGAGATGGCAAAAGACGGCGCAAATATTTTCCTAGGCTGAGCAAGAAGTTTTACTGCAGGGGTATGATGAATTCAAGGCATCCCACCTGGCCTGCCGGTACCTGTCACTTGCTTCAGGAGCTGCTTAGAAGGCCTCCTTCTACAGCCTGATACCGCCCTTTACCAATAGTGTGCATCATGGGGTTCGGGGATTGCCACCGCAGGCACCAGTTTAAGTCAAGGGAGGGGATGCTAAGATTATATGATTCCTTGGTAAGGCTGAATGGCCTCCTCTTGTTTAGAAATTTTTTATGTTCTTAACTATCATAAAAAACAGGTTAAAGAGAAGTCATCATTCATGCTGTTTGGTACTAATGTATTTAAATTAAAAAAATACCTCTCTTTCTTGATCACCGCCTCTAGGAGAGTGGTTGATTGTCTCCAAACCCATAAAACGTAGGGAATTACAGTCATGACCTGCTGTGTTAAAATGTGGGGCTATCGGACACGATTCATTCCTATTGCGAATGGCACATTTGTGCTCTTGTATTCTAGTTTTTAAATGACGTTTAGTCTTTCTGACATAATGTAGCCCATATGAGCCTAACAGTAAATATCCAACGATTATGAATAAACATGTGATTCTCCCTCTTACCTTAAACAGTTTGTTCGAATGGAGGTGTAGAAAATATCTCCCTGTAAGCATGTTATTGCAAACTACACAGTTGCCCTCCAGTATCCTGACGGGCAGGTGATATACTGGGGTAGGGGACTAGGAGTGTACAAGGTGGTCTCTCAAATTTGAAGCTCTTTTATGGCAAAACCATGGCAGATCATGGAAGACTTGCCCCACATTTGGGTCACTACTTTAAATATGCCAGTGACATCGCACAGTGTTTTTTCAAAGTATTAGAGATTTGGCCAAAAGTGGGAAAAATGTGACAGAGGTATTAGAGCCATTGGACCATGACCATCTATTTTCAGGGGTGCTGGGATGTAAAAAAAACACATTATAAACATTTCTGGCCAAGACATTTGAGCTCTGGAGCTTGTAAGCATAGTTGTTGGCTGCACATAGATGATTAAAGCATTTAGTGGTTTGACTACTAATTTGTTAGAACTCTGGAGCGATACTATGGTCCCATTTTGCACCTGCATGTGCCTTTGCTAGCATGAGCATGACACAGTTGTCACTTTTCTGTCCAGTGCCCACATCATTTAAGTACAGTAGCAAAAGTACTTGCACCCATCAGAGTGCCCATTTTTCATTTTTACCCCTCCCCATTATACCCTTTGGGGCACCCAGGCATCCCCTTTTAATGGACAGTACCCCTATGCCACAGGCCCACCCTGGTGATAAGCAAGTGTTATTGTCAGCAGTTGTGTTCTATGATGGAGCTTCCTGATGAGGATATGACAGCATGACTAGTCTGGAAGAAGTAGATCAACAAATATACTATTATAATATAAAAATATACTATTTATTTCCCCTCTTGGATTAATTAATTGTTAGCGGGTTTTTATTAGTCCGAAAGCCTGATTTTATAATGACTGGTGGTAGTGATGTAGTACAAAAAGAAAGACAGGATTTCCGTTACCATGTTTAATATGACAAACAACAAAGAAACAGAATTTTACAGAATGTTCCAGTGTGCCTTAATAGTGGGAAAACCACTCAGAAATTCTTCAAATTCAGTTCTAGATACTGGAGTGTTTCTGTAAATATTGGGAGGAATCTATGAAGGATCCATGAGGTGCATCTTTCGCAACTCAGCAAAAGAATGACGCATTTCTAGACTGCATTTGAAGGAGCCTTCGAAATGGGACAGCCTTGTTATACTGCCATGATGCATTCGGTCTTTGCAGGCAGTCTTTGAAGGATACAGCCCTGAATTCAAACAAAGCCAGACCGCATCCTTTGACAGATGCAGCCCTGAATTCGGACACAGCCATTTAAGTAGGCTGAGAGCTATGTATTGAATGCTGTGAATTGTGTGTATACACAGTCTGCATACTGAAATCCATGGGTGAAATCTTATGATGTCATGGAGGCCATATTTAAAAGGGTAGTTTGTTCTCCGTTTGACATTTAACTTGTCCTTCTTTGGACCATTATGAAGATATGAATGCTGAGATCAGCATACTTCGTGCAGTGGTTGGAATGGGTGGAAACGTTTGTATTAATATAATTAAGTCGTTTTCGGCTAGATTTGTTTTTACATTATGATGTTTTTTATTCTAATTTTTGAAGTCTGGAAACAAGCTATATTGCAGACGAGTCGATCGGGGGAGGAGCAGTGAAATATTCGGAGGTGATTTACAAGTTATGAAACATTTATTTTATGTAATCTTTAGAATTGCAAGCAATATTTGACAAATGAATGCTTACAAAACAGATGTTTGCTTTTTATTTGTTTTTTAAGCAATGATGAACAGCTGAATATTTGGTAAATGAAACATGACATTTGGTTAGTTTATATTATTGCAGATATTGAAGATATCATGCAAACACACATTCCTTTCAGTTCAGGGTATGGTTAAACTTTCTGGATAAATCTAAAGTAATGCACCTGTGATTATTACACATTAGAGCTCATGTCCCCTCTCCGGGTAGCAAAGTATCTTATCTCATATTCTGATCTAGATCACAATCAGAAACAGATCACAGTGTAAAGCTTGGTAGATCTCTGATCACTACCTAAACTGTACTAAAGATCAAGTAAACTAAAACCTACCTAAAATGACTTTTACTTTACAAGAAAATATTTTAAAACACAATGATTTATCGCCTTTACCAGAGTTATTTTTGTGGAACATATCTTTGTCTAAAATTTCTTAAACTAAATCTCAAATTACACTTTAGGCATGTGTGAGTCAAGAGTTGCAAAAGTCTATATGACAGTTTTTATTACCTTGCTGTAAGTCTAGACTGGAGTGTATGTTTCTTATTCGACAAATACAGCAGATGACTGTACTGGCAATGATAACTGTGCAAATTGCCATGATGATGATGATGATGAACAAAGTGTTCTGGGAAAGGCCCTTCTGAACCACATAGTTGTATTTATTCCTTCTTGGTTTGGATGTAGAACTAGTAGCACTATTATTTGATGTGGATGTAGGACTGGTGCTTGTCAGTGACACCATCAAGTCTTCATTGGTAAGGTCAAAAACACTCATATTATGCAGGGCAGGAGGGTGGAAACATAACAGGTTTCTGGAATTCGGCACCCTGAAAGAGTTTTGCCTCAGCCAGTCTCGGAGAGGCAGGATGTCCTGGTTGCAATTCCAGGGGTTCTGAGAAAGGATAACCTCTTCAATCATCTGAAATGTATCTAAAAGTTCCAGTGGCAAGCTTGATAGGGAATTGTTGCAGAGGTCTACCTGCTTCAGTTTAGACATGTTCTCAAATACTTTCCAAGGGAGAGTCTGAATTTGGTTGTGCTCAAGTGAGATATTCACCAGTTTGGGCAGTGCATTAAAGGTGCACTCCTCAAGGCTCGTAAGACGATTAGTGTGCAGGGACACCTCACTCAGCTCTATGAGTCCACTGAAAGCACCACTTGATACTGAGCTGATCTGGTTCCGACTCAAAACAAGAAGTTTCAGCTGAGTCAAATTGCTGAAGACATTGTCTCCCACATGGGTCAGTCTGTTGTCATATAGCCAGAGTTCCTGGAGAGCCATGGGACCAAAAACCCCAGTGGACAATTCCTGAAGTTGATTTTGATGGAGGGATATTTGAGTAAGCCTAGGAAGGTTTAAGAAGATGCCCTCAGGCAGTAATGATAAATGATTGTTAGATAGGAACAGCTTCCTAAGTTTGTGCTGGTTGGAGAACAGCTGGGGTGCAAGATGTTCAATTTGATTTTCCTGTAAGGATAGTTCTTCCAAGTTAACAAGAGTATTGAAACAGCTTGCTGGAATCCCTTTTATGGCATTATGACTTAGTCTGAGAATCTTTAGCGACCTTTGCCCTTGAAATGTTTCTTCTGAAAGATGTATGATGCTATTCCTAGCCAGTGAGAGGTGCTGGAGATTAGCTAGCTTATGCAGAAAACCTTTTGGGATTGAGGTGAGGAGATTTTTGCTCAAGTCAAGCTTCTTGAGGGCTGTCAGAGGGGAGAACAGAGCTGGGTGAAAGTCTTGAAATTTGTTGTTGCTCAGGATGAGTGATTCAAGAGTTTGCATTCCCTGGAATAGTTCCGAAGGCAGATCTTGCAGGTTAGTTCCCTGAAAACCTACTAGTTTAAGTCTGTGAATACGATCAAATGTTCCAGGCAAAATTTCTGCTAATTCTGTGTCCTTTACTACAAAACCAGAGAGAGATTCAAAGCCATTGTGAAAATCACTTGATGTCAATGATGAGATGTTGCTTTTCACTATTAAGAGCTCCATGGTGGCTGGGGGCAAGAATGGTGGGAACTTTATGACCAGATTACCAGAGCAAATCATTATGTTTTGTTCACACTGGCAAGCATTTGGGCAGCTTCCAAGAATACTGTGAATGGTAAACAAGCTGAAAAATATGTAGATATGAATCACCATATCCATGGAGGTCTGAGGAGAGATCAGAGAGATTATATGTGTTATCAAAAGCAACAATGCAGATAAAGCATCATTATTATTCAGGGTATAACAGGGTTTTGTCAGGATTATCCTCAACAGTAAATTATGGCTTAATGAAGTGCTAACATGCATTTTATCAAAAGACATGATGTAAAAATATAACCCACACAATGAAACTGATATAAATCACTGGCTGTATTCAGGATTCTATGAATCAAAATTTGTCTTTTGGAGAGGGCTTTGAAGATGAGTCCTGAGCTTATTTGGGTATCATCTCAATGAGGTAGGGCTGTTTCCTTTAGGCCCTGAATACATGCAATTCCTTTAGGTTATTCTGTATGACATTTCTGTTGGTGCTGCTCTGTGTCATGATGTTAGGCAGGATGTCTCAGTAGGCAGGAAGCACATGTTTTCTCCCCCACATCAGTACAGGGTGTGGGACGGCTACATTAAAACTTCATAGCAGTATAATATTGCAAACCAAGACACTCATTAAAACAAATAGAATTAACCTTTTTTCTGTTTCCACCCAAGTTGGAATTTCAATAAGGTCTCATTGTATAACACATTTTTACTGGTATATGATTTTTACCTTTGTAGGCTGTGGTATGATGGACGGAAACCCCGAACATCTTTGCATAGCAACCTTAGCACGCTGACACTAAATGCAGGAGGCAACCCAACTGTGGACACCCTTCCACAGCCCATGCCCGACAAACTTGGCGGCCATCAGCCGCTGAGATTCGCGTCTACCCAATTTTTAAAAATGATTCTACATGAAGATTTCAGCAAGATATAAACGGAAATAGACGAGAAAGATACGTGGCATCGCTGACGATGCCGTCATCCCCAGAGGATTAAGCCGGCGGTAACTGTCACACAGACGCCATCCCCCACCCAGTTTGGGCACCATATGCAGAGGGGAGACCCAAGTACTGGAGTGATGAATCACGCTTCTCTGTCTGGAAATCCGACAGATAAGTCTGGGTTTGGCAGTTGCCAGGAGAATGGTACTTGCTTGTGCCAAGTGTAAAGCTTGGTGGAGGCGGGATTAAGGTGTGGGGTTGTTTTACAGGGGTTGGACTTGGCCCCTTAGTTCCAGTGAAAGGAACTCTTAATGCTGCAGCATTTGAAGCCATTTTGGACAATTTCATTCTCCCAACTTTGTGTGAACAGTTTGGGGATGGCCCCTTCCTGTTCCAACATGACTGCGCACCACTGCACAAAGCCAGGTCCATAAGGACATGGATGAGTAAGTCTGGTGTGGAGGAACTTGACTGGCCTGCACAGAGTCTTGACCTCAACTGGAACACCTTTGGGATGAATTAGAGAAGAGATTGTGAGCTAGGCCCAACATCAGTGCTTGACCTCACAAATGCTCTCCTGGAAGAATGGTCAAAAATTCCCATAAACACACTCCATATTAAAGCCTATGTATTAAGAATAGAATGTCATTAAAGTTCATGTATGTGTAAAGGCAATACTTTTGGCAAGATAGTGTATATTAAAACACTGTAGGACAAGGATTACCATTACATGCCTTCTACACAAATCAGTCATATACAGAATATGACTAGAACACAAATGTGCCTGCCTTTTCACATTAGAGAGGCCTCTTCTCTGTTCGTTTTTAAATCTCTTCTTAAAACCCATCTCTTCTCCTTGGCCTTTGACACGTTCCGAGATGTTGACTTTAATAGTAATATTATCTTAATCTTAGCCTTTTCTTTATTAATTTATTTTATTAATGACCTTTTACTCACATTTAATGTTTTGGTTTTTATATAATTTATTTTACTTCGTTTGTATTTTTAAATGTGTGAACGTTTTAGTGTCTTTTCCTTTTTTGCAACTATTCTCTTTTATTTTTTTCCTCTGTGCAGCTCTTTGGCCCATTAGGTTGTTTAAAGTGCTTTACAAATAAAGTTGGATTGGATTGGATTAGATGTGTATTGGCCTCTACTAATTACTATTTTTTACCATTAGGGGTCGCTAGCATGCACTGTATTCTACAAAACCTTGAATAAAGAACCATTTTACAACATATTTGGATTTAAAGCTTCATTGCTTCAGAAAGCTTCATTTCCCCATCACTACTGGCTGGAGAAACGAGCAGAAGCAGGCACTTAAATTTACACAAGGCTAAGACATGACACAGGACAGCTGAAAACAGAACTGAAAACTGAAAAGGAGGAATTCACTACAGCTAATAAGCAAAAAAACAATCTTAACAATACGAGGACAACTAGGAGCATAACAATAATACATAATGTAATTAGATGCAGCAGAAGGAGGGGATACCTACAACTGGGAAACATACACTAGGGAAACGGAAACCAAAAAAAGATTAATACAAGGGGGGATTGGTCTCTAGCCAGCCTTGAATCATGGAGTTCAAGGAGTTCATAGATTCCAAACCATATACTCAACCCCCGGAGCCATGCAGCAGGTCAGGGAATAGACCATGAGGCTGTGCAATTCCTATATGTTTTTCTGTGTGTCTCTGCTACTGTATATATATATGTGCATATGTGTGTGTGTGTGTGTCCAAAACTAACAGGGATATACATATGGGAGCAAATATTTAGCTTTTTGGCAATAAACATTCAAGGTTTGTTTGGTGTAAAAAGAAAGATGGCTATAATGAAAAGAACGTTATCCCAACTGTAAAATATGGTGGCGGCTCTGTGATATGGCGGGGCTGCTTTTCCTCCAGAGGCCCTCGAAACCTTGTTTGGGTCTCATTTTTGTAGTGTGTCATGAAGCTACTTCACCAAAAGGTGGATTTTTTCTAACCCTTTTTACAAATTTTTACAAGGAGTGCCAATAATTGTGTGTTTGTGTGTGTGTGTGTGTGTATATATATATACATATAGATAGATAGATAGATAGATATAACAATTATATAAATACGAAGATACATGCACACTCACACATATATATCAGGCTCATTAAATTTCCACTTTGATAATTGTCAAATATTTCCAAGCAATCACACCTACCGCAGACTTCATATAACAATCCTATAAATTACATTTCCGTGGTTTCTGTACTAGAGCAACATAATTAGAAAAATTTGTCATACTTATTTTTAAGGTATATTCTGCAACTTACTCTCTCTCCTGGCTGCTGGGGAATCTGAAAGACAGACATTTGTCCCATCTCTCCTGCTTCTTACACTTGATGTTGAGTGAAGCTTTATCTTCCTTAAAATACTTGCAAAAAAGGCTGGATCAGTTTGTATTCCTGTTCTTCACACACTTTATGTCAGACAGATCATATCACTTCTCTCAACTATCACCACCACTGTTCCCACAAAAGCTGTGTGTTCTGTGTGTTGCTTCCACATGCGTAATATGGCAAAAAAGTCTGTAGGTGAATGCAAGCATGGCTCGTGGCCCCACCCTAAAACACTCCGTGGAATTTGGAGGACAGTGAGGAACTCCTTCCTGAAGCTGGGCTCTCCTCAGTTTCTTTGGAAATTCTTGGCATATCCAGTCACCTACAGTGGCGATCAAAAGAACAGGAGACATTTTTGTAATACACAAAGTCACAGCTTATCCAATTTCAAAGTTATTCTAACATGAATAGAAAAGACATATTTTAATCATATTTCATCAGTGAAGGCTATGCCAGATCACAAATTAAATGCAAAATAAAAATCAAAATTAGAGAACAATTTGTAATATTTGACAGTTTTTGGATGTAATCTGAAATATCTTCATATATTTGGCAACTCCAGTCTATTTGGCAACATATGTAGGCATCTTTGCAAGATGGTGGACCTCTCCAAGGTGCCTGAAACCCTGTGATGTCACCCTAGCCTTAAATTTCCTTCGGGATGAATTGTGTACACTCTTGCCAAAAGTACTGGGACACCTGCCTTTACACACACATGAACTATAATGACATCCCATTCTTAATAAATCGGCTTTAATACGGAGTTGGCCCACCCTTTGCAGCTATAACAGCTTCAGCTGTTCTGGGAAGGCTGTCCACAAGGTTTAGGAATGTGTTTATGGGAATTTTTGACCATTCTTACAGGAGAGCATGTGTGAGGCACTGATGTTGGACGAGATGGCCTGGCTCACAATCTTAGTTCTAATTCATCCCAAAGGTGTTCTGTTGGGTTGAGGTTAGGGCTCTGTGCAGGCCAGTCAAGTTCCTCCACACCAGACTTGCCATCCAATTCAGTGAATTTAGTTGGTTCAGAAGGGAAACATTATTTTTGGCACTGAACTGAGAAAAGACTCCACCAGAAGTGTGTGATGAAGTCAGAAAAGATGGGAAGGGTAAGTGTCATGGTGTGAGGTATGTTCTCTGCCGCGAGAGTCAGGCTTCTCATACGGGGTCCTGATCTGAACCCCATCAAGAATCTCTGGAAGAAAATTGGCGACAAAATTATAGCAAACAAACCCACTACATTTACCAAATTGTGAAAAAAGACTGGAAGACGAGTAAAACAAAATCAAGTCAGAGCAATGTGAGAAGTTGGATATGTCCTGTAGGCACTGATGTGGCAATAACAGAGACGTTTCTATGCTCAGTATTAATTTCTTGTTTAAATTATTTATTTTGTGATGCATAGCTTTCACTTAGGAAATATCGTTAAAATGCATCTCTTCTATTCATGGTAGAATACATTTGAATTCAGATTCATATATGTATATGTGTGTGTGTATGTGTGTGTTTATATTACACTGACCAGATGTCCCGACAATGTGGTCAAACCTGTTACATTTTAGCTTATCAGGACATTTTTCAGGTCCCCACAACAGTAGACGCAAACATGAATAATGTACAGGAATTTATATTTGCTCTGTATATTTTGTAATAATTTTTGTATATGAAATACAAAGCATCAAAAAGCACATGATAATGGGAAAAATTGGAAGGGACAACTGAGCCTCTAACCACTTATTCTGATCAGGGTTACAGAGAGCCGGGCAGCACAGAGCACAAGCCTGCGCTACACCCTGGATGGGATGCCAGTCCTCCGCAGGGCACTTACACACAAATCATCAGACATTATTAGCAATCTAAAGATGGCTTCACTGTATGTGGTGGAGATTTGAAGCAACAAAGCTTACCTTATTTCATATGCAAAATGTCTCATTAAATGTATTCAAATTCTCCACCTAATTTTTAAAAACAAAAAATTAATCAATAATGACAGTTTGATGTAAACATAATACCAGGCAGTGCGTTTCATGTGCTGTCTTTACATTTTTTGTGTGTTTGTACATATAAATAAATGAAAATATAAAATTTTTACATTAGTATAGATACAAATACACAGTAATATAATAAAAAAATATTTATTCAGTTCTCCAAAAAGTCACTGATACCTTGGCTAAAAGAACATTGCTTTGTTTCGCAAACCTCTCTTCGGTCCAACTCCTTCCTTTGCTTCTCCAATCATCAGATCTAAACATGATTGATCTTTTCAGTGAAGCGCCATACATACAGAAATACGCAGACACCTGCCACAATCAAAGCAGCCCCCATAGTTATCAATAAGATCTGGAAAGAAATCAGAAATTTACTGTAGGTGCCACTGGTGGGTAGTGTCCACAGGAAAACCAAGCCATTCAGGCGGCTATTATGCACGATATCTGGCTCTGCCTCAAGAATAACTGTGTCATAAAAAGTATAAGAAGGGCTGTATGACATCGAATCCTCAGTTGTGGACTGAGGGACCAAGTCCTTGGATGGTGACATTTGTGGAGTTGCTGAGGTAGTCTTCCAAGTTCTAATGGTAACTATGTCAGTCAATTGGTCACCCTCAACTTGGAAGGCGAGAGATGATGTTTGTACTGAGGGTGAAGTACTAGACATTGTTCTGCTAATTTTAATGGGAGGGTTTTCGGTAACTTCGCACTGGAGTAATCTAGAGTTCATTGAGCCAACTGTTTTCTCCAATAAATATGATGGCATATAGCAGGAAACATGCTCATAATCTTGAACCAAAGTCCGATGGTGATTTATCCATCCTGCAAGGTCAAGAATCCTGCAGTTACAATTCCATGGGTTGTCTTTCAGGGAGACATTCCTTAGGGCAGCTACACTGGAAAGAACACCGCTAGGGAGATTTTTAAAATGGTTACCATGCAGTTGAACTTCTGAAAGCTTTGTAAGACCGTGAAAAATGTTGTTTGAGAGCTGGTGAAGCTTGTTGGAGTGAAGAATCAGTGTAGAAAGATTACTCAGGTTACCAAAAAGTTCAGGATCCAGAAACTCTAAGTCATTTGTTTGTAAAGAAAGCCTTCTAAGTTTGGGAAGACAACAGAATATATCCTTTGGTAAGTGATGCAGCTTTGGATTATAGTTGAGTGAGAGTATTTCCAATCCAGACATATTATAAAAAAGATTATTTGGTACAGTGATAAGATTAGTAGAATACAGGAAAAATTCCTTAAGTTTTGGCATGGGTCCAATGAGTTGATCTGGTAAGAAGACAAGAGGATTATTAAAGAGACTGAGTGTGGTGATATTAGGTAGAGAGTAAAATGTTTCTTCTGGGAAATAGTGCAGTTTATTAGAGGATATACTAAGAAATTCAAGATTGGACAGAGGCCAGAACAACTGAGGTGGGATGCAACTGATCCTATTTTTGAAAAGTTTAAGTACACGCAGTTTGGTAAGACTTTTAAAAGTTTCAGAACTGAGACTCTCAAGTTGGTTTTCATAAAGAAGAAGGTGCTGTAGATTAGTTAAAGAGCTGAACACTCCGTCAGGTAGTTTGCTCAAAAAATTCTTTCCTAGGTTTAGGAACTGTAGCTTGGTAAGTTTTTCAAAAATATTTCTATCCAGATGAGTGAGAAGGTTTCTGCTGGCATCCAGCTCCGTCAGATTTGTGAGTGTGTCGAACCATTCTGGCTTTAGAGAATCCAATTTGTTGTTATCAATGAGTAATTGTTCAAGACTGGCAAGATTACTGAAAACCTGGCTTGACAGATTAGAGATTTTGTTGAAGGATAACTTCAGGGAAAGAAGCTGAGGTACAGGATGAAATGCTTCTGGGTCGATAACTTGGAGAGGGTTCTGTGTGATACTCAGGCGAACCACTTGAGTCATGTTAAGAAGACTTCTTTCAGTTAGGGTTTGTATCCTGGTCTTTTTCAACTCCACACAGCAGGCGTGGAGAGGCATGAAGGAAGGTACATTTGTAAAGTTCCCACTGCATCTCACCCTGCCTTCTGGAGTACAATCACAGACATCAGGGCAGCTGGTGCCATAGCTCAGAAACACTCCAAACAAGAACAGGATGGAAGACTTCATGACCCTGTGAATGAAGCCACAATATAGAATTCAGAGACAATAAATAATCTTCTCATCCATCATTTACAAATACTAAGGAATAAGGAATAAAACATATATTCATGGATTTTGCATGTTGATTTTGACAGTTGATTGTAACTTACACAATTTGTAAGTATATTCAAAATAGTACTGGAAAAAAGGTTTAATTTACTCTTCTTAGAAATATGGCACTACATCCTATTTGGTATTTAAAAACAACACCTTTTAGGCCATAGATGTAAAAAATACTAAATTCTGCGTTTATTGTCAATTTTTCAAAGGCTTTTTTATAATAATAATAACAATAATAATAATAATAATAATTGATAGCTTTTCCCCCTTATCTTTAAATATAAACCTTTTTGTTGGTAATTAATGAAAATATTAAATATGAAATAGAATATCAGCTGATGTGCACATCCATACTGGCCGTCTTACACAGAAAGATAAGTGAATATGCAAGCAAATTTATATGACTCGGTCTTTTGGTGATTAACTGAAAAATTTAGGAAAGCACTGCATCGACTGGATGAGAAAGGAGCATCTCGGAGATAATCTTTGAAAGCTTTTAAAGATCATGGAACTCATATTCCATGCTTAGGGTTTACATTTATTACTTATGAAACAATTGCAGACTTGAAAATATATTTGGTGTACAGTTTTTAAACGCATGTTAATAAAAAATTTATCATAAATAATTTCTCTTTAAAACTGTATAACCAACTAACCTGTAATAAGACTTCAAGCTGATGAACCAAAGCTGGATGAAGACTCCTTTTTTCAAATTCACATCCTGTTTTTTTATATTGGATGTCTCATATAACAAAGGGGTTGTGGGACTTCCGATTCCAGTTATCTACTCTTAACCATGTTTTCTTTTGTCTGGTATGTGTTTGATAAATGACTGTTGTAATTTTGTTGATTATCACATCAGACCATTAGTTGAAAAGCTCCCTTCATATCTAAAAGACACCAGGGACTTCAAAACCCTTCTCTCGGAAGTGACTTATAATAGTGGTGATCTCCTGGCCTCTATGGATGTAGTTAGTCTTTATACCAATATCCCACATTCATCCAGGCTCTGTGCTTCAAAGATTTTTTTAATACAAGGTCAGAGAACTATCCTCCATGTAACTTACTGGTAGATATGTCTGACACTGTACTGACGACAAACTATTTCCTTCATGGCAAAGATTTTTTCCTCCAGATACCTGGTACTGTTATGGGCGCAAGCTTCACCCTTGACTATGCAAATCTCTTCATGGGTTGATTTGATCACCAATATGTATACCATAATAATACACTTTTGCAATTCATCATGTTTTGGAAAACACTTGTTCCTGGTTGGAATGGTTTCAACTGGCTTTTTCACAGTATCTCAACAATTGTATTGATTGAATTAAATTCAATATGGAATGTAATAATCACCAGGTGAGTTTTTTGGACACATGGATAGTCTTTAATGCGATAGGCATCTACACCAAGCACTTCACCAAGACATCAGACAGAAATATTCATGTACACTATTCAACCCATCACTCTATACCCCTCAAAAAGGTTTGGATGATGATTTTGAAATTGAAGCTCATAAAGTCTTTGATCAGGTTCTGATGAGAGGGTGTTCACACAGGGTCTTGGAGCAGGCATTTACAAAGGCTTATGAGAAAAATGAAAATGAATTACTCACCAATAATAAACCCAAAAAGCAAAAAACATTCTCTTGTGCATGGTATACTACCTGTTCACCAGATGGGTGCTTTGGTAATATTATGTTGGTAAGGAGAAAAGCTCCTTACCAACATAAGTTGGTAAGCTTAAAGTCTCTCCCACTTTTCTGCTTTTCTAGAGCTAAGAATATTTGGGACATACTGATACATGCAGGCACATATAGAACCTCCATCCACCAGAGACACTTGAACAATGTTACAGATTTCTGTCTTTGCTGAAATCATGCTTCTCACGAACTGGTTTTAACTGCAAAAAGGCCAACACATTAACTGGCAAAAAAAGACTTATAACATGCAGTTCTAGTAATGTAGTTTACGTTCTTGCATGTAAGAAATGTGGCATCCAATATGTTGAAAAAATAAGAGGACAACTTAGATTTAGAACTAATTAACATAAAAGTGCGATCCAATGAGCTGATCCATAATCAGCTGTTGCAAGACACAGGCAATCATTCCATTTAAGACTTGGCATTCTGAGGTACTGACATGATGATCCCTAATTGCTGTGGTGGAATCATGGAGCAAAGATTACTCCAAAGTTAACGCAGAAACATTTTCTGAATAATTTATGGATGATGAAAAAAGAAAGTCCTATATACTGCTTACAGGTGAATCATTACCTCTAAGAAGTATCTTGGAGCAGTATTTTATGGATATATCAGCTGTCACTCGGTGACATAAAGACTGCAGCTCACTTGCTCAGCTTCTCAGTGACACCTCTGGTCCTCACACCAAGGGGGGTGCTGTCTGCCTGAGTGAGATAAAGCACTATCTGAAGGGCTGACTATTGTCTGGACACGGATGGTGACTCAGCATGCACACAGATGGGAGGAAGTGTCAGTTTGAAAATATGTGAGGCGACCGACTTCCAACCTATTGAGAGAATTTTGTCTACGCTGGGGGAAAAAATATATTACAGTGTGTGTGTACATCAAAACATGTATTTTATATATACACAGACACAGTACTGAGCAATGGTCTTAGATAGTCAAAGAATCTGATGTTTAAATGATTTTCATTTTGGTGTAAAACCGATAAAAAATGATATTATGCCTATAAATATGTGTTACCTTAATCACCTCTCCTAACGTTACCCCAGTATTTGCAACAACCATCCAAAACACACATGTATTTTTTTATTTAACAACTATCACACCTGGTATAGCTAATTGATACCTTGTTGACTATGGAATGACACATGGACTCATGGGGTCCCTCTAAGAAAGGCTTGTGAACTGAAGCAGTGCTCTTATAACCATTCAACAAGATTTCAGTAATTTTTTGTAGAACAGAAGAAATTCCTGCATTTTTTTTATTGTGTACCTCTTAATCTGCATATGTTCTAATGTTACACTGTGTTTTTGTTATGAACAAATATAACTTACATTAAAACCACTGATAGATGAAGTGAATAACATTGATATTCTTGTTACAATGGCTTCTGTTAAGAGTGCCATTACAAATTAGGCAAGTGAACAGTCAGTCAAGTTGATGTGTTGGAAGCAGGAAAAATGGGCAGATGTAAGTATCTGAGCGACTTTGACAAGGGTGAAACTGTGATGCTAGACAACTGGGTCAGAGCATCTCTAGATCAGCAGGTCTTGTGAGGTGTTCCCGGTATGCAGTGGTGAGTACCTACTAAAAGTGGTCTAAGGAAGGCCAACAAGTAAACTGACGATGGGGTCATGGGGCCCAAGGCTCATTGATGCGTGTGGGGAGAGAAGGCTAATCCATCTTGTCTGATGCCACAGGAGAGCTACTGCAGCACAAATTGCTGAAAAGGTTAATGCTGGCTATGATAGAAAGGTATCCAAACACACATTGCATTACAGATTGCTGCATATGGGGCTGCGTAGCCACAGACCAGTCAGAGTGCCCTTGCTGACCCCCGTCCACAGCCAAAATTGCCTACAATGGGCATGTGAATATCAGAACTGGCCCATGGAGCAATGGCCTGTATTTATTCCCCAACGGCAACAGCCTCTTCCAGCAGGATAATGCGCCCTGCCACACTGCAAAAATTCTTCAGAAATGGATTGAAGAACATGACAATGGTTTTGCCTCCAAATTCCCAAATTACATATAAAATCTCCCCGAAACAAAGGGTATTAATATGAACAGGTATACACTTATTCTTCCTTACAAAGGAAGCATTTGTCTTATTGGTGGCCTCCATTTGTGATAACCCCTAGTTACACTATTACTGGAAATTCAGTTCTCAGTTTTTTTATTCATTGCTTTATCTGTATCTTTTTTTATAACACTGTTTATTTCTCTTTATTTATTAATCCTTATTTTCATTTATTTCCTTTAAACTCACAGTTTCCAGTGATAGTGGGTGGGGGGAGGGGGGAACGTTTATCACAGCTTGTGACAGACAGTTGTGTCCTCTGTAAGGAAACGTCTGCCATCTGTTTTTTTTCCTTTTTCATCTGGAGCGTCCAGAATACAGGTGTTGAATATGCCATTTTTCACTTTTTGAAAATTGTTTTAACTTTGAAAATTTACTGTGAGAGAGATTGAATTTGCAATAAAAAAAATAGTTAAGCCCAAAGCCCAAAATTCTACTTCAGGAAAGAATATATGAGTTATTAGCTGCAGTAAATATCGAGACACATTGAATCCTTTATTTGTCAAATTGCATTTGGGTCAATAACATATAAAGCTTATAATAATATATTTCCATGTAATATACAAACCTTTTTTAAATTATATTCAGTAAGTATAATCATGGAATATTATATTTATTAAACCAAAAACAAGAACAGTTGTTAAAAGTAGATGCATTTCTGTTAAAGGCATTAATATCTGGAATAACTTAGAAAATGGATTAAAATTTACAAAAATCCTTCCGCACAATTTAAGAAAGATATTTTGAGTAATTAATTTAGCGTGAGATTTATAAATATTTTAGTTAAAGCTGAGGTAATCATTATGTTTTCATTGTTACTATATGAAAAGATGGATTGAAATACATGCTGGGTAATGATGGTGACTGGAGTATGGAGATTTTTCTATTTTTAATTTTTTTATTCTGTATTTTGATTTGTGTATTTGTATTAGTTTTGTTTTTGTATTTTGTATTGCAATTTGTGGTAACACTTAAAGCAGTCATATAAATGCATACATACCTTCATAATGCAGTATGATGCATTCATAAAGTATTATAAACTCAGTGTTAAATATTTATAACAGGCATAACACATTACAGGCGTGTTTATTATGCATTATGAATGCTCCATGAAGTTCTCATCTATAATGCACTATGAATACCTTCATAATGCAATGTAATGGTCAGTAACAAATTGTGCATAAGTATTTTTCTAGATTCTTTTCCGTATTAATTATTGCTTTGTGTCTTGCTGGAAATGACATAAGGCAGCGACAAAAACTGGCAAAATATTGTGTTCGAGATGTTAATGAAAAATTTTAACTATAAAACTATAAACTATAGCTACAAAAAATGGCATGTCCAAAGTCATTCACACCCCTCGAAATTGTCTCAAATTTTTGAGAAAATACAAGCTACCAAATAATTTTAGTAAATTCTACCATTTTCTAGAGCATTCTAATGAACTACAAATTGAGAATTGACAACAGCAGATGCAGTAGTTTTCTAGTTAGTTTTCCAGTCAGCTGCAAGCTTAGTGAGGACCTCTGGTTGCGCATTGTGTCCTCAACAGCACAGGGAAAGACTATAAAGCTATATCCAAAAGTGGCCAGTGGCCACATTGCAAAGCATAATCAAAAAGTACAAGGAGTTCAACACTCACGCCAAAAGTGACCCATGCACTGGCAAGAATGATAATGCAAAAGACCAAGAAGAATCCAAGGTTCTCCACGTGATGAACCAGAGAAATTCTGGTACCAACAAAGGAAACAGATTTTGGTCATCGATTCTGTAGTTTCATGAGGTAAAAAAGTGTAGGCTTTGAGGGTAACACACTAAATGCTAATTAGACACAGATATTTACATTATTTACACAGCTGGTCCAGTATGCCACGCTGCCTGATAGGAATCCCTAGTGCTACAATATTCTAATAATAATAATACCAATGACAATAGTAATAGTAATAATAATAATAATAATTATTATTATTGGAGTAGGCACGGTGGCACAGTGGTTAGCACTGTTGCCTCACACCTCTGGGACCTGCCGGGGTGCCATGTGTGTGGAGTTTGCACGTTCTCCCTGTATCATCATGGGGTTTCCTTCAGGTACTCCGGTTCACCCGCCCACACATTCCCAAAACATGCTGAGGTTAATTGGAGCTATCAAATTGCCTGTAGGCATGTATGTGTGTGTGAATGGGGAGTGAGTGTGCCCAGTGATGGGTTCACACCCCATCTTGGGTTGTTCCTTAGCTTTCACCCATAGGCTCCAGACTCCGCACTATCCTGACCAGACAAGCAGTTACAGAAAATGGGTGTTATTATCATTATTGTTTTGTGACAAAACTTTGCATGAAACTTGGATGCCTGATTGTTGTGTATACGTTATTCAGAATTACAGCAACCCATACAGCTACAAAAACACAAGCGTTTCAGTTAAATAAATGCCTGAACAGAAGAATTTGTATTGAACTTGCTTGGTTCAAGTTTCCAGTGAATGATCTGCAAGCCGGATTTCAGACATGGAGGCTCATTTATAAAGGCTTCATACAAACGAAATAGCCACAAAACATTTGTATTCATATTTAAATGAAGATTTTGGTATTTGTAAAGGAACAACATAAATGAAACACACCCATAAAAACATTTAAGAATGGTCTAGAATAGTAATTTTGGACGAAAAAGAAAGAAAAAAAAACAACATCTAGATTTCAGATAGAAATGAGGATCTAAGTTGCATTTAGTTTTAATGGTTGGTGAAATGTGCGATAAATACAGAAACATTTTATTATATCTGATATGCCCCTAACATTCAGAATTTTTTAATGAACTTATATATACAAATATATTCATTGCATGGAATCTATTAGATATGTACGTACTGGAAAGTCAAACTAAGTATAGGCACCAACAGGTGTGCACCCACATGTACACTAACCCCAACACCTTTGTGGTGTCAGTTGTCCGCGAGTTATCGAGCAATTGAGTAGAAATAATCCAGCATTCATTAGAGCCCTCCCTCATAGCCTTGGTGGGGGAATTGTCATGTATGGCATTTTTGAAAAAAGAATTAATTAATGAAACCATTAAGAAATAAATCAGTAATTAAAAACAGGAAGAAATAAACAATTTTCTTAATAGATTTATTTGTGTTCACATTTCATGGCATTATCGTTTATTTATTGCCACATTAAATGTATAAATAAATGTATGCATTAATGAACAAATATACTATGTAAAGACCAAATAATCCCCCCACACAAATAACTGGTGATTTTATTTTGACACCTGCAATGATGGGTAAAAACAGGAAGGAGGAAATGCCAAAGAATGTTTCAAAGCAGTCTCATTAATAAATGATTACATTATCTGCCACTGCATGCATAAGTGAACTGAAATACACAAATTCATAATGTTATTTACTCCAATGTAAATGATACACAATTACACATGTTAATTTAAGACAGTAAAGAGGTGAAAATGTAACCTTTTTTGTACATCTACAATGTATACTAAAGTCTATTAAGAAGCTTTGTTCAAATATCAAGAATGGAAAGTATTATTATTTAATAAAATATTGTTTTTGAATAATGAATTATATCCACAGAAAGTACGTATTAACAAAAATTTCAAATACAGTATAATTTGTAATATCTCATTCTCAGTAAGGGATCCAAAGAAATCTGCCAGGGTATTCCATCTCCGTGGCTCTACAGGGAAATAGTGCCCATTATAAGGTATTACACTGAAAGGCAGTTCAAGTTTGAATTACCATATTACAGAGAAGCCCAAAGGCACTCAGTCATATATGGATTCATTCAACCAGTCATCCATCCTACCAATTCATTGGTTAATTTACTTACTTATTAATTTCATGAGCATCAAAGCTTCCAAACCATCAGGGCAGACTTGATCTTCCGTGTCATAGGAGCTCTTTAAAGGGCACCTCGAGTCTGTACTCCCCTGTGCGCCTTACCTTCCAACCTACTAGGGCCAACAGCAAAATCCCCATCACTTTATATGCCACCTGGAGGCCCAGATACCTGCAATGGGGCAAAAAGGTTTCATTCATATTGCCTGCTATATTTCATTATTGACAGCTGATTGTTTGATTATCATCTGTATACATCTCAGATTCATTGCTTTTACTTTGTAGGAGAATATAAAAATAGCACTTCACATTCACCTTTAAATCATTTTTGCATAGTAATATTAATAAAATTACGAGTTTGAACTCAATCAAATGGTTCTTTTTAGTAATTATGATAATGGAACTTCAGTAATAAATCACTAATTTAGCTTTAATCTATATAGTTCCCCAACAAACCTTCTGCGCTTTCATATATACCATATTAAACTTAAGGAAAAACTTGCATATGCCATGTTCCATTTTATTCTGAGTTAAACAAAGTAACTTCTCACCTGTTTCTAAAAAGGTCATTGTCGTAATAAGTGCAGCCCTGCTTATTCCCACAGATCCGCTTCCACCTTAAGCATGTGGAGTCAATGGCCAGGCCAAAGAGGGCTGGAGCAGGCAGCCAGGCTGGGAACCAGTTATACATTCATTTTTAATGTGATCTTCATCCCATTTATTGAGCTCTTGCAGTGACATGTGAGGGCACTATGAAACCTTACACAAACCTTACACAAACATTGCAAGTTCTTTTTTTTTGGTCTTCTCATCGGAGATGTTTGTCTCATTCTCACTCCTTGTGCATTTTTATTGAAATTCCAACATTTTTAACCCTTAGATGCATAGCTCGTTCCACAAACACCATTACATACCTCGAGTGTTTGGTGACCCGAAAATTAAAATTAAAAAAAGCCACAAATGCCAATGACTCGGCAAACATTTACTGAATGTTTCTTACACGATGACTCTGAACACTTTCTGAATGTTTTAATGCATTATGAACATTTTTAATTGGATTCTTAATATTTCCTATCCTAGCCTAATATTAGCAACTACCAATATAGCAACTAGTATATACAGTCAAACCTCCCTTATCCGAGCAGAATGGGACCGAGGGGTACCAGTCAGTAAGAAATGCCCGTAACTTAGAAATACATGTACAGTACAACGTACATGTGTACACATACAAACTACATGATATTTACCACAGCTAACAAGCTTCGTCCAGCTTTTGGAAATGTGCATCTCTAACAATACAATGCTTCTTAGCTAATGCATTTTGTCGTTACTCTTCCAAATATCAGCTACCATAGACTTAGCCACTCCAAAATGGTCTGCAACAACTCTGTGTGATTTTCCTTGTTGTATCTCTGTAATGATATCGAGCTTCTTTTGGAGGGACATGACACTACGCATCCTTTTTGAAGCCATGGATTTTGCACAGCTGCTGGTTGTGTAAGGTTAAATTTTCACATGATGCCCGGTACAGAAAGATGCCTGGTACAGGAAGGTGCCCGTATATTGGAGGTCCGGATAAGGGAGGTTTGACTGTCCTAGTATATTGTGATCTGATACCTTTTTTTATACTAAACAGTAAAAAAGAAATTTGCTACTATTTCGGATTTTTTTGGAGGGTAGTTTGTTATGGATGAAAAGAATGGGGCATGTCTAAGAGATTGAGTCAAAACTGCATCAAATAATATAAAAATAAATAAAAAGTGACATCCAAAGCTTAAATTTTGACATAATGTTTCATTTTGTTTTACACCAGTCATCAGTCATTGGTAGCTTGTTAAGTATATTGACAGATAATAATTTACCTCCTTTTAAAATCAGCCGCATATTTAATCCCCATTACTTCAGAATCCTTTATTCACTCCGTTGTCTAGAACATTAGCTTAAATCCCAAAGCCAAAAACAACATCAGGTTTAATGTAAATTGCATAAATAGTTCACTCACCAAGAAGTCGCATAATCAAGAACTGAATTCCTATTGCAAATGACTTTTCGTCATTGGGTACAGTTCTAAATCAGGGGAAGTCAGAATAAAGTTAGCAAAAATACATTGTCTGCAGCATATTGAGAAACCTCCTGTTTACAAGCCATTATCTGGGTGAGGAGTGTACTTCTCACCTGAGCACCATCATGTACACAGGGTTGTGGGATAGACTAGCAACGAGGCCAGCGACAGAAATAAGAATTAAGAAAGGCAGGAGGTAGTGGGAGCAGCTGTTGCTGCAGGCGCCGGGGTAAGCGGTTCCGAGTATGTCACCATCACGAAAACAGCTGCAATTGGTGTATACCTGCAAGCAGCAGGAAGTCTGTCATGCATTCATACACTTACTTCCTGATGTTTAAAACTATCCATTAAAATAAGCTCTCCTTAATTATTAAATTGGAGTCTTTGCAATTGCATATCACTATTGGCGCTTTTCCACCAGCATAAAGGAACTGACCTGTACCTGAGCCGAGTCTGGAAAGTGACAGTGACGTAAAATCAAAGAGACACTTATTTACTCACATGGTGTACATCGTTTTATGCCATCTTCCATTGCCGAAGGCCAGTTCCAATACTCAAGAACAGAAGTACAGAGGATGTTAAAAAATGTCCGGATCTCCTTCTTGCCCCACCCCAAATATCAAGGATACATTGGTAACATCCTTGCTGAACGAGTCCAATCCCATGATTTGCGCAACCCCAAGATCGTTCTTGGAAGGTAAGTATGATCTTTGCGTTCTTGGTACTGAGAAACACCCCAGGATTTAATTTGTGCAATTTTTTTTTTTTTTTTTTTACTGTTATCGGATCACACACACGCATACGCCAGAGCAGTAACCCCCCGCCCCCCCTTTACATCCTGCCTTACAAACAGACTCACCAAATACCTTAAAGAAAGTTCTCTTTTAAGTTTGGCTTGTGTATATCCTGTATACAGTATGTGTTTACTTATTATTGCTAGTCTCAATATCCAGATAGGTTGTTTGCTTGTGTCCTTAGACAATCTTAATGTTTTATGTGCCACCGTAATAACCGTGTTTTCACAGAGTATCACTTATTTTTCCCTTCTCACTCGAACACTTATATAAATATGGATAGATATATATGTATAGTTACCCCTGCATACATGCTCTCATAGTTATCCCAGAGGAATCGTGAAAGTTAAATAATGTAACCAAGTATATTAGTAACTATCAGAGGTCTTTTTTTTTTTTATCTAACAACCCCCCTTTTTGCATTCCTCTGTCAGCCCTTATCTGATCTTTGTGGTCCGTTAGCACTTCTTTGTCTTCTACTGTTCTATGTTAAAAGCCTGAATCTATGTGTATATTATCCAACCTGGAGAGCAGATCATTAGAATAAGCCACACCAACCGTAATACGTCATTTCCAGGTGTTTAATTTAAATTGGGATTACAACAAACTAACAGCCATGCCTATCTAGGGTTAAGATACGCTGTTTGAATGTGAAATTGCAAGGTCTGGTGCACTAACCACCTATACTGTATACTGATGTGAGTCATTGATTAATTAATACAGATGGTATGAGGTATGAACCTCCAGGCTGGTATGACATGTTTGGTGTCAAACTGATGGAATATCGCTCCTGAATTCAAATCTGGTCAGTGCTTATCATGAAATTGTATGTATCAAAAGTTATACCCATTAAATGAAAATCATTGGTAAAGTGGCATCAGTTTAAATCCCAAAAGGACTGCCACAGAAACCCCTCCGAAAGCCCTCCAACTAGATGGACAGCCATTGGTTCAGGTGTTGGATTCCTGGTCATCCCTATTCATGAATTTTAGACCATAAAACCTGGCGCCTCAGATTCAGGCATGCACGCGAAGCCCTCCAGAAAACCACCAAGAAACCCACAGAACACCATGAAGCCCAGTAGAAAAGCCCGTCCTGAAGCCTGCCGGTGAAGACCTGCTACCCAATAGAGAACTGCAACCCCAAGACAAAGCCTTTCACCTTAAAGCTTTACAAGGAGAGAAAATCCAAGGGGCTCCACTCTAACAACCGCTACAAACACCGCGCCTTCTTGGGTGCCACCATCACCTCATCACCTCTGCAACCTATTGCCAAGACCCCATCCACTCTGCAACCAAGCAAACCAACTTCCATTCACTTTAACAATCTAACTTGTTCTATTGAATCTGCTTTATACCTGTAAGGTCAAGTTTCCACAAACTATGCTTGCTTTGCAAAACAATACAAATGGACCCCTAGTGGATTGTTACCTTTTTCCTGCCAGCGGCAACAGTACTAATTTCAGGTAGCACATCTGTGAGAATCGCTGTATGAAACGCTAGAAGATTTACCACTTGCTTGCGTAAATTTGCATTATGAATCTGTTTCGTTTAGCTGTTGTATGGTATTTTTTTAAGAAGGAGGTGGAAAATTCCCCTTGAGTTTTTCGGAAATCATCAAATGCAATACTACTCAGAATGAATACAAAGAATATATGCTTTTTCCTTCAGATAATCCATGTGCAGAACACTAGTATCTCCGTGCATTTCGGCCAATCAGGTGGTGGTGACGAAATTAGCTTGGTTTGGTCACACTGTCAGCGTGGTTATGGCTTGGGTACATCTTGCATACTTTGCAATGGAAAACCTCAAGTTCATGGTTTGAATCGAGTACAGCTCAGTTCTTGGTGACAGTGGAAAAGCACCATATAAGTAATTTGGCACGTAAACTCCGCATGTAAATTTCATTGCTTTTTCTGAATTTTTCTTGGTCGAAAACTCATGGTTAACATAAATCCATGCCACTTGGTATCATGAAAAGGATCTTACCTGGATTTGGAGATTTCGCGGGTCCATGGTAAAATTAGTGCAGCCAGCATGGCAGGGTGAGATATACTCTATGTTGTTTGTGCCACACACAGGATTGAAAGCAGTACTTGGGCAGGAGCAGTTGAGATTGCACGTGTTAAGAGATCTGCTGGCAAAAGAAAAAAAAGCAGCATATTTATTATTTAAAAACATTTTGTTTTAAAATCGCCTAACTGCCTTTTTGGGCCTTGTGTCCCTTTATACCTGATATATTATCTAGCATGAAAAAGATAAGAAACCTTTATCTAGGGGTGTCAGTAGATTTATTGTTTAAATGCATATCGTACTGTGTAAAAGTCTTAGGTTATCAAAGAAAATGTATAAAGCTAATTATAGTATCTGGGTAATAACCATGTAATTGCACTCAACATATGATTATGTAATCTGCTAAAAAAAATACATTAAATAAACAACTACTTAAAAAAGCTTAACCTTAAATAAAAAATATATTGCTTACTGTCGATTTCATATATTACATATTTCGGATAAGAACAAAGACAATGAACATCTAAATTATAATTGTAAATAAATTAACACTGCATTAGGTTCACAAACCCCGCAATATTGTTAGGGGTGAGTATTTCAGCTTGAATTTTAAGCATAGTTTGTGAACTCCCATGAGTTCAGATGTTCGTGACAGCCCTAATTTAATATTCACGGATGGAGATGAAGTGTTGAGAGTGTAATGTAGTTTTAAAATATTACTACAACACCTCTTCTATCTTTAGACACCTGCGGTCTAAGCATTTGGTTGATCCAAGCGCACGGAGTGGTAATGTAGGCACTGGCATGTCGACTCCAGCAAAGCCTGTTGCTCCTCCACAGCTATGTATGTTCAGCACTGACCTTCTTCCATTCGGTGGTTGTTTAATCAACTACAGTATGTGCGGCCTAGTAATCTTGTAGCTCAGTGTTCTTTGGTTCATAGGACAAGAAAGTATAACAGCTTTATGCATTCACTTATGTTACACTGACAGTGGAGCACCGAAAGATAGATACATAAAAGTTGGCCAGATAATGAAATCATTAGAGTATTTTCCCTGTTTGAAAAGTGTCCGTTAACACCGTTATTTCATTTCACGTAACACACGAGAGGAGAATCAACTGAAGCCCCAAAATGTGAAAGAAATAGTTTTGAATAAAAACCTTTAAAACTGTTGTCTGTAAATGTATTTTTGCACTGGTGTATTCATTACTAATTTACTGTAAAAATAATTAAAACTGAATGATTAATTAAAAATTTAAAAACTGAATGTATCGATTATAACAGAATATACAACCACAGGAACAAACTCACAAACATTCTTTATTAATTAAGAAATGTTTTTTTTATAAGTAGTACTTTTTGAAATAAGGTTAGCACTAAGTTTTTATCCCACACTGTTTCACCTGTCCCCATTCTGGGTCCTTCTCTTTCTTTGACAGGCCATTGATAAAGTTGTCAAACAATACATATTTGTTTTTTTTTTTGTTTTAAACTACATTTAGCACCTCATTCTCTGTGAAGTTATGCTCCCCCCCCCACACATTTTTTTAGTATATTTCTTAACAGCAAAATAAAGTCACAAAATACCAATACATATATATATATAGGGGAGGGGATATAGGGGTATATGCCTCTTCACTGCTTCCATTTCTAAAGCATGTTCCTAAAAAAGATCTAACAAACTTAAATTTAAGACTTTTTAAAGACTTTTTAAGGCCTTACATTGGTTCAACTCTCATTTCAACTTTTTAATACCCGACAGACATCATGTTCGAAATTGCCATCTCTACAACATATTACAACTGCATGCAAAGGCCTATTTTACAGTCTTGTTTAACCTGCTTATGGGTGCATTACTGCATATATCTTAGCCTCTACAGCCGTGTGTTTAAAATGGTATAATGCACGGATCTCCTGTGTGTGTGGATCTCAAAATATTTCACATTTTTTTCACGTATATGTATTTCTAATATTTTATTTCACGATATTCATATTTAGGAACCGAAAAAGTATTTATTATTAGGAATACCGTTTAGGTTTGGGCGATGTGATTGCACCACAGCATACTGTACCGCCATATTTCCTTTCAGTGAAACTGCATGTTGGGGGACCTCAAAATACCGGAATTGTTTTTAAACAAGGTATAATATCTGGAGGGGATAAAAATTAGATATTGCCCATGGCAATTACTATTAAATATTTTGCCTATATACAGTACAAACCAAGCCACCAAAAAAATAGTTACTTCAAAATTGCCTGCTGGTAAGCCTAACCCTACCTCGTATGTACAAACGTGTAAGCCAGGTGTTTAGTAGCCATGGTATGTTGTGGAGTAATGCACTCCAAACTCCAAACCGTGTGTTATATGTTTCTCAACGCACAATTGATGAGGCGGCAGACTACCCGACATGAACGCGGCCTTTTCTGTGGCTACTTCCCATTTAATTAATATTTTCCGCTATTCAGATTATGCACAATTGCACCATCCAGATTCAGATTCAGTTGTAATTATTAAGTACCAGTTATGATAATCGGGGCCCACAGAACAAAATGCTGACCTACCTTTCCTCTCCAAAATGATCTGTAATGTTCCAGTTGACACTGGCAATCCTTCGTGTGGCACAGCCCATGAAGAACATTGGCACACAGAGAAGGGTGGAGATTAAGATCATGGCTAAGGAGAACCTGGGTATGGCCTTGAGGGACATGTTGCTGTATTTCATAATTACACCACCCAGCAACATCCCTATGGCAACTGCTGGCAGGTTCATTGTCCCTACATGGGAAGAGACACATGATCGTCTTGAAGAGCAACTGCCAGGGACAGAGAACAATGTTGTGTTCTAACAAAACTGATTTAAGTTCTTTATAATTAAGGGTATGCTGTGTTGTCTAAATGGAGAATATAGCAGAAGTTGGATGTAATTTGAATGTATACGAAATGTAGTGTACTGGGTTGATATTCAACGGCAGAACAGAGATATCTGAAAGAAACAGAATCATAAGCTTTGAGGATAACATTCATCCTGAGCATATCCTTTGACATGGTCTTCGTACTCACCGATCAAAAGGCTGCTGTAACTGGCTGGGGCATGATACTGGCACTCCAGGAACTTATTGAGGAAGGTGGACAGAGCTGCAATCACAGATGAGAAGGAGCACTGGGCCAAGAGCAGCAGTAGGAAAAATGGGCTCACCAGAAGCTTTACAAAGAGCCGAGGAAACACTGGAATGGATAAGAAACAGAGATGCACAGTTGCACATACAAACTGTACATACAAAATACTAGCTGCTGTTGGCTCCTGATTCAGGGAGCTCCTTCAGGAGCCAAAAGGGAGAACCCCTTAAGCCTTTCACTGCTGCCTCCAGCCTGGCTGTAGCCCTGCAATGACCACACCACCCCTCGAGAAAAGCCAGGCCTGCTGGACTACACAGCCCCTCACCAATCCCCCCTTTACAAAAACCTTTGTATGCACATTTTCTAACAAGTACCACCTTCTTAATAAGTAGGTGCCATTGGTCCTGGAGCTCACCACAAGAAAACCTTTTATCTGGTAAAAAGCAAAATTAGTTTAAAATAAGGATGAAAAATTCCAAATATAGGTTGCCGTCTACTTATGACCATGATCGGTTCCGACTGACCGGTTGTAAGTCAATTTGGCCGCAAGTCAGCCCTTTTTTATATGCAAAAATGATCACATGTATAATATACTGTATAATAAAATTATATCATCTTTAAGTCATATGGTTTGTTGTTTTTTTTTTTACCTTTTTATCACCATTTTCTCAGTTCATTATTGTTATAACCTTTTTATCACCGTTTAAGCTGCTAAGACGCAAATGGATGCAAATGTATACCGTACTGTGACTGCTATGAACAGTAGCCTGAGCACGAGATGAATGAGTGAGTGTCTCGTGGGGATGCTCGTGCTGCTGGCAGTTTGGGTGGAATCTGTCACACAGTCATGCTGGGCAGCACTCGCGCTGCCAGACGCAGCGCATTCATGGCCACATTTGCTGTCTTGGAACAGGTGTAAGGCGATCGTACTGCTCACAGGTCATAAGTCAACGACAACATGTACTTGAAGTAGTAATATCCTGAAGCATTTAACAACATCACAGTAATGTTGGTTACTTGCTTACTCTTCAAGAATTCCAGTAATGTCACATTTCGCTTCTCTGAATCTTCAGTAAAAATGTCCACTTCAGCTTTGTTTGCCTGAGAGGTAATATGTTTATTGGTGAAACGATACCTAATGCACAAAAGCTCAATTATAGCAGTTATATATAATGCACACACACACATACTCACTAGCCACTTTATTAGGTATACCTTGCTAGTACCTCATTGGACCCCTTTTTGCCTTTAGAACTGCCTTAATTATACGTGGCATCAAATTCAAGAAGGTGCTTGAAACATTCCTCATAGACTTAGATTCATGTTGACATGATAGTATCACACAGTGGTTGCAGATTTGTCAGCTGCACATTCATGATGCAAATCTCTGGTTTCGCCACATCACATATGTGCTCGATCACATTGAGATCTGCTGACTGTGGAGGCCCACTGAGTACAGTGAACTCAATGTCATGTTCAAGAAACCTATCTGAGATATGAGCTTTGTGACATACCACATTATCTTGCAAGAAGTACCCATCAGAAGCTGGGTATGCTGTGGTCATAAAGGGATGAACATGATCAGCAGCAATACTCAGGTAGGCTGTGGAGTTTATTAAGCAATGCTTAACTAGTATTAAGCAGCCAAATCTGTTGAGACAAGGTGGGATGGTCTATGCGTTCATGTTGGTTACACCAAATGCTGACCCTAACATCCAAACGTTGGGAAGTCGAGACTCATCTAACAAGGTAACATTTTTCCAATCTCCCATTGTCCATTTTTGATGAGCCCATGCCCACTGTAGCCTCAGTTTCCTGTTCATAGCTGACAGGACTGGCACCTGATGTGGTCTCCTGCTGCTGTAGCCCATCTGCTTCAAGGTTTGATGTGTTGTGCGTTCAGAGATGCTCTTCTGCATACCTTGGTTGTTAGGAGTGCTTATTTGAGATACTATGGCCTTTCTATCAGCTTAAACCAGTCTGGCTTTTTGTTCTCTGACCTCTGCCATGAACCAGGGATTTTTTCCCAGAGATCTGATGCTCACTGGATGTTTTTTTTTTCGGCCCATTCTCTGTCAAGCCTAGAGACGGTTGTGCATGAAGTTCCCTGAAGATCAGGCGTTTCTGAAATGCTCTTACCACCCTGTCCAGCACCAACACCCCTGCCATGTTCCGAGTGACTTAAATCACCTTTCTTCCCCATTCTGGTGTTTGATGTGAACATCTGACCTGTACCTGCATGGTTTTAAACATTGTGCTGCTGACATATGATTGGCTGATTTGATATTTGCTTCAACGAGCAGTTGGACAGGTGTACTTAATGAAGTGGCCAGTCAGTGTGTGTGTGTGTGTAT
>JAODLD010000038.1:11064922-11083555 GCA_026781065.1 Mormyrops boulengeri
TATTTACGGGCGGATGAATGTTCGGTGTTTGATAATTGGAGCGCCACAGTTAAAGCTACAGCCCCAGCTACAGCGCCCGCACCGACAATAATCCGACTTTCACCCGAAAAGGTTGACATGCTTGTTTTCCTTAAAAAGAATTGTTAAAATAATGTTTCTGGTCACAATTGTGTGGAAGTTTCAGGAAGAGTTTGTTCAAAATAAATAGTTGACCATGTTTGAAATTAGTTTGGGGTTTATTTTTTATTACTGTATTTTTATGTTGATACAAACCAGGTATTACAGATTCAGAGCAGGGTATCGAAATGAAGTACCGTTGAGTATCGGTACCGAACACAAAGTACCGATACCGATATCTGTTCAAATGTGAAAGGTACCCAACCCTACTCATGACCACCCTTGGTCAGCTCATTTTGGTGGAATGAAGCCCAATTAAAGTATCCTTATACATGTTCTTCGCTACTGGCACTTCTGGCACACCTTTCAGCTTGCAGGTAAGCCAACCCACATAATCCCTCCAGCTCCTCTTTGACTAATACCTGTTATGGATGTCATTGTAGATTGTGTTGGTCTTTTGCCTAAAACCAGACTAGGAAATCAGTTTATACTGACTAATATGTGCTTCCATAAAGGTTTTTATTAAGCAAATAATTTGTTGAAATACTTTTGGATATGGTTAAACATACTAACATAGGAGCCTCAATGGACCAATCATCGACTACCGAAAACTGGCTCTTGGTACAAGAATCACTTCTTCCCTTAATGAAAAAAAACCATTCAGCAGCCTTTCCTGTTTCTCACTGAGTTGGGTATGCTTTTGTTTCAAGAGGATATGACTTGATAATCTAACTGGCAGAACCATGGCATCATTGGCATTTCATGTAGCACTCAGCAAATCCCCACAGTCCATTGGCTTCCTGTTGAAGCTCCATTACATCCACCTTCAACTAAGCTTTTGTTAAATTTCCTAATGTAATGCTGTACATAAATGGAGAATACTGTGCTCTAGCTTCATTAGTCTGACAGGTCTACTACCCTGGTTTCTTGGCATAATTCAAAATAAAGTAAGAAAATTTAAAATAAAGTAGGAGAAAACTTATTGGGTGTTTCCTTACAGTCTGACTAACTCTTCATTTCCAGAAAGGAGAGGCACCTCCCTTCCCTAATATTTAGAAACAATGGAAAATGGCATCAACAAGTAGCGCCTTGAGATTACTAAGGCAAATTGACCCCCTTTAAATGGACAGTGGTAATTATGCTTTTCTAACGTACTCGTAATATTATTCTCTGTAACAATTGTATCAATGTATATTTACAGAATACTTCATATCTAACTGAAAAGGATTGTCAGGGTCTGTACCTGTCCGTCCCTGGCCTTCATGTCTCTTCCCCCTTTGACCAGCATGTGTTGCTGGCCATCCTATTCCTCCCTCTGTTTTCATGCTAGACCCTTGTGTGTTTTCTCTGTTCCCTGGATTTTTGCATGGCTCAATGGGTTGAGTGCATCGCACCAAAGCTATAACCCTACTGTCATGGGGTTGAGACTGGCTGCAAACCAACCTCATGTTTAATTTCTTATTTGCTTTTCTGTTCCACAGTGTTTTTGTTAAATTTTCTATCTTAGTTTTTCTATCCTAAGCTTGCCCTGTTCATGTCCTGTTTGATTTTGGTTTTGCTTATATATGTTCCTAATCTTCTCTAGTGTTGTTTAGCCTTAGTGTTTGTTGGTCTGGTTCTTAGTCTTATTAATTATAAGTTATTTGTGCTGTGTCTTGTTGTTCTATGGCCTTTTTGATTAATTGTTCACACCTGCCCTTCGTTAGTCCTCATCAGTATATTTAAGTGCCTGCCTTTTGTTCATTTCCACAGTCAGTCATTTTACAGGATACAGTACAGTATACATTTGTATCTTAGCACCTCAAATGGTGATAAAAAGGTCAAAAACACCAAACAATATGACTTAAAGATGATATAACTTTTTTTATTATAGGACTCAGGGCATAGCACAGGTGGGAAAAGATGTGACGATCCACTTGTGGGTCCAACGCAAAAGGGGTTTATTTAAGTACAGTACAGAACACTGGGAGTCACACAAAATAAAGGACCTTGAGGGGTCAGAAAACTATAACGGAACTTTGTTTTAGTACCATCTACACAAACCATAAGAGAAACACAACCAGGGAGCAGGGTAACACAGAGAGCAGAACCAGGAACAGCATACAAGGGGCAAAACACATGGCAACAGTACACCATGACATTACAATCGCAGACTAAAGCACAGAGTGAGGGAAGGCACTTAAATTCATAGACATACAGGGAAAACAAGGAACAGGTGTAACCTAATCAATGAACCAAACGAGGGAGACACAGAATAAGAAAACACGAAAAACACCAGAGAACAAAAATCCAAAAACAGAAGTGAGACTGGTCTCAAGCCATCACTGAACTCACAACACAAAGGAACAGAATCTGAGTCACATACTCAACTCACTGACCTACGCAGCAGTCTGGGAAATGAGGAAAACATACTAGGGGCTAGGCACACTAGGGCTGAAGGGCAAGAAACCGGGAAGAGTACAGGATGGACAGATGCCCAAACAGGAAGGGGACTCAAAGGGCAGGGTCAGACATCTATATAATCAGTGAATCTTTATCTCTCTATATATTATTATAATTAGAATCTAAAATCAACTTTTGTGCTCCTCAAACTTTTTACAAACTTATTTATCATGAATTGTCAGTTAAGCATATACAGTGGTGCCTCGGTATACGTCCGCTTTGGCATAAGTCGAACTTGGTATACGTCCTGTTTGGACGCGAAAAATTTTGCTTGGTATAGGACCTTTGTTTGGAATATGACTCGCGTGCTAGAACTTGTATGGGTCAAAATGAATCACGACACCATGCGCTACCCTTGTTTACCTCTCTTGAGACAAAGCCACGACTGCCCGTGAGCGTCAGTCCGCCAGTTACTACCTTTCAGTTAACAACCCGCACTATAACTCTCTTCATTTATTTCAACTTATTGCTTTTGTATTTATGTATTTTAGTATTAAGCAGTGTTTATTTTATACAACCACCATACATCAAACAATGTACAATATGCCAATAACAATAGGATTTTTTTTTCACGGGAACGGATTAATAATTTTTCCTTAATTTCTCATGGGAAAAATTTGTTTGGTATAAGTCCAAGGATCTGGAACGGATTATGGATGTATACCAAGGTACCACTGTACCATTAATGAAAACATTTAAATTCAATGAAAATATGTTTTAATCTGTCAGCCTTCACAATTGAAAGTCAGAAATAAAGATAAGAAATCATGGATGGATGTGTCATGGCATTTTTGGATTTCTGGATATAGCTTGCAAAATGTGTTCTTTATCAGGCAGTTATTTTCTGCTTACATATCTTTCATTCTTTGGTTTGTCTGTTAAAGTGTGGAGCTTTACCTGGGGTATTCTGATGTGCAAAAGTCAATTGAAGTTGCCAGTTTGTGTATGTAAGCCAGTGTGTACACTTCTTGCCATTAGGGGACACCTGACTGGAGACAAAAGTTTTTTTTAAATGAAAGTTTATGTAAATTGCTTACAGCACTTTCTCATAACAGTATCTGAATACTTTTTTAACTACAGTTAAAAGTAAATCACACATAATCATGACATGAATTCTACAAAAGTTTCCACTAAACTCAACTGGAAAATGTAACAGTAAATGAAACGGTTGATGACGTAAATGCATTCTGCAAAAAGTGACAGACAAGATCTCTGCTATTGCTCAATTCCCGAAGAAGTGTTCCCCAAACTGAGGGTAGCAAAGGTTTACAGTCAGTCTTATTTCTAAATATGGGCCATTACAGTAAAAAAAGGGACAGTTAACCTTCATGACTTATCATCCAATGACATCAAGCAATCAGACTAGCATCTTTCCCCACACTACTTAGAAATGAAGTAGAAGTTATAAAAGCTTGTACTTGTAACCCCAAAATACATGATTTCACAATACAGGAAACTAAAACTTAGAATATATGAAACCAGTGAAGGAAAATGACAACTGAAAGTACAATATTTCTTTGCTTTCAAGCTATCTATACCACTTAAACACTGCAAGAAGGCAGGAATAAATTAAATGCTTAACTAAAGCATCCATTTTCCTTAATAGATGATATTCTGGCAGAATTTTCTGTCTGCTGTTTGGATCTTTAGACTTTTAAATGGTATTATCACTGTAGACCACCCATCATTTGCTTACTTTTTCAAGAATTGTGGTCTTTTAATGGGGTATTCTTATAATGATCAAAATAAGTCTTTAATCCTGTCATTTGAGCTACAAGTTAAAGTTTAGGCTTGATTTTGATCAAAAACCCATTTGTTTATTTTCATTGTGCTACATAGTCCAGGAAGTCTTCACCAGCACAAAATATCAAAGGCGTTAATATTCTTCCTGTTCTCTTTCATTGTCCAGCATTCACATCCATAATGAATCACAGAATTTGCCAAATTCTGAAGAATGATTTTTGGATGTGTTATCCCGTGCTTATGTGGTAATTTTAACTTTCCTTATAAGTGTCTTAACATCTTCGTTTTCTAAGGTGTGGTGTGATTGTTTCTTCCTTGAATCTTCAATCCTTGGTTGCCATCTTAAGCACTCTGAGGTCTCTTAGTTTCTCCATATTCTCTCCATAGTCTGGGCTTCTTGTGCAGTGTACACCAAGGGCAAGAAGGACAATAAGATGTTTGAAACAACCGTTTTCCATGAAAACATTCAAACCTCACCACAGGCTTTGCTGTAATCAATAAAGAACATTTCCTTTGTTTTTTATATAATGAATGTCAGCAATGATATCTCTTGTTCCTCAATCTTTCCTGAACTGAGCTTATACATGTGGCAATTCTCTTTCTATGCAATCCTCAGCATTGAATAATCTTTATCATAATCTTATTGCCATGTGATATGAGGGAAATAGCTTAGCATGTTACGAACGCACTAATAAAAATGTGCAAGGTCATAGAAAGACATCTTTCATAGTCGGACATGACAGATGTATGACTGTGGCCCCTATGACCTTGAATTGTTGACCTACATGATCTATGAGTTTTTAGGGTCATTTATGCTGTTTTCTCTGGCACTTTCAGTTTTTAAAAAACTGCTAAAAACTGTCTCGTTGTACTTTCCTTTGGTATGGAGAGGTGGTGACTGAGCAAGAGATGGCAGCGCCACAGAAAAAAAAACCACAGTGATGCACAGATGCATTTCCACAGAGTGCCAAACTGAGGAACTTAAAGAAATACCACTATTACTCTTTAGAACTGGTACATTTGTCAAATGTATTGACATAAAAAATAATCTAAACTGGAAGCAGTAAAACGGCCCTGAGTAATCTTTATAGCTTTTTATTTAAAATTCTCTTAAAATTAAGTGCATTTGAAAAAAGTCCAGATTAAAATTATTTGCAGAAATAATGGTGATTTCACAAGCAAAAGTGCAATCCAAGAAGAAAGATTTATTTTATTACACATTATCTATTGTTATAAGAAAACTCTTAACAAATAGTTTATGGGAGACCTTTTCATGTTCTGGAAAGTCTTCTTCCTAGTTAGCAAGTGAGAGCTGCTGTGAAAGAGGAATTAACACATTTCAGTGATGCCCTGACAAGTGATAGGAGATGTAGTCCTGTTAATTAATGTTCCTCAGAGTTTTATTGGCTCACAACCTATGGGAAAAGCTGTTTCTCAGTCTGCAGCATCGGTTCTGTATCTGACTAGAAATCATTCTTACAGCTAATATTACACTGGAATTGTCTGATTTAAGACCAGAAGTCTCAGTTTTAGCATATACTGGGCACCGAATGTTGCTCGGGGCTGTGTGTTTGCTCCCAGAATGAGACTTTGCTCTGCTATCGTTTTTTTTAGATGTTTTTTTTTTTTTTTTCTCTTTCCATTCCGTGTCCTGCTTTAGCTCCCCCAGGCTCCACCTGCTTCTTCTTCGCACACATCTTGTTCCAGAATGTCCCATCCAGTCAGCAGCCCGTGTCCCAGCAGATACTTCCTACTTCCTGCAATGTCCTGTCTGAGGGACAAAGGAATCATCAGATAAAAATGATGGCATGGATGGGATGCGTTGGTTTGGCGAGGTTTGCGTCTGTGTCTTGTGCGGTTGATTGTGTTTTGTTTTTTTTTTTCCCCACGTCTATCCACAACTTGTCTACCACTCTAGCAGGACAGTATCAAAGACACAGGAGATGTAATGTTAGTCTCGTATCTTTCTACTTCTGTTAGGCTATATGTGCTCGTTCGCTGAAACAACCAGTAGCCTTCCACTAGACTCCTGTTTTTAAGAGAAAGCTGGGTATCGTGAAGTCCTAAAAACTGTAGTTAAAAATGCAAATAACAGACACATTGCTATAATATAAATATTATTATCTTATATCCATAAATGTACTTCTGGAAATTCTGCCTGGGGCCCCAGGGAGCTGCCTATCTGTGCCTTATGGTAAGTCCACCCCTGCTAATCTTTTTAAGTTCTCATATAGTACACAAAGGTATCAGTATATGTAAACATCAGTGACGATAGTGGTTTGCAGCTTACTGTCGCCACCCCCAACAACAACTTTGTAAACATAATACTTTTTGAGGTGGTTTCAGGTGTAAAAAGTTTGTGAAGCACTGTTTCAGACAGCCCACAACATAATTTTAAATTATAAATATATGTATTGAAATAAAGATTTACCCGCTATAATTTTAAATGCATCATCACAATGACCATCCCTGTTATTAATTAAGCAACCATTAATTAATCTCTCCCATTTAGTGGATTTGACAAACACTAACAAGTAAGAAAAGCTTTGATCAAACTTCATCATAGACAATCAGTCTGAAGGAGTACCAGGCTAGTTAAAGGGCGTGCTCACACTTGGCCTGGTTGCTTTGTACTGTACCCCACTCACTGGGCACAGTTCATGATTAATTTAATAATTTTGTGTCATTTCCTTTTGGTCTTGATGACACATAGCCTCTTAAAGATTTACCAAGTATGCAACTCAGCAATTTTCATTTAATCATGCTACACATATAACAAGATGATCCCATATTTTTGCCGTATTTCTCAGTGTTTCCATGTGTTGCATCCTGGATTCTTTTTTCGGCCTAAATATCCAGCAAATATTGCGCCTCTGCTGTAGACCAAAGTAACCTCTTTGTTGCCATGTTTGTTAAACGGCCAGTCACATCACTGACATCGTGTCTCAGTTATATTCCACTGTCTTTTCTCTTGTTTGCACTCTGTCATGTGAAACTTTTACTCTGCAACCGTCTCTAATTAGAGAGTAATTTAGTACAATTCCTGAAATTAATAACACTAGTAAAGGCTGTATAGTCTTTAACTTACTGAACTATTGCTTAAATTTGTGTCGTGTTGTTGCCTTGCACATGTAGCTACAGATTTGTATTTGTATTGCACATGTACCTACAGATTGCACTCTTGCAACTTCCCTTTTTGGCACTAAATTTATGTTCATCTGTGCTCTACCAACCTTGCTGCTGTTTTCATCAGAATTTCCCCTTAGATCATTTTCTTCATCAGCCTAAGAGCATTGCACATCATGGGGGGGTGGTCTTTGTCTGTTCTGGTCAAGATGGTGTGTCTGAGATCAGGAAGCCACCAGTTTCCCGAGTGATGCTGAACAAGGCCCTTAACCACCATTGCTCCAGGGAATGGCTGATCCTATTTCTTAGTGCACACTCGTATGTGCTAGCTTTTATTTCAAAACCTGCCTGAAAGTATTGGCAGTAACCATCCAATATATTTGTAATATATGTGTGTGTAAGTGTGGAAGGGACTTTCTAATGCCAGAGATCACTGTTAACTTATCCGACAGTTTCTCTTGAATCGGAGAATGACATCAAGTGAAAAAAGTATGGGAAACATTAAGTGCAGGTGTAAATTGCTAGGACAGTTTGTATCAGGCTCCTAGAAGCAGGACTGAAGTCCCATAAAGCAAGGAAGAAGCCCTTCATTAATGAGATACAGAAAAGAACCAGACTACAGTTTGCAAAAAATATATATGTATATATAACTTACAGATGCACACCCATAAATCGAGAAATAAGTGAAACAAATAATTGTGCTGTGGCCTCTTACAGTGTGTGTGTGTATATATGTGTATCTATGTGTATATGTGTGTGTGTATGTATATGTATATGTGTGTGTATATATATGTATGTGTATATATATATATACATATACACATATACACATATATATGTGTGTATATATATATACATACATATACACACACACACACACATATTGTGAACTGTCAAGCTTTTCATTTGCTTTTCTGGTAGACTATGCAAATCTGTTCATGTTAACCTCGTTGCCAAATATGACAAATATGATTGATTCATTTTGACTGATGCATTTGCTGCGCTTTGTAAAATGCGACACACAGTTTTCAGAACCTAGTGTAATTCCAAAGCTTTGTGCAGAGCTTTTTCTATGTTATATCCTAATCAGTCATTTACTTATTGTAATCAATTATTCTCTAGAAATCAAAATGTTTTGTTTACAGTGGAATCATTTGTAATTCTTTAATTTCATTTATTTCTCACATCATGTTCTTTGCATACAACTGACTCTCACCAAGGCCATCTGACAGACACAGAACCGGCCATGTGTGAACGTTTTCATTCTTTCTTAATGAACTGCTTTAGCTTAAGGAACCTGCCTCATCATTCGACTCTGAGATCACTCTGAGAACCTGAGGTTTCACAAGGGTGTTCATTTTGACTTCTGGTATTGCATGACAGAAACCTGCTAAAGGCTAGGTAAACTTATGACAGGAAGCACATGGCACAAAAGCAGGATACACCCTCGACAGGATGTCAGACCCAAGGAGGGCAAACACTCACAGAAACACTCTCAGGGCAGGTCATGAAGCTGCTGAATGACAACCCTGTACATTTATGGATGTTGTTCTAGTATTCCTCATTTCCTCGATGATTTTACAATTCCTGGTAAGACTTTATGCTCTGATTTTGGTTCAGTCCTGCACCGGATCCTTATTGTCATTGATTCTTTCATTTAGCATGTCTCACAACATGTTGCACATTTTTCTGAAAACTACACATTGATGGTTATGATCAAAGAATAAATCCATGTTGCACATAGCTACATCGTGTCACAGCACGAGAAATGAAAGACTCGAGGGCAGGCATCAGGAGAACAAAGAATGGGCTCTATTAAACTGAAACAGGTGCAGAGAAACAAACAGGACCACAAGGGGTCAAAACAGAAAGACTAACACTGGTAAAGGTGCAGGCAACAGGAGGACTGATGTTAATGACTGGACTGGGGATGGTGAGACAAACAGGTAGTTTAGTACAGCTGTGGCTGAATGTTTTGAGAATGGCACAAATATTAATTTTCACAAAGCCTCAGTTTTTATGGTAGCAATTTGCATATACTCCAGAATGTTATGAAGAGTGATCAGATTAATTGCAATTATTTGCAGTGTCCCTCTTTGCCATGAAAATGAACTTAATCCCAAAAAAAACATTTCTACTGCATTTTAGCCCTGGTACAAAAGGACCTGCTGACATCATTTCAGTGATTCTCTCATTAACACGGGAGAGAGTGTTGATGAGGACAAGGCTGGAGACCACTCTATCATACTGATTAAGTTAGAATAGCAGACTGGATGCTTTAAATAGAGGGTGGTGCTTGAAATAATTGTGCTTCCTCTGTTAACCAAGGAAACGCGTGCAGTCGTCATTGCTTTGCAGAAAAAGGGCTTCACAGGCAAGGATATTGCTGCTAATAAGATTGCACCTAAATCAACCATCGGATCACACACCAGTACGGGGCAGACAGATAGAGGAACCCTGGTGACAGGGATGGAAACACAGGAGAGGGCCACCGGGGACACAGGCCAGGATAAAACCAAGGCAGGACAGGGAACTGGGACAAGGCCCAAGGGTGAACAGAGGGAACAAGGATCATCCAAGAAGAAGAGTGTGGTGGCTACCCGTAACGCGGATGCTCCTGGGCCTGCTTCCCAGCAAGGTGGGGCCCTTCTGGATTGCAGGGCCTAAGGGCCTCAGAGGGCCAGCAGGACAGGAGGATGCCAAGGGGACTGTAGGGCCGGATCAGGAGGGCGCCAAGGGGCCTGCAAAGCAGAGCAGGAGGGTGCAGAGAGGTTGGCAGAGCAGGGGCAGGAGGACTCTGAGGGAACTGCAGGGCTGCAGTAGGAGGGTGCTATGGGTTCTTCCCTCTGGGCCTCAGTGGGAGTGTTGCCTGGGCAGGCAACATTGAGCAAATGGGAGTTTGGATGGTGGGCATGGATAGTGTTCCGGAGGGGGACACGTAGATTAAGCCAGCCCCTTTTCTGGGCCCCAGCCAACACTGCTGGCTGCCCTGTGATTTAGGATTTTGGACTGAGGTGGGGGCCCCTTGAGCGAGAGACTTCTTCCCTGGGCCCAGAGGGTCCCATTTTAAGTCCTCTGGCAGGGCAACTTCTGGGTCAGACCAACCCGGCCTCGTGGTAAGGGGGGGGCTGGGCGTCGGCGTGGTGGCAACCAGGGAGTCAAGTGTCGACCCAGCAGCAATCCGAAGGGGACGTCAAGACCACCGGCAGGACACTAGGGGACAGTGAGGTCGGCACCAGCGGGCCACCAGGGGATGAGGTGGGCAGTGGTGGGCCACCTGGAAACAAGGCAGGTGCTGGCAGGACATCAGGAGATGAGACGGGCACTGCCACGATGGCCCCGACGGGAGGGCATGTCGGAAACCCTTCCGGGATCCACCGCTTCGCCGCTTACACCCAAGGTTCGACTGCCCGCTGCTTCGCCACCGATGCTCGAGGCTCGTCTCCCCGCTGCCTCGCCTGCAGCCGAGACCCTGGCCAGGCAGTTCTTTGCCATTCAGGGTCTATACTGGCAGGTGATGGGGGATCTGGCAGTGTGGGACTCCCCAGAGGCTGCCCCGCTCCATATACTACTTCAAAGGGAGTTCACCCCAACTTCCCCGTCTCGAGAGCTGGAGAAGATGGCGGAGAGCCTGAGGAAGCTGCTCCATTTGAGGACAGAGCAAGCTTCCTCGGCAGGAGATGCCGCTTCGCCCGAGGTGGCACCCAAGGTCTCTGCTGCTCATTTTCCTGAGGCGGCGCCCACCCCCGAGGCGCAACCCCCTGCTCCCGTTTGCGTGGTTCCTGATCCCCCGGTCCCTGCTCCTGTCCCAGTTCCCATGCCCCCAGTCCCAGTCCCCAAGGAGGTCCTGTATCATCGGACCATTGCTCCTCCCCCCACCTGTGCCGGGGTTGGGTCCCACCCGTCCTGCCCCCTGGCTCGCGTGCGTTTCCCCCAGCTCCTGCTCAGCAGTTGCCTGCGGTGGCCCCTGTGGAGGTGGCCAATCAATCCTCTAATTAGTAGCCTAATTAGGGAGTTGCAGCAAAAACCCACATACACAGTGGCCCTATCTGGATAAGATTGGCCACCCCAGTATTAGGCTGTCATTGTTACATATACAAAATAAAATAAGGTCAAGGGAAAGAATTTGCATCTGGTGTGACCATCACTTTCCAGGTGCAGCGCAACACGTCTCCTTAGAGTTGATAAAGTTGTTGATGTGGCCTGTGGAATGTCATCACACTGTTCAACTTCTGGATGAAATGATCTGATATTGGTGCCTTGATCCAGAGCATCCCAAAAGTGCCCGATGGGTGACATGTCAGGTGAATATGCAGCTACATGGTTTGTGATTGTGAAGCTGGTTGGATGTACTGCCAAAAGCAGAGGAGGCTTATGGTAGAGTAATGGACATTGATGACTGATAACACGGCTATGGGTATCCCTGTAAATGGCACGCCAGTGGTATAATCGTCATTCAACAAAAACTACACATTTTAGACTGCCCATTCACAATCACTGTAATAAGGAACTCCTGTGTTGTGATCGTGGTGCTCAATGTGTTCATATGCCACACCTGTACAAGAAATGCATTAAAAAGTAACTTTTAATCAAATCTGAAGGACATGCTCTATATCTGTCCACAAAAAATTGAGGATTTCTTAAGGGTTGCAAAATTACAGTAAAAACTAAAGGGCTGCATTTATATTTTTTGTAACACTTTTAATCGTAAAGACTTCAAATATCTTACTGTATCGAAGTAAAAAAATTGTAAGCTGTGTAATTGAAGTTGACAAGACGCTAATTACACATTACACAAATGACATATCAATTAAAATGCACAAACAAAATTTAAATATATTAAAATATAATTAAATCTAATAATGAAATTGACAGGATAAAATACTTTTGTTTTACCCCCACTACAGTTCTATTTTTGCCATATTTGCAATAAAAAGAAGACAATAATATATTTTATCATTTTTTATTAAAATAATCACCTACAAAAACACTATTTACATGACAGCTTGCACAGAAATTTGGTTTATGGGGAAGAAAGATTTTTTTTTCTTCTGACATCAGTTTTGGAATTTTTAACATTTTATTCATTTAAGCAAATGGCAGTTCAACACTGGACATATGCTCATGCAGAGAATAGAGAACTCTTAAGATGTTGATGAGGGAGGGGTGCAAATGTATACCAGATTTCTTGGGGGGGACTATTATATATTTAACATATGCTATTCTTTCAACTTTTAAGGAATGTCATTTTTTCCACACCACTGCTTTACTGTACAGCCACAATTCAATACCTTTCTTTTGCTCTGTGTGTAGACCTCATATCCAAATATGGGACTCTTTTTGTCATTCATCTAACTATAACATGAGGCAAAAACTTGAAACGGGGGACACTGGAGCTGGAGAAAGTTACAGCGTTCAAGTAGGCAGCTGGTAGTGAAACCTTTGAGACGTCAGATGGAGTTAATTGGAGGTCAATTCTCATACTGAGAAATCTAAATTCACTGGAAATCAAAGAACTTCACAAGACTGAAAAAAGTAAGTTTCCTGAAGAAACAGGAACACTGACTTAAATAAATACTTTATTTATTTCCATATCCCCCTAAGACCCAGCAATTCATTTTGTCCTTTTGTGAGAAGCAAGTCTTACAAGGCCAAGCATACTACGTTGATAAGACCTGTATAATATGCAGGATCACATTGTATCTTAAAGAGCTTTTCATATTGCATTGGTGGAGATGTGATGTCAACAACACATTTTACAGAATGTCCAGTATTCAAGACTTGTACACAATTAATGAGATTTTAAATATTCAAATAATCCTTATTAATAAAAAATAACTGAAATTTAGTTTTCAGAAGTGTGATATATTTTTAATCTACCAAACAACTAGCTCTTATTTTTGCCTGCATACAAATGATTTTTCCGCCCCAAATAATCTGGTTCATAACACAGATTCACTAATTCCTTGCTGCAGGACTGGTCATTAGTCACAATCACGTCTACCTCTAGATGATCCTAATGTATAATCACCAATATTTGCTATTAGTGTAACTAAGCTTATTGTGGTCAACATCTCTTGTCTAATCTTTAAGAAGTTTCTGAGGACCTGATACTCCGGTTAAGTTTGGTTCTGTGATTTGTATTTCATTTTCTGGCATACAGTTTCACTTTGCATTTTGGTTCCTGTTTGCTAATGGCCTAAAATTGTTTATTTAAATTACCCCCTCCACAATGATACCCATTATAACCCAGTGCCTTAGCTATATAGCAGTTAGCAGCCCAAGTCCTATCAGCCCAGCTACATGTTTTTGGACTATAGGAGATAACCTGAGCAAACAGGGAAAACTGCACAGAGCCAACAGCACTACCTGCAGAGCCACCATGCTGCCTGAGTACATTATATTGGTACTATTCTCTGTTCTAATAATTTGTTTTCACAACTTTTTTTCTGGGTCAGGAGAATAGTGAAGTAAATGTTCCCACACATTCACTGCTTTCTCTGAGTTCTTCTGTCTGTGAAGAAAAATATGGTTAATTTAAATAATAACATGGCAATAACACAATCCACTGTGGGTTTAACTGTCTATTCAGATTTCCCCCAGATTACAGTATTTAGACTAAATATATGAACGTACTTATATTTATATGAATTTTTGTTTGTGAAGGGTCAAGTGTGCTTTATAAAAGTTACATTTTGTTAGTTATCATAAGACGGTATCTATAGTAGATATTAAATAATGAAATATATTAAATAATAAGTATCCTGAAGTGCATGACAGTGAGATCATAATGAAATGTAGTATTGGTGCTGAGCCATCTTACTGGGAGTTTTCTTCGAAAGCGCTGTATCGCAGATTTCCCTGTAACAAACATCCTGCTGAACTTTATAGGTCCTTTTATATCTGTAGATAATTATAAACACAATGAAAATGGGGAGGGGTTAGTTCCAAATCATGATTCTTTGAGGTGGTGATTTTTAGATTACCACGAGAGTTAAAAAAACAATTATTAAATATTAATGCGGGTTACTGTAATTATGTTAGTTACATTTGTCACTGCTAACATATTTGCCCAGTTACACATTTTGTTAAACAACTGACACATGCAAGTGTGTGCTAACATAAATGAGCAAATGTGTGCCGAGACTTTTCCAGCATTGTCTCATTTAAAAACAAGATTTTGGGCAAACTTTGGACTCTATAAAGTAACCAGACACCTAGACATGAGTAGAGCCATCTGCACAATTTTCCACGGTAAAATATTGTGGTAATACCATTAACATCTGTGCACATCTTTCTCGACACCTTGATTGTTAGATGTCCATAAATCCGCAGCTACATGTGTGAGACAACAACCCTCAACACAACTTTAAAGAATTGCTCAGTTAAACGCTCTAATTTAAGATACAATCTTTACTAGAGTTGTAACGGTACACAATAGTCACAATTCTCCTGAAACTTGAGGAATCAAATGAGCACCGCTCTGTGCCGGTTTGGCTTTGGTGGAGCTAGCATACAATGGACTCTTTCCCAACGTGAAAGATTTGTCCAAGGGCATTCCAAGCCATTGTGGAAGCATGGAGTTCAGGAGAGGATGTGAGCCCTCTGCTCCCTCTTTGAGTGTAAAGAGTCGAAGGTTCTTTCTCTGCACAAGATTTTCCAAGTCGTCAGTCTTGGCCTCCTGGTATGCTACCTGTTTGGTCGCTGCTGCTGCTAATGTAGACATTGTGTTTTCTAGCTTGGCTTCAAGCTGTGCTTTGCAGCCCTCTGCACCACTTATTCGCTTCTCATTGGATTCAGCAGTTAGTTTAACTGTGGTATAATTGTTCTCGAGGAATTTGACGGAGTCAGACATGTCGCTGATGTGTTTCTCTGTCTGGTCTAATTTTGAGCTGAATTCCCTACAAGGTATTTTTAGTTTGGCCAGAATACAGTACTTGCTACATCCACCATGTTAGCAAAGCCTGTTTCAGAAGTTTGTGGTTTCAGTTTTCTTGTGAAAATGTCACACTGTTTAATCGCCGGGGTGATACACATACAAACAATGAGCAGCCTTTGGGTTTGCAATCAGTTTAGGGGTATTTAAAATTATAGTTACATTGAGTTGCATGGAGCCTTTCACTCAGGCAGCCATCTTGTACCGAAGCCAGGTGATACCACCCCCCGCAAATTTTTATATTAGACGAGAGGAAAAATTGAGAAATTTCAATAGGCGCAAGTAGTTTTTGCTCATAAAAAGCATGATATCAAGACTATGTCAACATTTACACATCAAATTATGACATATCTGAGTAGCCTAGAATGTCCTGAAAACAAAAACAAACCGCATATGTGGCTAATTCATGTACATAGCATGTAATAAGCCGGGATTGACATAACAGGTACGCAAGTACACATTCACCTTGAAAAGCGATGCATGCGGCAGTCGATTAATGTAACACCGCAAATACGTACGTATTTTATGTGCGTTTGCAAAAATATGACAAGAAATTACCATGCATTTCAAACTCTATACTGCAAATGAAGTACAAATTAGCATATGAAGGTTAAAATGCATGATAATTTCTTGTCATACCGGCACAAATTCACACAAAATACGTACGCATTCATGCTGTTACAACGATCTACTGCAGCACGTATCGCTTTTAAAGGTGAATGCATGCTTGCGTACCAATTATGTCAATCCCAGGTGATAAGCCTAAATTTGAAAGGGATAGAAAAACGTTCAAAAATAGAAAGTAAATAGAGGGTTGAAAGTAAATAGAGTAATAAAATCAAATACAGTAATCCTGTTCACTAAGCCAAGCATCTTTTGCAGTGTACCTGCAAAGGTTGTGATGAACATCCCCCATAGCCTGTATTTTAAGCCTGGTCAGAATTCCCTGACAAAACTGCCTAAAATGCCATGGGGAGCTAACTTGCAGAGGCTGTTTCTGTCTTGTTCCAGTCATACACACACTTGGATGATGAGTTAGCATGTTTGATGTGTGTCCAGCAACATATGTCAGTTCGGTATAATAGAGCCAAATAACAGACTTGTTCTTAACAGCAACTCTTTTTCCAGTGTTGCTTTTAATTCATTTGGAAACCGATATGGTCCCAAACTACTCATAAATGATGGGGAAAGGTCTCCCTATCACTTGGTGTAACCAACGACCAGCCAGAATTAACATAATGTTTTCCATGTTGAATACCTACTTGTGAATTTAGGTTTCACCTGTGTCCAGAAATGTAATCTCGCATTCCAAAACGAAAATAAAGTAACCAAAGTCACATGATGAATATGTGTACCGTTACAGCCCTTGTCTTTACTTTGAACGCAGACTTGAAATGGTCTTCAGCAAAAGTTATTTAAATATCACGATAAATTTTGAATCAACAAACAAATATCAGGATAATACTGAATTGGGAGGCCTCTGCTAATTCCCATCCCTAATGAAAAGCATGCAGAGGTATTAAGGTGCTAAGGTGTATAATAGATGATGTTACATGCATAATTAGAAGATGCTCACTTATCTCAGAACATTTAAATGGGTTTACCTCTAAACCATTTGTCAGAACATTTATTCCACAGTAAATTCACACAAGAATTTAAAAATGAGTAAATATTAGTAAATATTGATGATGATGATTATTATTATTAGTTTTTCAAGTTATTTTTTATATGTGTGTTGTTTGTTCTAGTATGTTCTGTACTTCTCTGGAACATATGAAGAACAAACACCAACTCAGCAAAAACTCAAAATGACCCTTGACTGCTACACAGAACTTACAAATAATGGCAGACTCCTCCTTCCCAAATGGGAATGCTTTTTGTCTCTGAATAAAGTCGTGTACAGGGGTGTGGAACTCTCTGGCAGGCTACAGGTAAAGTGAATAGAGACAAAGAGAGAACAGTAAGATTGTGATTGCCATTTGATTCAGTGATATGTTAGAGCAGAAAGTGCAGGCTGTGCAGCAGCCACCAGAGGCTTGGCTTTCTGCAAACTTATTTAGTGCAAAGTTCTTTATTCCATCCATACATACATACATGAATGTCTTACATAATTTCAATAAGCCTAGATTCTACCCAGAGAAGCACTGGCTACAAGGGACATGATGGAAGGAATGCCAGTCTATCACATTTCACACACAGTCACACACTATGGGCAGTTTAATTACAAGCAATTCACCCAAGCACATGTTTTCAAACCACAGGAGGAAGCCTGCAGAAATATGAGCAGAACATATGGACTTTACATAGATAGTCCTGCGGTAGAATTACACCCACAGCCCTAGAGATGTGAGGCAACAATGCCACTCAGTGAACCATCAATCTATAAGTACCCATTAAATTTAAGGGTTGGAGAGTTGACGACTCATCGATCACTGGTAGTTTGGAAGAGGTTATTTAGAATTCATACAAGAATATTATAGTTCATCACAAAGAGTGACAGAATATCATACTATTCCATTGGAGAATTTCTTTCATCTAATTATATACAGTGCCAGCCAAAAGTCACCTGCTTCAAATGCATTTGTCTCTGTATTCATCTTATACTGTAAGTAAAAGGCCTCAAGGCAATGAAGTAATACATATCAAATATTGCAATGACCAAGAGAAGTGTTCAATGTCTCAAAATATTCTAAAATTTTAGACTCTTCAAAATAACACCCTTTTGCTTTGGCAAGAGGACTACAGACTCTTGCATTCTTTCAATGACCTTCTAGGTAGTAGATACCTGGAATACTTCTCCAACGGATCTGAAGGAGTTTCCATGAGTTCTAGGCACAAATTGAGTACCCTGTTCTTACTCTTTAATCCAACTAATCCCAAACCAGCTCCATAGGGTTTAGGTCAGGGTTTGTACACTAGTGGCCAAAATTGTGAAAACACTTCTGATTTTTGGAGATTGCTGAACTTTATTTAACCGTTACTCCAGTTATTTATTTAATCATGCAAGGTATGATATTTGTAATATTGTTCGATTGTTTATACACATTACCGCCAATATTTGTGCAGTACTTTTAAAGCGTAATGCTAAAAATGCTAGGTGTTTCCACAGATTTGGCCACTAAACGACTGGGCTGATACCTGGCAGATGAAATTTAACATAGATAAATGTAAGGTAATCCACGCAGGGAGTACAAATATAAAGTACAGATATTTTATGGGTTCCACGGAAATAAAGGTAGCTGATTACGAGAAAGACCTCGGTGTATATG
>JAODLD010000038.1:11085623-11097293 GCA_026781065.1 Mormyrops boulengeri
TCCATAATGAACACCATGTTCAAACATAAGGGTGTCCATATGTGCACTTGGCACCAGGACACCCTAGGCCACAGTTCAGTGATCAACTTTGTCGTTGTGTCATCGGACTTGAGGCCGCATGTATTGGACACTCGGGTGAGGAGAGGGGTGCAGCTGTCAATCGATCACCACCTGGTGGTGGGTTGGCTCTGCTGCTGGGGGAGGAAGCCAGTCAGGCCTGGCAGGCCCAAGCGTATAGTGAGGGTCTGCTGGGAACGTCTGGCGAAATCCCCTGTCAGAAGGAGCTTCAAATACCACCTCCGGCAGAACTTCGCCCATGTCCTGGGGGAGGCGGGGGACATTGAGTCCGAATGGGCCATGTTCCGCGCCTCCAATGGAGGCGGCTGACCAAAGCTGTGGCCATAAGGTGGCCAGTGCCTGTCGCGGCGGCAATCCCTGAACCCGCTGGTGGATACTGACGATGAGGGATGCCGTCAAGCTGAAGAACGAGTCCTGTCAGGCCTTTTTGGCCTGTGGGACTCCAGAGGCAGCTGATGAGTACTGGCGGGCCAAGCGGAACGCAGCTTCGGCGGTCGCTGAGGCAAAAACTCAGGTGTGGGAGGAGTTTGGCGAGGCCATGGGGAACGACTTCCGGACAGCTTTGAGGAGATTCTGGTCCACCATCCGGCGGCTTAGGGTGGGCAAGTGGTGCAGCATCAACACTGTTTATGGTGGGGATGGGGCACTGCTGACCTCAGCTCGGGACATTGTGGGTCGGTGGAAGGAAGACCTCCTCAATCCCACCGACACACCTTCCAATGAGGGAGCAGAGTCTGGGGACTTGGGGGTGGACTCCCCTGTCTCTGGGACAGAGTTTGCTGAGGTGGTTAAAAAGCTCCTCGGTGGCCAGGCACCGGGGGTGGATAAGATCCACCCGGTGTTCCTCAAGGCTCTGGATGTTGTAGGGCTGTCCTGGTTGACACACATCTGCAGCATCGTGTGGACATCGGGGGCAGTGCCTCTGGATTGGCAGACCAGGGTGGTGGTCCCCCTCTTCAAGAAGGGGGACCGGAGGGTGTGTTGCAACTATAGGGGGATCACACTCCTCAGCCTCCCTGGTAAGGTATATTCGGGGGTCCTGGAGAGGAGGGTCCACCGGATTGTTGAACCTTGGATTCAGGAGGAGCAATGTGGTTTTCGCCCTGGTGAAAGTGGATCAGCTCTATACTCTCGGCAGGGTCCTGGAGGGTGCATGGGAGTTTGCCCAACCAGTCTACATGTGCTTTGTGGACTTGGAGAAGGCATTCGACCGTATCCCTCGGGGAGTCCTGTGGGGAGTGCTCCAGGAGTATGGGGTGCCAGGCTTCCTTATAAGGGCTGTTCAGTCCCTGTACGACCAGTATCAGAGCTTGGTCCACATTGTCGGCAGTAAGTCGGTCTCGTTTCTGGTGAGGGTTGGACTCTGCCAGGACTGCCCTTTGTCACCGATTCTGTTTCTGTGTCACCGAAACATTTATGGACAGAATTTCTAGGTACAGCCAGGGCATTGAGGGTGTCACCAGTTTGGTGACCTCAGAGTTAGGTCTCTGCTTTTTGCAGATGATGTAGTTCTGTTGGCTTCATTGGACCGTGATCTTCGGCTCTCACTAGAGCAGTTCGCAGCCGAGTGTGAAGCGGCTGGGATGATAATCAGCACCTCCAAATCCGAGACCATGGTCCTCAGCCAGAAAAGGGTGGAGTGCTCTCTCCGAGTCGGGAAGGGAGTCCTTCCCCAAGTGGAGGAGTTTAAGTATCTTGAGGTCTAAAGAGAAGGATGGAACGGGAGATCGACAGCCGGATTTTTGCGGCGACAGCAGTGATGCGGGCGCTGCATCGGTCTGTCATGATGAAGAAGGAGCTGAGCCAAAAAGCAAAGCTCTCGATTTACCAGTCGATCTATGTTCCTACCCTCACCTATGGTCATGAGTTGAGGGTAGTGACTGAAAGAACGAGGTCGCGAATACAAGCGGCCGAAATGGGTTTCCTCTGCAGGGTGGCTGGGCTCTCCCTTAGAGACAGGGTGAGGAGCTTGGTCATTTGGGAGAGACTCAGAGTAGAGCCGCTGCTCCTCAGCATTGAGAGGAGCCAGATGAGGTGGCTCGGGCATCTGGTCAGGACGCCTCCTGGGTGACACCCCTGGTGAGATGTTTCGGGCATGTCCCACAGGGAGGAGGCCCTGGGGAAGATCCAGGACACACTGGAGAGACTATGTCTCTCGGCTGGCCTGGGAACACCTCGGGAAGGATTCTCTTATTCACGAGAATGACCAAACCTAAGCATAGTAGGCTACCGCCATGCTTTCCTTTTTAAAATAAAAGTGTTTCTGTGGATTACAGTTAGGTTTATAGTGTAAATGAAATGTTCCATGCTTTGCTTGTTTCCAAAATAGAGGGCATAACCTCATTTTCTTGCATGAATTAATTATAATTCTTGCACAGCCGTGCAGTGGGTGTGATAGTGATGATGAGTGGAGAAGATACATAAATGTCAATTGTTTTACTCCACAACTGATTAACTACCCCAGAGGCAAAATTTACATTTTACGCAATAATATAATGTGAGTCTCTAATTTTAAAAGTTTGATATGTTGTGGTAATGAGTTCGCAAAAATGACCCATATTGTGTTAAATCTTTCTTCCCCTCTTCATTTAGAACAATTCTGTAAACATGCAAATATGTCTAACCAGTAGATGTGGTGTAAATGTTAGTATTATTAGTAGCATGGACTGAAAGTTTCTGGAAAAAAAAATAATGCAATAAAAAAAACTGCATAGTCCAGGCTATCATATATTATTCCAAACCATTTGCTAGTCACCACCACTAAAAACCCACACACCACTTAATACCCTACCCCATTAAGATTAGAATGGTTTCCAATTTATCAAGTGTCCTGATCAGGTAGTTCTGTTGGAGACCCCTAACTTCTGTACAACTGTGAATACTGTATTACTGTGACCCCTGAATATTGTACAACCTTGATCTGCGGGTCCGTTTTGAAAACACCGACACATTAAGAGAACAGAACACATTTAAAAATTATATGACCTTAATTTTTTGTCTGGAAGTTTTTGTGTTGTGTACGTTTTTGCATCATCTTACTGTTTTTGCATTGTGTTAATATTGATGTGTTCTGGGCTTTCAGAGCCACCGTACTCCAGAGCATGTAGTAAAGAATGCACTTATTTAGCCTAAGTTCACTTAAACCCCAGACTTTTGTCAATGGGAGAATACGCTTAAGTGAAAAAAGCAGGCAGCTACACGCTTCATTCACCCAAGAGCAAGGGAGAATAGACCCCCATTTGCATATATGCACTAAAGCATTTGCAACTTGCGTGAAACAGTGAGAAATGACATTCTGCTGTGCAGGAGTGACATCATGGTGTGGGGATCACACTTGCTATTTCGCAAATGTTAAATGTTATTTGAGAAATATGCCAAAGCAATAAAGAAAAACTGTAATTGTTTTGGGTGAGTCACAGCATTTTACAGCATAACCACACTGTTGTGCTATATACATGAACTGATCTTCTTATAGTCGTAAAAATATGAAATATTCTTCATGAAATGTGCCAAAGCAATCAAGAAAAGCTGTTGCATGGATGTTTTCTCATTATCGCTTTACAGGCATATAAATATACGGTGTGTGTGTGTGTGTGTGTGTGTGTGTGTTTGTGCGCACGCGCATTTTAGGTAATAACTGATCATGTTCGTTTTGTTCTTCTGAAGTAGAAAATAAACACTTTGAATAGATATATGTATGACTCTGTAGTCACTAATGAAGCTATCCTTCCTTACTTAGACAGGTTCTCCAGATGAGCGGCCCCCTGCAGGTCGTGTTCCAAAGCACTGTGTATGGGCTGAGACAGCTGCGACTCCAGCTGAGTCTCTGTGGGCCTCACCTTCTTGCTCAGCTCCTGCTCCAATGGCACTGTCAGCATGGAGTGCAGAAGCAGCTCAGAATGTGGACTATTCAGCACAAAATTACATGCAGGTGGATTAAAAGAAAAAAAACAAACAAGGACTGAAGAACTGACAGTTTCCATTCTTAGTTTCTGTTAAATTCGTATTTGTGCTAAGCAAAATGAATGGTACACAGATATTGTCATGTGCCAGAGGAATGTACTACATGCAGCAATCAGTGACTGACAGACACAGAAGTCAATAGATTAGAAAATGAGAGAGCAGTGAGAAAACAGCAACATCCTTAAGTTGACTACATGGGTCCATGGCCTGCTGATGAAGAACTAACTAGGAATCCTTCAGATGAGAGGGAATCTGTGTAAGGTAACAAAATTTCCCAAAAAAGTGCTTTGTTTGCAGATCCTATTGCTGATACAATCCCACAACAGCACATGAAGGCAGAACCAGACCAGTCTGCTGGTTTACAGTTTCCATCCATATGAATTTAGTATGAATGTGGGATGGGTATTAAAAACACAATTTTTTTTGCTCACAAATTTGACAAATATCCCAAGATCAATTGCAAAGGAAACTTCACTTGCATTTTCTTTATTACTTTGGCAGATTTCATGAAACATAACATTCTCAAGAATACAAGAGTATTTCTCAACTGTTTTGCATATGGTGGGTTACACGATGATTACCTACATATTTAGTTTTTGGGGTATAATTATTACAATGGGAAATTACATAATCCATTTTGGTAAACAAGATTTAAGCAACTGAAAATTATGCCAAATGATGACAAATTTGCATACATGTACTAAAACAGTTGGAAATTTGTATGAAGCAATAATAAAGGATGTTCTGCAGTATATAAATTACATTATAGTGTGGGGATTGCGCTTGCTGTTTTGCAAATTGTCATTTCAGAAACCTGCCAAAACAATCAAGAAAAACTATAACAGGCAAGATGCAGAGGTTGAAATTGTTATACTGTAATAAATCAGCCCTTGGTATGTGAAAATTGTACAGATAGAACTTACAGGTTTGGAAAGCCAAGTTCAGAGGCAGGCTGTGTATCTGCTGATGGTCAGTGTTGTAGACAGCTGTCAGTGCTAGCTGGTAGTGCTGCCCAGGGACCAGATCATGCACAACGTAAGAGCCCACATTTCCACTGGGCAGATAACGACTTCTCATATGCAGGCCCCATGTCACGTTGACCACAAAGCCATCTGGAAGGCTATGGGAGTCACAGTCCCAGGTGACCCGCGCGGATGTGGCAGTGACATGAGCAAGGGAGAAGTTCTGGGGGGGTAAAGGTCCTGGGGCCATGGAAAGGGCAAATCAAAGTGGTTAGGCTTATAATAGCAACAGCGACACAATCATCAAATATATGCAAGGCAAGCAATGAACAAGTAGTGATCCAGCTTAGCTAGGCACTAATTAGCTTGTAGGCAATGCTAAGTTCATGGATATATTTCGGTGTGAGATTTGTATAGGTCTAAATGTATAGTGGTATAACTGAGAGTGTGTGGTGCATGCATTTAGAAAGAAAGGAAGAGGTACACACTGGTCCAGATACGCAGGGGCCCAGCAGAGTGGCCCGTGGAAGGTAGGTCTTCTGGCCTCAACCCACTTTGCGTCAGCACATCCACAGTATACATGTGGCCTGGGAGAAGGGAACTGACCCAGAAACATACAACACCGGTAACAACATTAACCTAACTTAGTGCACACACTTGTTATTTTGTGCATTCATTCTTCTATTCATATTCAATATCCACTTATCTAGTCTTGAGATAAAAGACCAGCCTAATGAAACGTGAAACTCATACACTTGCATTCATGCTACTATTGGTCAGTCTTAGTTCATTTATTGCAGAGTTAACCCAGAGGGAACCGTTTCAGCAATACTGTGATGCTGCACTGCCGGTTTATTAGACAGGTTACCGACATGCTTTGTGCGGCACTGCTAGTGGTGTTGGAGTGTGCCTCCGTGTATTCCATGTGTTTTGTGTTTGTGAATAATAAGTGTCTTACCGTGTATCAATCTCCTGTAAAGTGTGTGTTTTTTGTTAATGTGTAACTTGTCTGTGTCATGTAAATATCTCTCACTTAGTTTGTGCTGCTGATGAGGGGATGAAAACTGCTTGACATTTGTCTGTGAAATAATGGTGGGATTTCTGGTGAAACTGTGTGCACTGTTTCATTCAAACCACTGTGACCCATATGATCGCTACAATACATTCAGACAAGCTGGAACCAGATTTGAACTGCAATTACAGGATATATCATGCAGTAGTACTCCACGGTCTCTCTTCTTTCGTTTACATTCACAAAAATAAAAAAATGTAAAAATGCCATAAAGGTAAAGGAAGCAGGAAGTACAGACACCAAGAAACATGGTGACTGAGACCTTGTAACAGTACTGTGATGTGCTAATGAAACGTCATGTGCTGACTGTCAGCACTTCTCTGACTTCCCCTTGAGAGTTCTGACCTGAAGCTGTACTCAGTGATGCTCGCATTTAGCAGGGCAATGTGTGCCCCCCCACCATCCGATGGGACGAGTGACACGCGCACCTGGCTGACGGCAGAGTGGGGGGGCGTTTGCACCCTCCAGCTCAGCCGGATCTGCGAGGATGACACATTTACCACCTGCAGCTCCTCCACTTTCCGGGGCCCTGTACATCACATGCAGAGTAATATCATCAAAACATCACAGCGACCAGTTCAGTCTACAGATACGTGTGCTCTTGGTGCTGATGAACAGGATATTTCTCATAAATCCACTGAGATTGAAAAAAAACAGTACTATGGAATCCAGTGATGTCAAGGAGTTTACATACATTATAGAATATGGTGTTCATCTACAGTAAGGATGGTCCAAATAACAACAGCAGAATATTAAAGGTGTCATAGAATGCATTTTTCAGTATTTTAAATTGTTCCCTGGTGTCTACATAAAAGGTATGCCCAGAAGCAGTTTAACAGGCCCATTTACAACCCTATTTGGCCCTAAAATGAAACAGGCTGTTCATCCTTATTTGGTGTGCTTATTGATACTTTGATGAACTCTGCTGTGATTGGCTGGTTTACAGTGAGGTATTGTGATAGCTCACACACAACCAACATCTCTAGTCTCTAGTGTCATGTAAAAGTAATACATACAATTATGAACAATGCATAATATTTGATGATGATAATGGTTACTGGTTTACGTATTTAATATACTGTATTTTTATTTTTACTTTATAGTGTACTCTTTATACTTATTTAAAAAGTTTACTGTAGCCTAGTTGTCCTGAAGACTATACCATCTAGGTTTGTACAAGCAGGGTTGAGATACATGTATAACGGAATACAAGTAACAGCGGTACGTATTCAGAAAAGAAAGATAAAGTATCTGTATTCAATCCACATTACATTTCGAAAAGGAAGTATTGAGAATACAGTTACTTTTTAAAAATTAAGAAAATACTTTTATAATACATCTGCTGTAATATAAAAAATCTTCACTATTATTTTAAGCCAAAAATCTTGCCTGTTCTGTGTTTTTTCACATTATGTGCAAACTTTTACCTGTGCCCATAAATTTTTCCAAAATCAGAACAAGCCATGGTAACGCTGTGATGCACAGGTCCATTCACGAGCAACCCGTACTCACCCTGTGTTTTAATTTAACCTGGGGTAAGTTTCGCAAAAGCATAGTTACTAATAACATCAGCAACTTACTTAGCTGGATCCATGTAACTGACCTGTTCCAACTATGTAAGTTGCTAACAGGAGCTTTTGGAAAACGTACCAACATAACTTTACATCATTGGCTGTCAGTATATATTCTTTTCCTCAACAGGTGGACTTCTGGAAACTGTGCACACATGGTGCCCCTTGAGAGAGAAAACACGTTAGAGGTTGTGCAGGTCCACTGGGCTTGAAAGTGGGCTGGTGTATGTTCAAGGGGCAGACACTAAAGCTGAAAAAAGATACGGTTTAGAGGGGCCTCAGTGCTGCCTATCCATCTAGGTCATTCTGCTGTAGATGCCAAGATCTGAAGATATCGCTGAGGTGCTTGTGCTTGAATATTCTGCGCAGTGATACGATTGGTTTGTGGAGTTTGGTAGAAGGAAATCGTTCATACATTCAATTGCTCACTACCAAGTCTGTGGATTATCTTCAATAACCAGGTCATGATTTTTGGTAAGAGACATTGCCGTTTGATTTTTCAAATGTATTTTTCTGGATCTTTAATCTCCACAGAACGAATGCCATTCAGTTCCATTATATGTGAGAGAAGCCCGACATTTCTACAGCTGATAGCTCCCAAACTAGGCATCTACCAGCAGAAGGACCTAGATGGATAGATACCACTAAAGCCCCTCTAAAATCTTTTTTTCAGTTTTAGGGTGAACTGTTCCTTTAAGTTTGGGGGCGTGATCCGTCACAGTCCAGGATTTTTTAATCAGCCCGTTTTACCACCTTCTTTTATATATATGGGATTTATATTGGAATAGTGTTTGAGAATTACTGTATGTCAGTTCCATGCCAAACTTCATATTCAACTATGCCGAAGTAAAGTCAGATTTGCATTCTATGGTACCTTTAAAAGCAAGACTGGATTAATGCAGAGGTTAAGCTGGGTTGTAGCCAAGGGCCCTGAATTGTAGGGGGCCTCAGTTTTTTTTCAGATTTTCACAGCAGCATTTTATGCTCTAGGAAGGGCCCCAGCAATGACTTTAGCCTAAGGGCTTTCACCCGCCTAAACTGGGCCCTAATTGAAAGAACTAGCCAGTCTAATTGTGGGTGACTGTAAAGAAGGCAGAAGTGAGAATGCTTACTAGTGCGAATGAAGGCAACAGCAGGCTGGCTGATGTCATTGCTGTTGTTGTTGCGCTTGACAGAGAAGGTTGAGATGTTGTAGAGGTGACCAGGTATGAGGCCACGCAGCAGGTGACTGGACTGCTGCCTGTCCAGGAAGTCTGTTTTGCGGGCACCGCGGCCCAGTGGAGCATATGTCACAGCAAAGCCGCTGATGAGCTTCTCTGGGGAGTATGGCAAGTCCCAGCGCAGCTCCACCTCTGTTTCCTCTACCCGCAGCACATGCAGGCCGGACGGTGGCAACAGATCTAGGGGAAAAAAAAAAGCAGACTTCTTGGTATACAGCCTGACTTATATTTAATATTATGTCATATTAATATTATCCATATGTAATTCACACCCTGGAGATACCATAGAATACCCATGCAATATTACAGTACTGTTACAAAACTCTGGCATCTGACCAGGTACAACCAGGTAAAGCTTTGTTGCACAAGCTTAGTAAAGCTTAAAGAGTTATATTAACGCGATGGCTGAGTAATATACGACAATATCTAAGTAACTGAATTACTCATCATAATTAATAAGAATATGTTAATGAAAGAAACATAATATTACAGATAATCTGTTTACACCAACTACTTAATTCAAATATGTCTATAGTATAACACATTTGGACAATATATTAATAAGCAGCATGTGGCTGTGAATTTTGAAATTTTCAATTATCACTTTTGATAAAGGCTTACCAATTTTTGACAATAAGTCCTTTCTAACCCCTAACAGTACACCCAACTAGTTAATTAGGCTATATATAATTGTAAAATCTGAAATTTCTAAAAGGGGGAAACATGTATGATAAGTTTCTAATCGAAAAGAGAAGTATGGAACCCCTATGAAATTTGTTGCACAGGCCATCTTTTGGTTTTAAACAATGAGAGAAAGTACATTCAGGTTTTGCTCAATTATCCCAGCATCCCTCACTACATAAATATAATTGTCATTCTAGTGAATTAACATTGCTGCTAACCTTTTTCACAGTCTTTGCCAGTGTGACCCACCCTGCAGGTGCAAGTGTAGTTCCCCTTCTGGTCAGTGTAGCAGAAGCCTCGGTTTCCACAGGGCTGCAGTACACAGGGATTCTCCACTAGGGGGAGACAAAGCTTGATTTAGTTGGTGGAGTTATGAGATTTCACTGGAGCAAAAGCTTCTGGAACACATGCAGATCATGTTACACTAGAGTAATAGTTAGGATATTTCAACTCACAAGTCTGGCAAAATTTTCCAGTGAAACCCTCCTTGCACAGACACAGTCGACTTCCCCTGTAGCCTCTGCACATCCCTCCATTCAGACAAGGGTTTGATTCACATCCTGCCAGTTCTTTAAAAGTGGAATAAATACACACAAACACAGCAAGAACATAAGAAAATATATGTAACTATAGGTTATATTATCTTTGTTTTTTGCAAGCATTACGCATATCAAATTTCAGACACCACAAATACAGACTGTGTCTTGGGAGTGATACCCCAAATGGCTTAAATTGTACAATATACAGTATACTGCTGAAGTATAGCATATTGCAAGTTCTGTTAAAAGAAATGGATAAAGATACTATTGAATAATAAGTCTCTACCCGCCAACCCCTAACCAATAAAACCCTTTAGACCGGTGGCTCTCACATCAATTGTGATGAAAATTTAGTAAAGTCTGAAATCCTAAGGAAAACTGAGCATCTACTTGACCAAATGCAGTTTGCTTACAGGCCTCACTGGGGAGTAGGAGACGCCACAGTCATTTTGCTTAACTTACTTTTTAAACGTTCGGAAGAAAAATGGGTCCCATGCCAGACTCTTATTTGTTGAGTTTTCCTCTGCTTTTAACACAAATCAACCTCATATTTTAATTACCAGGCTGCTAGAACAGTATGACCTGAATAAAAATCTCATGGGCTGGATTCATTATTTTTTAACCAACAGGACACAAAGAGTGAGGGTTAATGGAAGTCTGTCTGACCAGGTTTGCTCCTCAACTGGCACTCCATAAGCTTGTGTGCTTTCACCTCTATTATACATTATTTACACAAAGCTGGTGGGAAAATAGGACCATAATTAAGCATGCTGATGACTCAGTCATTGTAAGTTTCCTTCAGAAAAATGAGACTGGCCATGGTCCAGTAATTGATGACTTTGTCGAGTGGTGTGAGGAGTCTCACCTTCAGCTGAGTATATCAAAGACCAAAGACATGCTCATTGATTTTTCTGTATTTACTGTAAGCTGAAGTTCAACATCCCATATTTTCAAAAGAAATGTTAAATAAAAAAAAAAGTGGCAAGTATACAGGCACGATAAAAAATTAGGTCACCCCCATTAAATATTAAATTATTTAAGGAATGTCAGAATATTAATATTAAATCTTCTTTCAAATTATATCTGTAGATAAAGGTGATATAATTGCATCACCTATGCAAAAACAAGAAACAAATTCACTTATTTAACAAGGGAAATTAACTAAGATGACAATTCCTACTGAGGAAAATGTTAGGACACCCCGAGCCCTAATAGTTAGCATTTTCCCCCATTGGCTGAAATAACCTCAATGAGACATTTTCTCTAATCATCTATCAATCTCTGACATCAACTGGCAGAAAATCTTCCCCACTCTCCAATGCAGAATTCCTTAAGCTGTGTGATGTTTGAAGGGTGTCCTCCATGCACTTCCACTTCAAATCACCCCACAGCATCTCAATAGGATTCAGATCCGGCCTTCGACTTGGCTATTCCAGAACTCTCCATTACGTTCTTGTAAGCCATTCCCACTTCAGCTTCAACTTCTGGACAGATGTTTTCACACTGTCCTCAAGCACCCTCTGATATGATGAAGAATTCCTAGTGGATTCTGTGATGGTGAGCTGGCCTGGATCTGCTGCA
>JAODLD010000038.1:11097393-11107656 GCA_026781065.1 Mormyrops boulengeri
GGCAAACTTCAGTACTGCCCAGATGTTTTCTTGACAGCAATCGTTGCCTCTTTGCACAGCTCCCATGTAAATCAAACTTTTGGAGTATCTTTCTGATAGTAGATGCTTGCACCTTGACATCAACTGTGGCAAGAACTTCCTGTATGACCCGTGATGACATTTTAGGATTTTTGGAGACTTCTTTCAGCATCTTGCAGTCTGCTCTTGGGTTGAACTTGTTAGGACAGCCAGCCCAGGGCATCTTGGCAGTTGTTCTAAATGTTCTCCACTTGTAAATTATTTTCCGTACAGTGGAGTGGCTGATTCCAAACTCTCTTAAGATCTTATTATATCCTTCCCAGACTCATATGCATCTACAAGCTTCTTTCTGAAGGCCTCAGAAAGCTCTTTAGATCTCACCCTGATGATACCACTCATTTCAACAATCAAGAGCAAACCAAACTAAATGTCTGTGGTTTAAATAAGACTCCACCAAAAAGCTCTGTAACGATGTTCTAATCATTTTCACCTGATATGGTGCACCTGAATCAAATAGAGATGAATGTGAGGGTGTCCTAACTTTTTCCTCAGTGGAAATTAGCATCTTAGTTAATTTCTTTTCATAAATAACTGAATTGGTTTCTAGTTTTTGCATTGATAATGCAATTGCATCACCTTAATCTAAAGATATAATTTGAAAGAGGATTTAATACTGATATGTTGATATTTCTTAATAAAGAACTAAATATTTACTAAGGTGTCCTCATTGTCTCACATGACTGTAGGTGGCGCTGGTGTCAGCATACCTGTGTCACAGTCCCGGCCGGCAAAGCCCTGTGGGCAGTGGCAGTAGTATGAGCCAGGCTGGTCCACACAGATGCCTCCATGTTTGCAGGGTTTCGACAGGCACTCATTCTCATCTAAGGGTATATGCAAACACATAAACTATACAACACTGTCAGATATATACACACCCAGGCACACCAAACAATGTGAACTCGGTGACACAGATAAGAAACGTAGCTGCATAGCCCTGGAACCTTTTGTACCTGTCTGGCAGCGTAGCCCGTTGTAGCCATTGGCACAATGGCAGAGGTAGGATGCCACGCGGTCTTGGCAGGTGCCCCCATTGAGACAGGGCTGGGACAGACACTCATTGATCTCTGGGAAATACGACAAACACAAAATGACCTGTAAGTCACAGCACTTTTCATGCAACAGTCTCAAAAATACAGATTGAAAGTCATTTTGTTTACGCTTTGCCTATCTTATCACAATTGCGATGTACTGTGATGTTTCACTGCATCGTTGTGTTTCCTGTTGAATCTCTTTAGCATAAATCTCTGCACTTGTAATGCTTTATTCCCAGTGACCCCGCAGTGGTTTACTGCTCCCCTAGTGCTTTGGCTTCTATCTGAAGAGCTCCCAGGAGGACAGCAAATCAGCGAGCATTTTAGCCTTACCCTCGCAGACAGGGGGCTGGCTCCAGGCTCCCTGGCTCCCGCATATACTCTGTGTGGCCTGTGGTTGGGGCATGTATCCCCGGTGGCAGGTGTACAGTGCTATAGAGCCAGGCGTGCTGGAGGTGAACTGTACATCTGCATTCTTCACTTGAGCAGGTGGCCCACAATCCAGCCCTGGAACAAATGTATGGGTGCTGCAATTAAAATTTAGCTAGAACACTCCAGGATGTTCCAGCAGGAACAGATGTGCTCTATGTGCACCTTTATTTACTTTCAAAAACACACCATATTAAATATGGGGTAGAGCTGCCACAACTTCAGTGCACCCTGTCTTACATTCTACAGTTGTGTGGAACCCCATGTAGGTCACAATGATGAAGCAGAACAGACATTCACATGTGCCATTCTCATTTGTGGAGAACATGGAACTTTTTACACTATTACTTTTTTGAACTGCTCTGTAGACGTGTATGCACTGCCACTTAAAAATAGAATCATCCTCTGCAAATTTACAGACAGACAAGCTTTTGTAGTGCACATAATAGGCAAGAACCTTTTTCAGGAACAACAAACTTTTTCTGTTGCGTTCCTACCACAGGAATGTTAGCTAAGTAATCTTAACTGTGTGAAAGTACCTGTTTTCATTATGCTTTATATCATTCATTTAGGCTTTGTCCACACTAATACGTTAAAATTATTTTACAGGAGTTTCCAAAAGTAAAGATCAGCGTCTGCATTACCGTTATCACAAGACATTACTGAATTTCCCGGAGGAACCATCCCGAGGGATAAATAAAAGTTTACCTACCTACCTACTAACCATTAATGTGCTATTTTGTTTTTAATGCAAATTAATCCTCTGGAGTACGTGATCCTGCCTGCAGGATAAAACTCGTCAACTGTCTAAAAAAATCCTCCAGGAACCTTGAACAGTCTACTTTTCATATATACAGACGCTCCTCTACTTACGAACTTTCAGACATACGAACGAAGAGGACTGTAAGTCCAAATCGTGTTCCTTGGGCTCCCGTTTCCTGTCCGCAACATCAATTTTTTTTTTCTGCGCACCCATTCTGCTTAGTACAACTTCTGGCCGCTACTCCTGCCACGCAGTAGCATAGCGTGCGTACCCCCAGCATCCTCGTTTCTTTGTACTTGTGTATACCCTTAAAATGATAAATGAATAACGACTTACGAACATTTCAAATTACGAACGGCCGTTCGGAACGTATCTCGTTCGCTAGTAGATGAGCGTCTGTGTGTGTATATATATATATATATATATACATACACACACACATACACAGAGGGGTAGAAACTAAGTATATTTTTAGAGCTTTGTAAGGAGAATAAAAAGAAAAAAAGAACAAGAGTCACTGAGTCAAGTATCTGAGTCATGAAGCAGCGTTGATTGCCCACCCATTTGCAAATAGCCCTATTCATATGATAACATATGATAGTCATTATTGGGTCTAGAAAACACTTGAAAACTCTAATAAACAAAACCACATGTCTGGGTTCTGTTTACACTGACTGAGGAGCTTCAGCCTTTTATTTTGTGATGTGAGAGTTTTTTCATTGAGGAAATATGCCAAAAATACATTTCTTGAATTCAAGGATAACTGTGAATTGGGATAAGTTACTTTGTAAATTACAAAATGTCACTTGTTTTATAATTTTGATCGCTAATGTAAAAACTTGTCTTTAACGAAAAGAAAAAATTACGCAAAATACTGGTAATTAGGTTGTTGTTTTAGCGTTTTTCACTATGACTTTTTTGCGAGTATAAGACTACAAAGCAATCTTTTACTTTTACTTATGTTTCTCAGAATACATTTCGTAAAATAGCTTAAAATAGTATGAATTGTATTTGCAGAAAATAAGATATTTTAACAATCGACTATCAAAACCGAGATGTTATATTAAATAAATGTGATTCTTCTTACCAGTTTGTCATGCATTTCTTTGTTTCAAGACCACACATGTATGTTTCATCCTCCAAAAATGCAAGCAAAAAGCCTACTACCATTTCAAACTTATAATTAATTATGATTAATCACAGCTTATTATTGTGATTAAATGGATTATGTGTGTATGTGTGTGTATATATATGAATTTATAGATGTATTGGTATTATTTTGTGCCACCAAATGCATTAAATATGTAGCATTTATAAATTTGTATGATATTATATAAGAATAATATATAAAAGTACTGGATTTTTGAACAGAGGAAACAGCTTAGAATTTTGAGGAAATTGGGATATTCATAGTAATAGAACTCAGAGACAGAGATGACCTACTTGTCAGTGTTTGGGCTCCACCTCTGCTTACTTCACAGTGTCTTCCACCATAGCCAGTAGGACATTCACACTTGTACTTTCCAATGTAGTGAAAACAGGTGCCCCCATTTAGACAGGGGCTGGATGAGCACGGGTCCGGTTTTCCTGAGACACAGAAAACAAATCAATAAGTGAAAAACACATCTCCAGAAATACATTATATTAGAGTAAACCTAAACAAACATAATGAGACACCATTAGCACCAGAAACAGAAATCTATCTTTACAGAGACATCATTGAACAGATGTGACGTAATCAATACATGCGACCATCATGAAATTAACTAGTAAAAACATAAATACTAGTTATACTGTACAGGTAATTTAATATATCACACTTTCATTGGTCAAGTAAATGTCAAACAATATCAGTAGACAGAGCAGGATTGGTGTGTTCCATCAATAGTAAAAAAAAATCACAACCACCAAAAAGTGGACATACTGTACAGTATGTGGCTTTCCTCCAACAGCTGAACATCAGATGTAACATCATGAATATGTATCACTGGTAGCTGCTGACCAAAAAGAGAATTGAACTCCACACTGACCACCCCCCCCCAGTATAATCTTGATCATATGCATAATTATTATTACTATTACATTATTTTAATGCTACATATTAAAATTTTCATAAGACTGTTGTCCTAAAGGTTTTTCCATTGGGTGCTAATTTCAATTAAAATATTGCCCTGTTTCCCAAGCCTTAAATTATATACTGTCAGGTTCGGTCCCCGTCTTGTCCTGTTTGTGTCCGTCGTCTCACCTGTTACTCATAGCCCTTTGTGTTTGGTTGATTAGTAGTAGCCCGCATCTGTCCCTTTTTGTAGCCCTCGTTTTCGGGGTAATTATATGCCTGCCATTCCTCTGTGCTTCAGGTGATCAATGGATTTCCTTGAAGGTGGTCCTCTAAATGTTTTTGGAGTTAGTGGTTCTCTCATGGTTAGTCTAGCCTTGATTAAGTTCTCATTTTGCCTACCTGCTTGGGTTTACACCAGGGGTGTCAATCTCTAGTCCTGGAGGGCCGGAGCCCTGCACATTTTCGGGCTTCCCCTCATTTAACACACTTGATTCAACTCCTTTCAACTCCTTGCGCTAATTATCACACAGCTCTTGAGCTGAATCATTTGTAGTGGAACAGGGAAAGAACTAAGCTGCACTAGCCTCCGGTTCTTGAGGACTGGAGTTTGACCCCCCTGCTTTAGACCCTTTGTGGTCCATTTTGTTTCCTCTCTTTCTGAGTTCAGTTTGAAATAAAGTTGCCTTTGTGTTTGTAAGCCACACTGTGGATCTTCCATTCACCGGTTCGCAGCCGAGCGCGCAGCGGCTAAGATGAGGATTAGCACCTCCAAGTCCTAGACCATGGTTCTCAGCCGGAAATGGGTGGATTGCCCTCTTCAGGTCAGGGAGTAGGTACTGCCCCACGTGGAGGAGCTCAAGTATCTTGGGGTCTCGTTCACGAGTGAGGGTAGGTGAGCTCGAGAGCTGGACAGACGGGTCGGAGCGGCGTCTGCAGTTCTGAAGGCGCTTAACTGGTTCGTTGTGGCTAAGAAGAACTGAGCCGGAAAAGCAAAGCTCTCGATCTATTGGTCCATCTTCGTTCCTACCCTCACCTATGGTCATGAGCTATCGGTAATGACCGAAAGAATGAGATCGCGAATACAGGCGGCCAAAGTGAGGTTTCTCCGCAGGGTGTCTGGGCTCTCCCTTAGAGATAGGGTGAGAAGTTTGGATATCCGGGAGAGTCTCAGAGTAGAATAGCTGCTTCTCCACGTCGAAAGGAGCCAGTTGAGGTGGTTTGGACACCTGGCGCGAATGCCTCCTGGGAGGTTACCTGGAGAGGTTTTCCGTGCATGTCCTACAGGGAGGAGGCCCCAGGGCAGACCCAGGATGCACTGCAGGGATTATATCTCTCGGTTGGCCTGGGAACGCCTCGGCATCGCCCCCGAAGAGCTGGTAGAGGTAGCTGGGGAGAGGGACGTCTGGGTATCTCTCCTGAAGTTGCTACCTCCGCGACCCGAATCCCGGATAAGCGGATGGTAATGGATGGATGGATAGATAATAATGCAACTCATTTTGCACAAACGCAAAGTATGTGGCTTGACCGCGGAACTATCAATGTTTCTGTGTACACATACGCAGAGTGGATATGCGACTGTTATGCTTGTACAGAGAAGTATGAACCAGCCTTAACAGGACAGCAGGCAAAAGTTCAAATGAAGAATGATGAGTGGGTTGGAGCACTTGTAAATTTATGAGCAAGATTACATGGTTAATGGTGCCAATGACAACAATGCAAAATGAAAACACGGTTTTGAGATAGGGAGGTCAGTGAGGAAATAAATTATTCTATAAAACTTCTTAGCCAAGGCAGGGTGGTGTTGTAGCTCAATGAGTAGCAATATAGCTTCACACTCCCATACTGTAGCTGAAGGGTCTTCACTTCTTCCCCTGATCTGCGACTGTCGACTTTGATAAACAACTTTCAGAGCAATACATACAAAAGTAGTGACATCAAAAAATGAAAGTTCTTTGATTTTTAAACTAGATCAATAAACAACAGCCAAGCCACCCCCTCTTCATTTTAAACAGGGTTTTGATAGGTAGTTATAGCCCAGGAAGTCAGCATGTTCAAATGTAAGTAGTCACCAGGTTGTTGCCAAGTCTCTGAAAGACAAAATGTCCACTTTCTTCTAGATAATGAGGTCATTGATCAAAAAGGCATTATTGATTATGGAACAAGCATTCAAAAGAGCAAAGTTATAGCTGACACAGCTGGGAGAGACAGGTGCAGACAGATTTGGAAAAGGATGAAGATGGTCATGAATTATCCCTTGGATGTCACACCGGTGAACACGATCATATGTCCATACAGTCAGTGTCGACACAACAGAGCCGTAAATAGCCAAAGGTCCTCTTTTTTGAGCGATGGATGTAATGAGGGTATCAGGCAATTCCAAGTGACCGGTACAGGTTGTACGGTACTGAATCCAAATGGGTATGGCAGTGAAAACGTTTAAGTTCGACCTGAGAATATACAAGCTGCATTGCCAGATAGTGCTTATGTGCTTATTTGTATGCTTTTACATTCAGTGCTGTCTCTAAAATAAAGGTGTATGGCCGTCTAGCATATGCAGGCATTTATGCTCACCCAGGGCTAAACTCACCAACTTCACAATGCTTCCCTGTGAACCTGTAGGGACACAGACAGTAGTACCGTCCCGCCTCCTCCATACAGGAGCCGCCGTTGCGACAGGGGCTGGAGGCACAGACACTCAATCTGGCTGAAGGGAGACATGAAACATGCTTATTTATTCCAAAACTGCACCAGGGACTATAAGCTAATTTCAGCCCTTTTTAATTGTTAAAATTTCTCAATACTTCATTTTAATATAATTTTGTATACTTATATATTAGATTATTAAATTATCTCAGTGTCAGTGCCAGTGCCAGAACAAATCTGAAGGGCAGGCCCAAGATTTTTGCTGGGGGGGGATTGGGTAAGCAAATATTCCGTAGCCATGCCCCTGGGAGTGGCCAGGCTTACTCATTTTAGGATCATTGCTAAAAAAATAAAAGAGAGTGTCCTTAGTGGGTGGTGTTTGTACTGCCATACATGTTAGTGTATGAATGGTATTACCTTTCTCACAATGCCTCCCCCTGTATCCATGTTGGCATTCACATGTGTAGCCCCCATCCCGCTCATAGCAGAAGCCTCCATTCAGACAGGGGGCGGAGTCACACACTGCTTGGGTCTGCACTGGAATCACCCACACATACACTCATTTGACAGCACCAAGACACTGATCTTTGGTCTTTCTGCATAGATAATTTCTCATAACATATTAAGCATATTATTGTATTTTTATGGTCAGAACTCTATAACCAACATGGAGAGATTGTTTTTTTCTTGGGCTCAAAATACCTAGAGCACAACGTGTAGGTTATTTAGCTGCTTACCAAAGGGGTAGAAGTGCCTGTGATCTATGTCAGTGATTCCAGTCTGGCAGGTGCACAGGTAAGTGCCCTGATACTCCAGGCAAGGCCCCCCATCTGGACATGGCCTGCTGCTGCTGCATGGGGTCTGAGTGACCTCTTGGGTGACAGGTGGAAACAATCCATAAGCGAAGGCCACAAGATTCACAAACAAGTTCTCTCTTTATGTCAACAAATGAATGTCACTAGAGGAAGTAGTATTATCTAGACAAATTATTATTCAGTTTAATTATGATAATTTGCACCATTTCCCTGTTACTTCATTTGGATATTTTGTGAAATTGCTGTTCACACCTGCATTCAAGGAAATGGTCCTAATAATAATTACAGAAGGTTTCAGTAAGTACCTACCAAACTGGCAGTATACTCCAGTGTACCTGGATGGGCAGTCACAGCTACCATTCACATCCACACATACACCCCCGTTTTGACATAGGCACTCCTCTGCAAAGACACAAATGTTTCACTTTCAGTAGATGGGTATGAAAGAACACACTGGGGTCACAGTGATAATTAACGCTCTGATGGTAAAAAATCAGGTGCACAGCAAAATAATTTAATATGTGCACATGGAGAGACTGCAAAACATTTTTAAAATGTAACAAATTTACTGCATTAGTGTCAGTGATACTGGTGCAATAACAGAAAAGCATTATGAAAGTCTCAAAATCCTTTTTGTGGAAAGACTGCAAAACATAAAAAAAATCCACATTGACAGCTGCACCTCTTTCCCAAATATTTTACAGGGCTAGGTGTTTGGATGTGTGTGTTTCTCCCACACAAGGAATAAATATGATTTTATTTTCCTCCATCAGCTGCCCCCTCACCCCATAACTTCAAAGTTAAAGGGCATCAAAGGAAGTCGCAACTAAATATATTCTTTCTAATGTTCAGACGTCTCAATGAGGATGACACATTCCTGAAATCTTGGAATGTGTTTGCCGATAAGAAAATATCAGACAATTGCAATGGCAAATCCAGCCCGCTGGCATAGGCCTTAATGGATAATGGCAATTAATCATTGCTAATTCCTTGGACATCAGTGTCTTCAGTGATCAGGTGTTCCCCATGTCCTGTTGCTGCACTGCTGCCTCATTCTGCTGCCTTGGAGTACTCAGGGCCTTTTTCCACTGCATGATCCAAATGAGCGAGGCAGGAAGGAATTCCAGAGATTTAAGAGAGTCTATATAAATGCTGATAGCTATTTCAGCTTAAGGGTGAGGAGTTGCATGAATTTGCAATGGCTCACGCAATATTACAAAAAAAGCACGCAGTGAATGGCTTCAACAGGTGAAACCAATCCCTCAAGTCGCCCAGCCAGAGCTGAGACACTTTCCTAAAACAAAAATAATTAATACAGCCAGTGCAACACTATATTATGGTGTAAAATAATTCAATAAAAAGGCAATAACAGTTCACTTCATCCTGTCATTTTTAGACAACATTGTATCCAAGGTGAGACTCTAAAGTCAAGATTAAAAAAAAACATATCTAATTAAAACTGTACTGTATGTTTTCCTCATCTTAAAAAATGCTGAATTCCAAACATTTCTCTCATAAAAAAACACCATTCCAGTCTATACAGGCATCTCTTTTTGCCGGCAAACTTATAAAACACTATAAAATAACGGTTTAAAACATCAAGCAACTGTTGTTGCTAGTTTCCACTATTAATTAATAATAATTCAATTATTATCAAATCACCACTCTTCCCCCGGAAACCACTTCAGAAGCTATCATTCACATTCTTCTGGTGAATACTTCTACTGTACACTATACTGTATGGTAACTATAAACTCTAAAAGAGTAGGTCAATAGATCAATTCACCTTCGCATTTTTGGCCATAGTAACCTGGTAAGCAAGTGCAGTTGTATATTCCAGGGTCGATATATACACAGGACTGACGATTGTTACATCCCTCCCCCTCACAGGACGCTGTCAAATTCAAAAATTACAGTTAGAATGTGAGCACAGCTCCTGTTCTCCAGACTGTATCTTTTGGCTTTCAGAGCAGCATAAGACACTTCATGCAATTCGGAAACGAGGCTTAAATTTAAACACATTTCCCTAGGGGCACTATGTAAAAAAACACTAATAGGAGTAATTTCCTTTGAATAATGTTAGATATGACCATATTTGTACTTCTCATATGATCTTTTAATGAATTATAATGCTGAAAATAATTTTGTGTTTAACTGTAAAATACATGCCTGTTAGTTTTTCAGTTACAGCCAATGAGAAATTCCCCTGAATCTTGATTTCTGTAAAATAAAATCAAGAAATATTTGACAACGAAAACACTGAAATCCATACAGACAAATCTGTATTTTCCAGTTGAAGTTAAATAAAAATACAGATCAAAGCAAAATCCATTGATTCAGCCAACTGCTTATTCATTGGGGGGGGGGGGGGGGGTGAAGCTTATCCCAGGCAGTTTTGGTAAAAAAGGATGGCAAAGCAAAATTTTTAACAAAATTAAATATTCA
>JAODLD010000038.1:11116475-11131725 GCA_026781065.1 Mormyrops boulengeri
AGATTCCCCACAAAGATATGAATATAAATGTGTGTGTGTGTATGTGTGTGTGCATGTGTGTGTGCCCATGTGTGTGTGTGTGTGTGTGTGTGTATGTATCGTTCGATAGTATCCATGATTTCAAGGGTCCACTGGTGGTCTTGGAACATATACCCTGTGGATAAGGGCAGGACTAATGTACTGGGCAAGAGGACCTTTAAGAGATTTTGGTACATTTCCATTACTTAAAGATTTGTCAAAGCTTGTTGACAAAGGTTACTGTACATTGTTAAAGTCATAGAACAACTAACACTGCAATGGGAGCTGAGTAGGAAAGTTCAGTTTTATCTCAAAAATCAAGTGAGAATGATCTGAGACTTAAGGAAACAGAGGAAGAATACTATGATTAATACTATGATTAAGAGCTATCGGTCATTACCGATAGCTCATGACCATAGGTGAGGGTAGGGACAAAGATGGACCAATAGATCAAGAGCTTTGCCTTCCGGCTCAGTTCTTTCTTAGCCACGACGAACCGGTTAAGCGCCTGCAAAACTGCAGGCGCCGCTCCGACCCGTCTGTCCAGCTCTCGAGCTCACCTACCCTCACTCGTGAACGAGACCCCAAGATACTTGAGCTCCTCCACTTGAGGCAGTACCTCCTCTCTGACCTGAAGAGGGCAATCTACCTGTTTCTGGCTGAGAACCATGGTCTCAGACTTGGAGGTGCTAATCCTCATCCTAGCCGCTTCGCACTCGGCTGCGAACCGCCCCAGAGCACACTGGAGGTCCCCAGCAGATGACGCCAACAGGATGACATCGTCAGCAAAAAACAGCGACACAATCCTGAGGCCACCAGACTGGACACCCTCAACACCCTGGCTGCGCCTAGAAATCCTGTACATAAATATTATAAACAGGACCGATGACAAAGGGCAGCTCTGGCGGAGCCCAACACGCACTGGGAACACGTCCAACTTCTTACTGGCAATGCGGACCAAGCTTCTGCTCCGTTCATACAGGGACTGAATCGCCCACAGTAGTGGACCCTGAACCCCATACACCCGAAGCACCCCCCGCAGGGCACCTCGGGGAACCCGGTCGTAAGCTTTTTCCAAGTCCACAAAACACATGTAGACTGGATAGGCAAACTCCCAGGCCCCCTCCAGTACCCTCACAAGGGTATAAAGCTGGTCCACTGTTCCACGGCCAGGATGAAAACCGCATTGTTCCTCCTGAATCCAAGATTCGACTATGGATCTCATCCTCCTCCCCAGTATCCCGGAATAGACTTTCCCAGGAAGGCTGAGAAGTGTGATCCCCCTATAGTTGGAACATACCCTCCGGTCCCCTTTCTTAAATAAGGGAACCACCACCCCGGTCTGCCAATCCAGCGGCACCGTCCCTGACCTCCACGCCCTGTTGAGAAGGCGTGTCAGCCATAACATTTTTGTTATATGAATTTGCAAACAGTGAATGTAAACGACTTTTGATTGAGGTATCCACTAAGTAAATGAACATAGAGAAACTTACTATCCAAAGAATGTATTTCATCCTGGGAAAGACCCATAGGGAAAAATATCTAAACTGGTCCTGGCCCCTTAGATTCAGTTGGCCCTGGACCGCTCATTCATGTTGTTTTTGCAAGCAAGCACTTATTTTCAGCAGGTGCACACCATTAACATTTTCTAATATGCCCACTAGGCTGTGCATTTTTTGCATTTTACCTTTCTGTAGTCAAAGCCAGCAGCATGAAACACTGACAAAGTGACATCAGAGGAACAGAACTCATTTATTCCATGTAAGGAAACCATAACTTGGATTTTTTTTTCTAAAAACAGTAAAGTAAGTGTTTTTTGGCCTAACATAGAGCTTCTGTTAATTATCTGACCACAGTTTTCCCTTCCATTAGCATAACTGTTCCAAGGGAAGCTGGGTTGTTCTATGACTGGATACAAAAGTAGAGCAAAGCAGATCTAAATCACATCTCCAGCATGAGGATAATGCAAAACCTAGAGTATCAAAACTAAATCCTGCTATTCCTCAGAAAATCAGTGAAGTGCTCAGGACCATAACTCTGCTCAGAGTGCAGACAGGGCAGATTTACTTCCAGGCCAGTAAGTACCTACATGTGAATTCACAGATATTCTTTGTCAGTGCATTGTTGTCAAAACACACAAAATATTTAAGTCTGAAATAAAATTGTGTGCTCAGGCTATATTTATTAAACTCAAACATTTCTGTTTTTCATTCCATCACTGTTCAAATATTTTTTCAACAGAGGTGCAGAGCATGCAACCAAAAAAGAACACCAGTTTGCTAAAATGTGTAAACAATTGACCATTATGATCCATATATGCTCCTAGCATAGTCATTTCCCAAAGAGGTGCTAAGAAGACGTGCAAAGCCCATCAATGTTTGATGCCATAAACTGGGTTATTCATCTGAATGGCATAGAGTTAGTAGAGTTGCATATGAGTAATTTCAAATATACCATGTCAGAAACATATTTCCATGTAGTTTCTGTGAAACACCAGTATACAGTTCTGTTGACATAAAAACAATGAGGGAACAAGCTACCATATGCATCGGGGAATAGTAACAGGGCAACATTAATTGTAGAGCACCTCAGAGAGGAAGCAGCTACTCAGATTGGTGATGGCAGAAGCCAAGCAAAGGTCGCTCCATTACACTCCATTATGCCCCAGCTACTCCACACTCCAGCACCCTATATTTTTTATTATTTTCCTTGTTTAGTTTTATTTGAAGCAAAGTTACAGACTAAAACAAACTAACATCTCAAAAGCCAAAATAATCCCCTATATGAAAACGCTACCCAAAGATAAGTTTGAAAAAACATCAGCTTCTCCCTGTCCAATGGGAACTTTTACAGGTCCGTTCTATCATTGATTACTAAATCAACCACAGGACAATATTCAAGGTCCATTGCATTTCTTTCCAGTATTTCTTTCCAGTATAATGCAAAGGAAAAACACCCCATAGCATTAATCTAAACAACCTGACATTGTTTATTTCTTGATTCCTTTTCATTCTGATGACCTCCCTAGTCCTGTTAGCATACGTATTCTGTACCTTACATGAAAGTCCAGATTATTGTAATGATACTGTACATTGATGTAATTGTTGCACGTCCTAATCTTGCTGATGACTAATGACATCAAATTGCCATTATGCCAATGATGTATTGCCCCTCTACATTTGTATTGCTCTTTCTCCCTTTCCTTCTTAGCCATGCATAAGACTGACAATCCAAAGTCGTAGTGCTTTTCACCCTTTATGCATTTTACAGATGCATCTGTGTTCTGTTAAAGGGCTTTTTTCTCACTCAGTATGAGCAGCTGGTCGGGTCTGGGGGGAAGACCCTGCTCTGTTATCTAAGGGGGTAGAGAATTCTCAGCGCAGTACAGCAAGGAAAAATGCACCAAGACTGTCCTAAACCTATGAAACTTGGAGGCAGATGCATCTGCCCATGTCTAGTTAGGTGTCAAATAAAATGCAAACTATCTTTCATCAGAAAGCAAAGGGAATGTATCGATTTTAGGAAGTGTTGTGCACTGCTGTGAATAGATGGATGCAGGTGGCCATAGATTTGTATGAAGCTCTTATTAAAGCCCACTCTTGAGGCGACAGAGGAGATAAACAGTTTTTTTTTCACTTTAGGACCAATTCATTCCTGTTTCTGTGCACCTGGCTTAGATTAATGACCCAGTTTGCAAATTCCTCATATCCTTTCATACTCTGCATTTGCATTTGAAATCTCACCTACTCAAACACAATTTTTTATGTCAAGGAAAACATCTGACTCACATAAATGGAAGGCAAAATTTAACAGAGTTCCCTGAGTGTTCTTCTGACACAAAACAAACCCAACCATATGATTTGCATCAGTAGCTGCAAAATACTGTAGACTTGACACATGGTTTAAATTTCAACCCCCAGTCACCTTAGTTGCACCCCACATAAGGAACAGAAGGAAGAAAAGTCAGGTGAGCAACATATAGTGCATCTTTTACTCTGATCTTGCTTCATGTCTCTCATGACATGATCTGAAGTCTGCATCATACTCTGAAACTTTTTTCGTCATGCCTTAATTTTATCATTTCTTTTTTGTATACCAGAAGCAACACCTTTACAGTAATTGTGGTTTATTATGGAGTTACACTGGTTTACATTAATGTTTTAAATGTAATAGAAATAAGAAAAGGGGCTGTGGGAAACTACAGCATCATATTCTCCGTACAACCCCGTCACCTGCTCCACCCATCTAATCTGTACTCTTCACACACTCACCAACCTGTATTATTTCTAAAAGTACTGGCTGAATCAACTGCCAATGGGAAAGACAATAAATGTGTTTTTACCTGACTTACTATAACAGGGAACTCCATCTGTGACATGAAACTACATCTATCATTTACATATCATTTACTACACATTCCACTTACATGCCAAGCTGCAGAATCTTTCCTATTTCCCCACCAATTAGGTGGCTACCTGAATCTGTTTATGTATGTCTTAATGTCCATGATTTAAAATGTCATTTATACTACACATATTTTTATATGTGTAAATATTTATATTCTATTTTTGGCTCATTTACTCTATAGCCAACATTTTCCATGACATATCAGTAAGAACTGTGACAGTTACACTAGATAGAGGCCTGTGGGGGCCATGGGCAGCTGTTTTTTTGGGTGGTCATGATGGATTAAATTGTACACATAATTCAAGTTTAACCTTCAGCCAAAATACTACATTGAGCTCACACAGGCCCTAAAATGTGCGCACTATTTACTTTTTTGTGCTGTCAGTTTGCTATTTCAAGTTCTAAAATTAATTTTCAACTTAATTGTATTTAACATTTTAGTTATTTGTGTTTTGGCCTAAAGAAAATGTTACCACAAAACCAGAAGCTGGAGTGAAAGGAACAAATACTATGGGTTTTTTAATCACTGAATTGAACACTGGACTTGGTTTATACAGCACACAAAGGAGCATACAGATCTTCACCCCTCCTCCACATCTGCTTTTCTGGCCACACCACTGTTACGCAAATCCAACATACGCGTAGAGACCAAGACTGAAAGCAATCAAACCAGTTCAGAAGCAGATATGGATACGCCACCTCGGCACTTCAGGACTGCTTTAACACCACAGCCTAGGACATGCTTAAGCAAGCAGCCCCTAATGATTAACAAACCATTCTCCAGGAATATACAGAGATTGTTACAGCCTACATCACCAAATACATTGATGATGTGACATACAGTACACTAGGACCATCACCAAACAGGCTTATCAGAAGCCATGGCTGAGACGAGAGTTTCACAAGCTGCTGAGGGCCTGGAACACCGCCTTCCAAGCCAGAGACACTGCTAGCCTGAGAACAGCCAGGACCAACATCAAAAAAGCCAAGCACCAGTACATAAAAAAGATGATAAACCATTTCAGAGACAGCAGAGACTCACCGAGCCTGTGGCAGGGGATCCAGACCATTATGCACTACAAACCCTAACCACAGACCTGTGACAGTAACATCTCACTGTTAAACAATCTCAACAAGTTCTTTGCATGCTTTAAAACACAAAACATCATGCCTGCAGACAAACTACCCCCCACCCAACGACCAGATTATGTGCCTGTCTTCAGTCAGTGTGATGAGGGCACTCTCCTGGATTAACACCTGTAAGGCTGTTGGTCCAGACAATATATCTGACTGTGTATTGAAAGTCCGTTTGAAGACAGACATTTTTAACACCTCCCTGAGTCAGGCTATTGTCCTTAAATGCTTTAAAGCCAACACCATCGTACCCATACCAAAGAAGACATCTCCATCCTGCTTCAGAGAATACTGCCCTATCATGCAGCATAGTAAATCCATTCTTCCACCTGCCCTGGATCACTTTCAGTTTGCATATAGGGTCAAGTGGTCAACAGATGATGCAATCTCCTGTACTCTCCACTCCGTCCTCACCCACCTGAACACAAAAGACTCTTACATGAGAATGTTGTTCATAGTTGACTTTAGTTCAATATTCCATACCATCATTCCTCAACAGCAGATACAGAAACTGGACTGGCTAAGCCTGAACACCTCACTGTGTAATTAGCTGCTGGAATTCCTTACTGAGAGACCACAAGTGGTTCGAGTTGGCAAAAATACATCTGGCACCATCACACTGAGCATGGGGGCACCCCAAGGATGTGTGCTTAGTCCCCGGCTCTTCGCTTGCTGACCAATGACTGCACACCAAACTACAGCACCAACCAACCTCTTCTTCAAGTTTGCAGGTGACACCACAGTGGTGGGCCTCATCAACAACAACAATGAGACTATAACTACAGGAATGAGGTGAACCAACTGGCCATGTGGTGCAGCAACAACAATCTCCTTTTAAACATGGACAAAATGAAGGAGTTCGTCATTGACTTCAGCAGATCACACACCCAGCACTCCCAGCTGACCATAAATGGTACTACCGTGGAAAGGGTGAGCAGCACCAAATTCTTGGGGGTGCATGTCACAAAAAACCCTCTCCTGGTCAAAGAATACTGCATCACTGGCAATGAAAGCCCCCACTTCCTCCACAAATTAAAGAGAGCTAGTACCCCTACCAATCATGGCCTCTTTCTATCGAGGCACCACAGAAAGTAGCCTGACAAACTGCATCACTGTGTGGTTTAGAAGCTGCACTGCCAACAATCGAAAACCCTGCAGCGCATAGTGAACGCTGCAGCAAAGATCAAAGCAGTCAGCATTGTGGGAAACCCACCCCCACCCCTCTTACACCGACCTAGCCCACAAAGCGGTCAGCATTGTGGGAGACCCCCCCACCCCTCTTATACCCGCCTAGCCTGCAAAGCAGTCATCATTGTGGAAGACTCCACCCATAGCCTCTTCAGTCTCCTGCCATCTGGAAGAAGGTACTGGATCCTCCACGCTTGCTCTACCAGCCTGTTTAATAGTTTTATCCACCAAGCAGTCAGGATGCTATACACTTTCCCCTCTATCCCCACTGCCCCCAAAAAGTCTGGACTGTAACCCCCACCCACCCATATCCAGAGAGAACCAATCAGATTGTAGAGGAGGTGGGTCCAATTAACTAGAGGAGGCTGGACCAAGACAGCTGATTGATCGGTCCTGCTCCAGTGGCGCAATCGGTTAGCGTGCGGTACTTATACAGCAGTACAATGCAGAGCAATGCTGAGGTTGTGAGTTCACTTGTTGGGAGCACACTTGTTGAGATGGGGGATTAGCTCAAATGGTAGAGCGCTTGCTTAGCATTTTAGAGGTAGTGGGCTCCATGTCCGCATCCTCCGCAGACAATTTTGTGGGCAGTGGCGGCTTAATGGTTAGGGATACACACTTGTAATTGAAAGATTGCAGGTTCAAATCCCTGATCAGCAAGGCACCACTGAGGTACCCTGCGCAAGGTACTGCCCCCAAGCACTGCTCCCTGGGCGCTGAATTAGCTGCCCCCTGCTATGTCACATGGGTTAAATGCAGAGAACACATTTTGTTGTTGTCTGCTGTGGTGTGTCGACAATTAATCACTTAATTCTAATTAGTTGCTTGGACCCACCTCCTCTACAATTTTTGAGTTATCATGCTGACAAGATCAAGTGTCTGAGGGTGCCTTTCTATTTGTTATCACTATAAGGTGCTGCTTCAGTTTTGGTGCAGTTTGTCTCAAAATTTGATCAGGTCCAGACCTTCAAACTCAGAACATGTCAGCAGAGGTTGAAAAAGATCTGTGAAATACTCTATGAGTTATTGTGCTAATGGGATCAAATGTGTGAAGCTACCCTTTTTTTGCTGTCATAATGTTTTTGAATTACTGTACTCACACTTAGTTAAGGGAACATGACTACATTTAAAGACAAATTATTTGTTCTGTTACTACCTACTGAACGCCTTGTATTTGGTTCTGACATGTTGTATGTTCCTCAGAGCTGCATTTGTTTAGACTTCAGGATGTTTCTGGGCATTAGCTTGCACTGAATGCCCATCATTCAACAGTGACCTGCATTGCAGGTAACTTCAGCTGCTTAATGTTAGGGGTAATTAGAAAGGCAAAGGGACCTTCTATTAAAGGCAACTGAGGATGCACTTCTATGACAGATGGTGTTGATTTAAAGGATCTGGTTTCCAATGTGCTGGACATGAATTTGATACATGACCAGCTCTGTTCAAAGCATGCTTTACTGTGGTTTTCACATTCACAATCTCCCATGCTCCTGTGCACACGTTTCATTCCACAATCACCCAGATCTTTGTTACATCATCAACACAATGCAAAAATATTTTTTTTTCCCATCAATCATCAGTATTTTAGCCACATGGATCTTGTTACTGTTATGGTGCAGCTGTACACTTCTGCCTGCTCACAGAAAATCTGAAATCTACCAAGCACAGAAATGCATTGTGACAAGGTTATACAAGCTAAACTGACTCAGTTTGCTTCACTCCTACACTGGCAACAGAGGTGACCCCCAAACAAAGTTCAGGTCTACTCACATACAGTCCTTTGTGCCTGTCACCAAAGAAGGGCATTTCCACAGAGATTAGTACAAGCCCAGAGCCACCATCGTCTTGCTTGTTGGTCAGGGAATCCCCTTCATCCAGGCCAAATGGGTAGAAGTCCTCCAGGGGCACTGCAGCCTCCACCACAACTAGCAGCTCCAGGCAGCTCAGAGTACAGAGACAGAGCACAAGGACACCCAGCCCCATCTCCACAACTGCCAGGCAAGGGATGGAGGTGAGACCCTGTGCACAGTGCAGGGAGGGCAATATGAGGGTGCTGAACACTCAGAAAGGCCAGAGATTTAACCACCTCCTTCAGCACAGTTTCAGTTTTCTGGTCTTCTTTTGCCGTTTTGAATATTTGCTCTTGTCACTGGGGCTGATACTCCAAAACTAATGGGAAGGCTCCTTGCATTCTGCCTGCTTCTGCTTTGTGAGCTGCACTGGATCTTACAGAAGAAAAGAACGTAAGAATGAAAAAGAATGATTCAGCTCTGAAATTTTTACAGTCCAGCTATTCGGTCCCTGATGGTTAGCTTAGAAATATCCTCAATAAAAGCTCTATTCCGACTGCCAAAAGAGTTCTTTCACTCCTAGTTCCACCCCCAAGGGATTCACTACCTTGCATAATTAGATCGTGACAACCAATGAGTACAGAGTAGCTAGTAACTGGATAAGCATTGGGTGGAGCTATGATAATCAAAGAGCTGCTTTAGAGGAGCCCTGACAAGGCTTTTCCCTCACTTCTTAACCCTTTTGGTGGTTTAGCTACCCCAGAAATTTGGACCATATTAGCTGAACAGCTGAACAAACACAAAGAACAAACATTTAGAACCAAAGATCTACACATGATGAGTACAGAAACATTTTGAATTTAGACTGACAGTGGAAAAAAAGAAAATAAGAGTTTTATACAATTTTCATTGATTTCAAGAAGCTCTGCATTGAGTAAAGTTTGAAGTCTGATATGGAGTTAATCAAAGATGCCTATTTTAAAGTACACAGCAGGCTATGAAACTAAAACATATGTTAAGAAAAAGAAAGGACTAATTAATAATTTATAAACACTAAAGGTTACTACTGATTTACTCATACATTTAATACATACTTTCAAAGATAATTGATGACTGTTTAAAACAACGGAATAAAGCCACTGGCTGAATATTTTTCATAATATACATTCATTGTATTGCTTTTCTTTTTACATCAATGCATAATCTGAATCTGAATTCATCTGAAATGTGTACCGGACACTGTAATTTCATCAATCACCAATTCCTTTTTTCCTTTATAGATTTAATGGGCTTAGTATACAATGTACTAAAATTTGTCATAATTATGAACTCCAAATAAGTCCAACTAGAAAAACAACATCCTGGAAAAGCTATTAAAGCAACAAAAGTAATTCCAAGATAATTACTAGGGATTTTTCAAGTACCTTAAACAAAGTGCCACAGTGATGAATTCAAAACCAGTCCTTTCTTTTTTGTCTTCATGAATTTGCCAGATTATTGAATTCCAGTGGTTCTCCTGGCATGTTTTCCCTGACCTGGGTGTGTTTCTCCTTTTCGTTTGCCAGAACCACTTACACCATGGATGTGTCTTCCCCTGTGCCCGGATTAAGGGATTCCTAGGGTTAAGCCTCACTGCAGCAGCACGCATAGGTATAGAGCTGTTACAGCGTGTCCTGTCTGACATGTCTCCCTTCAAGCCATTCTAGGCTACATTTCTGGCTGCAGCGTTTGGCTCACACCAGCTTGCCACCCCGCATCTGTTTCTCCAGTGTGCGCACCTGTATAAGGGTGAGGGAGGGCTCATCAGTGCAGTACATATCACTGGGGGGTATTACAGGTGAAAGATGGGGAGTGGATAGCAGACCTCACCTGCTTTTCCAAGCATGGGTGTCTGCAGCTGTATTTCTATATGTATTGGGCATACGCATGGCATTTAGGCTTGTTATTATTTGGCTAACATTACATGTGTTTTTTTTTGCCTCATTAGTAGCAGAAATGTAAACTGCGTAAAATATGAATCATGATTTTTTTCCATTAGGAACAGAGATTTTCTCTCTTTATTCTTAAGCAAAATATGAACTGTATGAACTTTGTTGTCTTTATGATGACACGTTATTGAGCCCCGTGGGGAAATTCTCCTTCTGCCACCACATCTTGCTCTCCATGACACACAGATACATATGTAGGTCAGAGCAAGCTTGGCAGTGAAGGGCAGCCACCTGGAGAGGGGCCCACAGAGCTGGTGGTTAAGAGCCTTGCTCAGTGACCCACAGGCATGACTATTCTGTGGAGGCCGAGGCTGAAACTGGCGGCCTTCCGATCACAGGCACGAAGGCTTAGCCCATGAAGATGGAAGCTATATATATATATATATATATATATAATCAGTTAACGTACTGATAATGCCAACTGGTATTTAAACTTTATCAATAGTCAGAGTTGGCAGCACTAGAGCTAACTATTGCTGCAACAGTACACTTGTCATGGGCCGTTTATTTTCCGTTAAGTACGCATCATGAAACAAAGGAACACTTTTATTGACACAGGCAAAACCTAAATTCAGAAGTATATTTTTACACAGAAAACATAAAGCTCTTTGTGGCTGTGAGTTGGTCACAGCTAATGCTGATTACAGTGAATCATAATCTTTGGCTTGGGTATATTTTGGTTTCCCGATAAGTTATACCAGCACTGCACAGAGAGTAGTTGCAAATTGTCCATAAGTAAATCCCCAAACTTGGATGTACTGACCACCTTCCCTGTGCATAGACGATGTCCAACAACCAATGTTAAAGGTAAAGCCTTTTTCATAATTTACTTTTCTATGTCAGCTTACTGTACGGTCTGTGCATGTATGTGTATATACTACATTTGCCTGTGGATGCAGATGGTCGCAGTTGGTGCTTGCATTTAGCAATGATATTCCACCAGCCCAGCAGAGGGCAGATGTACTACAACAAACACAAATACAAGCACAGAAATGTACAGAAATGAGTAAACCCTGAGTATGGACTGAAAGCGCACACAGAAAAGTAAAGTATGAATGGGCCTTAAGTCGTGATTATGTGTTCGGCAACCATATTTTCGACATCCAGCGGCATGTATAGTGTACAATGCTCTTCCGACATTCCCGATAGTTTCGTATGCCAGAAATGTTTAGATATAGATATATTAGATTAGAGCTGGAGGACAGTATTCACACATTGGAGGTGTAAATTAGTAAACTATTGGTGCTTAAGCAGATTGAGGGATTTATAGATACAGCTCAACTGGAGCACACAGCCACCTTAGATCCAGCTGTAGTCTCTCCTGCACTTAATGTCTTCAGTTCAGAGGCAGCACCAGTAGCAAGCACACACAAGCCCTGAGTCAAGGTAAGATGTGCTCTTAGAAGTACTAAGCCAAGAGCTCCTGCACACCAGTCAGCTGTCGTGCTTAGCAACAGGTTTTCTGCTCTGAACAGTGCATTTGCTGAACCGGAAAAGGTGCTAGTAATTGGAGACCAGAAACGTTAGAGTCTGTAACAATCCTAAAGCAGTGGTTTCTGTAGAATGCTTCCCCGGGATCAGATTTTCTGACATTGGCAAAGTTGGACTTACACTCCTCCAATAATGTCTCCACCTTGGTTATTCACACTGGAACTGATGCTATTACATCCTAACCATCGAAGGTATTAAAGAAGAATTTGTGAAAGCAAAATGAAAATGTTAGAATCTAATTGGTTCTAGTCACTTACCAATCCATTATAGAGGGGATGCAATCTATAGTAGGCTAATCTCCCTAAACCACCAGTTAGAGGTATGCAACTGAAAACATGACCTTTTTAAATAACTGAGACCTTCTTTTGAGAACAGCCTGGTTTTCATTAGCGGGACAGTCTCCATCCTAATGGGAGAGGATCATTTATGCTATCCCAAAACATGAAAATTGTTTACCAGTCTGACTTCAAAAAGCACTACCTAGGCCTAGGCGATCATGTTATTGTAGTTTATTTCCCCATCGTTCATGTTTGGCATCAACCCAGGTGTTAAAAAGGCCGGCCAGCTCTTCATGTCCGGGGAGAGGGGGGGAGCCGAAAGGTAAATCGCTGGTCAGCGGAATGCGTGCGTCTCACGTCGCGCGCAAAAGGAAAAGTTCACGGGCAGTACGGGCAAGCACAAGTTCAGCTGTAGTTGCAGCCATACAGTTTAAGTTTAAGTACGTTTACTTAGCTCAGTTTGCAATCTGGCATTTGTTCCACCGAAATTGTGTGTGTCTATGAAACCCATAAGTAGTTTGCACTGTTGTATGTGAGTGATGCTGAGTTTACGCATTAAGAGAATGCAATCAGTAAGTTTGTCTGTTACAGTGGAGACACTAGATGTAAAACCACATATGTTATCTTTCCAGATAATAATAGTTATATTCCTCAGTTTACCTTTATGTTAGAGCACTACATATATATGCATTGATTAAGCCTGTGTTCGCCGCACAACAGCAGTGCATAATGTTTACAGCTTATTTTGCATTATCTGTACTAACTTTATGTTATATGGGATAGTGTCACCTGCGATTGTAATCGCTGTGCTAAGTCTATATTGCATTGTGTTATTTGTTTATGTTTACAGACCACACCTATATGTACTCATATATCCCTCACTATTCTCTGCATACTGCTCTATGGTAGAAGTTACAGTACATTCAAATAAAGGACTCTTTTATTGGAGAAGTACTGGTGACCCGGACCTTGCTTGCACTTACATCAGTGTACTAACCGGACTCCCCACAGTGGTTTGAACATTCCCACCCAGCGCATGTGCTCTCCTCCCTCACTCCGTTTCACCAGCTGCTTTATAATATGGAACCTCCCCTAAATCTAACACAGTTGACTGAATCTAGAAAGAATAGTGGCTATTATTATAATAATTCATGAACCTAAACCATATAATAGGACAAAATAAAATGCTCATTATTGAACTCAAAAGGACAAAAATCACTTCTTGTAAACAATATGGTGCTTGACACTGATACAGACCTGTGCTTATTAACAGATACCTGGGTCAGACTCACAGACACTATTTCTTTTGTTGAAGCCACACCTTTAGTCCCCCCCCAATTATCCTCATTGTCCATCTGCTTGAGTGTGCTGTTGTGTTGTACATTGCACCTTTGGTCCCTGGAGGACGTCATTTCATCTCACTGTCTGCTTTAATGTATATGGGGACTACTACTACATTAGACTTCAAACGTTCACTCACAAATAAGTCTGATGTACACAATATCTACACGCCCTTATGTATTTTAATTAGTCGATGAACTGCACAATAATAACTAAAATAAAACTAAATCACAACTAAAATAAAACAAATGCATCCTTGTATTCTGCCAATGTGTCCGCCCACTTTAAAGTAGCAGTCATCAGACCACTACTGAAGGTAATGTCCAAGGTAAAACCAAGTTTCAAGAACTCAGCAATTATAGTCCTGTCTGTAATGTACCATTTTTGTCCAAAGTTCTGGAGAAGTTAGTCGCAGCTCAACTTCTGTCATATTTGGACACACATAACATACTGGATAAATTCCAGTCGGGCTTCCGTCAGGGACAACATTGAAACTGGCTTAACTAGAGCCATAAATGACATAACAGCTACAAATGATATTGGAAATATGACTGTGCTCTTGCTGCTGGACCTTAATGCAGATTTTGACATGGTCTATTACAAAGACTTGAATTTGATGCTGGGTTGTGTGAAATGGTGTTGAAATGGTTTAAGAAGCCTCACCTGGTGCCCGTTTAGTGTTACCTCTTGTTCCTGCCCTCCTGTTAATTAACATCTGCCTCCTGCTTGCTTTTTTGTAGATCTTGTATAAAAATGCTCACAAATAAGCCTGAGTTTCCCTAGTTCTGTCATTGTTGCCTGTTCAGCCCCAGTGTTCCCAGTGAGGCATAACCTGTATTATAGCCTGCACCTGGGTCGTGTTTCCTTGCCAAACAAGGCCCCATTCTGCACCCCACTTACAACTCCTGCATCTCTGGCTGCAGTGCAGTTAGGCCCTGCCCTAAGTGGCACAGAGTCAGCCCAAACAATCCCATTCACACATACGCTCCTCCACCTGACAGCACGGCATTAATAACACATGGATTTACCATCACTGTTTTCAGCAGCAGTCATATGCACCCTGATAATGTATATAGAAGAGATGTACATGACCTTGAGATTTCACAGGACATTTCAATGTTTCCATTATTAAAGGAAAGCAATCTAGCTGCCACCTTTTGAATAAGTAGCAGAGCAGGACTCTCAAGTCTCTCACATTGACCGTGAGACACACACATTTCAACCAGTTCACATGCTCACACACCTCACCTTGTATTTTTCACGCTGAGAAGTACGGGAAAATGCCCACCAAGTTGTCAAATTGTATAGAATTCATGGACGATGCCCAGGGATACGGAGTGACGTTTTCCGCTGAGTTCACAGCTGTCCCGAGTTATATAGCGCTAACAGCCACCTACCGGCCAATCCAAAAACATTTGTTGTTTCTGGGTAAATTCCAAAATAAGTTATATGTGATCCCGCTGCAAGCACTTTATTAGCCACCTGCCAGCCAGTCATAAAATACCATGTGTTGTTTCCGGGTAAATTTCAAAATAAGTTATATCCTCCTGAGACCTGGGCCATTCATTTGTGTCCTCTGTAGTGGACATTTTGTTTTTGCATCTATCTTTTCACT
>JAODLD010000038.1:11131825-11191353 GCA_026781065.1 Mormyrops boulengeri
AATTGTAAGATGTTTTATTTCCTCCAAAGACATAGAAAATCACAAATAACCTGAAATTTTCCTTGGGTCTCAGGAGGGTATGTGATCCCACTGCAAGCATGTTATTACATGGATGCACACACACACAGAGTGTAGACAAAGTGGAACTGGAAGTGCAACATCTGATGAATGCAGTAGGCAGGGCTCTCAAGTCTCATATACATTCACCGTGATCAACTGTGTGTCGTGGCACATTACTCCAATGAACATAATAAAAATTATCTGCCATTTGTACCACAGTAGCCCTTCATGGTTTTTCCCCCCTCAGACTCCCCATAAATGCATTTTTAGCTGAAGCATGTTGAAACCACTGGAGAAAACATCATGACTGGATCTCTCTCCCCTGGATTTAGGCCAGTTCCATTCTCACAGCACTCATCTGCAAGGTAGTACATCGGTCCTTACTTGACTGCCCTCCCGCTCTTGCTTGACCTAATCCGGGCCCACAGCTGCATCTCCAGATGATAAGCCAATGCATTTTTAATCACTCAGAGTATTCAGCCTCCAGTTGCCTTTGAAAGCCGGTCCAAGATTCTCATGTCAACAGTCACTACTCCACACACCTCAATACTGACAGCCATCACCCTTTATAGTCAGTGTAAACAAGTGATCATTCAATGAGTAAAGTACTGGCATATTCAAGATGAGAATTCTAAGAACTAATAAAAACAATGACTAATAACCACAGGGTTTAACTAAGTTTATACAATACAGGGACTGAGAATTTTATAACATTCTGGAGGCTGGCAGCTCCTGGGGGTAGCACTTTTTCCTCACGCCAACTGTGGAGGTTCAAATTCCACCTCTGCTCTCTGTGTGTTGATTTTGTATGTTCTGCCTGGGTTTTCTCTGGGCATTCCAGTTTAAAGACATGCACTTAGAGTAATTGTGTGTACGTGTCTCCTATGATGGACTGAAATCCCTTACCAGGATGTCATTTCCCCGTGATCCTGACCAGAACAAAGCAGGTCAAAGATGGATGGACAGAAATATTCTGTAAAAAATACAACACTAACAAAAAAAATCATTGTTGTGCTTTTGATCATATACATCAATTATTTTAATTCCTGTTTCAACTATTATACCATAAGTGTGGCGTAACTCCTCGGGAATTGGGGATCCAAATGCAGAGGAAATAAGGTACAGAAATGATGGACTGAAGCCGTGATCTAAGGTACAGGTACGAGGTCGAAAGCCAGAGGGTCTGTTCTGGGGGTGAAGGGTGACATGGGAAAATCGGTACACACACACACAGGTTTATAATTACATCTTTGTGGGGACTTTCCATTCATTTTGATGGGGAAAACTCCAATCATAACACGGCGACCTTAACCCCTACCCAGACTTTTGGCATTTTTACTTTTTGGATTGCATTCACAGATCTTTGTGGGGACCTGAAAAATGGTCCACACGACGTCAAAGAAACAGATTTTTATTACATTGTGGGGGACATTTGGTCCCCACAATGTAATATAAACCTAATCCACACCCACACACACACACACACACACAGGGATAGGGATCAGGACTCAAACTCACTGGGTAAGTGAACAAGAGAAACGACACAAAAGGAGCAGAAGGCACACAGGGAAAAGCGGGGATCCAGGCCACAAGAAATGCCAATATCGGCACATGGGATTGATCCATTTTGAAGACACTAGAGACTTCTGGTTCCAAGGCAGGGCTCACAACAGTTTGTCAGAGCAGGTTACAGTAGTTTCTGCTAAGGCGTGTTTGTCCACTTCTATACATATAACTTTCTGAAATACATTATACGTGTAATGACTAAATTTACAGTAGCAGTAATGATTAAAGTTACAGTAGTAGTCATTTGTTGTTTTTTAAAGGTCATACAACTCTTTAAGAACCTACAACATGCAGTGAGGTTGCAGTTGCCTGACAGTTCACATCCGTTGGCAAAGAGTCTGGGACAAAAATCGCTGGACAATTTAACAGCCAGGTCACCACCTGAAAATGTCCTATAAGCAGCAACATTCCTGAATCCAAGGTTCAAAAGTCTAATATTTGTTAGCCAGACAAAAACCCAGCAGGTCCAGAGATATATCACAACAGAATGTGCAAAACTGATTAAAATACCCATCACCAATGGTTTATTTTGACAAATTAAACAAGCTAATGAAAAGTCTTCATACAAACAGACATTACCTTTTTTTCTGTCAACTTTATGCAAGGTTTGGTGGGCATTTGACAAAAACAAATGGCAGGTGAGAAGACGACAAAATCCTACAGCCGACGCCATGACGGAAGTTCAGCATTTTTTAGCTGATGGATATTGGGATATAGGTAAAGACCCAAATGCATTCTGGGGACACGGAATTGCAGGGTCTTCCCACACCTATACAAGCTGGAAAAGGTGTTCATTTTATTCTAGCAACATCTGTGACATGTGAAAGAGTGTTTCTGAATGAAGTCTTTGAATGTAAAGCTGTTGCCCAAAAAACTGTCGCCCAAGACCACAATTTCTCACTGGTGGTTCATTAGTAATTCATTAAAACTGAATAATTCCAATGACCTGCTCAACATATAGAAAGGTGGACAAAATGATTATTTCTGTGCACACACAATGCTCACATGGCATGTAAATATAAAAATTATGTACTAACAGAATATACGACCATAGGAACAAATTCACAAACAATCTCTATAAATATTGGAACAAAATTAAGATTAAGATTATGATTAAATTTATTGATCCCCGGTGCATACAGCAGCAAGAACATAATGCACAGGAGATAAATATAATGACAAACAGACAAGGGACAAAGACAGTACACACAGTACAAAGCAAACATTTAAAAAATACAGAATACACAAAATACAGTACTGCAATTCTGTGCAGTTAGAACAGAAGGCACAGGATTGTACTGTAACAAGACAGGATGCTTCCTGATGTCTTATGGATGGGGTGGGAGGTGGCATGTCAGGAGGAGGCGGTGGTGTCTGATGGCAGGTAGGCAAGAACAATCGCCAGTAACATTTTTAGCACACCGTGGTGGAATGAGCCAGTGTCGAAATGTGCTCTAGGATCGCACCCCCTGAAGTGGATGGGTAGAACTGCATAATATTGTCCAGTTCTGCCAACATTCTCTTCAGCTATACACAAGAAAAAAAAAATACTGAAACGTTTGTAGAATTCATATTCTTTGAATTGTTAGTAAGAAGTTATCATACACTAATTGCAGAGATACCTATGAACATTGCACACGTTTGACCTTCAAAACCAGCAGCTATGTTTTTGTTCTATACAGTAGTATTTGCTGTAGCTGCAGTTAAGGTTTATGCCAGCAGATTGTGCACAGCTAGTGTTTCAAAATGTTTCAAAGCATTTTGAAACATTGGTTGTTTTGAATGCATCCAAACTGTTTTAAAGATTTGAAATTGCCATCTCTACAGACCACTTGGTTATCACACAGAGCAAGCCAATACCTCTTACAGAGCAAACTTACTATACCGTTATATTGGTTGAGCAATTAACGGAAACCAAAAGCAGGAGTGAACTCAGCTGACAAAATAGGGAGAGGGAGACCTGATGAGGGGCATGGCTACGGAACAGGCTCAGAGTCCATCCTTACAATAACAAGCCCTAATTACAGCTGTTTGCTGAAAAAGACCTCACACCTTTGATATTGAAATGGTAGTTTGTTTTGAATGAGCAATGTTAGTATGTTGGTTGAAACCATGAACTGTGAAACTGAATCTTTTTGGGTTATCTGGTGCCAAGACCTCAGACACTTTTGAATAATATACAATAAAGAAAAACAATGCTGTACTGTTGACTAGCAATGCATCTTTAAAATATCCTAGTATAACTATGGTTCATGTGTAGGGTGTGGTGCACATCATGGAAGGCCAAGCTATCCGCTCCCTATTCCAGGTCTCAGGTTAGTGTACCCTTGGTAGAAGTGCTTCACCAGATCCAGCCGCATCATCTGGTCCTGTAGCACCCCTTCCAACTCTCTCATGTGCCATGCAATCCTATGACTTTTCATCACACAATAGAGGAATACAATGCAAACTCTTGATATTTGAGTGATACTTACTCTCTTCAAGCAGGTGTTGAGGGTTACAGCTTACCATGGCTTCTTAGTAGCCCTCTTCATATTGCTGTCTGTATTCAGGAAGCAACAACATCTTCAGTAACCACTTGTCCTATTCAGGGTCATGGAATCTACGGGCTTAAGGCAGGGAATAACCCTTGGCCTTGATAAGGCACCAACCCATTACTGGGCACTCTCACACATGCACACCAATTCACCTCAACATATTTCTGGACTGCGGTGGAGAAACAAGAATACCTGGAGGAAACCCCACAACAACACAGGAGGAATACACAAACTCCACACACACTCTGCCAGGGCATTGACTTGAACCCAGGTCCCAGGGATATGAGGTAACAGTGCCAACCACTGTGCCATCCTGGCTTTTGCCAACAAAAAGTTAATCCGAAAGTTAAGCTAAAAGTCATTGCATATATTAGAGCCACGAGAAGGTATCGGTTTACAATAACATATCAATGAAGCAGAATTTGGCAGACTCCTTTTCAACCTCCTTTTTAAGGACTCTGGTTTTGAGCTCATCTTTAAGCAACCCCACCTCGACCTGTTCCTCGGCATGCCTACAGCTCACCACTCCACAGAATTCCCAGCAGATGCTTAAATTAAGAGAATAAATATTTGGCTTTTAAAATATACGTAATATATATTTTAAAATCTTTCATTTATATAAGAAACAAAATCCCTATGTCAGAAACAATAAAAGGCCATATGAACAACTACAGAAATTTCTGATATCTATCAACTGTCTTAAATCCAAAACTTGTGTAGTTTTTATAGCTCTCTACTCATGTACAACTCAGATTCCTCCATCCCTTCAGATTTCTCTTCAGAAAATGAGAGAGACTGGGTGATCAGGATTCTTGACTTAAGTAGAGATTTCATATATTGGTCAGTCATTTCATCATGCTATCGTGGTCACTATCAACCCTTCTGGGCCTTTCAGTTCTTAGGCTGATGGAGTGGAGTATGACCTCCTTGTCTCGGGTCCTGTATATCCCACTTTTGAATGCTTTCCTGTAACTCCGAGTATGCCTCCATGAGTGCCTGACTCCTTTCCTTGCCTGCAACTCCCTCTGCAAGTGATCTTCCAGGGACATAGAAAAATGCAACAGTTTACTGCTAACCACCTGAAAGACACCTTAAAAATATTTCAGAGTTCAAGTCCAACATATTCATTACCCAGGAAGTAAACAAACAAGGGAAATAGAAGTAAGTTTGGGTCAGCTGCTATATTTCTGCAAAGGTCACTTGAGTGGGACCCCAGAAAGTGTCAACACTCATGAGTCAAATTCCTTTATTACTGTGTATCAGGATCAAAGTCTTATTCGAGTGTCCATATCTTGCCTACATCTCTGCATTCTTACATATTTCGCAAAGCAATACAGAAACGGGGTATTTCCTTAATGGCACACTGTCGTGAGGGAAAGGCCACAACTTAAGGAGAAAACAAAAGCAAATGAGGAGAACCAAGCATGGTCTCTCACTGGGACTCTTAGTGTTCCAATGTTCTGGTTGGAAGCGGGATAAATATCATTGGAACTCTGTTAAACCACAGGGGCCAGATAAGAATTTTTCTTCCCATGAATTCTAATGTGAGAAAAATAATCCAATGGTGTTCCAGTACATTTTTTTTCTAAAGTACAACTGTGTGGATCCAGTCTGCTGCATGATTTAGGCCAGGAGATCTCAGCTCTGCTTTCTGACCCCAAAGAAACCTGTTTCATGTTCCGGTGTAGACAGAACGTACACATATCATAAGCATTTTTTCATAACCTTTGTTTTTATGTTACTAAGAGCTTCCACCTCTGGCAGCAACTGTGCTCCATGTCATTCACGTCCCATTTCTCCATTAATGTCTGATAGCATTTCATTACTCAGGTAGTAAACAAACAGGGGAAATAGAAGTAAGTTTGGGTCAGCTGCTATATTTCTTCTGCATAGGTCAATTGAGATCATGGCTCTGAGAAAATACAAAGCTTGATATTGTAAACACACTTTTTCACATGTTTACTGTCTAGTTCTGTCTTCATGCTCTTCATAGATTTTTGTATATAAAAATGGTGAAAGCATGCCATGATCTTCGTGGCAAAACACACCATCCATTTAAGTACAATTTATACCTCATATAAAATAGCCAATGGTACACAGAGCAGTTATGTTAATAAAGTGCTGTTCATTTAAGTAAAATAGCAATTTTGTTTATTAAAACCACTTTAATGGTAGACAAACAGAACGGCCCATCAGCAAACATGCTGTAAGCCAGAAATGAGCTGGCTGGTCCTGACAGCCGCCACACATTAACATGACCCTTGTTTCTCTAAATGATTACAGGGAATGATCAACCAAGTCTCCTGAAGAGGAAGTGGGACTTTCTTCTGTCCCTTCATGTCTCTTCCCTTGTACTTCAGCTACTGGCATCTTAACATGAGACCATAAGAAATTTACACAAGAGGAGGCCATTCTGCCCATCAAGCTCGATTTGGGAGAACTTAACTAATAGATCATAGTTGTTAAAACCTCTGATTTAAAAGAACCCAGAGTTTTAGCTTGCACTACACTAACACGCTGCATAAAGAAGTGTTTTCTCAAATCCAGTTTAAAATGTTCTCCCACTAATTTCCACCTATGGCCACAAGTTCTTGTATTTGAACTAATACTGGAGTAACTATTCGGCTGGATAGCATCCAGACCGGTTAGAATCTTACATACCTGGATCATGTCCCCCTTTAGTCTCCTTTGCTCGATGCTGAACAGATTCTGCTCAGCTAACTTCTCCTCATAAGACATTCCTCTAAGATCAAGGAATCATTCTTGTTGATCTACATGGAACCCTTTTGAAGGCAGCAATGTCCTTTTTAAGGTAAGGTGATTAAACCTGCACACAATATTCTAGGTGGGGTCCTAACAAGGAATTGCATAATCTTAGCATCATCTCCATTAACTTGAACTCCACATACCTAGAGATGTAACTCAACATCCTACTGGCCTTTTTAATTGCTTCCCCACAGCTAGCTTTATTTCAGCGGAACCCATACAATCTGTACTTTATATTTCTGCTCCCTGCATGGATTACATTTGTCTATAATAAATTTCATCTGCCAGGTATCAGCTCAGTCACTTATTAAATCAAGATCCCACTGTAGCCTCTCTGCTGCTATTTCAGTACTGTATCTGCTACACCACCCACCTTGGTGTTGCCTGCAAATTTAACCAGTTTACTGTATATATTGGTGTCAATATCGTTAATACAAATTAGGAATAACAGTGGTCCTAAAATTGAACCCTGCAGTACCCCACTATGAACGCAGGTCCACTGTAACATTGTGCCTCTACAGTAATAACTATCTGCTGCTTCCCGTCTGTTAACCAGTTCACAATCCAAGCTGCTACAGTTCCTAAAATCCCTGCTGCTCTGAGCTTAAGCAGGAGCCATTTGTGGGGGACAACATCAAAGGTCTACTGGAAATCTAAGTAGATCACATCATAGGCCTTTTTGTGATCAGTTTCTCTTGTAGCTTCCTCAAAGAACCCGAGCAAATTAGTTAATGCAGATCTACCTCTACTAAATCCACGTTGGCTATCCCTCAGAATGTTATTTGAATCCAGGTAATTATCATTTTCACTTGGATTTCACTTAGCTTCCATTACTTTTCCAGTTATGCAAGCTAAACTAATTGGCCTATAGTTTGATGGATTACTTCTATCCCCTTTTTTGAATATGGGCGTTATATTAGCTTCCAAAAGCACCACGCCAGCAGATAAGGATTTCTGAAATAGTAAAGTTAAAGGCAAATAATATCCCTCATCTCTTTTAAAACTATAGGTAAGATGATTTATTTACTTTGAGTTTAGCTAGGCTGTGTAGCACATCAGCTTTAGTTATATTTGTCATAGATAATGCTGAATTAATAAAAGTTGGTACATTACTCGTGTCCTCTACAGTGAATACCCATGCAAAACAATCAAACTCATTAACTATATAGTAATTATAAGACCCTTACTATCCTACTGATTAGTGATTTCAGCTTTTAGAGCTCTTTTGGAGTTAAAATATTGGAAGATCATCCTTTTTATGTCATCCTTAGGCTCCAATGCAATCTTCCTTTCGACATTCCTCTTAAGTAATATTTTTTAATTCAACCAGTAGATTTGGATACTCCTACTTTATTCCAATATGACTAGTTATTTTCCATTTGTGGTACAAAGCCTTTTTCCTCCTGACTTCATTTTACTAGTAAACCACCTTGGCTGCAGTTTCCTAGATTTAGTTTTGCTGGAAAGAGGTATCCAGTCCTGTTGCGCTTTCAGTAATGTGCTTTTAAAGAAATCCAATGCCTCAACAGTTTTGCTGTTTAACTCCATCCAGTTTACAGTTTAGCCTCATGCCATTAAACTTGGCCTTCTTAACACTGTATATTTTTGTTTTGGACTTTGCCCTTCTGACTAAAATCAACCTCAAATTTAACCGCGTTATGATCACTACTGTCAACTGGTCCTAAAATCTCTAGTTTTCCAATACTATCCCGGTTATTAGAGAAAACAGGATTATGGCTTCTCCCCTGGTAGGGATTTTGACAAACTAAGAAAAAAGCTATCCTGTACGAATTCTATCATCAAGCTCATTTACAGTAGAGCCAGAGACAGATGTCCCACTGTATCCCAGGTAAATTAAAATCACTCACAGCTATCATATCATTTTTATTACTCATAATCCTGATATCATCATATAACATTCTGCTTTCCTTACTACATTAGGTGCTCTATAACAAACACCAACAATTAGGCCATTTGAATTTTCAGCATCTAGTTTTACCCATATAGCTTCTGTACTTTTATTATTATCAGTGAGCTCCCTTGCCTGCAAGTTCTTTTACATATATTGCAACACCACCTCCATTCTTGCCTATCCGGTCCCTATGGAGCATCTAACCATCCATATTATATTTTTATACATCATTGCCACTTAACCATGTTTCTGTTATTCCTATAATGTCCTAAGAGTCTGATGAAATAAAAGCCTCTAAATCATGAATTTTGTTTCAAATAATCCTAGCATTTAAGTACAGACTGCAAAGGGTAAGCCTTTTACTGTGCCCACTTGCATTATTATTTGGGGCTTACCGTCTCCCCCCACCTATATTCTTAACTAACCTCCCTGCCCCCCCAGGCCCTAGTTTAAACACTGCTCAACTACTCTACACATACACCTCCCCAATACACTGGTTCCCCCCTGGTTCAGATGCAACCCATCCAGCTTAAACTTGTGCCACCTGTTGCAGAAGGTCTTCAAGTGCCCCATAATCCTGAACCCCTTTTTCCTACACCACCCTTTTAGCCACGCGATTAATCTCCCTAACTCAGCTAACTTAGCCTGGCTGACAAATGGCATGGGAAGTACTCCAGAGCATGCCACCGTGGACGTTGACCTTCTAAGCTTATCTACAAATTTTTCCTGCAGAACAGCCCTCCTGTTATTGGTACAAGCATGCACCATGACCACTGGATCCACCCCGGCTGGGGCCAAAAGCCTGTCCGCACGATTCGGAAGGTCCCACACCTGGGCACCAGGCAGGCAAGACACCGTACAAGACTCTCTATCACACATGCACACATAACTGTCCATACGTCTAATAATTGAATCCCCCACTACCACAACCTCCTTCCCTCCCCAGGGGCCCACCTGCCTCCCCGGTCTCTTCCGGCTCTAAAGCTGGAAGCACCTGAAAGTGGTTTGACAAAGTGAGTGCGGGTGATGCTGCCTCTGTACACTGTGTATGCCCTTTCGTACATCTCTGACCTACAGTCACCCAGCTCTCTCAACCACTCTGTTCTTCATTCTCCCCCCTCCCCACTTGTGGTGCACACACTATCTCCCCTAAAAGGTGTGTTAACTATTTCTTCTAACTCCGTGTTCTGTCGGATGAGAGCCAGTTGCTTGAACCTTGACCATGAGTGAGTCCACCAGCTGACATCGCTCACAGATGAAGTCCGACTAGACAAGCATCCAGAAGGGCAAACATCTTGCAAATACAACACTGAGCTGGCCTCATAATTAACTCTCACTATGACCCCGTTCCTTACTCCCAGCCCAGTATATTTTTATAGAGTATTTAACTTTTAGTTGGTTTAATTAAGCTATAGTTAATACAATGAAGTGCTGAGTACAACAAAACGCTAAGTTAACACTTACGTTGAAACTGAACTTTTTTAAATTATTCGATAGGATAGATAAATAATAGATAAATAAAAATATTTAAAATTAAACTTTAAAAATAACCAAATTAACTATTACTTACCCATAACTTCCTAATGAACCATGAAAGGTTAAAAAAAATTAAGTTGCTCTTGGGAGGCCGAAAAACCACAAAAAAAAACCTCACACAGCAGGCTACTGCCGGAGTTGGAAAAAAGGTAAAAAATGTCCTTCCAGCCCCGACTGGCAACCGATCTCAGCAGCAACTGTCCTTTTCTGGTGCTAGTTAACCTTACCGATGTTAGACAATATCACCTCACGGGAGTTCGTTGCCAGGTCACGCGGACAGAAAACGCCGCTCATGCGACACCCGCAGCTGCAACTCACTGTCGGTAACGCTTGCGCTGTTTATTAACAAGGACAGACAAGCGCACACACAGACCAAAATAAAGAAAAAGCCACCCACGTAAACTGTATTAGCACACAAACACACAAATATACTTCCAGACAATCCCAAACAACCACTGCAACATGCACAATACACAAGTGTACACCACTCTCTCAGTGCAGCAATCCCAGCAGCCTCTGCTTCCTAACGACATTAAACAGCACATTGCCTGCCAATGTCAACACAGAATCATGCTAAATTGCTCTCCCCTGCACTGGTACTAATTGATACAAACTCAATTCTATGTGGCCCCACAGTGCAGTTGGAGCAAGCAGACTGTGCCAATCAAAACAACCGTCAGCTTGAATTACTCGCCTGCCCGACCTCAGTGCCCCTGTCAATCTTGTGACAACAAGGCCCATCCTTCAACCTCAAGAACCATGTAAAGAACTATGCTTCAGTTGAGCCCTCCACATGCACAAAGACAATGTAGAGAGTGGAAAGTTGGCACAACTCCCAATGCCTTTCCTTCTTTACAGGGCCTGAGCCCTGAGCCTGCTATAACTTACAATAATGGCAGTTTTTCCTGAAAGTACTTGTGCATTAGACTTAGGAAAAAATGAAAGATTATGATCCCAGTTATTCCCAGTCTTCCGAAACAGAAACTCCTTATTAACAGAACTGACACACCTTTTTGGCTCGTATTTGCTTAGGACCTCTTTTTAAAGGAGTTTCCAAACTCGCAGTGACTCTTGCAGCAGTGATGCTAGCTTGTTCAGGGCAGCAATGCCTCAGAGCATAGGGGCCTGAAATGAGTATTAGATAGAGTGTAAAATTGCAATAGTGTAGGTTAAAGGTGTTGTGCAGATCTCTGTATTCCTTCTGTGTACAAACCAAAAGAATGGCTGCTTGTGATTCTCTGACTGGAGGAGTACTCCTAATGTAATGCAGGCAACTTCTACTGTAGCTGCTCCTGGTTGCCTTAGCTGTGTGTTTGTAGCTCCTCATGTTCCAGCTGCAGCCTTTAGTAATTAAAATGGACCCCCAAAGGCTGATTCTCCACACACATGCAGGATATCGCTCCGTAGATTAACATTGCTGTTGCTTGCTTAGCCATCTTTGCAACAAGTCCGAGTGGAAATAACATGAGGCTAAAAGGGGCTGCATGTTAGAATGAATTACAATACCTAGCTACTAACATTTAAGCATCTCATTCTGTAGAGTGAGGACCACCTTCGGTATAGGTTTGAGTATTTCTCCTCAAGCTGTTCCAAACTCTGACAGAGGTATACCCCCATGTGCAACCTATGAGTCAATATTCATTTTTGTGGGTATAATGCTACAGATAAAGGTAAGAACACTGTTCTAAAAATTGTTTTGAATGTCCTGGAATTATGTCTTTATTTCATTCTAAGTTTCTACATTTCTTGCAGTAATATTAGAACATAATATAATTAGTTAGTCCATTGCTTACTTTAGAGAGGCCCACATTTACACAGGATCATTTAGGCCAAGCACTGATCTAAAGATGCCATGTGATGTTGATCATTTCTCCAAACAAGCATCAAACCAAGTACGATTATACAATGCATTCACATACCATATCCTCGCCTTGAATACATGTGTCAGCATTGCTCCTCCTGGTTCTTCAGCTCAAGGCTAGCTTTCCTCAAGACATCTCAAAGACACAGTGGCTGGAAATATGCTGAAACTGATCAAATTTTGAGACAAATCTCTTCAAAATTGAAGCAATGCTACATAGGGGCACAAAAGGAAAGGGTGACTGTACATGACATTTGACCTTGTGAAGGAGATGTCAAAATATATTTGAAGGATCTTGTTACTGTAAAAACATTACATAAAGATTACAGGTTTCCCCTGTTTAACATCCATCCAAAAAATTACAATAAAAAATTTAATGCTGGATGCTGGATGTCTTTAAAACGCGCGAGCATGCGGTAGGTGGTACACGAGATGTCTTTGTTTAGGCACGGTGAGGGTTTCATGTTTACTATGCATGGTAAGCGTTTCATGTTTTATAAAAGATAAAAAGATAAGAAAAATTATTGAACAGTACTGTACTATACTACATGTTTTCATATTGTGCTTTAATAATCCATAATAAAGTTTGAAATACACTATCTGCAAAGTATTTAAGCTACTTAGTACAGTAATTAAAGGAGTGTTAAACTATGGCGGGGTAGAGTAGTATACCTTTTTAAGTGACCGCGGTAATATTCAATCAACATCCAAATCATTTAATGTCCTGTTTTACCGAACATAATGCAGACGTCAAATGGGGGACACCTGTATATGGATGAAAATCTATACTGTTTCATTTCAGAAAAATGGCCCCAATATGAAGTAGCAGCACTCGGTGGCAGGAAAGAATGGAAATGGAGGGTGCAGAAAACACTTGTGGCCATGTGAACACAGTAACTCTAAAAGTAATTCATGGATCTTTTTCAAAGTTTTCAGATATATTGCAGAGGTGAAGATTTGAAAGTCATCAAATTTGAAACAAATTTCACTAAAATAAAACCGCCACAGCATAGTGATGCCAAAGAAAGGAATAGCTTGAGATTTTTGATTTTTGTTATTGGGATAACTTTTCAGCATTTGCAGATACATTGTAATGATGAAGATCTGGACCTCATCAAATTTTGAGACAAACTGCAGTAAAATTGAAGCTGCGCCACATAGAGATAGCAAAGAGAAGGACAGCCTCAGACATTTGATCTTGTCAGCATGAAAACTCAATAATTATGTCAGATCTTTTCCAAAACAGAAACATTGTATGGGTGGAAATGTTCAAATTGAGACAAACTGCACCAAAATTGAAGCAATGCCGCTAATAGCAGCAAAGGGAAGGGTGAATGCAGAAGATCATTGACCTTGTGAACAGGATAACTTACTTTGATTGATTACTCTGCTCACACTTTTTGATATTTGATGGATCCCATTATCACTTCACAAAAACAATATGTGGCCTCTACTATGATAGCTGAACAATGACTATGCCACTCCCAATTATAAGGGTGGGAGGACCCTAATACTATACTTTACAACCAATCCCCTCCCCCCACAGGTGTACTAAAAAGACAGTCTATGCAGGAAACAGCTGTTGTAAACCCAAATATCTGATTTATTTCACAGGATCTAAAAGGAAAAAACAAACATAAAACGGTGTAAAAATCAGATTCACCAAGCAATTTTTAGAGGCATTAAAAATGGTCAAAACAGACAGTGAGCAAAAGATATTACCTAAACTACAGCTGACAGATAGAATCGGTCAGAACTATGCAAAGCAGCAATGAATAGTGCTAATGGCAATACACTGTGCCAATTACAATAGCGTAGGGCATTAGCAGCAGCCCAAGTCGCTGGTATACCAACAGATAACGCCTAGAACGACCGCAGGTGTGGTAGCGCAAACCAACTAGATATGCCACAAAACAAAAGTATTACACAACAAAATAAACCAAACAACACAATGAAAACTACCTGAGAAAATGGGGCTACCCCCTTAAGGAACAATAACTTCAAATCAAAATACCATAAATACGCAGCACACTCAAGTGGTTACACTATCACACTCTGTGAAAAGGAACTGCAGTTAGCTACACACCTGCCCCTCGTGGAATGAGTGTTACTAACACAATAGATGTAGTTGCACGTAGCCCATATGACTGCTGGTCAATGCAGGAAAAAAAAAATGCACCAGCCCGGATAACTTATCAACCTTTTTACCTGGTGCTAAACGTCAGGGTAACTATTTAGCTGCAACCGGAAATTGTACTAACCCAAATAATCACTACACAGTTTAAAAAGCTGTACATTTGAGAGATGTAAATACTATTCCTCTTTGCCTGTACAAGCAGAGCTTACAAAACAAATGCAAAAAGAGAAATGAACTTTGATATGGGAAAAACAGTGTCCCCCTCCATTTTGGTTGTAGTAACACTGGCTGTACAACCGCAGCAAGCTGCTGTCTAGTGGAATCCACCCGGTCCCAAGTGTGGCGACGGGAGATTCAACATTAGGAAAAATTCCGCAACTCAATGCACGCTTATACTCTGCTATAGCTGAGCTTTCACCACCAGAGACACTCCGCTGTAGATCAAGAACCCCCAAAAAGCTGTAAATGGAAGGTAACGCTGCTCATGGCTTGCCAACGGCTCACGTGCGCTCCAGTGAATAAAAGGGCTCGGTGTCTCATGCTAGGTGCGCCACAGATATGACGTTTTATCCTCTAGGTAAAACCTATTTAAACCAGGCTGACATGCAATCAAATCAAATCAAAATTTATTTATACAGAACATGAAAAACAACAAAATTAGAAACAACACATTACCAAACAAATAAATCACACCACCGATCAACTTTGTAAACAGGCAAAGTGACATTTAATATTCCCTTCAACCACATATGAACATTAAACCAGGCTATACACTGTAACTGGAAAACATATTCATCCAATTCAATGAAACCAAAACTTTAAACAAACCCTTTGTACGAAACATCTTTGAATGTTCAGAACTCCAAAAACATGTAGACTTACTGCTGGACAGGCTCATTGTTGATAAAACATTGTTTCTGAAAAGGTAAATGCGCATTAATTGAAGGAAGGAAGCGGCTTCCTCACCTGCCTCTCACATCTGCTGGACCTTCCGCATTTATACCCGCACTATATACAATTCTACTTTACAGTATAAATTGAGATTTTGTTACTTTGGACTTGGGTTCCCCCTTTGAGTCTGGTTTCTCCCAAGGTTTCTTCCTTGCCACTATTGCCTCTGGCTTTCTCACTGTGGCTTAGGGCAGGGACAATGTAAAGTGGTTAATATAATGTAAGTGCTTTGAGACAATTTAATGCTGTGAAAATGTTCTATACAAAAATTACATGACTGATAAATTGATCAACTTAGCAGATGCATTTATCTACAGCAATGTACAAAGAAGGATCAGAGAGCAGGGTCAGAAAGGGTCCTTGGAGGAATTGGGTTATAGGGCCTTTATTAAGGGCCCACTGGTAACATCATTTACCCAGCCATGAGGTTTGATCCATAACCTTCTGATCACAGCATCTTAACCTGCTGGAGTTGGACCCTGGTTTAACCCCAAGATGGGGAAAATTGGCTGGGTGCCTTTTGACACATATCAACAGACACCTACAGTTAGCTAAAACATAGTTCCATAGTGAGGCAGTCTGGCACCACGGTGATTGGACAGAGCTTTTTACATGGCCCAGGCAGAAAACACACATCTATGGTATTAGAGGTGGGCAGGGGGTGGGGTGGGGAAACGGAGACAGTGGGCTAGTTATCCAGTGGGTTTGTACTGGGGAAGCTCTCACATAACAGCTGTGGCTCTTACCATTCAGGCTGAAGCCTCAAGCACAAATGCGCAAAAGCCATTATGGCCCAGTTATATTAGTATGCAAGTAAACAATGCTCTTCTGAGTCCTTCCATGTGTTCCAGCAGGCGGTGGTCATTTACAGTATGTTGCATCAGTGCCTTAATCTTGCCAGATGGTTGTACTGTCCAGTGAGCTTTTTTTAACTGCTGGAATGTTTTTGCAGGAAACGACTGCTGGGAAAATCACAACTAAAAATTAAACAGAAGAATAGTCTGAAAAATGCCAAATACAGGCCAAATACTGAAGTGCTTTAAGTGTTGCTTAGCTGCAGGCTAGTTATTGTTGTTTAAGTTATTGATAGAAGGAGAATTCTGGCTGACCGCCTCCCATCTCGATTGCAAAATCAACAGGCATCTTTCTTCTTAGCCTTGCCTCAGTTCCCACTTAGATTCTTTGTCAAACTGTGGATAAACAGTGTCCGCCTGCTCCAGCTATTACCAAGGACACATTTGACCTAACTGAGACTGATGCACCTGGGGAGCACATGTTGCTGTTGGATTGTAGCAAGGCACAAGCTGAAAGCCTCACCTGCCAAGTAATTGTATGGTAAATATAACCCTCCCCCATATACCAAGAAAATATGGCTGACAGTATATTGTCAGAATTTATTTTCCTAATCTTTCCCAGATTGTCATTGTTTGCATTAATACAGTGGCCACCAACCAGTCGATCATGATTGACAGTTCATTCTTCAAGACAATCCTAGTCGATTGCAACAATGAGACCATTACCTTCAGTTCCCCAGATTGGAAAAAATTTGGTAGCTTTTCTTTGTAAAAGTAATTCTCACTGTAAAAAAAAAAAAGGTTGGGGTCTACTACATTAAAATTTGCAAAAAAAATTATCATGTACAAAGTATGTTTATATGACTTACAAACAAGATCCAATTGCAATAAACTAACCCAAGAAACTTGCACAAATAAATTAAATGAAGACCTGGGGGTTACACACCAGGTCTAAAAGGACTTCTATCTGGCAGTGAAGCTTAAGAACTAGGATACTGTTACATATCAGGGGAAATTCTCCAGTCATTTACAAGATCAAAGGAGCTCTACCATGTCAGATAGTGCCTTATGTCATGTTCTGGAAAAATGAATACACAAGGAAAAAACAATAATAGATTAAAGCTATTCATGAATTACAGAGGGGTCCCTAAGCAAGGAGTAGAAGGGGACAAGAGGCCCAGCAGATCAGGGACTGCCCCAGTATCATTCAAGTATTTAACGCACTATAAAGCAATATACCAGTGGTTCTTTAAGGCTCAGGTAAGGGGTTAGGGCTCAGTTGTGCTCATCATTAAGTCTATTTAGAAAAAGGGCTAAATAGGCTGGCTCATTAGCAGACAAATTGGACGCCAAGGCCATCTTTAAAGAGCAGCATATTTCCAGCTTTTTGCTTGCATGAGAATGTAAATCTAGACAACAGAGAAGAGATATACGCCCAAAGTCACCCCAGGTCGCTTACACCATGTATTTCCCAGAAACTCCCTAACTTGTTTTCAAAAAACAAACAAATAATGCTGTGGGATGTATCTTTAAAATCCTACCAGGTGGTTATGCTTTCAATCAGAATATATTGAATTACGTGATTTTCTTTTCATTTCTTTTTTCATTTCTTTTATAGAATCCATTTAGCCAGGGTTCTTAGTTTGATTCACACCCCCAAGGCTGTGTAGAAATTGCATGTTTTCTCTTTGTTCATATCTCTTCAGATTTCCCCTGGTGACCTGCTTTTCTCTCACATTGGTGTCTCTACAGTATATTGCCCTGAGTGTGCAAATGAGAGTATGTGTCCTGTGACTGATTGGCACCCCATTAACCATGTTTTCTGCCTTCCTAAGAAAGACCCCAAGGCTCTTTGAAACACTGTATTTGATTAATGACTATGGCAAATGAATGTATTAATGGATTGTGGTTTCTGCTTCACAAGAAAATTTACAAATAGGGATGTCTGCTTTGGCTTTTCAGTGTACCAAATGGAGTGGTGCTCACCTCCTCTGCCTCTGTACCAGTGGACACATAACAACTGAGTCAGCTCTATGGCTGATTCAACTCACCTTGCAACTGCAATCAAAATGATTCTCTTTGGAGTCACTGTCCCCATCCAAACCTTGGAACTGCACTGCCATGAACTTCCCAAAAGAGAAAGACTCAAATGAGCCTTTAGGCAGTGCTTAGATGGCTGCTTGAATTCGTTCATGGTTCTCATCTTGCTGCCTTGTGCCTATTCCCCCACCCCCATTCTTCCTCTGTGCTGTCATGCCAGATAGCCTGTCCTTGCTAACACAAAACACATGTTTGAAGAGAGCTGACAGCAACACTGCATGCCTGTGATAGGACCGGCCCACGTTTACGTTAAAAGCAGAAGGTGGAAATGGGACAGAGAGAGAGAGAAACAGCAAGAGCGTAGCCCACCACTCCTCTAATCAGCAGCCCCAGCCTACTTCTTCTCTACTCTGAGGGACTAATATCTCCAGCAGACTCAATAAGCAGTCAGGACAATGGCCTCACTGTTTCATACCAGGGCCAAAACCCTGATCCACGTCAATAAAACATTTCAATTGACCATTTCAGAGTTTTACTCCACAAATTACAAAAATCTAGTGCCAGTCTCACTGACTTTACCATTTTCAGTTGAAGTCTTGTGAAAACAGAATGTAATATTGTCCATGCACATTGTTAAGCTTTTAGGGAACCAAACGAGGTCAGAAACATGACAGCCAATAAAAGCTGCAAGTAAGTAAGTGACTTCTGAAATCATTTATGTGCATCAGAATTTCCATTTTGCTCATTATTTCTACCATTTTAGTTGAATAACAAACTGCCAATGAGAATGTAAAAAAATAATATGACATTCAAAATTAAAATTCATGGTAAGCAGTGCTGGACATCAGCAAGCCATTCACAACAATAAAACAGACAGTACAGGACTTGAAAACATATAATTATATATTGCATGTATGAATGATCATGTTGGCCTTTATAGGAGAAATCATCATTATAAATCCCAGCACTTTCTTGAACCTATATCAGGGAGTATGCGATACCTTGTACAGTATGCCAGTCCCTCACAGGGCACAAGGCAGGGGACACTCTGGACATGAATCCAGTTCATCACAGGGCATGAGGCAGGGGACACCGTGGGCAGGACGCCAGACCATCACAGGGCACGAGACAGGGGACACCCTGGACAGGATGTCAGTCCATGAAAAGGCACAAGGCAGGGGACACCTGAGGCAGGATGTCAGTCAATCACAGGACACGAGGCAGGGGACAACCTGGACAGGATGCCAGTACATCACAGGGTACGAGGCAGAGGACACACTGCATGGGATGCCAGTCCATTGTGGTGCAATAATTACACACAATTATAAACGAAGGCCAACACCAATATCTCCAAAAACATATTTTTAACTGTAGGAGGTATCAGAATATACCTGTGTAACATAGGAAGAACATGCAAATTCTACATACTCAAAGCTGGGGCTAGTATTTGTGGCCACAGGTTGTGGCCACAGTGTTGCCCAATATGCCACTGTGCTGCCCATCTATTGCTAATAATCTGCAAACCACATTTCAGAATCATTTGGCACCATAGTTGTATTATACTGTTTCCCTGGAAAGGTTACATGCACGAAAAATAATATACCTATTTATTAATATTAATATTATGTATCAATCAATTAATTTACTTCATTGGTATTTATTAATAATATACCAATTTATTTATCTTGAAATGGCGAATTAAAAAAATAATTTGCAGTCCTTTAAAAATCTACCAGTGCAACTTTGTAGCAGTCATTGAATTCCTGACAACATTTAGTGGCCTTCATCAAGTCCTCATTTAGCCAGCAGAGGTCACTGGCCATTCCGTAATCACGTAATTGCTCCCAGCCCTATCACGTCCACCATCTACACCTGTCTGTAGTTTGTTAATCGTACTGTGTGTATATATTTGTCCACCCTTGCCTTCCCCTTGGTCATTGTGGTTCTATGTACAGTAGTTGTTCTAGTGTGTGACTCAAGTGTACATTTCCTCAGTACCTACTCATAGTTTTGTCCATGTCTTGGGTTCATCCAAGTCCCTCCTTTAATTTCCCCACACTTCTTGTTTGACCCCTCCAGGTATTTTGAATTCCAGTTGTTGTTTGGTTTGTGAATAATAAAATCTCCTCCTCTACAAGCCATGTAAGTCCATGGATCTTCATGTCCTCCTTATGTCCATTCATGACAGTGAGTAACTAAATAAATAGGTGAAGTGTTTCTCAATGAATCTTCTGACTACCAGTTAGATGATTTTTCACTGCCAGCAGATGGTATATTAATCTCAATTGGAGCTTTATCATTTTCTCACTGAATACATGAAAAATTACATGACTAAAAATAATTACAGAATAATACTCCACTGGATCAAAAATATTCCATTATGATGGATGGTAATGAAACTGAATACTCTGTACTAACAAATTAAACATGTCATATCAGATGTAGTCTACAAATGGTCAGAGAGCTTCCACATGAGAAATACTTTACCTGATAAATAAGCATGTTGGCTTTTCAACCTGCAAAAGTAAAAATCCATAATAGAACAAATATTAAAAGAGCTTTTCAATAAGAAGAAAATGTTATACTGTATTTCAGAAGTTTCATGTGTTCTGTTGCTTAATCCCTTTATTTAGTATTAAATATTACTTATTGTTAGTTATTTCTTCTATTGATGTTTACAGATATCTCTTCATTCTTTCTCGGTCATCCACTGTACTTCTCCTCACAGCAGTGAAAAATTCACTGCACCACGACCAATCTGCTCACGTACCACACTCATAAGTTTACAGTCCTACTGTCACAGAGGGCTTCCTGCCAGCTCTGAGCAGCCATATGTTTTTATGTCTGTTCCCAGGTCAGCTTTAAAAAGGGGGACTGGGGCTGGTCTGGATTAGGCATGCTTCGTGGAGGATGCCCCCATGGGAACACAGCGATGGCCTGCTGCAAAGGCCCTTTCATTGGGCTCGCATCATTAAATTTGCCCACCCCATTCACCAAGTAAGCTTGAATTTATTATTCACCATCAATCCCATATGGTGAATGGGAAAGGATATAGCGTCCACTTGCACCCACAATGAAAGCCCATTGTTGGCTTTTGACCATCTTGCTCCAAAGAGTTTCATGAATACAATATATATAAATATAATTGAAAAAAAAATTATTAAGTTCTATTGTTTTTCCTAACAGCAAAAAATGACATGATGACAAGAAGTTACAGATTAAGAATATATATTTTTTATTAGCCATTAGTTTTTCTTCTGTCACCACTGCTTTTTACAGTATATCTAGTATATTTAAAAACATCAAATATTTGTGAATATTTTCACATTGTCATTGTCTTTTTATCAGCTTTGAAGGTGTTACCTAAACATCTCTGGAGGCATCCTAGTCACTAACTCAATGTCATCGTATCACAAGCCTTACATTCTCAATTACACAAAGTAATCTCAGGGCCATTTCTTCCTCAAAAGAAGATTAACATTTTCTTTCTGATTCATCAACTTAAAAACTTGGGGGCAAGGATGTGAGATTTTGAAAAGGACACCTGTATCCCCTTATGGATGCTGAGACTCACCTGGCTCATACTCAGCCAGAGTTGCATGGTAAGGGTTACAGCTGCAAACATTTTCTTCAGCTTGGCTAGGCCCCAAATGCTTAATAAAGAAAATTAATGGTGCGCACTATCTGTAAGATTCTTAAACACAGCTGGATGTCCATTTCCTCAAACATATACCTTGCTATCCAATTCCTAAAATGTGACCTCCCCTCCTTCCCATTACCCCTTTCGCATGAGCACCACAAAGGAACCCCAGCTGATTGTGAAAACTTTTGTGTTTGACGAATGGCCATTACACAACACAAGACCACAAACGATCCTTACTCTAGGCTCATCATAAACAAGTTGCTATGAATAGGACTATGGAAGTAACACCAGAATGATACAGAGAACAAGGACCAAAGGATTGCCCAGACATTAAGTTTAAGCTCTGTAAAGTTCATAGCAACATTTGTAGTTATTATACTGTGATAAACAAACTGTGTAAAAGACTGTAAAATGCTGTCTAAAACCTCAGTATTTAAAAATAATGCAGTTCTCAAGTCTACAAGGGGGGGGGGGGGTTAGCCATGTCATGTTCAGGCCTCCAGACAACCAGAGAAGTTAATCCACCCCTGCTTCTGACATGCAGGAATAAGCATAGAACATGGCACATGCTTACAGAATCTGCTGAATTTCTCTTGAATGGAATTTGTACTGTATTGAGAATCATCCTTAGATTGAAAAGTAGCACTCTATTTTATGCAATAAATGAATAGCTTTCCTGTTTGGCAGGGAAAAAGTACATAAGTATGGATAACCTGCTAACAGTATTTCAAATAAACACTGTACAGTGTACCACTGTTTAATTTATGTTTTATATGTAATTGTGTTTTGTATATGCAGTGACTGCAAAACCGAGAGTGTCGAAACTAAAGACAGGTCTGGGGTCTGCTCAGCTTGTTCTCTAATCCCCTAAAATAACCCAGTTTTCCATAACTAGGTCAAGGTTCATCTCAGTTCACTGACAATTTTAATGGGCCAGTAGATGTTCCAGTATATCAAGAGATTTAAAACCTCAGTCTAAAACTAAATGTGAACTTTATGCCCTCTTTTAAGATTGGGAAAAACAGATGGATGATTGATTTTTTTTTTGATAAAAATATTTCATTAAGACTTTACATACATGAGTGCTTTATTCAGAGCCGTGTTCAGAGATGTTCACGAGTCACAAAATTAGAGCCCGATTCTAGTCTGAAGTCTCCATCATGATTCCAATTTGACGTTACTCTTTATCAAAAACGTAACTGCCTATTTGTTTTTTCTATTATTAACTGATGTGATTAAAGGGAGTAACCAAACTGCTTTTCTCATAGTTCCTTAGGCTTATACACATTTTCAAAGTAATTGCTATTTCCAGTGGCTTTGAAATAATACTGTTTTTAAGGAACCTAAGTACTTATCTAATGTAGATTGTTAAACTAATACTTTCTCAAAAATAACATTATGATGTAATCAGGCGTTAAACAAGTTATGATGTGCGGCTGTGCAACGAGGTATGTCCCAAAAACATAATTTAGCAGGTAAATCCCAAATACATTTCTGATATATCCTTGGGGGGAGTTTTATACTCAATGCTTAGGGTATGTAGAAATTTCAACAGATCAAAATAAATCCAACAAAATGGAACACTTATGCATACGTTCATTTTTGAAACAGGTGGAAACGCAGGCAGGTTCTCAAAAGGCGCCAAGCGAGAATCAACCCAACTCCGACTCCATGTTGGTGGAAATTAAGGCATATGTGATGGATTTTAGATAAACCTGCAAAGCAGAGCGATACAGCTGATGTGAAATGTCTACTGTGATAACCGCACTTATAGAATGTCTCTTGTCCAACCGGATTTCTTGGTCGGAACTAACTGATTTAAAATGCATTATAGATACTTTCAAAGTAGTCAATGTAATTCATTAACAACATAAATTGACTAAGTAATGCTTAATTTGTAGTTAGGTGCTTTGTATCCATCCCTGATGTTAAAATTAAGTTTGTGTCTCCAAACCTGTACCTATAGAAAATGGATGGTTGGGAATCACACTGTGAGTTTTCTATAACTGCATTCAGGGTTACCCAGAGTCTGGAGCCTATCCCAGAGGCTACGGACGCAAGGAAGGGAACAATCCAGGATGGGGCGCCAACCAATCACAGGGCACACTCACACACCATTCACTCACCCAAGCACAACTATGGACAGTTTGGCAACTCCAATGAGCCTCAGCATGTTTTGGAATGTGGGGGGAAACCAGAGTATCCAGAGGAAACCCCACAACGACACAGGGAGAACATGCAAATTCCACACACATGGAACCTGGGTTTGAGAGATCCCAGAGGTGTGAGGCAACAGCGCCAACCACTGCACCACCATGCTGCCCCCAAGTGTGACCCCCTCATCATAATTATACCTCCATCGTGTTACTTTCAGCACTGAGAAGCAGCCTGTTACTACAGCTACAGGAATCAGATTCTTGTTTTTATATTTGCTGATGTTAGAGTTGCTGTCTGCTATAAGCCCTGATCCTGGTCATGGTCAAAAGGGGGCCTGGAGCCTATCCCAGGTAGGCTAGTGCACAAGCCAGGGGTACAGCCTGGATGGGAGGCCATTGCAGGGCACACATTCACACACACATTATAAACCATGCACAATTTTGAGATACTAATGCCAAACTGCATGTCGTTGGACAGTGGAGGAAACCCACATTACAGGGGAAAACATGCAAACTCCACATACAAAAAGCAGAGGTAGGACTTGAACCCCCAACCACAGAAGTGTGAGGTAACAGTGCTAGCTACAGCAGCTAATGCGTTTACACTATTCTTCAATAAACTTCACCTTCTTCGCTGTCACTTATATGTCATACAAGCTTCCCTCATTAGCACCCTCAGCTAGATGACAGAGCAGCTCCTAACTGCCCTGTCACATACTCATTATTACCCTTTCCTCATACCTCTCCTCTCTGTCTCCTTCCCCATCCCACATAGGACACCTCCCCAGGAAGTCCTGTTCTTGCTCACCAACAGCACATTACTGGGGATTAAGTAAAGATAGAACTTAGGAAGCTGCGTACAGGCAAGGCAGTGGGTTCTGATGGCATTAGGGTACTCAAAACATACACAAGCCATACATTCCCTGGAATTTTTAAACACATGACCAGCCTTTGAGTTTGCAGAAGGTACGACAGTTTTGTAAGTCAACTTGTACAGAACCAGTGCCTAAGAATGGATAGCCCTGTGCCCCTGCAGATTATAGACCAGTAGCCTTAACAAGTCATGAAAATCTTTGAAATTTACTTAAATTTGCTTAAACAAAAATAAGGTTTACTGGCTAGATACTGTAAGTAAGATTTTTTCTTGCATTGGTACTTGCAATGACATAAAACTCCCAGAAAACAGAGGACAGATAAGAAGGTGATAAAACATCTAACAATCGATAGGCAACCAACATAAAAATGCAGATAAAATAAATGTTAAAATAAAACTTAAAGATAGGTAAATGAGCAACCATGGGTATCAGCAGTAATAACCATGTGTATTTATATTGCCAGAGGAGTACTGTCAATTATTCAGAAGGACCACAGCTATTTTTGTGTATTAGGTAGTATGTTCTGGGGCTGGTTGCACAAAACACCTTAAGTTTTCCCCTTAAGGTTTAATTTCTTCTTAGCTGAGAGAATTATTTGAGAGTGTTTCACTGAATCCCTTAAAGGTTTTCCTTAGTTACGGCAGTACAGTTGTATTGTACAGTGTATTGTATTCTCTATGAGTAGATACTTTTTGCATGACTAAAGAACAACTGAGTTGAGCATGTAGCGATAATCTTCAATGAATGGTTGACGAAAAGCACTGGTGCCAACTTGTAAGATACATGGAAGTACTGGGAAAAGAGAAGTGGTGCAGGAAAAATTGAGCAGATAGAATTATTGTTGTATCTCAGTTACATTGCATTGCATTTTTGCATATGTCTCCATATTTCTGCATCAGAAAATTTGTTCAATAACCAATGTAATGCTGTCTAAAATTGCCGGTGCCCAGGGTGAAACTTGCCAGCACTTATTAGTGGGATAATGTTACATCGTTTCTGTGAAATCAAAAGATCTATCTGCTAGCCAGATTTAATTCTAAAATAAAAAACATGTCATGGGCCATATAAATAAAATCAGACATTGTTAGTCAGGTAAAATCAATTGTCATATTCATTGGGTACGTCCAGTCTGGATGCCCCAAATAATCGGAAAGGGGATTCATCAGAGAAAATGACTTACCCCAGTCCTCAGCAGTTCAATCCCTGTACCTTTTGCAGAATATCAGTCTACGGCAAACCACGTCAATGACAGACCTGGGGAAACAGACTTGAATGCGGACTAAATACACCAGACTGAGGGCAGAAAACATGGAACAGCAGGTAAATGGAAGGATTCCACATGAGGGTAACGAGGTGGGCGTGGCACACACAAGGGTTGGACAGTCGATCATGACAGTACCCCCCCCCCAAAGGCGCGCACTCCAGGCGCGCCCCAAGGGAAGAGGCGGACGAGATGGGACCGGGAAAACAGGACCTGGAAAACAAAACAAGACCATCAACGAGAGAGCGGAAACAGGACAGAGACACAGAACTGGTACAGGGACCAGAAGACAGACAAAACCTGACAAAGAACAGGAAACGCGGACAGGCAGACCAAGAAGAAAGACACAGAGGGAACAGAGAATGGAGGAACGAAAGGGCCAGGAGTGAACACGGGAGGCACAGAGGGACGAGGAGCAGAAACAGGAGGGACCAAAACAGGATGCAGAAAGGTAAAGGGTGGAGGAAGAAGGGGAACCCGAGGGACCCCGGGCGGCCGCGAGGCAGGAGCCGGAAGGGACCACGAAGGGGCCGAGGAGGAACCCTGAGGGGGCGAGGTGGAAGTCGGAGGGGACACTGGTGGAGGCGAGGAGGGAGCAGAAGGGGACCACGGCAGAGGCAAGGAGAGAGGGGAAGCCGTAGCAGGCGACGGTGCAGCCATAGCAGGCGGAGGCACCATCCACCGACGAGCTGGAGTGGGGCGACCCGCAGGCGGGCGACAAGTCGGAGCAGGGGAACCCACAGGCGGCCGACGAGGCCACGGTGGGGGACCTGCAGGCGACAGCCGAGCAGGAGCCTGGGGGACCGACGGCGAGCCAGGGGGCAGGGCGGGCGGGACCTGATCCCTGTGCCTATGTCCTCTACCCTTTCGGGACACTGAAAGGGGGGGACCTGGCCGGGATCCACCATGCTGGGGCAATGATGGAGGAGCCGGGTCCAGAACCAGGGGGACTGGAGCAGGAGGTGCCGTGGTTAGGTCAGGGACAGGCAGACCAACGAAGGGCTGAACAGGAACAGGCAGAGCCGCAGGGATGCCAGATGCAGGAAGGGGGAAGCTGCCTGCGAAGGCAACCTTGCTCCGGTGGTAATGTCTGGGGCGATTCCTGCCGAATTCAGCTTTGGGAGGGGTTCCTCCCGATCACCGGCAGGGAGAGGCGAAGGAGAGAGAGGTGGCTTCCAGGAGGATTGCCGGTGCTTCTGCTGGGTCCTTCTCCTTGCGCCTCTTCTTCTTTCTCTGGTTGTGAGCTGAGGGTTGAGGCGGTGCCGTCTCTGGGGGCACGGACGGCGGTTCCGGAACCTCTGACCCGAGCTGCGTGCCTGATTGGGCTCTGGAATCCGTGACAAGCTGCACAAGCTGCCGGAGATTTTCATGCACCTCCCCAATGAGGCGCGCGTTCTCGGACCAAGACATCTCCTGGGGAAGAGTCTCGCTCCGACTGGCTAGGTATAGTGCTCCGGGGTCCTCCCGAACCTCCGGCTGGTTTAGCCAGTATATCATCTCCTACAGCAGACCGATATGCTGGTTCTCGGTCTGCTGCGGTGAGTTGTTAGCGAGATCAGTCATTCTGTCACGATCGCCGGCAGGGTGAGCAGGCAAGCAGGCGATCGAGCCGTGAATACTGGTGAATCAGGGTTTATTTAGGAAAACAGGCAGACAGGGGATCACACGGCAACAAACGTTAATGACGGATCTGGGGAGACGGAACAGAACAGAACGCGGACTAAATACACAAGACTACAGGCAGGAAATGTGGAACAGCTGGTAAAACGGAAGGATTCCACACGAGGGTAACGAGGTAGGCGTGACACACGCAGGGGCTGGACGATCGATAGTGACAAGTATGGTCTACTGTTTGAATATAGTCACCATTAGTCCAGCTATTTTTTCCAATGAATTTTCATTTGAATGAAGAAAGTATCTACATTTGCACAATGAAAAAAGTGTTTATTTTTTTAAAATCTGAATTTCATTTTTTTTTTCACATAGCAACTTTCTATCAGATGTTTCCAGAGGAATAAATGATGAGCTACGACAATTTGGATATACAGATATAACTATTTTATATATTATACATAAAAAACTTTCAAGCATAAAAGAAAAACAGCAAATTACATCAGACAAAATCCAACTGACAAATCACGCCTGTTTAAATTATGTAAGCTCGCTCCAGGAAGTTACTCCTCTTTCAGTTTTGAATTTGCTCATACTTACCTAGTATTATTCTGGTCTCTCTGTTTCCTTGATCCATTTTACTCAGCAATTTGAGTTAGCTGAAATGCATATTTGAAGTTTCTTTGAATGTTTTTTAAGGAAAGGTGAAGAGGAAAAAATACAAGTTTCACCAAAGTAGTTCGAATACCATTCAAAGTTTATTTCGGTTTTCAGAAATAAACAAAGTAGTTAAAACATGATAGATACATGGTTTATGATTATTTTTATTTAGAGGTTATATTTTTCAGGTTAGTATTATATTCCCAACATTTTGATCTTCACTTACTAAGTTATGTCGTACAAAAATTTCACAGGCTGGTAGAAGGGCCAGGGTGGAGGCAGGGTCTTCAAGAAGTTCAAATGGTGATTTCATAACATTAACTGTTTCCATGGGTCATAAAAATTTGAAAAAAGTATAGTTTATTTTTGGAAATAAACCCCTCTGCAAAATCCCCAACGTTTCATGACTTGCAGGAATAGTATCCACAGACTGGACCAGGGGTCGGGAATCTAGAGCATACAAAAGTGCTTATATCTTTGGGGGCAGTAGAAGAAGATGTGTGATTGATTACCTTTGCCCTTAGTTATGTCTGATTGAGAGGGAAAGGCTCCATCCATTGGGATGGGTCCAGGAATATTGAGCAGGATCCGCTGTACAGCCACAGTCTGGGCAGATCACACTCCACATGCCAGATATTAGAGGCACAGCTGTATGCCTCCACTTCCACTCCATAATCGCCCTCTATGCCCTTCCAGTGCCCACCTGTTACATACAGCTGGCCTCCTAGCACTATGATACTTCCATTCTCATGTAAAGTATGAAGGAACTGCACCTGAGAGACAGAATTGTGTATAGGTAAACCGTATATATAACTCATGCAGGATTTAATACATGATTTACTTGTCACAACAGAATCAAAGATGGAATCCTAAAAGAGATGTTTACAAACAATTTAAAATGTATATGAATCATACTAACCTTCTGCCAAATATTAGCACTGGGATCATAACAATACACTTTCTTAGTGTTGTCACCTATTAAATAAATGATTCCATCCAAGCAGACCGAGCGAGGAGAGGACAGATATTTTGGGATGAATGGAGAACAAATAATACTCCAGTTGTCTGAAATAAAAGGAAAGGGTTAGTTCAAAAGGAAAAAGGAACCAGAATATTGTCATATCAGGTTTGCTTATGAAAAGAATTGATGTTTTGCATTAATTATTGACCTGCCAGTACAGTCGACCCTTCTGCATTGTAACTTTCCCCATCGGGGTTTTGATATATATCGTGGGGTTGGGAGAAGAAATTAAATGGGAAGACTTTGTGAGTTTTGCAAAAGCCACAGATGGCACGCGCAAGCCAGCAGATGAAAAGTTTAGTAAGTCATAAAATATACAAACGGTGTTTTTTGGAATGCCTTTTTTTACTTAATTTATTGTTGTTTTCTGAGCTCGCAACAGTTCTCAAGGTGATGTTTATATTATGTTTCAGCAGGAGGCTATTTGCATAACCAATCGACAAAAGAAAGCATTTCAAGTCCCAGACCAATGTACCAAAGAAGTAGCCCAGTTTGCCACTTTTGGTACTGGTACTCGACCAGAAGTCACTGGAAAAGGGAAAGTACCAAAAGTACTATACCAAAAGTATGATACTTGGTGCGGTGGTAAAGCACCCTTTGTATCTCATACTTCTCATATCTTTATGCTTCAATTCACTCGCATGCTCACGTCTCTCGCCAAGGGAAACCTAGGTGACCAAAAAACTCACTTGGGACCTTTGCCCCTAACCCTCACAATGTGGAAGGGTCGACTGTATAAATAGCTCTTAAAGTTTACATATTATTTTTAAAAATGGCCATCACCAATGCAATATATAATAGTATTGTGTTATTTTGGAACAACATGAATTGATCTTGCAGATTAATTCTGGTATTTAATGCCTTTAATGCCAAGTTTATATGAAAATAATGCTTAATACAAAAATGCATTGACTTTCTTTTGACACACTGTTTTTTTTTTGGATATTGGCTATATTCAGGAAATTGCTCTATCATCCTAGAAATTGCACATCAAATATTTTAGTAGACAATAATGGTCCTCTGCATTTTATGATTTTTTATAACAATTTTGTATACTGAGCTGAACTGAGTCTTACCAATGACGGGGTTGTAGCACTGCATTGTGAGCGCATTATATTTGACTGCACAGGAGCCAATCAGGTACAACTTTCCAGCACAGGCACTGGCTGTAAAGTTTGTAACATATTTCAGAGCTGGTCTAGTGAGACACCAGTTGTTGCCGTAAGGGTCATAATGTTCCACTTCAACATAGTCCACTGTAGTGCCTACAGAAGAAAAGGTTTAAAGGAGTATTATCCTGATAAATTATTCAGATTTTTTTGAAAACTGTACATGTGCTATAGCATTAATCTGTTCTCTCACTTAAAAACCCCTGTAAATTCCAACAATTCTAACTTCTAAAATAGCTACCCATTTTTTTCTTTCTTTAAGTACTCACAAGACATGTTAAAAAAAATGTTTTGGAAGTTTTCATTCTGTTACCTCTGTGACTACACACAGAAAACTTTATTTCCTTACCACCAATGACATAAATTTCTCCATTCAGCGCTGCTGAAGTATGATTTGTCCTTGGCCTTAGCATTGGAGCCACTGTTACCCACTTCCCTTCTCGAGGGATATATTTCCATGTCTCTGTGGTGGACCAGGTGTGCGTCTGGGACCCTCGAGAACCTCCTGCATTGAAAATAGCATTAGACACATTATGACAACGTCGTAGATAATGTATATCCCTCAATATAATTAGATAATTTTAACATATCCATTTGTGTAAGTTCAAATATTAATGTATGTCTTAAAACAAATTTTTCATTTTTTTTTTTTAATTTTGTACATTTTCTTATGCTTTATTTATAGGTCATAGTCAGGACTTGTAAGCTAGCCTTTTAAAAAGCTTAGTTGACAATTATGGAACTGTCACAAGCCGTACAGAATTACCAATTCACCTTTCAATTTATTGTTACCATTTATTTTTAGAATACACCTAAGCCCAAACAATTGCAATTCGACATGGACACACACCCTTTTTCTTTGTTAAAATAATGATATTTTGTGGTATGACATTTGCTGTGAAGTTATGTCTGCTTGTCAGTATTAAACTTACCTGAGATATACACATCATTGTTTAGCGAGACCACAGAATATCCCCACTTGTTGTAATCTGGGAAATCAGGAAGCATATACCATTGGCCTGGAAAGACAATATGTATATGCAGTTTTATAACGGCACGTCTGTATGTCTGGGTGTGTATGTATGTGTATATACATATATATGTATATACAGATATATATATATATATATATAAATATATACATACAGACATATATATACGCACACACACACACACACACATATATATATGAAGTGATAACGATCTGAAATTCTCACTTGTCCTTGTGTTGTAGAAAGCGCAGTTTCTAGGAGGTGTAGCTGACATTCCTTCCTCTTCTTCATCATCATCGTCATCATGTGAGTCATCCAGGGAGCGGCCTCCCATAACAAACAATACTTCCTGCAGGTGGGGTTGTGGACTTTTCATATTTCCTTCTATTATAGTTCCTGGTTCTATATCCAATATCTCAAGACAAAAAAGACAATGTCAATTTCCCAAATGAAGCTTAGTAGAAATAAATAAAAATGATAAAAACCCATATTATAAAACTGGTCTGAAGGCATTCACTACAGAAAAACACACACAAACCCGTTTTTGGACTCCTTCCACAACATCCCTACAGCTTTGATTCTTCAAGATCAAGCTATCCTTCAAGAGAGTTTCTGTGATGTAGTCAAGAGGCAAGAGGGAGAGTCTGGCAAAACTGAGCAGCTCTGGGAGGTGGGTGAGCCGTGAGTCTGCCTGGTGCTTGACCCAGGAGAGGACTGCCCTGGCGCAGGTGCACACATCCCGAGTCTGCAGGCCATCATTCGAGAGACAGGCAATGAGCCTCTCCTTCCCCAGAAGCAAGAATTCATCTTCTTCTACCACTGCTTCAAAGTTCTCCAGTACAAAACACCAGGCTTTAGCCACGACTTCTGCACAGCCATGTATTTCACCAAACTCCAGAATGCCTAAGCAGTTAGTTGCATCAATTTGATTCTGCAAATAACGACTGCAGACAGCCCGCACAGTCTGAAACTGCAGCTGGCTGGAGGTGCAGATCAATCCCTCCACATTCTCTTGGTTGATTGTCAGCTTGCCCGTGTAGGCAAAATTCAGCAGAATGCTAAAAATGTCAGGATCTACATCCTGCAGTTCTACTCTAGCAGCAATACTTTCCACAAAATTTCCAGAAAACATGGAATGGAAATAAATGCTGCAGAGAGCCAGCACACTACGATGGCAAGGGAATTCACGGCCACCCACACTTAATGTCACATCAATGAATTTGGGATGTAGACAGAGGGACCGCAGTCCTTCGAGAATGCTTTGTGAGTGTGAAGAGAGGCAGAAGTCCAGATCATCCACGTTGCGTACCATGGCTCAAGACGATATTTTCCTGGAAAATAAACAACTTCAACTACAAAAGTAACATCTAGAATATTGTAAGAATATCATTTACTTTCTTAAAGGAGAGCAACACTTATTCTAAACCAGGCGGAAATGCAAAAACACTTCTTTGCAAACAAATATGATGTACTGTATATTACAATATACTGCTGAAAATTGTATTTATGGTTTCTGACTAAACAACATGATTCCAATAACTATAAACATGAAATGAAAGTAAATGTTTCATAGGTCATCATAACTCACAAAACACTAGTAAGACTCATTATGTAGGTAAGCAAAAATCCAGTCCTTTATCGACAACAGTTCGTTTTGGGTCCATGACATTTACATTCTGTGAAATAAAAGGCTGGAGGTATTTGCAGTTAACTTAAAACCACAAGCTTGTTCAGAAATGAATCATTATCATCTTTAATCGATAATTAATTACAGTGTTAAATGCATAATCTGAAAATTCCCTAATGTGAAAGTAAACAGAAAAAAAGGAGAATGTAAGCATAAATGACAAGGTGGGGAAAAAAGCCAAGAGAACTCACCAGAGAGGCAAATGAGTACAGCAATCACATATTATTTAGTTGACTAACAGAAAACTGCAAGCGTTTTGGCACAACGCAAGGATAGCATGTAGCATGCTTGTACTGAGCCATTGAGAGCCCACATGATGGTTACCAGGCTATTTTTAGGTCACTCCAAGACAGGGAACTGACATCAGACTCCAGCTGCATGTTTTTAAACCTCACACCTGTTGTTATGCAACCATATCAGTTCAATGTTAGGAATTGATCTTACAAACACCACACATTTGTGGCAATGCCTTATAATGGGAAATACACATGAAAATAGTATAAATATAAAAAGTTCAATATTCATTATACTTTCCTTGAGACACTGGATCATTACACAGACAAATTTTTTTGTTTGTTTATTGACTATATCCAGGAATTAGCGCTGGCTTCCCAAGAACCACGCAACAGATTGTTTCATAGTACATTAGATTTTTTTTTATAATGACTCTGTATGATGATTGGACAAACTTAATGTTTTTTCTACGTAGCAGCCCAGTGGAATAGTGTTCCAGATAACCTGCACATATATAGGCCATTATAAAATATAGGTCACTTTGGCTTTCTGACCAGTTATATTACAGTGGATGTAAAAAAAAAAAAAAAAAATCTACACATCCTTAATGAAATTTTAAGATTTTTGTGATGTAAAGCAAGAAATCAAGCTGATCTTGCCATATATTAGTATGATATATATTTGGAAACCTAAAATAACTAATACATGAGGGAGGTACATGATTTTGAATGTGACAGATTACTTCTGAACCTTGTATTCAAAAGTGGGCATAAAATAAGACTATCATCAATACTAGGTTGACCCTCCATATGTTGATACAACCCTATCTATATTTTGCATTACATTCAAACACCCCAAATCATGTGGGAAAAGGTGTTATGGTCTGACTAAGACAAAGATTGAACTTTTTGTCCTTAATTCTCATTGATATTAGAATGTCATTATTCATATTCAAATGTTGTATCTCCATATAAAGAATTTACCTTTTACATTCCAACTTGCAGATGTTAGACTAGAAAAACTCTATTGACTCCTAATTCCCTGTTTTCTGCAACATTATGCTCTGCCAGTAGTGTTCAGTGACCTTTTTCCCAATGTATAATATGTGTTCAAGTACGTAACGTGCTGATGTCCTCCAGTGGTAGGAAAATGAAGTGCGGTGTGTAATAGGGTACTAGTAGTAAGAATGACAAACAAAAGCTATACAAAAGATACAAATTTCTGTGAAAAAAGAAATGGATTAAATTAAATCCATTTAGCGGCATCTAACTCTTCATGTAACTATATAAAACCTGCAAACACTACTTACCTGAAATATTATGCTTAGACATTTTCTCAAAACAGTTTAAGGAATATATCATAAGGATATCTTTAAAATGCACAAATAAACAGATGACAGATAAGAATTTCCACATAAATGGTGCTTCTATACTTTCTTTGATGCAGCATGGAGAGAGAGAACAGTAATGGCCCCAGTACTGAACACTTTGGGACATCAGCAATACACATGATGCAAAGCTGTCATTAGATATCTGAACATATTGGTTTCAGTTGCTTAAGGAAAGTTCCACATAGATGGTTGATAGTGTCTAGGAGCATATACTGTATACTGTTCTGTATCCATACATCATCGGACAGCAGTTTAAATGGTTAAAGTTGTTTCAGTGCTATGGCTTCAGCGAAAACCTGACTAAAAACAAGGATATTATCAGTGTCCAGGCATGCTTTTTTTCAAGGAAGGCGACATTTGAGACAGGTCTAGGTTGTTACAAACACGAGGGTCTAAGTTTGGCTTCTTAAGCAATGTCCTGATAAAACAAACTGCAGCGCAATACAGGATAAGACATCTACAATATAAGAACAGTTGTAATAATAAATAAGTAATAAGTAATGCAATATTGGGATGAAGTACTTGTGAAAACAACTTTTCAACATGCCTCCATCCGTACATCCATCTATCATCTATTCTTTTTATCCCCAGCTCCCACTACTAAAGTTACTCTTGTGATCTTTGTGAGCTGGTGTATGAAACAATTTTTCATCTTTTCTGAATGTGTTTACACCAAAACATTTTGGACTGATCTGCAACAATTTATGGGCAGGTGTTATGGACGTCCAGTGGAACTAAAAGAGAGACATTTTCCTTGGCCTTATGGATGAAGATATGGATAGTTACATAGATTATTTGACTCATCTTCTGTTGGAACCTACATTGACAGCCACAATAAAACTTGCTACACTAGCTTGACACAATAGCTTTGACACATGCTAGTGATGCCTGTTAGAAGCTCAGGAAACACTCATTAAAATAATATGACTTTACAGTGCTTCACGCAAACAATGTAGACAGTATGACAAAAACTTTAATCATAAAAAAAATCGTTTTTTACTTGAAAAGTATTTTTTGCAGAAGGAATGGTCATATGAGGCTGCCTTCTGCTGACAATGATGTAACAAACCAACGAAGGAGGAGGGCTTAACTCAGTGTGTGCAGTATTCATATCATCACTATAGCTCATTCGTGATTTGAAGAATAAGTCATGTTGCAACTGCCCCATGTTGCTACCGTCCCCACTCTACCCTACATTTTTAGTATAACACTAGAGGGGATATTCTGGCATTTTTTTTGTCAAAAACTCCATTTAAAGAGATATATTATTATTTGTAATTAGGATACTACTGCAATAAAAATTGCAGTAGTATATCCATACATTTAAAAAAACAACTTAGCACCATGAAGCACCAAGAAGAAGAAAAAAAGAAAGGAATATAATGCTTGAGGAAGCAAAAACATAAAAAAAAAAGAATAGTCATACATTACATAAATTAAATTCACAATAGGGCAAGAGTTTTCACAGCATGTGTATTTTTACTGATCGTTAATGTAACAATAATGATTTAAAGTATGCCTTGAATGTAGCAATAGTTGTTTTCTGAGGTGCAAATTTACTAGAATGTATGTGAAACATTGACATACTTAACAGCAGATTGATAATGTATGCTTTAGATGGGTGTAATATGCTAGGCGTATGAATTCCAAAAAGAATATGCTCACGTTTTAACTTGAAGTTAGTTTCTATGACTTTGTTAATGTAATTATTGAGGTCTGTCCAAAATATCTTACTGTATCTACAATCCTAAAATAGATGAATTAATATTTCTTCAGTATTACATCCAAAAGTACAAGACACATATATATCTTTTTTGAATTTGGCAATCTTACAATTGACTGGATAACAGCAGTGAATAATCTTTAACGTTACATCAATTGTCAATTCAATTCTTTTAGGTATTTTTTAAGTCATAAAACAAAGAAAGAAATAAGATATTTCAAAATGAGCAGACTAGTTCAACTTAGATCACTTCCATATGAGAGAGCGAAATGACTGATATACAATACACATAAAGAACATGGCTTTTAGGGTGCAACATACTTAGAGTATATAAAAACATAAGAAATGCACAAATTTACCATTCGGCCCATCGAGCTCATTTGGGGAGAACTTAACTAATAGCTCAGAGTTGAAAAAACCTTATCTAGCTCTGATTTAAAGGAACCCAGGGTTTTAGCTTGCGGTACACTAACAGGAAGACTATTCCATACTCTAACTATACAGCTAGCAGGAGCTGACTCTTAATATCCCTTAAAAATAAATTACAAATTAAAAGAAAACAAAAACTTATAAATAAGTACCTTATATAGCCTGTGATTTGTCTGCTCTTGTATTTCATTTAAAGCTTTGCATCCTTTGCACAGGACCAGTGGACCCCCAGTGGAGGTGCTTTTTAAGAGCCTCCCTCCAGCCGCCACACAGCTTCCCTTAGGTCCTCCACTGCCAGGTCGACGTCCTTCCTGGTGGTCCTACGGCCTACACTCAGCCTCAGTGCGTTTGCAGCCACCTCTGGTGAAATACCACAGCTCAGCAGAATATGAGAGGGTCTGCAAGGAAAAGGAAAAGGTCACACAAATTGGTATATGTTATTATTTTCCATTTAGATTTCTTTGATTTGATCACTTCTTATCCAAATGCTAATCCTAACCCATTCAAGGGAACATTTGTCTTAGGAAACTTATTAAAGTATTAGAGAATATATCAACCAAGAAATGGCAGGATGCAAAACTCCAGGATTGTACGTTTGGCTCCTGCTTCTAGCTGTGCATGTGTGGAGTATGCCAGTTCACTTTGTGTGGCAAAGGTGTATTCAGGGTACATCAGCATCTTCTTGCAGAACAAAAATATGCATGTAGTTGAACTAGTATCTTGGAATTTCTCACATATGCTCTGAAATGGAATGGCATCTCATTCAGGGATTCCTTGCAAGGTTAATGATACCGAAATGGATTTTGCTGAATGTTATTTCTCCCAGTTGTATAAATTCCATGCTTCTTTCATATATAAAAATGAATGGCCAAAGTTTGTTAGAAAAATTGCAATACAATCATATTTCCTTCACAGGTCATATTTAATTTCTGCATACATCACCAACACCCCATTTCATTTTTGTTATTATCAAATTTAACTTTATAGCCATTATATACGGTAATAGTTTTTGTTATTAGGGTATCTAAATACCTATCAAACACCCATTTAACCATGTGCAAAACCTGGCTTCACAACTTACAATAACCCTTCTTCAAAAACAGAAAGCAGATAATACAGTAAAATTGTTGAAACAAAAAATACATTAGTGTGGCATTTAGAACTAAGCATTAAGCTTATGTTTCCTTCCTTCTGTTTACTAGATACAGTTTACTTATCTTAGTTTAGTTTCAGAAAGATACTTCTCTTCAATATGATACTTGCACACGTATGTGTGTGTGTGTATCCCTGAACACTAAGAACAGCTCCTAAACAAATTGAACTTTTTTTACCGTTTTAAATTCTTCCCTCAGGTTTTGCCTTACCCCGTGTCTTGTGCTCTCATTAATTTCCCACCATGTGTGTACCTTGATTTCCAGCGTCTAGCCTCCCCAACTATCCCTGGTTATATTTGGGTTCGGTGCTTGTTGGGTGCCTGTTACAGTCCTGTTCAGGACTAGAATAAACTGCGTGTTCTGTCCCGGCAGGCAAGTCTCCTCCTCCTTTGGTACGCTCGCAAAATCTCAGTCTCGCCGATTCTCACTTTCCATTTCACTAGTTACCTTTCCACTTTGTCAGAATGGCATGCGGCCCCCACACTCGCCAGAAGGCGCCTACAGCTGGAAAGCACCTTCCAACCTGGATGAGGAGGGCACATAAGTTAAAGGTATAAATTAAGAACATGATGTCTTAACCACTATTAATCTGTTAATTACTTGTGTATGCATAACCTATAACTAGAATATTGCAATCAACAATGAACATTATTGTTGTATTAAGCTAACTGTAGGTTTATAAAACTATTTAAAACAAGCATGTGGAAAAGATATGACGTGGCCAAGGACACATGGTCTCCTGTCCTAGCAAAAGGTCAAGCACAGACCGATACAGACCATGTGCTGTGGAGTCTGAAGGGAATATACCTTCTAAACTTGGCCCGAGAAGTGACACATTACAGGTGTTTGGGAGAGTCTCTGAACCAGGAAAATGGCTGTTGAAGTGGATCTTCTCCTTCCCAAATACAGTCTGATAAAGAAAAAGAGAAAATAATGACTCGACTATTATTATGTTTTTATATACACAAAATTCAATGATGATAAATTCAAAATGCATATTATAAAAACCAATCAATGTAGAATTCTGGGATCTGTGTCAGCCTTTTCTCCCAGTGACAGCAGTACTGACCAGCAGCCGCTGCTCTAGGTAGTCTTTAATATCACACAGGTGGGCCTCATACTCTGGAAGATGCAGGTTCACCAGCTCTGCTGCCTGGAAGACATAAGAGACTGAAACTTATGCTGATTTGCTCACTCGTCACAGCATGACCACTGTACCAGGGAAAAACAGTTCAGTCCATAACTGGCTATCGCAGGAATGTTAACTAGATCACCATCTGGGAAAAAATCCCCAGTCTTTTACCAAAAGCCTGCCAACATGATAATCAATAAAAAAATCAACAATTTTTTTCAATAAAAAAGTTAAAATATAAGACAAGGACAAAGTACACCAAAACCACTCAGTACCATTCAAACAGCAATGTATTTTGTTCTAGCAGTCTTAAAATTCAAATGTTTGATAAGCACTAGGGATGTACCCATCGATCGGCTATTGACCGGAAATGGCCAATTTTTGCCCTGATCGGCACTGACTGACTTTATTTGAAAAGGTTATTTAAAATATTTTGCTTGCAGAAAGCTAAGTTCATTAAAGAAGAGTTAAAAATGTTTAATCTGCTAATTATTATTAAACTAAGAATATCAGAATGGGCCAGGATCGTTGTCAGCTGGTCAGGCTTAAGAAAATAAATGGCAATCGGGATCGGCCAAGGAAAATACACTTGGTGAATCCCGAATAAGTAAACATCTATTTGGCTAAAGGCCTATTTATCAATATAAACATTTCTCATAATAGTTATTCATTACCTTTCCAAGACCAGCAATCATTGGTGTGTTCTCTGTCCTAGGAATAAAAAGTTTAGCACTTAATTTAGCAAACGGGAATGAAGAATTTATTAAGTCATGCAATGACTGTACTAGAGCTGTCATGATTACTCAATTTTTTAAAAACATCAATTAAAATTTCTCAACTATCAGATGACGATCCAAGTACAGAGCAACAGCCCGCAAGCATCCCGCAAGTCATTTGTAAATATTTCCGTTGATCTTGCCATTTTGTAAAATCAAATACTAGCATACATATCAAGGTGGTTTACTTCTGTGATTAATGAAACAGATTTTAGAAAAACGTATTTACCTCAATTCGCACTCCAAATGGAGGATGATCCATATTTATGTATAATTAATGTTGTTGATATTAATATTTTAATTCATATATCACACACTGTTACCTCAAGGGACAGGGTAAAAACGGTTATTTGCCACAGATTACCCAGGTCTAAAGTTCCTTTCTTGTCCACCTCCAAAGAAGATTGGGAACAATGGAGTTATGCTTCCGGGCTTGTTTACATACAATGCACCAATTCTGGGGCCATAAAACTACAAAAAAGCATACAAGAACAGGGAATGAGGGATCATTAAAAACACATGAAGAATAGAGAAGACATATTATATAAGAGTTTTATAAAATCTTATAAAACTGCTAACCTTGTGTCCCACTATGGTGAGGTAATCCACTCCAAGTTCTTGCACGTCAACCTTGACTTTACCAATTGCTTGTGCACCATCAGAGTGCAAAAGAATTCTGGGACCAGACCTCTGCACGTTAAGGAGTCGCACTCTATGGCAGAGCTCTTTAATTGGCTGAAACAAATAAGATTTTAATTAATCAAATTACAAAAATAGTATGAACACCAGTAGTATGAATAACACAGATGTGTCTCTCTCACCCATATTGAGGTGGGGAAAAGATCTATTGTAAAAAGCAGGGTGTGATTCATTTACAAGTATTGAGGGAATGATTCGATGCACCGGAAATCTTTAATGTCTATCATTAGAGCTGCCACGATTGCTTGATTAAACCTGATTACTCAATTTTTAAAAAGCATTGATTAAAATTTGCCTTCTTGAATCAGCAATATGGTGGAAGACAGAGCATAGGGGGTGACGGTCCAAATAAAGAGCGAAAGCTTCAGTTGTGTGGGAGCACTTCACATTAAAAGTGAAGGAAATGTAGACATTCCAGAAGACTTTCAGGTTGACAAACTCAACCAAATTGTGAAGTTAGAACATAGATAAGCTATGTTCCCTTTAGTTTCTTAGAGTAGCCTAGCCTGTCTTTGTCATTACTTTGCTTTTACTTAATTGGCTTAATTTACTTTCTGCTTTTCCATATCAAGATACATTGCAGCTAAAATGAAGGCTAGCCTCACTGCTTAGCCGCAACATTGTGTAGGTACAGTATTGAGGTAGGCACTGTGGTGCGGCGGATAGCACTGTCGCTGCACATCACCGCTTTGGGTGTTTACAAGCTCTTACTGTGTGTGCGTGGGTTTATGCCAGATCATCTAGTTTCCTCCAATAGTGTAACTTAAGTGAACTGGAGTGCCTAAATTGATCATATATGTGAGTGAGTGAGTGCACATCATGAAATGGTCTGGCACCCAGTCCAGGGTTGGTTCCTCCCTCAAGCTAATTGCAAAATATAGAATAAATAAAAATTGGGAAAAATATTACCATGGGAACATAATTACACAGTATTAATGGAATACAAAAAAGTAGAATCTCAGAACATAAATTGCATTGTTAGTATTAAACAGGGACAACAAGCCAGTTTGTACACTGCACTGCACAGAGCAAAAACAAACAGATAAAAGAAGTTCTGCTTGATTTGAGGGTGGGGTGCAGATTAGTAGAGCAATATTACGTTGTTTTGTGGAAATTCAATGATTGATTTGTGGGCCACATTTAATAATGAATTATATACATGTTACCAAGCAGTTCTTTGAAACCTCTTCTATGTCATGGATGAAATCCCTTGTCCACCACTACAGAAAATGGCTGATCGTCCAATGCAATCACCTCCATTATTTTAGTAGTTGTGTCTTTAGCTCTGGTGCTGCTAATATTGATAAAGTTTAAATATCAGCCAAGATTGACACATTTTTAACAAACACTGGCCGAAACCGATATGTTAATCAATATATCAGGCATCTGTATATCTAACATTGCTTTTTATAATATCCAGTAATAATCAGTTCACCATGATGCACTGATGCATCTTTACACCTCTAATAAAGACAATACAGGAAAGTAGTTCTAACAAAACCAGACTCAGAATTGCTTAAATTTCCCACAGTCCTTTTTGGTCCCGGTATGTTGATTTCTGGTGTTCTGTTGGTTGAACATCATCAACGTTATCTCATAAACATCTCTAAATCAGTCAAATTAAGAATGAACACGGTTGCATACAAGTCTTACTAATACTCTTAAAGGTTAATTTCTCATAGTAAATTGAATATCAGATGTTTAATTAGGATTAAGCAAGCATATCACGTTAACCAATGCCTCTCCCTTGCCCTTTTACATCTTTAGACATTTTTATAGACCTTACCATGATGACCCCCGTCTCATTGTTGGTCAGCATGACTGAGATGAGGCAGGTGTTAGGACACACGGCCGCCAGCACATCATTGACTTCAACTCGGCCTGTCACTTTGGAAACCTTCACAAAAGTAATATCTAGACCAAGAAACACAGAAGGAGGAAGGAAAAACATTTAAATAGTTCACTTGTAACTATAACAAGCATAAAACTGTAACCCATAACATGATGGTTATGCCACCAGGAATCATGGTCATGTTTTTTTCCTGATGTCCTTAGTTCACCATTAGTGCCTAAGTCCTTAGTTCGCCTAAGTTAGGGGGTCTGGCATGGTAGTGCAGTGGTTAGCACTGCTACCTCATAGCAAGAAGGTCCTAGGTTCAACCCTGGGGTTGGGTGTAGGTCTTTTCTGTGTGGAGTTCGCACACTCTCCCCATGTTCGTGTGGGTTTCCTCCCATGGTCCAAAAGAGTGCAGGGCAGGTTGATTCGTGAGTCTAAATTGGCCTTGCGCACACACGCACCCTGCGGTTGGTTCCCTGCACCTGAAGGGGGCTAGGCTCCTGTGGTTCCCGCCTGTACCCCTTGTTCCTGGGCTAGGCTCCTGGTCCCCCCACAACCCATGTTGGGATTAAGTGGTTACAGTGATGGATGGATGGATAACCTTAATACTTTTGTTACCTTTATAGACGTGCCTCACGGATTACTGCCTATTCTATCAGAATTAGAATTTAGTGATTAATTGTCATTGTTGAGCTTGGGGGCGGTACCTTGCTCAGGGTACCTCAGTGGTGTCTTGCTGGTCAGGGATTCAAACCTGCAATCTTTCAATTACAAGTGTGCATCCCTAACCATTAAGCCACCACTGCCCTAAATAGTTTATGATTTAAACCTCCTTCCCCATCTGAAGAAATGTTCCCGTTCACAGTTTTCCGGGGTCTCACAAACCAAGGGCCATCCGCCACCAGGTAATCCGCCGCACTCACAGCTTGGACAGCTTGTCCTCCACCTGCAGACAGGAGACCAGCTTCATGTTGACGATGCTGATCTTGTGCAGCGTGTTGCTGCATTCTGTAAGGACCATCTCACTGGAAACGGACATACAAACCAGGCAGTCAAAATGGGGTCTTTCTTCCCATTGGCACAGAATTTGCACTGTAGCAGGTGAGGAACCCGCCAGGTTTTTGGTTAAATGCTAACACAGCTAGTTTGTGCTCTCATGCGTCACTGATCAGCACACAATACTAGTACTGCAGCTAGTTTTGCGTATGTAGCACCTGGAGTTGGCAAAGGTACAGCAGCGAGTATAAAGCATTTAGGAAGGGAGCTGTAGGGAGAGCATTAAACATTCAGGGGAGTGTTACTGTACCCATGAGCAAGAAACTGCTTTAGCAAAAAAAACACAAAGCTCTAGAAAAAACTAAAAAATGAAACCATTAACTCTAGACATTCCACCTGGAAATAAGCACATAATATTGACAATGTTAATATTTTTATTTTACATGCCAATTATAATTATAAAATTTGTAGCAAAAACAGAAGATAAACGGTTTTAGGAGTCAGGATCTGTCTACCCTAAAAACAAACCATAAGTGATGTTGCCTGGGTGACGGGGAGTTTCCCAGACACCACGCACTTCCTAGGTGTTTCATTAAAACGTCGTCACCCTCTTCTTGTGCTCCCATACTCACAAGTAGCAATAGAATCCCTGTAGAATCAGCTCTTGACACTTCTGTAACGAGTGGCCTATCCTTAAGTACTGGTGGATGATGCCCAGGACGGCCTAGAAGAGAGACCATGTGGCTGGTATACAAGTGATCAACAGGCGCTCTGAAATAAGTCATATGAGACACCTGATTCATTGGTTTTTTCCCTTCACCAGTTTGCCATACTTGATACCCCCTTGGCCGATCACATACTAAATGAAAAGGTGCTCTTTACAATCTGAAAAACCAGACTCGGCTTCCTCTGATACAGATCACAGCGTAACCCGTGGTCTGGCTTGGCGATGGCCTACCTTCGAAAAGCTGGAGTCGGCTATGACGTCAAACTTTGCAGGCATGCTCGGCATGTCGGCTGCCAGTAGAAGAAAGGGAGACAAATCAAGGTACTTAGGCGTGCAGCTGTGATCATTTTATGGGCTGCCTGGTGGCCCCCTCTGGTCTTAAGGACGTCGTCTATACAGCTTCCTCAAGCCTATCCACCTGACTGTAGTCTTAGCCAAGTTCAACATTCCAGCTTAGTCTCTTAGTCTCAGAATTTTTTTTTTCTTATAGTAAACACGGGCAGGTGTTGGTCTTACGCTCTTTGTAGGTCAGTCCCACTATCTTCTCCGGCCGGCGGCTGAGTAGGAAGATGGGCCGATCTGGCGTGGTCGGCGGAAAGTTGACCACCTTCATGGAGGGTTCCAGAATGAGGCTGTGTCCTTGGAAGAGGTATTGCTGGAACTCAGGGCTAATCTTGGTCTGCCGCTGCACCTCCTCAAAAAATATGGCAGCCCTGGAATGAGGCGACAGAAGGAATGTGACTAGAGGAATAGATCCAGAAGACAAACCTGGTTCTTATGTTACAGTTCATTCTGGAGCACTGCTGCTTTGCTACTCATACATTTTAGTGCAGTGTCCTTGGAGACCCTCAGACAGTTTATATTTCTGAAGGACTCGCCTCCTAACGCTTATGCCGAGTGACAGCTGCCGGCCTGAACCCTGGAGGCTCTGCACAGAGACACCACAACCCTCACAGACCTCCCCCTCCCCCAATGCCCTCACCGTCGCAAACACACTGTGAATACCCCCCTCCCCTAATAACTAAACAGGTTCCCTGGCTCCTTCCTACATGTGATACTGCATGTACACAGATACATTTGACAGAGATGTGTACACAGAATGATATGACAGTGCATGTACACAAAGTCATGTGACACTGCATGTACACAAATTCATTTGACAGAGATGTGTACACAGAATCATGTGACACAGACGTGTACACAAATTCATGTGACACTGTGTGTACACAAATTCATGTGACACTATGTACACAAATTCATGTGACACTGCATGTACACAGATTCATGACACAGACGTGTACATAAGTTCATGTGACACTGCATGTACACAGATTCATTTGACAGAGATGTGTACACAGAATCATGTGACACAGACGTGTACACAAATTCATGTGACACTGTGTGTACACAAATTCATGTGACACTATGTACACAAATTCATGTGACACTGCATGTACACAGATTCATGACACAGACGTGTACATAAGTTCATGTGACACTGCATGTACACAGATTCATGACACAGACGTGTACATAAATTCATGTGACACTGCATGTACAGATTCATTTGACAGAGATGTGTTCACAGAATCATATGACACTGCATGTACACAGATTCAAGACACAACTGCTCATTCGAGGAACACTATTATACTTGTGTACATTATGATCCATTTATATTTTATGTGTTGTTTATAGCCATATACTCTTATCTAGAGAGACATCTATTTGCTTTTCCTCATGCAGTCTTATTCAGATACTTAGGTGGTACAACAAAAAATACATGTAGACCAAGACATAAATGACAATACTATGCATTTACTCCAGACTCGTGCACAAACTTTTATATGAATATGAAACATATAAGAAAACATTTCTATATTATAACGTGAAAAATCCCGCTGACATTACAAAAGCATTACACTGCATACTATCATCACAATGCAGGTCTGAAGACATAATATGAAATATAAAAATCAATGTAATTCGATTGTGTCATGATTTTGATGTAAATTACTGAGAAGCACATAATCTATGAGGACCTTTAATGATAAAACGATTGATTTCTACTGCAATTTGCAACACTGCTATCTATTACGGCATTGACAAAAATAACAACGGCATGGCAGACCACACTCAGTGTTTACTCCATTAAAAGTTGGTGAAGCATTTATGTGCACATTAAATTCTGAAAAGTCAATAACGGAAAAAAAGCAAACACTGCACTTTCAACCCTGACGATGTCTGAGCCAGGAACAGGTTGCGCTGCAATGACTGTACCATCCATGCATAGTTACCAGGGTAATATTCCCTAGCATAATCACAATCTCTCACTCATTTAATAAGCAAATTGTACACATCCACTTTTGTTAGGCATCCCTGGTCCCTAACAGTGGCCACGTCTGTCTCCATCGGGGATGTAGCTCAGTGGTAGAGCACATGCTTTGCATGCATGACATTCTGGGTTTAAACCCCAGCATCCCCACTCTAACCACTCACCAAACTCTGATATACTGTCTGCCTCGCTCGTACATCGCTTTTGGGGATGATGTGTGGTCATCAGGTATGCCTGTAATTGGAAGGTTGCTGGTTCACATCCCATGGTCAGGCTCACCCCCCCCCCCCACCCATTGCTCCAGGGAGAAACCCTGGTTTCTCAATCATATTATATTATGGATAAAAGAGTCTGCTAAATAAATACTGAATAGTGTTTCTCAGTGCAGTTCTTGGGGACCCCCCTGGCAAGCCACACTTTTGCTCCCTCCCAGTTTCCAAAACACTTGTACGAGCTGTTTGGTGTTCCTGATTGCTTGATTGTTTGGTTCAGGTGTACTGGGAGAGAGAAAAAATGTGGACTGTCATAGGGTCCCTGAGGACTGGACTGAGAGATACTGCTGTAAGGCCGAGGTAGATCATGGGCCTGGACTCACGTGTTGTAGAAGTGGATGTAGATGCGAAGCATGGTGGCTTGCTGAAGGGAGAAGACATGAATGGGCACGCGGTGGAGGATGCCCGTGGTCTCTGCGAAGAACTGGTCGAAACCCCAGCACTTATCCTGGTTGGCTTCCAGAATGTTAGCAAGTACTGGGACCAGCTGGGCCTTGAGGCCCCTGGAAAACCAAAGAAGGAGGGAGGGGGGTCACTGAAGTCAGAGAGTAAGAGGCTAAGGAAGCGAAGAACGTCTGGGGGGTGGTGGACACTCACTCAGAGAGCTGGCAACAGGATGGCAACTGGTAGCTCCACTCGATGGGGCCATCCTTCACCCTCTGTACCCCAGCAATGGCCCCTGTCGGCTTCTCAGTGGTAATCTTGTACCTAAGGGGCATCAAACAGATGACACCTTCTGCTGCCTCAGGCCTGCCACCATCAACTATGGTGACATGGATTACGGAGACTTTCAACTATAGGTAGTCCTTGATGTGGGGAAAAACTAGATGCCAGTACTGCCCTTGTTATTCAGCTCCGGCAGTCTGAAGAAGTAAACGAAGAGGTGCTGCTACCATGTATTGATGAGTACAGGCACCACCTCATGCACTAACTACAAGCTTTCCAATATACAACAGGATTCTGGGAAACCGAACAAGGTTTTATCAGTGGGAGCCACAAATGACAACTGAGCTGGTAGTTGTTAAAGAGTTCTGCCAGTGGAGGGCGCTAGCGAGGAGGACACAGGAGCAGCCTACATGATCTGTTTGTTGCTGCGTGGGCCCCCAAAGGGCACGAAGGGCAGGCTGCCGGTGGCTGCGTGGTAGAAGGTGACCCCGATGCTCCAGAGGTCCACGGTGACGCCGTAGGCCTTCTGCTGGGGCTTCCTCAGGACGGCTCGCTCGTACATGTCAGGGTGCTGCAGACACAGGCAGAGGGAGGTCAGGGACTTTCCTCAATTCTCGGTTCTCCTCACTCTTCTAAGAAAAAGCACCCCAAGAACATTCCACAGAAAACACCATTGTTTGGTGAACTGTGAATACTAGAACTGTTGTTTTGCTATACTTCATTTTCATTTTCACTTTCACAAAGCAAGAATTCCCCAAAAATGTCTGTATACTATCCACTTATCTACTAACTACTACTATCAACCAGGTGGCGGTGATGGGGGTCTGAAGCCTATCCCAGGAATCTCTAAAATTGCCCAGAGTGTATGATTGACTGTGCATGTGTTGCCCTGTGATGACCCATCCAAGGTATCCCCCGGACTAGTGCCCTAATCTGCCTGGGATTGACTCTAGTGGTTTGAAGTTGGATGGATTAATTAAGAAACTGAAAAGGTTTCACAGTAACACTTTACTTGAGGGGGCACAAATACACAGTGCTCTTACTTGAGTATTAATTAACCACAAAGTCTTTGTTATGTACTGATCTCATGTTAATTCATCATTAATGAATCATGATGCATCTTTTATCCCAAGCAGTTACTATATTTGTTACTATACCTGTTAATTCTGTGAACCCTAGTGAAGGAACTACTGAAGGAACAAGTAATGAATAATACATGTGAAATATTCTCATGTTTATTCATCATTAATGAATCATGACACCTCTTTTATCTCAAGGAAGTACTGTATTTGTTCATGATTTGTACTTCAGTAGTAACTGAATTACTACGATCTGTGTTTTTAACAATGATATAAAAACAAACTTGTGATCTGAATGATACAGCCTGCATAGGTCATGATGACATCCTCGGTCACAAAAGTCAGTGAGGCATTTGCTGTGGGCCACCCCCTTTCCCAGCTTTCAGCGCACCGTGACCTCTGACCTCCCTCGCCCCACCTCCCTCACCAAGTACTCTTCCGTGCCATAGATGGAGTGGAATTTCTCGTCGTCCTCCAGCTCACGGGCGGCGCCGAAGTCGGTCAGCTTGTAGACAGAGCGGCCATCGTCGCCCACCAGACGCATGATGTTGCCCGGCTTGATGTCCCGGTGGACCACGCCGTTCTCCCGCAGGTGGTTCATGCCATGAACTACACAGGACACGACAAGTACAACTGGCACCACACACCCTACACCACACCGTTCACTTTGGGGATTAGTCAAGTACTTCAGTTCTATTGGGTTTGATTCTCTCCTATAATTGGGTGGAGTTGGGCACAAATTCTACATTCTATTACTTAAGGTGCTTCAATGCTTTAGCTCATGAAATCATTCACAGATTATGGGCTGATGTGTTGCCCTGTGGGTTTTGGGTCTGTCTCTGTCTCCAGGAGACTCAAATCCCAAGGCCAGATGAGCAGTCATATCACCAGTGGGCCCTTGAGCGAGGCCCTTCCCCAACCACACCAGGGATGCTAGATGTTGCCTGACCCAGATCTCTGATCCAAGGCTCTCCATACTTATGAGAGACTGACACTCTGTCTATGGTTCCCACAGCCGTCCTGCTCCTGCCTGCATCCAGGAATCTGTTCTTGCTGATTAAAAAAAAATGCTGTTTTCTCTAAGAGAAGTGCAATTAAAGAGAATGTACTTTATTGATCCCTGGAAAGAATTTTTTCATACAAAGCTGTTTTATAAAGGACTTAATGAAACTAACCACAACCCTGTATTGGATAAGTGGTCAGAAGATGGATGGATGGATGGATGGATGGATGGATTCTACAACAGCTGTTACATACCAACACACTGCAGCATGATGAGGAACTCTGACTCGGGCAGTCCGAAGGCATTCACCGGTTCCTCCAGCAGGCTGAGCAGACTGCCCCCAGAGCAGAACTCCATCACCAGGACCTTCTGCTTGGCGTTATGGTGCATCTGATGCATGGGAGATAAGAGCAGTTAGAAGCCAGATTCCAGATGGGCCACTTGACCAGCCAGCAGATGTTTTTACCCAAACTGCTTCATGGCTTTTGCATTCCACACTCTCCCAGTACTCTGAGCTGCATATTTTACCTTGGTGATCCATGTTCAGCACCTTTTCCAAGGAGAAAAGCATCAAGGTGACTACTTGGGACTCAAATTCTGAGTGTGTAACCCCTTGCACTACTAAACATGGACTTTATGGAGTTTTTAATAAACAAAGACAAGGGACAGCCATGTTCCACCTGGTTTTGCAAATACAAAGAGCAGTAAAAGCATGAGCAGCTTGTAGCTGAGAAATGAATACAAGCACTGAGTGTTCATAAACCACCTCCCAGGAAGACACTCACTATGCCTGGCAAGTGAGGTCTTCAAAAGAGACTGACATATAGAAAGATATTTCCAAAGAACTTGCTTAGGTGGTGCAATGCCACCACCCAAGAGGAAAACCTCTTCATGCAACTTTGATCCAGACACTTCATATATTCACTTATATTATGACAACGTTTCACACCTGCTTTGCTGCACTCACTAAAAGCATTTATGGAAAATTTCCATTTCTTCTATCGTCAACGATGATCCCTATGTCTTTAGCATATTGCCATGGGGGTTAATACAGAGGCTTTACCTAATAATAATAATTCATTTTATTTACAGGCGCCTTTCAAAACACACAAGGACACGGCACAGAATTACATAACAATGAGAACAATCAGAATAAAAAATTAGAAAGTTAAAACAGTATAAAACTAAAAGAAATTATAGAGAGTAGGCAGTTTATACAAATGTGTTTTGAGTTTTGATTTGAAAAGAGAAAAGGAGTCGATATTTCTAATATCTTTTGGTAAGGAGTTCCAGAGTCAGGGAGCATAGCAACAGAATGCCCTCCTCCCCATAGTGACAAGGCGTGCAGAAGGGACGATGAGGTGAATAGAGGAGGAAGACCTGAGGGAACGAGAGGGAGTAGCAATGTGAATAAGATCAGACAGGTATGGAGGAGCGAGATTGTGGATGGCCTTAAACATATAGAGGAGGATTTTGAAATTAATACGTAGATGTACCGAGAGCCAGTGTAACTGCTGCAGGACAGGGGTGATGTGGTGTAAAGACGGGGTTTTAGTAATAATACAAGCAGCAGAATTTTGAGGTAATTGAAGCTTATGGGGGGATTTGTTGGTCAGACCAAACAGAAGGGAATTGCAGTAGTCCAGTCGTGAAGTGACTAAACCGTGAACAAGGATAGTGATGGTATGGGGGGGGAGGGAAGGACGGAGACGATTAATATCGCGAAGATGGAAATATGCGGACCGAGCGATAGGCTCGTATTGTTAATATGAGATTGAAAGGATAATGTGCTATCGAGGATGACACCCAGACTCTGAACCTGAGGGGAGGGGGAGACACAAGAGTTATCGATCGTGATTGAAAAATTGTCAGCTTAAGGCTAAGACATATAGCTGAAAGAAATATAGCTGGCAGCTTTGTTTAGGGGAACACAGAGCCACTGTGTCTGGACACACCGCCATCTTGGCTCATTCGCGGCTATTAGCTTTGGTTAGGGGGAACACAGAGCCACTGTATCTGGACAAACCGCCATCTTGGCTCATTCACGGCTATTAGCTTTGGTTAGGGGAACACAGAGCCACTGTATCTGGACAAACCGCCATCTTGGCTCATTCACGGCTATTAGCTTTGGTTAGGGGGAACACAGAGCCACTGTGTCTGCACACACATATATGATTTCACTACTGCACTTTAGTTCACCCTTCAACTATATATATTATTTCTATATATATAATCTGTGACATTGCCAGAGAAAGCCACAAGGTTTGAATGTATATGTACAATAACAATATAGATATTAAACCACTGCATTTCTGGCATGAGAGGCAGTAGCACCATATTTAATGAGTGATGCCTTTGTGAAAGAATGCTGTCCATGATATGGAAATATCAGAAAGTTGCACGTTTGCGCCAGTCTGGTGGAGCTGCAGGCAGTCGCTGCGGCGTACCTCCTCCACTGCGAAGAGTTTGACGATGTTGATATGGTTGAGCTTCCTCAGCATGTCAAACTCCCGCATCTGCACCTCATATGGCCGGCTGTAGCTCACATTGTTGAAGACCTTGACTGCAACCAGCTCCCCCGTTTTCTGAAGAACAAGGGACAGAAAGGACTGGCTGAGTCACTGAAATCAAGAGCAAAGTGATCAGCGATCAGCAGTGGACACAGTGCGCTCCTGTGTTTGGGGTGCTGTACCTTACTGCGGGCCTTGTAAACACTGGCCGTTGCTCCTTGTCCCAGGATGTCATCCACAGACCAGAGGTAGTTAGCTGTACTCTCCAGCATTTCAGCACTGCATAAAAGAGCTACAGTGCGGAAATATGGTGAAAACCAACATTAACAAAAGAACTAACACATAATGGAGACATAATTTCCATATGCAAATAAAGAGTTAGCACTAGTTACGCTGCGGTATAAATTGTATGGTATATGACTTGCCATCAAATTAAAGGTATTGAGCATTTTTGTCATTTTTATACACGGTTTCACACACACATAAACAAACATAAGAATTAGCCCCTGACATCTGAATCTTTTAGTAGTTAAAAATCAATAGGATTATGCTTGAAGTGAGGAAGAACAGGTGCCAGACCTCCCCTAAGGAGATATACTGATACTCTGAAGAGATATTGTGTACTTCTGAGTTTGACAGAGCGAGTACAATCACAACACTACATCTTCCGACTTAGTGTTAAAATCAGGGTGAATAATTTCTGTAAATGGTTCATATTCTTTTAAGTGTTTAAACCAAGGTGTACTTTTGATACATCTGTCCTCGTGCATGTGACAGGTCCCTTAGTCACAATGTAAACAAACCTGTAATACTATAAAGTGAATCCTTAGTTGCATTATTTAGTAACTTCGCTATTAGTAGACCAGCCCGTCTTTGAAAATCAGTCACAAGTGTTTGATTGTGATATTCTTCAAGAATATTATAGGTCAGGGTAAACTATTTAATAGAAATCATGTCTGTATTTTCCTGAGTTTATTAACTGAGCCAAGACATGAGCTGGGTAATTTCGCTGGTCCGTGTTACAGCTCCTCACCCCCGAACAGCGAGCACATTTACCTGGATTTCGCGACAACGCTTAATACTGCTGGCTTTCAGTACACATCGTCTTCAGATGAACGATTACGACAACGCGCGTTTCTGCCGAGTAAGGTAAAAGTTCTGCTCATAAGGAAATGAAGTGGGAAACGTTAAAAATATACTTGTATCGATATCTTCGGAGGGGAGCTGTGGATCTTGTTCAAAATCCAGCATGTTGCAGCTGCCCCAGTGTAACCAGGCAGATCCCTACCGGCCCACGTCAAGCAGTCTATTACATCCTTATAATCGTAACTGAGCAAGTATTGTTTATAGTAAACTACGCAACAAAGATATTCTCTTAGCCTGTTTAACTCCATAACATTGCTACACATTTACTCCAGCAAGGGAACACTTACACTCTATATAATATACAGCCCAAGTTTAAATACTTTGATTTTAGATAGGGGCGATTACCTTCACACGCTGTTAAAACGCTGCTCTGCTCGCCGCTGTCCTTCTTCAGAAAGTTAAGTCTACATGCAGGTCAGAGGAAACTGACTAATTCCTGCCAGACAAATAAGAGAGATCTTAAAAGGCGCTAATCTGCCATCGGTGACGCAAATGGCATAAATATATTTCCCATCTTCAGCTTATTTACTGTAGCCGGTAAACATGGCAGCATGTCTTAACTTCGGTTTTTTTTTTATGGGGAAGTAAAGGTGGGGCAATATTTTGTTTTTCGGATTTCCTGTATGTTCACATATCATTTTACCCTTCATATGTGCCTGCTCGTTTTTACAGTTGCAGTGTAAGTTTACTATTATTATATTCCATCGTGTTACCGTTCAGTCGTTTAAGTCGGGTTTCAGTACTAAGTTGCACTGAAAGGTATATGATAGTTTTAAAAACAGGGTCGACAGTTAGGCCTAGTAATATTAGAAATACAATGTCTCTATCCAACATTAGATTCGGCCTGCATTGTCCTTTGCGACGCGACCGTGATCTAAATTGTGTAATAAATTAAATTATGTTGCCAATGCAGGTGATCCAATGCAAAAACAGAATGATAATGGTTCCTGTGTATAAGGTTAATATGGACAATATTTAGAGCACGCTGCCACTACGTATGACTGATGTGTATTATATGAAAAAAAAATGTAAATATCCTGCTTTGTTTCCGTTAAGCATCGTCGATCTACCGAAACCGTGAAATCAGCCGTCGAGGATTTTAAACACCCGTCAACATAACGGGGCATGATTCAGTGGAACATATTCTGGGTGCTCTTTATGGTTACGATGTAGGCTAACGACCGTAAGGGTGTCACTTTGGTGTCACAGGGAGCTGCAATTAAGTCCAGTGGACTTTAAGGACAGAGAAAGCACAACAAAGTTTAATGCGGACCACGAGTATCCTGGATCAACCAAAATGGGGAAAAAAAACTACAATGACTTTGTTGTTACACACAAAGCCCTTAAAAACCTAGCAACATTTTTACTGAAGACCTAGCGTTTCACATGATCCAGCTTGCAGCACAATGGTGCAGTGTGATATCATACAATCACACTTGCGGGGCAGCTGTACAAGCCCCAAATCTGGCGTGTGCCCGGTGTTTGATATGTGATCATCAGATGAACTTCCGGCTGACAGGGGTGTCAAACAGGCGAATGCGTAATGCACTGGCTATTCTCTGTGAACTTCCAGGAAGAGAACGATCAATCGACAGCAAACATGTTCTTCTTCAAACCCGGGGTAAATTAAATACATCTCGATTAAAAGACTAGTTTTAGATTTCTGGAGTACTACCCAAGTTCACATACAGCCTGTAGGAAATTTACTGGTGTTCTCCAATACTAGGCCTATTATTACTATTATGTTAACAAATGAAACCTTGGCCTGTCCAAGTAAGAATTCTGTTAATCACAAATGATGATTTCTAAAATGATTATCTAGCTGTGACGATGCTTACCGATAAACACGCACACTGCAACAAGGATATCAGGAGATGCATTGAGCGTTGTGAATATTCATAAGGCGACCTTTGACAAAGGAACACATCTAGGCATAAAGTTTCCTGCATAAAGTGTATGTATACGTATATATACACACGCAAGTTCACTCTTCATCTCATCATCCGCCCGTTCTTTACTTCTTGCTCCTGAGCTAAATAAGATTTTAAGCTTTAAAAGCGAGGGACCGACAGCTGAAGTAACTTTCGGTTGTCGTTAGGGACTTCCTACTTCAGTAAGTCAGAAATTTTTAAAGGGAAATGCAAAGCATTACTCGCTGTAATGCATAACTAAGACACCCCGCGGATATAGAACGTCTAATATGACATAAGAATCCAGCAATGGAATCTAAAGTTAAAATGTGCATATATTTTTTTTATTTGCTTAGAGAATTGAGAAATAGGTTAATTACATTATTGATGCTCCCCCCACCCATTTAGGGAGAATCACGATTATTGGAGGGTGGGGTGGGGTTGTATTAGCTGGTTTTGATTTATTGAGGGGGGTTACAGTCCCCCATCCTCCCTGTAATTTATTGCCATGCCTGCAGTGCCCCCTCGCAGGACCGTGCTGGGCATGCAGACCATAAATACAGAGCTGAGTCATTCACCTTGTGTGGGAGTTTGTCCTGGGGAGAGCCAGGAGGGTCGTCTTCAGCTGGCATAAATGAGTGACTGCCAACAGGATGTTGTTGGGCCACTGAGAACTTTATTTATCCCAGGAGGAAATTCTGGTGCATACAGCAGTAATGTACGTGAAGTGCAAACAAACCGACAGTATAAAACAAGACAGTGTGCAAAGACAGTAGTCTATGCATAGTGCAAACGAACTGTTACAATGAATCCTCCGAGGTTCCACTGTCACACCACACTCTCAGATAAAAGGGTAAAAATCTGTACCCTTTTAATTGTACCTTTTAAGATACAGGAATGTACTCTGAGGAACATCCCAAAGGTACAAACACCATTAATGTATCACTAATGGTACTGACATGTGCCCCAAAGTCCATTTCCATACCTTAAAAGGTACAGTTACCTACAGCTAAGAGTACAATTGGTACAAGTGAAGGTACAAATTTTTACCATTTTTTACTGAGAGTGCAGGTCATATAACACTATAACCAAAAAAGCCCAACAGCTGATCGAATTTTATGTTATCTTTATGGTTATTAATATGAGATAATGACTGATATGCTTGGAGGTAGGGCTGGGTTTGAAATGACTTCCTCACTAACTGAACAGTTAGCGGCTATCGCTGTTATGTGTAATGCTGAGTTGTTGACATATGCAAATTTATATGGACTCCCCATCCTGGTTTGTTCCCTGCCTTTTGACCGCAGTCTTTGCGATAGGCTCCGGGTCCGGCACAACCCTGAATAGGACAAGCGGTTGCAGAGGATGAATGGATGGATAGGTTACTGTGCACAAGACAGCGATGTGCACAGACTTTTAAAGGGGCGTGTGCTTTTTTGCCTGGTGCTCTAGCTGATGGGTAGCCAGGCTGGATTTTTCATCAGCCGTACAATAATCATAAAGACTGTCAAATCGCATTTGGTCAGCATTCAGGCTCATCAGTGCCCAAATAATACTTCGCTGTGTGCAATATATCGACAAACCATAACAAATAAAACATACTGTACATACAGGACCACAATACATGATGAAAAGGCGGCAGACTGACTCAGCAGGTGGCGCTGTAGGCCCCACACCTTACCAGGTTTCCTTCTACGGTACAAAGACATGCAATGATGCTAACAGCTAGCATTACCTCTGTGTGTACCCCATGATAGACTAGCATCCGGGAGCCTATCCCAGGCAGCACGGCTGGGGCACACTCTCCATGGAATGCCAGTCCAATGCAGGGCACACACACACAATCATTAGCCATGGGCTGTTTAGAGAAGCCAGTTAGCCTTTGGACTGCAGTAATAAACCAGATGAAACCTAAACTAGATTTTCAGGTCTGCGTTGGGAATCATTTCACTACTGAGAGCATCCAGACTTGATGATTCATGGTTTGGTTGGGTAACCTGACTGCTCAGGTAGCTTGAAAGACCATCGGGACAGATCTTCCTTGCCTACAATCAATCTCTCTCTCTCTCTGTCTCTTTCGTTGCCAGAAGGGGGCTAAGTCTGTCATCAGGGACACCAGCCATCATGCTCAGGCCCCACTACTGCCCTTAGAAGAGCACAAGCATACACCTTTTCTGCTGTCTTCATACTCACCAAAATAGTCAATCGGCCATACTAACAATCCTTGTTTTAGTATATGAAATACAGTCCTCACTTATCATTTAATGTGGTGATGAAGACGGAAACGCACGTGAAAAACACAACTTGGGGATAAAAACAGGCTTTAAAAATGAGCGACCTATATAGCGAGTCAGTTTTGTAATAAAACGGATGACAAAACTCGAATTAACTTTACGACCCATTTACTTTTAGGAAAGATGCCGTCGTCTTTTTATTTTGAAATTCAGATTAATCGCTTTGTCTCCATAGACTATTTTTGCTTTGCAGATGGCGAACTTAAAATGATCCACATGTGAGCTGCTTATGATTTGGACAAGTTAAGGATAAGGCTTGCACTTACTTAAGGAGGTCAGCCGTGTCCACTGGCTGCAAAGCGGCTTTGTGGGTACGAAGGTGCCCCCTGTTGATCACTGACGGGAACGGCAGCGTTCTCTCACACCTTCCCAGTGTATTGCTTTAAGTATTACATGCCGGTTTTATTTTTATGGAAGAAATTCCAGTTATGCAAATTTGTATATTTCATAGATCAACAAATCTTCGCTATCCTCCAAGCACGAACCACTTATCAGTGCTAATTTCCCCTCTAACCTGATTACATGGTGTCATTTAAGGCACAGTGGTCTAAACCAGGGGCAGGGGGAGGGGCACGCGTCTCCCCCAATATTTCATTTGGATTCATTCATCCCCTCAATAAACAGACCTTTGTATTTAAATCATTAAGTTGTGTCCCCTCCAGTCTCAATCTTGATCCTGTGCTATTTATCTAAACGCTTGTTCATCACCTGTTTATTAAATTCAGACTAAACTAACATAACTTACCGATACTAAACCCAGCGAATGGAAACAATGAAAACCTAACTTTGCGTTCTGGCCATGTTGTTTAAATATAAATAAAATGTTTTAAAAAAATGAAATTGACTGTGTCCTTGGGTTTCAAGCTGTGACTCAGACCACACAGAGCAGTTTAAGGCGACGGGCAGCCCCCAGGGTCCCCACACGCGCCCACATCAGTGCCACTGTGTAACGGCTCCCACAGTGAGACACGAACTCCCACGTGTTTTTTTCCCCACTTCTAGCCAGCCAACGAATCTTCTCTGTCAGCTGTCTCTAAAAAATCCCCCAAAATCAGGACCTTTGACACTGGCTCCCAGCCGCAAGGTCTTTCAGGAAACATGGGGATTCCCAGTATCATCAATCATCATCATCTCCTCCTGCATTCCAAGAAAGTGCAGGCAGTATTTCAGACATCATGCTGCTGGCTTCGCTCCTTCACTCCATCCTGTAGCCCTCTGTGGAGCCATCAGATTTTTCCGGATAAGTGCTGCGGCAGACAGCCGGGGTTGACGATGGCAGGGGTGATGTTTACTATCAGCCTGGTCCAAACAAGAGCGACGCACTGAGGTCAGGATGATATCAGCAGCTGGAAGAGGCACCGATCCCAAGACCCACCGCTGGAGACCGAGCCTTTAAGGTCGTTAAGGGAACTAACGTTTAACGATGTGAGCTGGACCACGACTGGAATGAAGGAGCCACACTGACCCAGAAACCTCTATAGCAAGCAATGTTTAATTAAAAAAAAAAAGTTTACTACAAGAACTACACGTAGAATTATATAAGGTCTATTTGAGAGTAAACTACTATTGCTATTACTGTACAATATTGTACCAAAAAAGTACCTCTGTCATGTACAACATTGTATATACATAGTACATTTGAACACAGGTTTTTCAGATCATACTGAGACATTTGGATGGACAACTATAAATATATTTGACATGACAGTCTTTTTTTAGGTTCTGTGTCGTTTTCAAAGACAAGAAATACATACTTAATAGTCATGACTTAAAAAAATAGTTCCCGTTCGTCCCTTTAACAAGCACACAATGGCAATGTCAAGTGCATCAATGGATTCAACTTGATTCCTGAAGGGAAACATGAAGAGAATTAGGCTTTAAAAAAATCACCTGCACAGTCTTAAGAAAACCCAGACCTACCAAGCTTTCCCCATAAGCTCCTACTGTATAATGCATGTTAATGCTGCTGCCCCCCAACCCA
>JAODLD010000038.1:11219475-11254473 GCA_026781065.1 Mormyrops boulengeri
GTCGGGTTGATGGCCGCAATTTCGCTGGTACTTGTGACTAGTGACAAGGTGTATTGCAACAGCAATAAAGGGTTTTGCCATACCATATTTATGCATTCATTAGATACCCCAGTAACGGTGGGATGACAGTATATGTCCCTGACAGCTGTCACTATTATACTGTCAGTAGATTATGCCAAAAGGACAAACATCTAGAGAAATGTATGTTATTTTATGGGTTCCACTGAAATAAAGGTAGCTGATTATGTGAAAGACCTCGGTGTGTATGGTGACGCTTCCATGTCCTACTCTCGCCAGTGTGGGGAAGCAATTAAAAATGCTAATAGGATGTTGGGTTACATCTCTAGGTGTGTGGAGTTTAAGTCAAGGGAGGTAATGCTACGATTATATAATTCCTTGGTAAGACCCCACCTAGAATATTGCGTGCAGTTTTGGTCACCATACCTTAAAAAGGACATTGCTGCCTTAGAAAGGGTTCAACATAGGGCTACAAGAATGATTCCTGGTCTTAGATGAATGTCTTATGAGGAGAGGTTAGCTGAGCTGAATCTGTTCAGCCTCAAGCAAGGGAGACTAACGGGGAACATGATTCAGGTATATAAGATTCTAAGAGGTCTGGATGCTGTTCAACCAAATAGTTACTTCAGTATTAGGTCAAATACAAAAACACATGGCCATAGGTGGAAATTAGCGGGAGAACATTTTAAACTGGATTCGAGAAAGCACTTCTTTACGCAGCGTGTACTTAGGGTATGGAATAGTCTTCCTCTTAGTGTAGTGCAAGCTAAAACCCTGGGTTCCTTTAAATCAGAGCTAGGTAAGATTTTAACAACTCTGAGCTATTATTTGAGGTCTCCTCAAATGAGCTTGATGGGCCAAATGGCCTCCTCTCATTTGTAAATTTCTTATATTCTTACTTTTTCCATATTTTTTATGATCCCGCTCATTTGATATGATATAAATATGGCTGCAAAAATGCAAAATACACAAAAAACAAACAACTTCGTATTCCAGTCCAGAGTGAACCAAAGCTTTCTGGATAGCAGCAATTTCATGCGATATTTAGGTAATAGAATTACTCCAGTAAGCATCTGTAAGCAGAGAAGTAGATTGAACACACAAAATGACAAGCAAAGAAAACATGTTCTTTTTTGAGTCACCATAATCATTACCACTACTTTTACTAAACAATAAAGTGACCCTTTTGTCACAATGTGGTCTAACCAGATGAACCGATTGGACAGTGTCAGGAAAGGTAACGCGGTGTATGCATGCACGGTACATGAGTACAAATCGGACAGGTGGTGCATATCGAGTAATGACAGGCCCATTTATTTATGTAACAATCTAGTTTAGAAAAACTATTTTTACACTAAAACCAAGAGACATTTACCTGAAATAGCCTGGACAGCCACCCTCAGGAAGCCCTTGACCTCCCCTTTTTCACTGACAATGGCCACTCGGTGAACCAGTGGCACTGGATAAACAAGGTTGCTAAGATATACAAAAGCCCTATGGTGGACAAAGATGACAGAGATCAATTGCACAGCCGTGACACAGCTGCCAAACAGCAACCACAATCCACATACTGTACCAGGCATGACACAAGACTAAGGGACATCACACAGGCACAATCGTATTCTTAGTTGTTATATTATGCACAGTTATTACAATATAAGTTTCTACAGGCCATCACATAGACAGAAAGTAGCGTTATCCATGTGAAGATTACTGCAAATTAATTTGCTGTCGCTAGTCATTATACTTCAGTGTCCTGATAAATGTATTCACTATTTCAGCCAGCTGACGTGTTTAGCTGGAGATATTTCTGGAATGACCACTGTGGAGCTGTATGTCAGGGACTCGGGTGTTTCTGGCACAGGGCAAGGCATGGTGCAGGCAGGAAGGAAGGTGGATGACCCACTGGCGGCTCCAGGAACACAACAGGGGTTTATTAACGGAACACAAAACACCAGGAAACACTACAAAACAAAAACGGACCATGAGGGGTCAAAAAGCAAAATGGGAAAAACAAAGAACTAACAAAGGTCAAGGCAACAAGGAGCAGGCACGCAGAGAACCAAAAATCAAACACAGACAACAAGAACTTCAGCAACAGCACCGTAAACAACAACAGCAACACTAAACAGCAACAACTGTGTCTTAATGGTCAGGGAAGTGCACTTGTAATTGAAAGATTGCTGGTTTGAATCCCTGACCAGCAAGGCACCACTAAGGTAACCTGAGCAAGGTACTGCCCCCAAGCACTGCTCCCTGGGCGCTGAATTAGCTGCACCCTGCTATGTCACAATGTCACATACAGTATGGGTTAAATGCAGAGAACACATTTCGTTGTTGTGTGCTGTGGTGTGTCAACAATGACTACTGATCTCTAAATTCTAACAATGACTCTAAGAGAAACAGAACAGGATCAGGAACTTAAATACAAAAAGCTGACAAGAGTAATACAGGACAGGTGAAAACAATTAACAAGGACTGGCAACAGGCAACAGGTGAAACTAATAAAACTAGAATCATGAAACTCAAACTTGGAAACAGAATCTAACACTAGGGGAATAACAGGTAAAGCACAACCACAGGCACAAAGCCCAAAATGGAATACAAAACACAAGACCTAGAAAACTGATACAAATGAAACACAGGGGAACAAAATCTACAAAAACAGAGGATTGGACCACATGATTGAGGGGGTTATACTGTAGGTAGTCACATGCTCATCTCATTGAGCTATGCAGCCATCTGGGGAGCAGGGGAAATACTAAAGACTGGGGACAGGATGGCCAGTGACACCTGCTGGCCAAACAGGGAGAAGACACAAAGGACTCAGATGGGTGCAGACCCTGACACTTGATAATTTCTGGGGAAAAAAATAATTTGTGTTGCTTATCTTATTTTAAGAGTAAAGTGCTATGTTATTCAACTACAGACACTCCCCACTTAATGACCGAGTTCCCTTCCTAGATCATTAAGCAAATTGGTAAATTAGCAAGGAATTACTAATAATTCAAGTGTACTGTACTGGTAGTGGGTTTGTGTCAACCACCTTTAGATATTGTTTTAATGTCACTTTTGCACAATTCAAAAATGTTTATACAGTAGTGTACTGAACACTGTAATAATATGCTGCTTCAGTAAAACAAAAAAAAAAGCTACAGCCATTGCTTTCGAAGACACAGGAGAACTTCAACCCTGTGCATATCTGTGCTTTACGTGCTAATGGAGGTTCCCTATTCCATAATATAAAGCCAGAAGTTTTGAGAATGACACAAAAAATTAATTTTCACAAAGTCTGCTGCCTCAGTTATTATGATGGCAATTTGCATATACTCCAGAATGTTATGAAGAGTGATCAGATGAATTGCAATTAATTGCAAAGTTCCTCTTTGCCAAGAAAATGAACTTAATCTCGAAAAACCCATTTCCACTGCATTTCTTTGTCCATTAGTGTTAGTTACTTCACCTGTGTCTTGTTGCCCTGTGCCCTCATTGATTGGTTATTTTTGATGATTCACATCTACGTTATGTTAGTTCTCATTATTTAATGAGATCTGTATTTAAGTGACGGCCTTTGTTATGCTGTGTGTTCAAGTTATGGTGTGGTGTTGCTCTATTTGGTTTTTCTAGGCGTGCTCCCTGTTTTGTGCTTTTCCTTAGTTGTTGCCTTTTTATATTTTTGTACTTAGTTCTTTGTATTTTCTCCCATTTGCTTTTGACCTCACATGGTCCTTTTATTTTGTGGTTTACCCCTTGGTGTTCTGTTTTGTTTAATAAACCCCAGCTGTCATGGAGCCATAAGTGGACTGTCACCTTTTTCCCTGCCTGCACCATGCCATGTCGTAACAGTTTGTATCTATGCTGGTATGTGTGCAATAATGTATGGATGTCTGTAAGCACATAGAAGTTTCTATATTATTTCATAACAGATTATATTATTTTATATATAAGTATATAAAGCAAAACCCTGTTTTTTACTCTCTCTTCTTATTTCTGTGTAATAAGATCACAAAATCACAGGCATTCCCCCATAATATGCACATCACCTGCCGACCAGACGGAACCAGGGAAAGCGGTCATAAAAGGGGTCCGCAGCGGTCACCAAGCTGTCACACTCCTCAACTGCTGAGCTGGGCACCTCTGCTGCCCGGTCATACATGTCGCGCATCAGCTCCAGCCGCTGCCTGGTAAATGGCACGAGGCAAGTAAACCATGAGAAATCAACATACTCTTTAGTAAAGCAACTAATCTGACCAAAATTAGATATGTGTATCCAAATTAAATATATGCACATCACCTGCCAGCCTTATTTTCCGAACTATTTTTTATTTAAAATGTCCCAACTGTGTATATAGGGTGGGCCAAAGGTAGGTACACAGTTTTTATTTTTATTTTATTTTACAAAGAAAAGGTTCTATTTTAGAAAGTAGTTTTTGTTTTACAACCTTATTTTTAAAAGTAGGCATACAGTTTATATTTTGCAGTATTGATTGGGTCATGTTTAGTCTCTTGAGTGTTTCAAATGTTCTCTGTCAACATCGATGCATTTCTGAAGCCTGTCCCTGACACTGTTACACACTTTAGCACAAATCCCGGTTAGCATCCCAAATGCTTGTGGGATGAACTTCTTCAATTCATCCACTGTGTAGGGCCTTCCCCTTTACTACACCCCTAAAAAAAAGTCCATGGGTGTCAGATCAGATGAACATAGTGGCCAGTCAATACTGCCGCGTCGCCCAATCCAACACTGTGGAAAATTGCTGTCAGGGTAGTTCCGTACCGTCAAAGCAAAATGAGGATTTTTTTTTTTACGGTTATTGAGAACAATGGCAGGGAATCTAAATGAAGAACAAACAACATGGATCCTGAAGCAGTATTGGAAGACTGAAATTGCCGAATAACTGAATAACCTTGCTGTGTGTGTGCGTGTGTGTGTGTGTGTGTGTGTGCGCGGATTAGGTTTATATGACATCGTGGGGACAAAATGTCACCCTCAATGTAATACAAACCTGCTATTTTTCAGGTGCCTACAAAGATCTGTGAATGCAATCAAAAAAATTAAAATGCCAAAAGTCTCTTATTTTGATTGGTTACTTATGGTTAAAGTTGGCTGGGTAGGGGTTAAGGCTGTCATGTTGTGATTAGAGTTTTCCCCATAGGAATTAATGGAAAGTCCCCATAAAAATATGATTACAAACCTGTGTGCATGTGTATCTGGCAATTTTAGTTTGGTTTTCTTATTTATTTATTAAAATGAGAAATGATTTCAGGGAAGAAGCTCTACAGGTGGCAAGTGATTCAGGAGGAAAACGTCTTGCTGATGGTAGTTTGATGAACAGATGGTTGCTTGGGTGTGTGGAGACTACTGCATACTTTGCTGCTCTCCTTTTTGCTCTAGCAGCAAACAGTTCTTTTAAGGTTGGAAGTCAGCAACCAATGGGTTTCTCAGCTGAGTGGATGACTCACTGCAGCCTGGACTGAGAGAGGCTGGTGGCCACAGGAAACCAGATGGTGATGGAGTTTGTCACAACACTCTCTGATGGCTGAATAAAAGTTCATCATGTTGCATCGTGACATGTTGAGTTTCCTGAGCTGGCCAGGAAGAACCGTCTCTGCTGAGCGTTTTTTTTTTGAGATAGAGGTGATGTGCTTGTCCCACTTCCTTGCGTTGGAGATGGCAGAAGTCGATCCTCAGTTCCACAGTCTTGGCAGTATTGAGCTCCAGGGTTTTGTCAGCACACCAAGCCACAAGATGGTTGACTTGTTCATTATAGCTGGTCGTTGTTGGAGATGAGGCCCACTACAGTGTCATGCGTGAACTTCAGGATTTTGGTGGAGCTGTCCTTGGATGCGCAATCATTTGTGTGTAGTGAAAACAGGAGGGATGAGAGGACACAACCCTCAGGGGATCCTGTGCGGATGGACATTGGATCAGAGAGGTGTGGGCCCAGGCTCACATACTGCTTCTTATCTGTCAGGAAGTTGGTAATCCACTGATAGATGCTGAAGGATACAGTAAGCTGGGTTAACATGCTGTGGAGCAGCTCTAGCACAATGGTATTAAAGACTGAGCTGAAATCCATAAGCAAAATCCTGGCGCAGGTTCCGGGGGAGTTGAGATGTTGAAGGATACGATGGAGGCATAAGTTGACTGCATCCTCCACTGATTGTTTACTCCTATAGGCAAGTTGTAGAGGGTCAAGGAGGGGGTCAGTGATATCCTTCAGGTCTGCCAGCATCAGATGTTCAAAGGTTTTCTTAAAAACTGATGTCAAAGGGAATGGTCAGTAGTCATTAAGGCCAGTGATCTCATGTTTTTTGGGATCTGGAACAATTGTGGCAACCTTGAAGCAGTTCGGGACCTTGCAAACTGCAGGAAGGTGTTGAATATCCCAATGAAAACAGGTCCAGGCAGTTTCTTTAGGGGACAGGTCATATACCACATGGGCTTCTTCTTACCTGGCTTTCTGTTATGTGAAGAATATGTGAACATCTTCCTGTTTCATAATAAATGCAGGGTGAAGGGTGGGTGGAGGGGAGGCTGGATGAGGTGTGAAGTGTGGTTATGGGGGGGTGGTGACAATGGGACCACCCTCAGAAGTGGATGGGAGGCAGAGGGGGAAAAAAGGGGAGCTGAGTGTGGCAGACACAGAAGAGTTGAGAATGGGCAGACGTTGATTGTCAGTGTTAAACCAGCAGTAGAATTTGTTAAGCTGATTGGCCAGGGTGTGGGAGGTAGAGGCAGAGAAGCTCTTCACTTTGAAGTAGGGAAGTCTTTGCAGGGAGCTCCAGATGGCCCGGCTGTTGCTGATAGAAAAGTCTTTCTCCAGCCGATCCTTTTAAGTGGCTTTCGCCACTGGCAGGGCTTTGTTGAAGCGCTGCTTGGCAATCCTGTAGATCTCCCTGTTGCCGGACCTGAGAATCCTCAGTAGCGTGGTGAACCAGGGCTTGCCATTACTGTATATCACTATGATCTTTTTAGAAACACACAGGTCTTCACAGAAGGTGATGTACAATATAACAGTGTCAGCATATTCATCCACACTGATACACCAACCCTCTGTGGCTTTCCAGTCTCTGCAACCTAAGTAGTCCGTCACTGTTCCTGCCACTTTAGGGGTTCACTGTTGACGTATGATCTTTGTAGGCTTATACTGTTCCAGTTTCCTTTAACTGCTGGGCGCAAGCATAATTATGGCATGGCCGGACTTGGCCAAGGGAAGCATGGGGAAGTGGCAGAACGCACCTCTAAAGTTTGTGTAGAAGTGATCCAGAGTTCTGTCCTGACCTGTAAGGCAGCTTATCAGTTAGTGGTATTTTGGCAGGTCCTTTTTCATACTGCAGTGACTAAAAAAAGTGCTGGGGAGTTTGTTTTCTGGATCATAGACTCAGTTGGCCATCAGTCGTTGTGCAGTGTGGGCATTTGCGCTCAGTGGAAAGTAAATTTCAGCCAGGACAACGGAGTGGAACTCTGTTGGTAGGCAGAATAGTGTGATTTACCACACAGAGCACTGTTCTGGTCTGCTCAGAGTAGCTGGTAACCGGGCATCTGAACAGCGGTGTCTGGTATAGCTGAACTAAGCCACGTTATAACAAAGCAAAAAGCTGAAATACATCCATGATCCTCATTAGTTGTCATGTGCTGCGAAAGTTCATCCATCTTGTTGGAAAGAGAGCAGACATTAGAAAGGCAGTTTGCTTGGAGTGCAGCACAGAAACCTCTGTGTCTCCGTCCATTGTCCTCTGAGACTGATGTGATCTCATCGTCATCCTTGCTCTCGTTTGATGGAGACTTGTGGATTAAATCTGCTACCTCACAAATGAACACAGGAGATAATTTAGGTGGAAATGACTCCTTCATACTCAGAAGCTTGGTGTGAGTAAAAGTAATTCTGCAAGACCCTGAAACACATGTTTTAACAAATGTAGTTAACAAAGACGGGAGTACTGAGAAACTGTGGCAGCCAGCTGAAGAGTCGGGTGCTGAATGCATCCGTACACCAATTGCTGTTTATAAACACACGAACGCCGCCCAACCTAGTGGATGAATTGAAGGAGTTAATCTCGTAAACATTTGTGGACATTGATGCTAGCCGGGATTTGTGTGTTAGTGTCAGGGACGGGTTCCAGGAAAATATCAACGTTGCCGGAGGGCATTTTGAACACCTAAGAGACTAAACCTGACCCAATCAGTACTGTAAAATGAGAACTCTATACCTACTTTTAAAAATAACGTTGTAAAAATTAAAAAATTGTTTAATAAAAGAGAATTTAAAAAAATGGTATAACTACTTTTGGTCCACTCCGTATTTTGTAACAATTTTCAAAGACATGCTCCTCCATATTTTCTTCAGCTTTATTTTCTTTGTATTTTTTACCTGAGCTTCTCCAGGGTCCAGTAGTGCGTGGCACCATTTTTCAGGTCCTGAACCTCCACCGCCACGATGGTGCGGGGGAAGGGCAGCTTCTTTCGCTCTTCAGCTGCATCAGGAGGCAGCAGGTCAGGTAGCAGCGGGGAGTACAGAGTGTCTGTCAGCAGCACAAATTGGAACTGGACCTGTGGGCCACACACATGCACACATTGCAGAGTATTAATACATGCATCAGTCACATGACAGAGTACAAGCATATTCCCATAATTATTAAAATATGCATCAGTCATATGACAGAGTATTAACACATGCATCAGTCGCATGGCAGAGTATTCCCATAAGTATTAACACATGCATCATTCATATGGCAGAGTATTCCCATATTCAGATAGTAAATTTGTGTTTTATCTCTCCGATGGAAAGACTAGGGTTACCCATCTTACAAAGTTTGATCTTACAAAGATCTTACATCACCCCGAGCTCACCTTTTTCTTCAGTTCTACACTTATGGCATTAGCTTCCTTCAGGAAGACTGCATTCCCCCATAGCAGATCTCTCAGGGATGTGAACTGGTAACACTTCCACTTGCGGAAAGCCCAAAGTGCAAGATCCGTTTCATGCTTTGTCCAGTGAACTATAAAATGCCCAATAAGGACCCTAAATTAACTTTATCAGAAAGAAGCAATGGTGGTCATAATTTCCAGTGGTATGAAGCACCAGCAAAAATGAAGCAGAAGCACAAACTGTTATCACTGTGTTCCCACTGCTTCTCCAGGCAAGGTTAATTGTGGCAGCCTGAGGTCAGATCAGGTGCCTTTTTCTGTGCTCACAGACTCCAAATAAAACCACTTTACCTTCCTCTTCAGGTTCATCTTCTTCAGTGACTTCTGGGTAATAGCCATCCACTTGCTTCTGAAGTGCCTCTAGCTTACTCTCATAATCCTGAAAGAGAGAAACCTTTTAACTAAACACAGATATACATTGAAAAAATTGGAAAATTGTCATTATGCCTCCCTCAACTTGCTCTTTGTAGAGTAAGCTGTCCGCGAAGGGCAGCCACCCGTGGCAGCGCCCAGGGAGCTGGGGGTTAAGGGCCTTGCTCAAGGGCCCACAGATGTGCTGAGGCTGGGTTGTGTGAACAGTCCTGATGTTTTTTGCTACGTTCTAGGAAAGTTTTTTTGAAAGATTTTGTGAAAAAAACCTTACTCTGTCTACTTAGGAATAAAACCGGGTGACCAGGTTAAACAGTGGTCTGTTTGTGCTGAGGAACTAAGACAACAGGCAAAATACAAGAAGATGGCACATGCTATTCATATTTCAATGATACGGAGGGAACCGTAAAATCATAATGATGACTGTTATTTCTGTTCCAGCTAAATTCAAAGATTTGACAAAAAGAATCAGATAGAAATTATTCCAGTCTCCCATCAGCAATAAGACCACATGGACCTGATGCACCATCCTCTACTCCACTTGACAGTCATGACACAAACTAGAGGAGTTATATGTAAGTCAATGAATATGTATTTTTGTTTACTTTACATATATATTTAAAAAATATTGGATTGACTAAATCATTTCACGTCAAAAGTGTTTTAGAACAATATAGTATACATAAATAAATTGTGTGATTAGCTAAATTTGAATTTAAATTCTTTTCAATTTTGTACTTAAATGTGACATAATAGAAACATTCTAATTATATTTCTGTTATAAATAGTTCATAAATATTAATAAAAAATAACAATTCACAATTGAAACGATTTTTTATGAGTTAAATTTTTTCAGACCTGTGGTTTGAACTAAGTGATTTTACAACATATGATATTTCAATGGCATGTTTGAATAAAATATTCAGACTCAATCTCACCAGTCTCTGTTGTTCAAGGAGATTGTTAGTTTCTTCTCTCTCCTTGCGATACTGGTCTTCGAGTTCCTGTAGCCTACAGAGAAGGAAATAAGAGCTATCATAACAAGATTTTTTTTGTTCAAATTTACTGGCTTGTGTCCTAAATTATATTTGAGTTTTATTTAGGTAGGAGTATTTCACACCTCTGCTCCATCTCCTGCTTCATGTCAATGCCCTGTTTCTCCAGCAGCTCCCTCTGTGCGAAGGCCCAGTCAACAGGTTCCACTGGGGTCTCTGAGCAGGGAGTACGCTCACGCTCCTGCCGCGTCTGCTCTGGATGGTTGAAGCGGAACACGTGGCTCTTCCCCAGGATGATGCGGTTTCCTGGAAGAAGTGCATGACACACAACCATGCAGAGTCATGCAGCTCTGCAAGTTTGGGCTATATATTTTTTTCTACCTGGTTCACCATGATGCGAGATGAGCTGGTGACCCACCTGATCGGAGAATAGTGGGCTCAGTCACCCTTTTGCCATTGACATAGGTCTCTGCCTCCTCACATGGCTTCAGAAAGACTGCTAATGTTCAGAAAGACATAGTCAGAAAGCATAGTCAGAGATAGCACATTCCCAAACTCCCGAAAAGAGCACAAAGTCACGAAGTCCTCGACCAAAACAAACTTGTATTAAGTACAAAACTCCTGAAGACTCCAACGAAGCTTACTTTCTCCAAGAGGACCAGTGGTGCTGGTGAAAGTGCAGTGTTCATCCTTAATAAAGTGTCCACTCAGGACAATGTCTTGGCGGCTACAGGCATCCTCACGTCCCACCCTGACGAAGCAACCACATTACATAGAGTTACTGATACGACACAGTAGAAAGATGTTCATCCTTCTTATGAATAATCCCAACTGCTCTTTCAATAAGTTTTAGCAATTCAAGTTTTTTTGTAAATGAATTCTCTAAATTGCATGTGTGCCCAGCGATGCACTGGCACCCTAAGGTACTGTATACCCCAGCATTGTGCTCTGGTTTTCCAGAGAACCACTGCAACTGTGTATTGCATAATTGGTTACAGATGGATTTCAGCAATCCCTCTTGGCTTTGATAGTTGTCAGTCCATCCACCCAGTTTCTGAAACCCCTTATCCTGTTTGGGGGGGGCAGAGCTATCCTGGAATAACCCAGGATGGGGTGCTAACCCACTGCAGGGCACACACACACCATTCACCTACAGGCAACTCCAAGTAGGCTCAGCATGTTTTTAGATTGCGTGGGGGGGGAAGGAACCAGAGTACCCAGAGAAAACCCCATGATTATATGGGGAGAACATGCAAACTCCACACACGGAACCCTGGCCAAGACTCAAACCCAGGTCCCAGAGATGTGAGACGAAAGTGCTAATCACTGCAATACCATGCTGTTGTGAGTCTTACCTGGTTATTCCATCTTTGATGTAGTAAAGGAGGCATTCTGACATTAGTGGATCTTCATTGAGGTTCACCAAATGAGGTGTCTGAAAATGGGAGTTCTGTCTTTATATCTATTTTTCTAGACAGAGTACAAAATCCTGGAAGTCTATGTCCACTGAATTTCTATCCTATGTTAATGTGAAATAGCGCCCATAAAATGTATTTGTTTTTTAATCCAATGTAACAGCATGTTTTCATTCATTCATTTTATTAATTAATAAAATTATTCATCAGTATTCATTTCACTGACTTTCATACATACCTTCATTCTCCCCACAGAAAGTAAGAGATTTCAATGTCTTTGCAGTGTTCACTAATAGGACTGGGCAATATGACGACATTATCGGTAATCAATGATATGAGACAAGTAACCCGTTGTTGATATCTGACAGTGACTAACTGACAATTATCACCTTTATTGGGGAAGTAGGCCTAGTTTGCACACAAAGCAAGTAAGATAACAAAGATTCATGAATTGGCTTTCAGTTTAGCTTTCTAGCCTGCATTTCCCACACATTCCTATATTGGTATTATTTTTTTTAACTTCTCAAATAGTAAAAGTTGGTTATAATGATGATATTTGTTAGGGCTTACATATTGATTAGAGCTCATCTTCTGGTTGTTAAAAGGGCAGTTCACCCCAAAACTGAAAAAAGCTATGATTTACAGGAGTTTTATTGTCTATCTGTCACGGACTTGAGCGGAGAGGGCACGGGGGCGAGGCATGGAGCTGGCAGGAACAGAATGTGGACGACCCACTGGTGGCTCCCAGGAACACGGGGGTTTATTAAACAAAACTGAACACATCAAGAACACCACAAAATAAATGGACTGCAAGGTGTCAAAACTAAAAAGGGGAAAAACAAAGACTAATTTCAAAAGACTGGGTGCAACAAGGAGCAGGCAGGCAGACAACAAATAACAAAACACAGGGTAACCACTAAGACATGGGGGGTATTTTCCGTACGTCGCTTAAATCATCCGAGATCAGATGCCTCATCTTGGAGTCAATTTGAAATTCCTTTCTTATAATTTGTACACAAATTGCAATTGGTCGTTCATCCATGAATGGCGAGGCCATGACTGAACGGATTTCCATGCACGGACACTGATTAAGTGTGTGAGCTAATCCTTGTTTTCATAGAATAAACCTGCTCTGAGCAGGTTTGAGGATTTGGATGTGCTGCTATGACAACACATCCAGCAAGAGTATCGAAAAACCGACAGATCCAGGATCCTGCCAAATCATCAACAATTATGGCTAAATGGGCAATCCATGTATGGAAAATAGCCCCATGAAATACTTCTTATGAGCTACACAAGAAATACTAGGCTGACAGCCATCAATGACTCCAGGAGGAACAGAACAGGATTAGGAACTTAAATACAAAAGGTTGACAAGGATAAAACAGGACAGGTGAAAACAATTGACTAATTGGGGAGGGTGCAGAACAACGAGCAATTAGGGTAGAACACACAAGGACTGGCACAAGAAAACAGGCATCAGGTGAAACTAATAATTAACTCAGGGAACTAGAGAATCGAACAGGGAACAGAAACAGGGAAACTGAATCTAACACAAGGGAATAACAGATTGTGTTTTTACCTATCACGGGCACAAAAGCAAAAACCAAAACCGAATACAAATCAAAACACAGGAACTAGAAAACTGATACAAATGAAACAAAATCTACAAAGACAGAGGAGGGGGGGATTTGAACATAAGAGAGAGGGGTTTACAGGTAGCCACATGCTCAGCTCATTGAGCCATGCGGCCAATGGGGAACACTAAAGACGGATAAGAAGGACGGGATGGCCAGCGACAGGTTGTTCTGGTGGGAGTTCCCTAGTTTTGGAGTTCTTGGTTGTAGAAATGTCGGGCTTCTCTCGAATATAATGGGAGTGAATGGCATTCTTTCTGTGGTGATTAAAGTGCCAGAAGAATATTTTTTGAAAGATTCAACAGCAATGTCTCTTACCAAAGATCATGACCTGGTTACACAGCCTGTGTAGTAAGCAGTTCAATCAAGGAGATATTTTTTTCAACTGCACTCCACACACCAATCATATCACTGTGCAGAAGATATGAACACAAGCACCCCAGCGATTCCTTCTGCACAGTGATACGATTGTCTGTGGATTCTCTTCAATAACCGGGTCATGATTTCTAGTAAGAGACACTGGCGTTGGATATTTCAATTGCATTTTTATGGCTTTGCGATTTATTATGTGACTCTTGTTGCTTGACTTAAGCAACACAACTAGGCCTATGTTATACTAGGCAGGTTTTATGAGTAAATATCATATTCATTTTCAGTAAAGAAACATCTGCGAGAAAAAGAAGCAAGCCGTTCATTTTGCAAGTTAGCTTACTTTCTTAGGTGAGAAGACCCCAACTGTGCCTCCATCTTCTCGCATGGCCACACCCATCTCTGCCAGGAGGGCCTCTCTGGGAAAACCAGCACCTTATTATCACGAGCTGTTACTGCACACTACCCAGTTTCATTACATCTGTGGCACACACATTCCCCGAGTACATTTAGCTAGCGCTGCGCTATAATTGTTCTAACCTATGACAATATAGCTGCCATACTAGACATTAGTTGTCTTAATAAGACTGTAAGCATAATAGACTATACTTTTGCTGCTGAATCATTCATTTTTTATTATTATTAATATTACAGTTGTACGTATGTTTTGTTTTCTATTTAAAATATATTCTTTTATATTTTATTTGTATTATATGACATTCAAGTATATATTTCATTCTGGTGTTTTCCCTGTGTATAGGCCTTGCACATGTCAAATAAGCTTGGTGCATAACATAATGCATGTTGATGATGTTGTAGATACACAGGCATCTTCTGCATCATATAAACTGACCGTTCCATTCGAATGCCCTCTGTGCGACGAAGCTTCTCCTCCCAAGTTTCATTGAGCTCGGCAATAATTTTCTCTGTTTCCTAAAAAAAAATTACAGAATTAGAAAAACAGATTAAAGCTAATTATGAATTCATTACTTATCAATCCCTCTTTCAGTCGGGGGCCCTGCATCTTTTACTTGGTAACATAGGACAGTGAAACATGCAAACGAAATTCCAGTCTTTCACAGGGCAGGCACACATTAATCACAAACAATCAGAAACATTGGGAAATTGTATCTGCATGTCATTCAAATCCCCAACCATGGAGGTGTGATATAACAGTGTTGCCCAATGTTTCATCCAGCTCTTTACAACAGACCTTAAGCCTCTCAATGGTCTCCTCACTGCCTGGGCTGAACATGAGGCGGTCATGAAGGCTCTTAATGGATCCAGCTTGTTTGGACAGGACGGACGGAGAGGGGCTCATCCCCGTCATGGCACTGGTCACTGTGGAAAGATCACTGCTTTGATTGACAGCTTGGTGATTATTGTTATCGTTCTTTTAACTGGATTAATCTGTGAGAAGAAGTGTCAGTGGGATAGAGAAAGAGAGGCAGGAGAGTAACGAGAGATAAGAGTAACATACAGAAGCACAAAAAAACAAGAAAAAAGAACAGGTTTAAATTTATCTGCAAAACATTCCTATCCGTAAAAAAAAATAAAAAAATGTCCAAAGAGACGAGCAGTAAAAACAGTCTAAATGACAAGATGTCAGTGCAAGATTCACTGAGAGGTGTTTGAAAGTGAGAAAGCAACATCCAACAAAAGAACATACTGTATAGGCATGATATTGCCAATAATGCCCTTTTTCACAAAACATAACTTTGTTGTTGTAATTACCTCCCTGAAATGTTACAGCAACATTTTCTTTGGAATCAGGGTACAGTAAAGAAACATTGCATGTTTCCCTCAAGTCTGAAACAATCAGATAGCATTGACAAATATTTCATGCAATTTACAGTACAGTATACTGATCCGACATGTTTTGGTTTCCCAGGGTAAAAAATGCAGGGCAAATAAGGAACAAATCTTTAATGATTTCTTTGCCAATGCATTACTAATGAGTTGAGTACATTTAAAGTACTTTATGCAAAAACCAGATTTTAGAGGCTGTCCATAGATTTACGCTTTAACTGCACACCCGCAGCAACGGGCAACTGTGTAAGTTTTGCTTATACTGCTCAGCAGAACGCGGCATGCTACATTTACCTGCTGTTTGCAAATTACTATAGTCAATCCTGCTACAACACGATTAATGCATTCCAGGAAAACATGGTGTTCACTAAAGTCGCATACTGAAATACACATATCCAATGGGAAAAAAGAGGGTTAGGGCAGGGTTGGCCAATTTTTCCCAGAAAGTGCTATTGTGTATGTGAGTATTCACTGCAACTAGATTACTAATTAGTGACTGATTGGCTGAAGAGTTTGAACAGCTGACCAAAATCCCTTATCCCTAAAACCTACATACACACTGACCCTTTGCAGGTCGGATTCGCCACCCCTGGATTAGGGGAATGTGACTCCAAAACACAGTAGTCTATGCCAAACAAAATGAATTAAATAACAAACAGTGATACCAGGGCCAATAATGTAATCGCATGCATTTTAAATAAGAAATAATAATAATACATTAATAAATAATTTCATGAACATCCTCTGTGGGTCTTATGAGTCTTGCAAGAACTGCACAGTAACCGCTTTAACCAAACGTGCCAAGCTTGCCAACTAGTCGATTGCGAAGAGTTAGGACTAGTGATAGTCAAAACGATGTTTCATGAACCATTTGCTGTATTTACTAACTTAACCAGACTGCAAATCATACTAAATGATTTTACAATTAAATCAAAACAATAAAACTTTGAACTGCCTAAAATGTGACTCATAATTTTTGACTGGATATTTTAATTCACAGTTCCTCTCAACAGGCCCAAACTGATAAAGAGGATGTGATGAGAGTTTGTATCGTAAGAGTCAAAGCTTGATCCCTGAGTGTCACAATCACATTGTAGCATATTTTAACTATGGTACCTGTAGCGAATGAATCCTACAACAGTAAATTATATAGGCTGCAAAGCGCAAAAGCAATACAGAACAAACATTTCAAACCAGCAAGCTCTGTGCCTGGACCTCAATATGCTAAGAAGAACAGAGAATAACATAATATCAAATGTGAATTTATAATCCAAAATCTTGTAACCTCAAATGCTTAGAAATGTACGGTTTGTCTGAAGGCTGGTATTTTTCCAGTTGCTAAATACTTTACCTTAAAATTAGATAACAGAAAATTATTTCAGGGAATCGAGGCATTATAGATAAACCAAGGATCTCTGCAGTAACTCAGAGATTACAAAAATTTCCACATATAGTAGCAGACAAAAGACCTCAAACAGCTTACTGGAACGTTTTTAAAGATAATATTAAAGAAAATACAGTGAAGCACAGAAACAAAAGCGTGCACCGGGATCAGGTTTGGACACACAGTGTATTTGTTTTTGTATAGTTTTGCACTGTCAGTATATTTTGCGAATGGCTGCAAGTGAATCTCTGCTTGGATGTCTCTCTCATAATGGTCACGTGTCATGCTCATGCTGTAAGACACTGCACCACCACAACACTGTTCTTACTTTCAATAATATCTCCAAGGCCTTGGGCATAAAGAAGCTCTTTCAGTCGAGACACTTCCTCTTTGAGCTCACGCACCAAACGATTGTTGGGGTCCTCGTTTATTACTGCATTACAGCGGATCTGCTTGGCTCGGTCTGCATACCTGTAGCAGATGAAGTCAAAGAAAGGGAAGTAGCTCAGATAACGGTCTCACATGCCCATTCAGCTTTAAGTGGAAAAATCTCCAAAAGAAGTAGAGAAAATTGTGTGTGGTTTGTTTTATTTATATATATATATATATATATACATATATATATACATACACACACACACACACACACACACACACACAGTGCCCTCCACAATTATAGGCACCTCTTGTAAAGATTTGTAAAAGTTAGCCTGTTGGAAAACTGTGGGAGGAAAATGGAAAAAATGGGGGAGAAGTATTTTGATCTTCAGGAAAGTCAGGAAATGGGTATAAAAAATAGCTACTCCCCTGAAAATAACAATTTCTACTGTTAGGGTAATAATAAGAAAAACTAGACTAGACTAGAACTAGAAGTTTATTTTGCCCCCACATACAGTGTTGAGGATCGTAAGAGATGCAAGAAAAACTGTTGGTGAATTACAAGACAAAGTAAAATCTTGAGCTTGCCACATCTCCAAAACCACCATCAGATGCCACCTTCACCTTATTTGGCAGGTATGCCAGAAAGAAGCTCTTGCCAAGAGTTTGCAAAATGCTACTACAACTTCACTGGAACCATGCTCTATGGTCTGATGAAACAAAAATGTAGTGTTAGGATACATGGTATTATGGACTTCATAAAATACAAGGACATCTTGAATCAAAATTTGGCTACCTCTGCCAGGAAAGTAAAAGTGGGCCATCATTTGATCTTCCAATGGGACAATGATCCTAAGCACATAAAAATTGTTAGCGGATTACAAAATTAGGCTTCTGCCATGGCCTTCTCAGTGCCCTGACTTGACCCCCACTGAAAACCTGTGGGCTGAGCTGAAGAGGAGACTGCACAAGAGAGGGCCTAGGACTCTGGATAATCTGGAGAGATTCTGTAAAGCAGAATGGTCTCAGGCGGCCTATTCTGTATTCTCCAAGCCTCTAAAACGTTATAGGAGAAGACTCAGTGCTGTTATACTGGCAAAGGGAGGTTGCACAAATTATTAAATGCTGGCTGCAGTGTCAATAATTTTGGCACATGTGTTTTTGTTGAAAAAAATCATCAATCAAGAAGGATTTGTTTTTCAATGATTAAATTTATTAAAATGAAAGGTGGGATTTTTCTCATTTTTTCAGTGTGACATGAACCAACTTCACCAAAAGGTGGAATTTTAACTCGAATTTTAACTTTAATTTTAAGGAGTGCCAATAATTGTGGAGAGCATTTCACACACACACACACACACACACACACACAGCAATATATTGTAGTAGTTTACGGTAATAAAATTCATTTATCAGTCTGCAAGACAGCTATTATTAATAAGGATTCTGTAAATCTGTGCATTTCTCCATGTCTCGACCATACCGTAAGGTGCTCAACGTTTCATCATAGTTGATGTCTGCAGGACTAAGTGCAGCCAACATAGCAGTGCGAGAGTTTCCTCCTAAAAAGCATGAAAGCCAAAAAGACAACCAATTATTTGTCAATTAAATTATGGTATTTTATGAAATATGCAATGAATAGATTAAACATTAGATTTCAGATTTATCAATGTCTTAAAAATTCTAGAATATAAAGGAAACAATTTTAATACATCTGAAATGTGAAAATGTGTATTACCCAAATTTTCTCTCAAAAGCCAGGTGAGCACAGAATCTCTATATGGAATAAAGGTCTCCACCTTCTTTTTCTTCTTGTTCTGTGTATGTGTATATATATTCATATATGAAATAAACATTTGATGAACATTCCAGAAATTCCAGAAAATATATGATTTTCTTTGCAAATACCTTATTTGGTCCCGAATCCTGGAAACAGCAAAGATTAAAATATCATCACTGTGATTAATATTTATAATAATTATGAATAATTTGGCAAAATTCCTCCACTAGTGAAGGAAATGAAAGAATGTTAAATGCTAAGATAACATACTTACAACTTCAGTCAAAGCAGAGATAACTTTCCCAAGTGTCGTCAAAGATTTATTTATGTTTGCTCCTTCCTGAATATGAAATTAAATAGAAGGCATTCAGTGAATGCAGCGATATATTTTGGAGTAATGTCATGCTGTTAGGAAGTGAAACACTGGTTAGATTAATATGAGAGTACCAGCTCACCTTTAACCTTGTGCCTTTGGCTCCTGTGGAATCAGCTCTCTCACTCCCAGCCAAATCAACCAAACTGATTTTGCTAACCTACAACAGAAATTGGCCAGTGCTCCAGACATTAACAATGTAATTGTAATTGTAATTACAATGATCATGCTTTTGGCTAATAAACCAGTTTATAAGTGTAGTATACAAGATTGAATGACTAACATGGTATCCTTGATTGGCAACTTTGAGTCTTTATCTTGCATTAATGCAAGTAACACAAGTTAATCCTCATATTCCCTTTTAACATTTTTACGTTTTTTACTTGGCATATATTATTGTTATTTTGATATGAACTGTTATCAATTTCACTATATAAAAGGTAATATTAATGCTATTAACCTCCACACTGCTAGAAATCTAATACCATTAATACCATAACACCATATAAAGTCCTTAATAATCACAGTCAGACTTCAAAGCAAGAAAAGTGATGTAAAGTTTCTGAACACTGCTGCAATGAGGTTGATAAGTCTAACGGTAATAGTGAACAAGGTTGAGGGGGAACTGAAGCATTACTTTCTCAGAGGTGTTCTCAGTCTCTGCATCATGCCGCTTCTGTGTAAAGATGATATTAAATACGGCGTGAGAACGGCTGCTGGTCTCATTCATGTTGGTAGCAGCCACAGTCCTGAACACAAAAGATACAGGTTGATGTTGTCAGCACATCTCAATTTAATCTCAATGAATTTAACATACTTAACATTAGTATTAATTCTCTGTGAGGTTGCATGTGTCTGTTTTCCTTGCTGAAAGCCAAAAGAATGACACTTGGCAAGCAATCGGAAGTGACGCAAATCATATATGTACATGCCACAAGCAAAAGAATTTAAGACAGATGAACAAAGGGAGAGTGGAAGACCATTGCATAAAGGTAACTGTCACACACCACTACAGGTCAGTGGTCTGTAAGCTATACAGACAACCCATTTTTAAATAGTATTTTAGCAATTGTCTTGATAATGATATCTAGCCGACACATGCCGACAGCCAATCTGGCCATAGCATTTACCCCATATGTTGAACATTCTACAAATTTGTTGCCTCAGTCCCGTATGTTGAAATCTAACCTCGGAACAATCGGAACAAAGGCCATTAGCCCATGGACCATGATAGAATTCACACGAAAAACCAGGTTATTATTAATGTAGAGAAAGAATTATAATGAACTAAATTTATACACTGTAGGCTGAATAAAATGTATTTTACAATCCTTTTAATATATTTCCAAATATTTCAATCAAATATTTCAATCAAATAATAAATGACAAGAGGCAAAAAGACATATATTGGCCAACTATAGTGAGGACACCCATCAGCCTATTAAACACATTACTGTAATCAGGTCAGGTCAGGTTGGGGAGCATGCACTGATGCAGCGCGTTGCCAGACCCTCCACATTGCAAAACTCCTTGGGATCCCAGCTGGTGACCCCCCAGGCAGACACACGGTCCAGTCCCACCCTCCAAAAATGGCCATCCATCTGCTGCAGCCAGGCGCTACGTGGGCGTCCCCCTTAGCCTGGTCCAGTCACTCTGGTCCTCGGCAATAGGATCCTGCAAGCCGGTTCACCCTCAGAGAAACGCGCCACATGGCCGTGGTACCGTAACTAACGCTCCCTCACAATGCACTACCATGCTATTTAAACAGATATGTAATAGTAGTTATTAAACTGATACAAGCTTTTTCACTACTGAAAGCAAGCATCATGGCTACATATCTGTGCTAATGAGTAAATTTTTAAATCTAAGTGTGATGCCAAGTTCACAGGCATAGACAATATTAAAGATACCCCGCTTGAGCTTAAAAGACACAAGCTAGAAATTTGCAGTCTGTAGGGTTTGTAAACTATAGTACAATACATTTTAGCTAATTTGTTCCAGTATTTAATTAGCTCAAAGCTATTGTGAAATACTGCTCTCAGTAACTAACAATCTAGAAAAACAGAATCACTAAAATCACTCTCCGCATTATTTGCACATTTCAAATCATCAAACGCTGAAGGCCTTTCCAAGAGAACTGAGAAAGAACAATACTCAATACAAATGTACCGGTTGACGTTTTTTAAAATTCTCCAAAGAATTCTGCATATAACCCTAACCCTAACTCTACTACCTGGCTTTATTTCCGGAGTCCATAAGGTCTTGGATGTCGTTATAGGAGGTGACAGCCAGTTTGGATAGGTCCTCAACATAGGGTCCCAACAAAGGATGCTCTCTGACACGCAGATTGCCCTTGTTCTTGGGGTTCAAAAGGTCTCGTACACGCTCACAGTAAATCTCCATGTAGCTGACCTACAAGCAGGGGCAAAATGAGTTAGTAAAGCAGATAGGAATGGATCTTACTATCATCTCCACTAACACTAAAACAAGTGGTCACTCTTACCTCAACAGAGTAAGACAAACTGTTGTCATTATTGCTGTCATTGATCTTCGTGAAAAGGTCTTCACACAGCTGGTGGAGAAAAATCCAGTAACATCACATTTTACAATCATTTTCTGTTGCATATAGCTTGGTATTTTCATTGCATTTCTTAAATGTGCAATTCCCATTCATTCTTTGAGTGTGCTTTATATGATCATGCATCATTGGCAAGCTGAGATTTCTTAGTATCGCACCAGTGGAATGATGCCTTTCTGGTCCTTTTCCTGTTTGCCCATCATGGTGTAGGACTTGCCAGCCCCTGTTTGTCCATAGGCAAAGATGCAGACATTGTAGCCCTCAAAGGCATGCAACAGCATCTCCTCTCCAATGTCCTTATATACTTGTTGCTGGGATGCATAGTTAATGTCTTCTGGCTGCAGAAAGATTCTGGGTTCAGTATGACGCCCTCCACTGTCAGTGTCATACTCGTAGTGCTGCAGCTAAAATGGGCCGATACGTTTGAATAGCAAGTACAAAAACCCTATAAACATTATCAGAACAAAGATAGTGAGTGACACTATACACAGGCAATGAAGCATATGGTTACAGCCTATGTTGATCAGATAATAAGTTGTGTATTTCACGAACAAACACAGTGTTATGGTTGAAAGAATAAGAAAAAGGGTGAAAGTTACCTGACATAGCCAAGTTATATAAAAGTCATATATAAACCTTACCATGTTGGATATTTAGAATAAGGATTATGTTTCACAGTTACTTACTGATGTGTGAGACCAGTAGGAGTAATCAAAGTTGAAGCTTTTATTCTCTTTGGGTACCTTTGGGTTGATAATCGCTGAAAAAGACCACAAACTAGCATTATACCAACTACAATGTTCTTAAGACCACAATTTTTTTCTTTGCAGCCTTGTCTTGTTTAAAGCAGCCTGTCACAAAATGTCTACACCTTGAAATTTAAATGTGGTTCAAGAGAAGAGTTTTATCTCCAGGGCTTCAAACCTAAACCCTCTGGTTGTACATTTTAATCTTTGACCAGTCATAAACATGACTGGGATGGGGGGAGTCAATTACTTTACAAATCACAATTCTTCAAGGTGGTGATTTTAAGAATCAAGAATTCAACGTCAATTTTTCCATATTAATTTAAATGTAGGTTACTGTAATTATGTTGGTCACATTTGTTACTGCTAATATATTTGTATAGTCATACATTTTGTTAAGGGACTGACAGTCCGGAAGTCTGGCGCTAATGGTGCTAACATAAACAAGCAAGTGTGTGCAGAAACACTTCTATCTGCTATCCTATGAAGCCCCTAATGGGACAAGAGAGGAGAAATTAAATCGTTGGAAGGAGAAAAAAATGGAAGAAAAAAATAGCGAGTCCTTTTGCCCGGTATAAATATGCAACGAATAACACCTGACAACAAAAAATTAACAGCGCTACATCATAATGTACAGTACACAGTGCCATGCATGCTAAGCTTTCATACCATTCATCCACAAGGTTGACACACAGCCTGGAAGCGGTACTCACTGGTGGTTTTCCCAGTCATCTGGATGATACATTTACTCTCTTTCCCAATCTCCCGTGAGTTGAAGGGCCGCACTCGCACTGCCACCTTCACCGAAGCACCTGTCATGGTGCTGCTGGTTTAGCACAGCAGTGGATGATATTAGAAAAGGCTCTGGGATGGAAGGTACTACACGGGAAAGGAGACGTCATCACTTTGTGAATTGTGGGCACTTCACTCATCACAGAAAATATTGAATCCAATGCCATTTATACTTCAAAGACAACACTTCAACGAGTTAGATTTCAGTTAAACAATACCAGTGCTATTGTAATGTGATCTGCTTATCCTACTAAACCAGTTAAGCAGACGCACTAGAGAAACTAAGCCAGAAAGAGAAAATACTGCATACACATTGGGCTCTATTTTGATGATGTAACGCAACACATAAAGTGCAAGGCACAACCAACATTTATGGGCGTGTCCAAATCTATTTTGATGGTGGAAAAAACAGACTTTGTGCCAGTGCAAGGCATAAAAAGGTTGTCCTCTCTAAATTATTCAGCGGTGTGTTTTTGGAATAACATGCAATAAGCCAATTAGAATGGCACGTCACCTCACCTTTAAAAGGCCGGGACGCATGAGCTACGGTGAATTGCTATTATAACGGCATGGTTACCTGGCAAACCAGATTGGATTTCGGCCGAGGTAACGGACCCGCTCGTGCAGAAAGTGAAAATGCGGGAGCACCACTGTTCCACCTAAGCCTTTAGAGGTGAAGCAGGTCTGGGATGAGGTAACAGCAAGTGTGACCTCGTTCTCTGACATCACCAGATCATCTGCTCAGTGCCAAAAGTGGCATAAAACAGAAGGTCACTGTTCAGCCTGATGTGTTTAAATATCCAAGTGTGTTGGTTGGTCAAATAGCCTATTTTCAATACATAATTTTGATACTGGACTCGAGTGGTTTTTTTTAATCATTTTTAATCACGGTTATATATATATATGTACACACACTGTTCTAAAAAATTAAGGGAACACTTTGAAAACACATCAGATCTCAAAGGGGAAAAAAAATCATGCTGGATATCTATATCGATACGGACTGGGTAATGTGTTAGGAATGAAAGGATGCCACATTGTTTGATGGAAATGAAAATTATCAACCTACAGAGGACTGAATTCAAAGACACCCCTAAAATCAAAGTGAAAAAATTATGCGGTAGGCTAGTCCATTTTGCCGAAATTTCATTGCAGCAACTCAAAATCATACTCAGTAGTCTGTTTGGCCCCCACGTGCTTGTATGCATGCCTGACAGCTTTGGAGCATGCTCCTAATGCTCCTCCCAGATCCGGACCAGGGCATCACTGAGCCCCTGGACAGTCTGAGGTCCAACCTGGCAGTATTGGATGGATCGAAACGTAATGTCCCAGACAGAGGTGTTATATTGGATCGAGGTCAAGCGATCATGAGGGCCAGTCAATGGTATCAATTCCTTCATCCTCCAGGAACTGCCTGCATACTCTCGCCACATGAGGCTGGGCATTGCCGTGCACCAGGAGGAACCCGGGACCCAATGCGGACCTAATGGCAGTCAAGGTGCCTTTGCCTAGCCTGTAGAGGTCTTTGTGTCCCTACTTGGATATGCCTCCCCAGACCATCACTGACATACCACCAAACCGGTCATTCTGAACAATGTAACAGGCAGCAAAATGTTCTCCACGGTTTCTCCAGACCCTTTAATTTCTGTCACATATGCTCAGGGTGAACCTGCTGAAAATCATAGAGCGCCAGTGGCAAATGCCAGTCGAGCTCCACGGTGTCGGACAGTGAGCACAGGGCCCACTAGAGGACATCGGGCCCTCAGGCCACCCTCATGAAATCTGTTTCTGATTGTTTGGTCAGAGACATTCACGCCAGTGGCCTGCTGGAGGTCATTTTGTAGCGCTCTGACAGTGCTTATCCTGCTCTTCCATGCACAAAGGAGCAGATACCAGTCCTGCTGATAGGCTAAGGACCTTCTACAGCCCTGTCCAGCTCTCCTAAAGATCTGTGAATGCAATCAAAAAAGTAAAAAAATCGTATTTTGTTTGGTAACGTTTGGTTAAGATTAGGGCTGGGTAGGGGTTATGGTAGTCATGTTGGGATTAGAGTTTTCCACATAGAGATTAATGGGGAGTCCCCATGAAGATATAATTACAAACCTGTGTGTGTGTGTGTGGTCCAGGTATACCTTACTTTATGTGATGAATACCCTTGTTTTTTTACTTTATGGGGACCAGTTTCCTAAACATGCAAAAACTCTTGTATTTTGTTTGGTTACTTAGGGTTATGGTTAGGGCTGGGTAGGGGTTAAGGTTGTCATAGTTAGCATTAGCATTTTTCCCATAGAAATGAATGAGCAGTCCCCAAAAAGATGTGATTACACGACTGTGTGTGTGTGTGTGTGTGTGTGTGTGTGTGACCTGGTTTACCTATCGTTATGGGGACACAATAGAAATAAATGAGCGGTCCCCATAAGGATATGTTTACCCTACACATGTGTGTGTGTGCGTGTGTGTGTGTGTGTGTGTGTGTGTGTGTGTGTGTGTGTGTGTGTGGAAAAAAAAACTATAAAACTACTGGTTTATACACAGCTATATATTCGACAATTCTGTAAATTCTGAGATTTCTGCTTTGTGTTTCTGATAGATCTATCTATCTAAATGGCTGAACAATCTCTCTCTACTAATACCACAATAAAAATGAACAGCAGCAAGAAAACCTAAAACACTAGTAAAATAAGTTTCTATTCAAAAGTTACAGCAAAAGTTATAAGGATACTATATGACATTTAGTAGAGAACAGGCCTTGATGCTCTCCTGTCAAATCACACCAACCAGTAATTCCCTACTACCAAAAACTACAGAACGGATGGCTGAGGATTGGCCCATCAGTCTGAGACCATGAAATTACATATGAAATTATCTTTTTATTCACCCAGGAATTGTAAAGTTTTTGTGTATCCTATACTGCTCTCCTTTGAGGGCTCCCTTGGGATTAAAGGCTTTGCTCAAGAGCACAACGATGACATGATTGTCCTGCTGAGCACAGGATTTGAACCAACAACCATCTGATCAAAACTACAGAGGTCTAACCCCCCCAAGCCACACACTGCCCCTTGCACCCCATAAGTAACAGAATAATCTCAACATAGTTGGACCCATGAGTCAGGCCCATAACCCAACTGCCGCAGGGAACCTGGCGGATTCTTACTTGTATGTTGTTGTGGGCAAAAGCATCTGCCAAATAAATAAATGTAAACGGAATAGCCATTTTCCATAAAGCCCTGTCCATCACAAGGTCACAGTGAACCTATACTAGAAGACATAGGGTAGGGGGCACCCTGGATAAGATTCCAGTCCTTCACAAGATGTATGCATATACTGTACACACAATCACACACTCGCAATTCATATACTAACTGTATGTTTTGGACTATAGTTTCCTAGTCCACGCCATATCTAGCAGGCAAATTTCTTACAAAGATTGCACAGTCTCCCAAAACAAAGATTTAATACAGAAAATTGCAAATTCCATCTCAGATAATTTCCTTAGAAAAATTGTGAAAGTTACACTATTAACCTTTCGTGTCTCGCTTAAAATGAAATAAAGAGCCGTCTCTAACAGAATATTTTTAGTAACCGCTTATTCCTAGCTGGGATTCTAAAACTCTTGACTAATCAAGTAAATTGCACTTTATTCAGATTAGCAATATGTTGCCTTTAACCAATTTATGCTTAATATACCAAACACAAGCCAAAGGTTTAGCGAAAGTAGTACAGATGGTAAATTCTCCTTTTTCCGAATCTACCGGAAGCCTGTTATGCTGTTTTTCTTTCCCTATCGCTTAAATGGGTCATAGCACAATATTTTATTATGGTGTTAAATATAATTCTATGTGTATCTTTTTACTTATACATTTTCTTTCAAAATGTGACGGAAACGTACGTCGAAATAATTATAATTCATATTTCATTCTTTCGCCATGTTTGATTATTCCACAAGGTATTCACTTTCCCGTCTGATGAAATGGATGCAGTCGACTTGCATTACAAGATGGTTCGTTATTTTTCAGCAGAAATTATGTGGCACAATAAACAAGCCGGGTGACTCAGATCCTATCGGCGTTTTATCATGCCAGGAATCGATGCGTGGAAGAGTCTGGATGCACACGCATTCAGCGCAGACTGATTCATAGCGGCCGACAGTACAGAAATATTTTGCGGACATGTAATGAAATCCTGCCTTTTACCATCTAATGTGAATTTCGGTAAAGCTGGCCCCTTGTGTCCGAATGTTTTAAATTAATTATTTCAACTCTGTTGCTAAAGGATAATTCAATAAATCATTATAACAGCATCATTTCAAATATTCAAAGAAGTATTTCACCTTATTGCAGGCTCTTCTCTCCTTGGCTGTTTAGCTGGTTATTTAACCTCTACTTAGTTCAGCTCGTCTCATCAGTAGCCTTTCTGTAGCGCTGCTTCTGTGTAGCGGACAGCCTCTCCTCACTGCCCACACTATTCGCGAGTAATCTCGAGGTGTAGAGCTTTGTATTACGGGTTTGTGTAGCCTCGAAGCTGTAAAAATGGATTTTTACAGTGCAGGAGCAGACATAGCGGTATCGGTGGATAAAGCTACTGATGCTGAGCTGCACTGAGCAAGTGACATCATCACACGAGGAGGGCGAGGAGGGAGTCTGGAGTGAGGCAGAGGAAGGGGGATGGGCGGTGTTGAAGGAGAGGAGGGGTCTGAGTAACACGGAGATCAGCATCCCCCTGAAAATGGTGCACATAGGAGAAACGTGCATCACTGACATGGGTTTTTTTGCACAGAAATGCAATTATCCAAAGTTTATTATATTTTTTTCCAAAACGCAATAAATCCATCCATTATAATATATATCATAATATATCCATCCATCCATATACTAAATACATAGAATTGGCTTATTGTTCAACTTTAAATTTGAAAGGTTGTTCTTTGAAAATTGAACAATAGGCCAGTTCTATGTATATTATTATAGAGAGTTGTTTTATCTAGCAGACAATTGTCCTATTTTTACACGTTTATCACTTTAGTGAATTAATTGATTTGAATAGTGAATCACAATTGAATATTTAGAATTTATTTTCATGTACGTGTATTATCAATGTTGGTAGTTTTTGTCATGCCTGTTTAGGGTATTTACTGCATAACAAAAAATGACTAGTTAAGTAGAAGAACATTAGGTTACGTTCATTCACCACACTACCGTTAAACATGGGAATTTACTCTGTATCTCCGTCACTCTGGCATGCATTTTCGTTCACCTCAGACAATGCATCATTATAAAAAGCTCTCACTACATCAGATACACCTATTGCTTCCAGATGTGCCAGCACATCACGCTTCTTCGCACGCTTCATGGTGGCCTGCTTTGGTAGTATGGCGGGTTTTAGGTCAGCCCACTACTAGCCCCATTTTAACGCACTGTGGAAAAATACTCCCCAATGTACGTCGTCTTGAAACCAACCTTGTTGGTACTCAAGTCTAGCATGCGTGCTTTGCTGATTTTAAAGCTTCTTTTGTGGCTGACTTATAATCAAACATCTCCCAGTTTTTGCCATAAATGTAAACATTGCCAAATTGCTGCAGGAGGGCATAATATTCATGTCCTAGCAGAACTGTGTCGATTTTCCTGATCTTCCGTTCAATCCTGCCAAAGACTCGGTCAGCTGTGAGATAACTGTGCCCTCTTACAGGAAAGGTGTGCTCGATGCCAAGATTGGGAAAAAAACTGTCGAAGTTCCATGAGCATGGACACCGTGGTCATGTTCTTGTTTTGACCAAAACACTAGTCGCTGAAAAGCCGAAGCCCCTTGGATTGACATATTTCACCCTCAGGTCGAACCTCGAAGCAATCAATTAGTCCAGAGGCAATCATATAGCAGTCCTTGCTACTTTCACTTTCCTGCCACATGTAGAGATGGACGTTGTCTTTTGTCTGGTGACTGTTCTCTCCACGGTGTCTAACAACATCAGATAGGTACAGATACAGGTGACGTGAGTAATAGGCCTGTCCTATTGGTGTTTTTGGAAGGATCAGGTTTTGCATCATATCAAAACAGACAGTTACATAATCTTTAGCAACCCTGCCAAAGAGGTCATAGAACACACAAGCTCTGCGATGATGCAAAATGAATGATGTGGATTCCATCTGCTTTTCTCTCTCGGTCAAGTTTGGATCTTTAATCCTGATCTTGTACTTGGCACAATCAGAGCATGCATCCGTGGCTGGATGGCCTAAGCCAAGACTGAAATCTTTTGCAAACACAGAATAATAGAGTAGCTGGTGTGAGCATGGTTGAGAACTCATGCATCTTGTGCACATTCAGGTCACTGGGGAGATACTTGGGGCCTGGTGCTCCTCTCCGCCCATAATGACTGGCCCTGCAAGTAAAGGACGGTATGTGTTCGACAATGAGTTGTCTTCACCTGTCATTTTCCTGAATGTTCCGTGTTCCGAATGTGTATAACACAATGTCACGTCCCGATCGTGTCACTCCTCCTGTGTGCCACGCACCCTCGTTAACCACGTGTGGAATCCCCGTGTTACCAGCTGTGTCTAGTCTTGTTTAATTGAGTCTGTGTATTTAAGTGCTTCCCTGTTAGTCTTTCCCCAGTCTTATCATTAATGTCGTTACATTGCTAGTATTCCCTGTGCTCCTGATCGTGTTTACCCCTAATAAATCCTGAGTTTACCCTTCATTCCTGGACTCCCGCGTTTCTCTCGCTGCCGTGCTTCCAGCGGGTTTATAACACACAACACAGCTTTTTAAATGAACATTTGTTTCATTGAAGGAAAAAAAAATACACCAAAACCCATACTATCCATGCAACAAAGCAATTAAACTCAATATTTAATATTTAGTTGTACCACCTTTAGCAGCAACAGCTACAATTTTTGTGGCAAGCACCATTGTAGAGGTATGGACAGTAAGTGGAACATGCCAATAACCCTTCAAGAGGTTCAGCGTATTAACATAAGTGGCAGAACCAATTTGATCAATGCAGTCATCCTTTCACAGAAAGGGAAAAAATCAGATTTTGTGATTGCATTTATTTTTCTGTAATAAGCACAGAATCAGAAAATGCCAACTGGGGAACACTGCTGCTCTTTGTGGAGGTGTTTTGTTGCTCTACCTTCCTATTTAAAATACCCCAAACGTGTTCCATTTTATTCAAGTCAGCAGACGTGCTTGGCCAGTTCAAAGTTTTCACTTCTTTGTTTAATTTTTGCAGTGTGTTTTCGATCATTGTCATGTTGAAAAATTACTCTTCTGCCAAGCTTCTTGAGACTATGAATCATCTTTTCATTCAATATTTTGATATATGAACATGCATTCATGGTGCCATATATAAATGTCATCTCCCAAACCGCTTTCGCACTGTGTCAGTGTCAGTACAGTCACTGTTGTAGTCCTGGCCAGATCCACACTAAATATGCCAGACCCCATTTAATCCAAATAAATTTACTTTGGTTTAATCTAACTAAGGATTGTGCTGCCAATATTCATCAGATTTCTTTTGCAGCAAGTCCCTTAATTACTTAAGAAACCATCAACAGACTGGCACTTGCTTTTTGAAAACCAAGGAAAATTATGCTGATAACAATGACAGCTTATTTATAAGTAAAAATTAAAATTATTTTTTTATATCAACATGTTTAATAAAACACATATATCTACCACTAGTGAAATTAATATAAAATTGCTATTAGGCTGCTGGAACCTCCTGTGCAGTTGTATGAAAATAATCAACAGCCAGGTGACCAACTGGTCTCTGGACCAATAAGGAAATAGTATTTACCAAAGCTGTGGTATAAGACTATGTATACTATATACACAGAAGTGACGTTTAAGGATGGCAAGATGGAAAATAAACTTAACACTATATATATTATATTAATACAGAAGTAATATTTAAGGCATTAATTCAATATATAATATACAAAAATGGCAATGTATAATGGTCAAAAATTGCAGAGTGGAAATATAACAGTAGACAAATACAGTAGACTGTCAGGGTCTGTCATATGTGCTATGTACCCATTTGGCCAGCAGGTGCTGCTGGACATCTGATTCTGCTGCAATTCCAGAGTCCTGCCCAGTGGAGGTTGCCACCGTGATTCCAGAGTCCTGCCCAGTGGAGGTTGCCACCGTGATTCCAGAGCCCTGCGCAGGGGAAGTTGCCAGCTTGATTCCAGAGCTCTGCCCAAGGGAGGTTGCCACCATGACACCCGCGCCATCCCCAACCTAGGGGAGGCTGTTGTGGCATTTTCAGCACCCTTTCCAGGGAAGGCTGCCACCCATCCTGAGTTTCCAGAGTCTAGCTCAGAAAGGGGCCCCACGAGTACTGAGTCCAGTCTGCATGGTCCTGCTCCGCCCAAGTCTCCCTAGCCCAGCCCGTAGGGTTCCACTCCTGCTCTGCCTGAGTTTCCTAAGCCTGGCTCACAGGATTCCGATCGCGCTCTACCAGAGTCTCACAAGTCCGTCCCAGAAGGGGCCGACGCTCAACCTGAGCCTTCCAAGTGGACCCCAGAAGGGGCCGCCAGCCATCCAGAGCATCCCAAGCCCGGCCCACAGGATCCCGCTCGTGCTCCACACAAGCTTCCAGAATCCAATCCACAGGGGTCCTCTCATACTCCGACCATGATAAAGATTGGTTTTCTTTCATATTACACCTAATGGGGTAGATAAGGCTAACTAATATTTCACATGATGTCACTGATAAAAAAATAATAATAAACAGCTTATGAAGGGGAAAATATCAGTAATAGTGTCCATAGAAACATTTCAAAGCAAAAGCCGGATAGCAAAATAAGTGTATTTGATGTTGGCTTGTAATTGTGTTGTCATGAACGTAACGCACGGACTGGGGTAGCAGGCAAGGAGAGAAGGTCTAGGGTAAAATGACGGGATTTAATGAGGAAACGGAGGGCACAGGGAAGAAACAGCATGCAACACTACAATGACAGAACTAGGGATACAAACTCTGATGTGGACTTAAATACACTGAACTAACGAAGACAACTCGAAACAGCTGGTACAACTGTATGACTGATGAGTCCCACCCCCCTCACCTGAACATCACTATTTTACAAACCCTGGCTACGGCCCTGCTCCAAATCGCCTCACGCCACATCAGGAACTGGTACGTTCCTTTCGGATAGCTGTTCACAAGGTATTTCTTTCAGTCGTCCATCCTCAACTTTTTCACATTGTTGGTAGTGTTTACTGTTCAGTAGTATTGTTAATGTTGTAATTTACTATTGCCGTCGGGGTGCTGGGGGAGGGCTTTGTGTGCATGAGTTTGTTATACTGTGTGTGTTTTTTTAACATCTGTATTACTGTTTATAGTACATGAACATTAAAGTTTCAATAATAGGGTCTTTTGGAATCACATAAGGGCAGCGCTGCTGGCACTGCTGCGTCACCGCAAGAAGGTCCTGGGTTTGGTCCCGGCTCCTTTCTCTGCGGAGTTTGCACGCCCTCCCCGTGTTCGTGTGAGTTTTCACCAGGGTTTCCTCCAATGGTCCAAAAGTGTGCAGGGTAGGTTGATTGGTGAGTCTAAATTGGCCCTGTGAGTGTGTGGGCCCTGCGGTGTGTTGGAGACTGCCCAGGGTTGATTCCTGCCTGCGCCCATTGTTCCCGGGATAGGTTCTGGTCCCCCCCGCGACTCCAGTTGGGATTATGCAGTTTCAGAAAATGGATGGAATTACATAAATTAGAATATAGCCCCAATATGGATGCACACTACCAAAAAAAATCTAAATTCTGATTGTAAATTTTCAAGTTTTGGTCTTGATTAAAATTCTTGACCATGCCTTGCTCTTAATCTTGACTTGGTATTGGGTTGGAAGAGTCTTCATTTTGTCTTGATCTCAAAACAGACTCATCGGCATGACCATGTCAGGTCCTCAGAGAAGTGTAGTGTAAGGTATTTAAAGTTGTTTACCCTCTCCACTGGAGCCCTGCAAAATCCTCCCTAAATATCCAACTTCCTGGTTGTGCATTTTTCTGTATACATGTTGCAGGTACAGTAGGCGCGCAAAGTGGAAGGACCATCATGTGAATTTCAGAAATATAGGTAGGCTCATTGATATTCATAAAGGAAGCACTGCTTTACATTCTATGCACTACAACTGTTTTGGGACACTCACCCCTGTTTTGTACTGTAGAGTGCTCTCTCTAATGGTTAACACAATATTTATGCTACAATGCTTTTAGGAAATGCCCTCTTTTGTAGATCAAAAAAGTTGTTAAGCGTGATAATTTTTTCGTATTAGTCTATATCTATATCACAGTATAATTCAAGCTATTATTTCTTTACTTCAAGGTTCCATTTTTTCTTAAAATTCTCTTCAGATTCCCTTTAAACATGTTAATTTAATGCCAGAATGACAAAGGCAGCAGTGAATGAACTCTTATCACGGAAAGCAAACTGTTATGTAAGGCTTCTAACTACTCTCTTTGTCTCCGTGCGGTAGAACTGCAAAGCTTGGACGGAAGGTAAAGGTAACAAGAAACATATTACAAAATGATACCTGGATCAACAATTAATGTACTGAGAAGCCAAAGGGTTCTATGTGGCAACGACATTTGCCCAGCAGTTATTCTCATCAAGGATGGGAAAATCAAGAGTATTCTCCCTGATACTGCTTTAACTCTGGATGCTGGTGAAACAGAAAAGGTATTCTCTATGCTATTAAATAATCTTACATATGTTTGTTCCAGAATTCTCTAGTCTTTTTATCATAGTGGACATGTGGTATTTAATTGATTTATCTGTTGTGTATGATTTTACTTTTTTGTGAGGTGCACCAGGTCCTGTGTTTATTCATCCATATGAGTAGGAGATGAGTGGTGGTGATCATCCTGCCTCCACTAGCATATAGGTGACCATGTCCGAAAAGCATGAATATACATGTCGGTGGGGCTGAATGTGTACTGTGTGCATTTATCCATCTGAACAGCTTTTGTTGAGTAATGTATGTTCTATGAATGGTTATATTTGGAATGAATTGAAAACTTGGGGGGGGGGGTTTGACCAAAAGAAAAGTTGATACTAAAGTTGAGGTCTTTTTCCCTTTTGTATAATATTATAGCAAATTCTGGCACACTGCAAAAAATTTAAATCTAAGCAAGTGCAATTTTCATTTATTTAGACAAAATTCAAATTTCATCAAACTAACTAAAACACATCTTATAAATAAGATTAATTTGCTTATATTTAGGCATTTTGTCTTATTTTAGGAAATCTTACAAATCTTCTTACTGTACTTGCAGATAATTTTGCTAGTTTTAGGCCATCTTGCCTCAAAAAAGAAAGAATTTCTCTTAAATTTCACAGGCCATTTTGTGCAGTGGAGATTAAAGGTCAATCGCGTGTGTGTGTGTGTGTGTGTCCGAGTCACTGTGTGCTTTTGTGTCTCCTGGTG
>JAODLD010000038.1:11254573-11277915 GCA_026781065.1 Mormyrops boulengeri
ACACACACACACACACACACACACACACATAGCATGCATTCATGGACAAGCAGCTCATGAAGATAGACAGAGGTGTTGGCTTTGAATAAGCACTTTCAGTATTCAGTACACTCATTAAGTATTCATTCTATGGCTATGCTATATTCAACTAATTGAAATGAAAATGATTTTACATCGAAAAGGATTTTACATCAAAAAAAATTATGCTTGCCATACCCTTCAAAACTGAACCAATGTAAATTTTATGAGCACATCCATCCATCCATCCATCCATCCATCCATCCACCCCTTTTCTTTAGCTGCTTTTTCTGTGCTGGTTGTGGGCGTCCGGAGAATATCCCAGAAGCTATGAGTGCAGGGCAGGGAACAACCTGGGAAGGGGCGCCAACCAATCACAGGACATCACAAGAACACACCATGAAAAATGTGTAAACGTAAAACGTAAAAACATCTTTAATTACCAACTATGGATTTACAGTTATCAGTAATATTTGTCCACAAAGATGTTATAAAAATATGCTGCATCACAACTCTAAAACTGGGTCAGTGATTTGGTTTTTTTAATATAGTTTCAGTACACTGTAAAAACAGGTTAATCTGACACTGAGAAATCTCTCCGATGTTACAATTACCAGCTTGCCTATGATAAGCAGCCTCATCCTTAAAAGATATATGTTCAAAGTGGTCAACCTTCACACATCAGACTGACACAGAAGCAGACAGATCATTAACCTTACATGCACATTCACCATATTTAGCTATTGCATTTTTATGTTTAAATACTTGTAAGACTGCAGCATGAAAATGAATTCCAATTAAACTAAAAAGCATGTATTTGGAAGCCTCAAGAAATTTAAGGATTAAAATCTAAGAATTAACACAATTGTTGTTGTAACCCATAGCAACGGTCTCATTGCAACCAATTGACAGTATTTGTATTGCTTTTACTGCTGGGAAAATATATACCCCATCGGCAGTGAGCAATTTATCCATTTTAGTTCCATAAAATGTGGATTATGTTAAATCACTCTCCTTACAAATAACTTTACTTGACAATCAATTGTGTGAATAAGGGTGAAAATGAAATCAAGCAGTCACAATGTGCATATATTGGAAACAACTACTTTAGCTCAGCTTAAGTGGTAGCTGAAAAAAGGTATTTCACACTCAAGAGAAGGCAAGGTGAATGACATGATTACACTGCTCTATAGCTCTGCTGGACTGTAAGTTAAATAAACAAAAGAAGCTGTTCTTTGACATTCAAGACAAAGCATTTCTGAAATGAAAAAAAGTTTTTGGTTGTGACACTAATTATTCACGGACAGAATGGAAATAAGTAATGTTACATTATTCTGTAGGAGGGGTCTTTCTGAGCTCCTATTTCTGCATCTAAGTCGCAGAAAGATTAAGATGAATGTTTCATCAGATCATCACTGAACAACGACGCTATAAGCAATCCAAAGGGATGTGGCAGTGTGACAAACACCAGGAAATACAATTTTATGGCTGGTAATGAATTTTACAGTGATGCCTATAAATTCACCTATAAAAAAGCAGTGCTTCAGAGAGCAGCTCAGTTTACAGTGTTTAATTATTATGAAATTAGATACGGCTGGATAACAGGCTGGATAGCAAAAGCAGTATCCTTCTTGTGGGCAGTTATAAATTAGAGGCAAGGAATCAGGTGAGATGTGCTTCAAGAGCGTCTCATGGCAGTAAAATGTGTCAGCTACCAGGGGGATTGGGGAACAATATGGAGGGAATGGGGGGTGGGTGCGAGGCGAAATCTGAGGCTCAGGTTACTGGGTGGAGCACGCCCATGCCCCTAGACGCTGTGAGAACCGAAATCTGGCCCAGCCACAGGATGCCAGCACCAGGCTGGGTCAGGGCTACAGGATCAGTGACAACACCGGACGGCCTCCCCACAGCCACCGCGCTGTACTCCCCCATCCTGTCCCAGCCCGCACAGTGGCGATTCACCCTGCATCAGTGGGATCTGCCCACTGTTACCCATCCAGAGAGAGAACGTTACTGTCCACATGTCCTTCCGCCAGTCTCCTCCAGATGGGTGACAGAGAGTAAGACCTGCACACAGCACTGTCCAACAGCCCTTAAAATCTACCCATAAGCCCATAATTCAACACCTGCGCATTGCCATAGCACCATATTTTATTCATAACATTTACCCATTAATAATTCAAATAACTGATTTACCTCTTAAAGCATCAACTTGAGGACCACAGACATAGAGAACAGTTGACAAATGATATCAGTCTAGATAGACTGAAAATGGGTGTTTAAAAATCATCAGTATCTCTGTTACTGTGTTTAGCCATTTGACATTTCTAGAATAATTTTATAGTAAAACAGAAGATTAATTATTTGATGTGTAAATTATGTAAAAACCTTTTCCATATAAAGTGAGAATTTATTATCATAAAGCTACTAACATTTTTTTGTTTGTTTAATTACATAGTATAATGTTGAAAATTGAAATCAAGAGATATAAACATTTTCTGATGCAATGGACTGGGTTTGCTGTTGCATCCTGGGACTGTGTGAGATGAGTCATTATAGACGATAGATGGACAGGTAACCATTATTCACAGCAGGATAATCATTGTAACTTTTCCGGGTTTCTTGATTAAGCAGTCATCTATGGATTGATGTCAACGGACCTCATTCACACTTTCACATAAAATTTTATTTGTTATAATGTGAAAAGAGCCTGGAATCAGGAAATGTCCATTGGGGCCTGACTTTAGCATCAAGAACATCTTTACTTTGAAAGCTCGACCACATTCCTGGTCAGGTTCATGTTTCTGACATATCCTTAATCACGTCTTTGAAATATCCTGCTCCTCAAAGAGCGGCGGTTTCCTAGTAACGTCTCTCCTCAGTTCATAGCGGAAGAGCATTGCGACATGTGCATTATGACCGAGGTTCGTTTTGTTTCGTGTTGTAGGCTGTTGTGGGCCGTGCCACGTGGTTCCCTCAGCTTACATGCCAGATGCTTCAGCTCGTTCCTCTGCAGCTGGTCGGCACTGCAGTGATCCAGCCAGTGCTTTCAAGAGCTGCGAGAAGAATAAATAATCAGCATGGCAGTGCGGTCCAGGAGATGTCTTCCTTAACGTATCCATCGTCTGCCATTCATCTTTTTTCCCCCTCAGCTGCATTAGGTAAAAATGTCCGTTAAAAAAAAGATAATTCCCTAGGTTCAGACTACTACAAATCCATTCTCAGAGTACTTTTTCAATCATAAACCCAGGAAAAATGAAAGCAGTATTTTCTTTATTATTTAAAACCAAAATATCTTTATTATGACATTTTGCCAGGAGCAAATATTGGGAATCTAACTTTGAAGCTCCAAGATGTTGATATTTTGCCATAGGGGTAAAAAAATTGGTCTTCTTACCTTCAAGCTGACACACTACATTTTAAATAAATGAGTGTACAGTTTCATTACATTAACAGTGTCAGTCTCTGCTCTTTGAAGCTGCGGCCCACCACTTAGTGATTTGGTAACAGGTTGGAAATGGGCTGTGAGGTAAAGTGAGACTCTGTTGTCCTGGTAACAACTATCCGCCCCTTACAGTATTTTTGAATCAACCGTGTAGCATAAGGTGGCATTTGCAACAGGGAACAGGCAATTCTTACCACAAAATAAAACCATTAAATTGAAAAAGCAGGCAACAAACAAACAAGAATGCCAAATTAGAATCGGAAATGATACTATATTAACATTACAGTGACAACTTGTGAATCTTGTGAAATATAGTATACCAATGTTTGACCTTCCGTGTTTATTTTTATGGCAAGTCTTTCAAAGATGCAGGATGGGAATCCTTGATTTTATATCACAAAATGATGCCATCTGTTAAAGCAGACACCATGGATGGGTATCTATCCATCCCCACTGAGATTCATCTTTCAGGGAAGAGTTTTTGGGATTGTCTTACCCAAATTGTATGTGATGAAGTGTGATCCTCCTCCGGAATCTTATTTTTCAGCCCTTGGCCATAGCCTCGAACCAAAGTCTAAACCAAAGCCTTGGCATTGTGTTTATAACAGAACAATGACATTTCCGCTGTGTGCTCGATGAAAGGTGACGCATAAAAACGTAGAAATCCAATACGGCAGGAGCCGTTTCGGATTTGTCCTGTCCGTGGGCCATCCAGTGACGCCTCCTGATGGTAGCCTCTCCGTCATTTGCAAATCTTTCTCAACACTAATTTTTATTGACGTGCGTATTTTGAAAGAAAGACAAAATTTTCAGCACAGTGTCCTTCCCCTAAGCACTCTCCGTGGGTTATTAGGAAGTTAGTGACAGCTGAACTAATCTCTGCCTCAGTTACAAATTCTATTTCTGTATTCAAAATGCTAAATGAAATAGTCCAACTGTGACTCTGGTAGCTTATTTCAAGGATGACTGAAAAATAACCAGGGTCAAATACAAGATTTAGAAACCTTTATGCTGAAGTGGGGCGTCTCCTTCACTCAGTTCCCAAGATAGAAGGGTAATCTGCCCTGACGACCTGTATCAGCTAGAGTCGGGCATCATTAGGATAACAAGTGCTTTGAGAGTTTTTTCTGCATGTCGATGCTGGAAGCATTCAGTAGCGATGGAGCTCTTGAGCCGAGACTGTTAGCCGCTATCTTAAGCTAAGAGACGCAGCAGCAGCTAAGCGCTCGGGCGTGCGTCCAGGTTTTCGCTACAAGCTGCTGCAATAACTCTACCAGTCATGTTGTTTTTATTCATTTTTTGTTTGTACTATGATGGTACAAATAAAGGATAATGGAGCTGGATGGACGAGGCTCTGTCTGCCCTGAGAGTCACATTACTTTTTCCTGCGTCTGGAGAGTGGAGAGATTCAGTTTTCATGCATTTTAATCAGATGCTTGTAATTATCTCAAATCTTACCAAAAGTCTTAAATATTATACTTTGAAATATTTTAAGATTGTTACATTCTATGTTTTCCCTTATCAAATATATTATCAACAGGGCACCTTTTATTATGTAAATCTCTGTCCCTCTGATGCAGTGTATAATCGTGTCATTTCTGAAGTAGAGAAGTGAGCAGAGACAGGCATTGTGGGTAATCAGAGATTAATTACAATCCCATAGTTTGTCTCCTGGCCTGGGGTCGGAGACGAGTCACTGCACCTGGCAAAGTGACGGGCTGGGGGTGTGTGGGGAAATCCAGCCCAGAGTGTTAGGGGAGGGCAGACAGAGCAAGTAGGTGGAGCCATCCAGGCTGCAGGAGCTCTTGGGGCTGGTTGTCACCGAGTTTGACAGACCAGAGGTCCCTTCCGCAAGTGCCCATTTCCCGACAGTGAAAAGTTTTCTGGACTTTTACCTACTTTACCCAGTGTTGCTTTACCTCCATTCCACTCCTTCCATTCCAGCCTTCATTCTTTAACTGTTGCAATGAAACTGACAGCCTTTCACAGGAAGCATGGGCCAAACAAGGCAGCGGACACCCTGGACAGGATGCTGGTCCATCACAGGACAGATGCAGCGTCCAATAAGGGGATCCAGGGAAGGCAGTCTTGCCCCAGCCTTGGAGGTGTGAAGGCAGAATGTTACCCATTTATCTCAATAACTCAATAAAAGTACATCTCAAGATTACAGCTCAGATCCTCTGCATTCCTTCACTAGAGTTCTTTGAACTTTAAAACTGAGGTATTCGTACGACTTTCTGTTAAAATGTTTAGATATACTAAATGTTTTAACGTCTAATTCGGTATTTACCTACATCAAAATAAAAGATCTCCTTCACCACTTTAATACTTTACAGTTTATTGAAGTTAAATGCAAATAACATGAGCAAGCATCAGTCTGAAGTAATTTATTTTCCCCATTTACAGTTTTATTTTCTTATGAACCAGGTTCATGACTCCAGTTTTGGGGTCCTTTAGTTGCCTGCACTCCGTTATGTAAATATTGAAGGATTTACCTGAAGGTTACTTTAGAGAGAAACTTTGAGTAGTTATAGGGCTGTGTAAGCGGACAAAGGTGGTGTACGAGGTTGATGATGTAAAGCACTCTGACAGCGGACATGAACCTGGATGGGAGGAAGGAACGGAAATTTTCATTTGAGTGTGGGTTGAGAGGCATGAAAAAAGCTCCGTTCTCCATCAGCAGAGAAGAAAAACAAAGGAAACAAAACAGATACTGGGTTCTGACGGGTGATGAGGGAAGGGTGTGTGAAAAACGAAGCAGAATCCAATTCAGAATCCAGAGCAAATTTCCAAATCACACTCAGTCCACGAGATGCATTTCCAAGAAGCTTCCTGTGGGCTTAGTGAGTTTTGGAAGTTTAACAGAAGTTCTTCCTTGAGTAAGTTTGGTTCCCGATACTGTAACATATGATGAGGAAGCCTGACTTTAGGTCGATGGCAGTCTTGTCTCAAAATCAAAAAATGGACTTTTGGAAAAATTGAGTTTTGGAAATGTGTGACATCACAATGAGGACACATGCAATAGACACATCGTGAAAGGATGCATTGTAAGAAAGATTTTGAAATTATTTTAAAATAATAAAGGATTCATCATTTAAAATAAGACTAACGCTACCTAGGGTGCAGATTGTGAACAAAACATAGCTAAAGAAACAACTGATGCAATTGGTAAGATGATTTTGTCTGATGACAGTCATCGTTTTATATATGTTTCATCCTCGCACTCTCCATGCGCAGCGAATTGCCCTCAGTAACACGCATATTCATAATAAAACACAAGGAACACACTCTCAATTATTCATTTATTTTTTAGGAAGGGGGGGGGGGTCTGCCGATATTGGGGGGAGGCATATCCCCCTTTACCCACTATTTCCGACGCCCCTGGTAGCATGACTTTGCCCCTCCCTTGGACTTTTTCATCCCCTCTCCATTTTACAGATATCAACCGAATCCAAGTACGATGTAAGTCAGTCATACCCGGGGGGGGCGATGAAACGGGGAGAGTGAGTACAGGGGGCTGCATGTTAAGAAGGTTCAGTTATTGCATGATGCATGAAATTTATGTGCATGATGTGCGAGAAAACAATTCAGTTATCTAATTCTGAATTAAGGGTTGTACATAGCAAAAGTTTTTAAGAATCAATGAGCTGACATGTGTCCAGTAGAGGTTGACATCATCTACATAGACACATATGCTCAGTAACCTGTAAATAGAAAAATCTTGCAGTCTGGTTTTCTCCCGGCTGAGTCGTTACATAACAGTAATGTGTAAATAAAATGGGACTTCGTTCTGCAGTAATGGGACTTCATTCTGCAGTAATGGGACTTCGCTCTGCAGTAATGGGCCTTCGTTCTGCAGTAATGGGACTTCGTTCTGCAGTAATGGACCTTCGTTCTGCAGTAATGGACCTTCGTTCTGCAGTAATGACACTTCGTTCTGCAGTAATGACACTTCGTTCTGCAGTAATGGGCCTTCGCTCTGCAGTGATGGGCCTTCGCTCTGCAGTGATGGGCCTTCGCTCTGCAGTGATGGGACTTCGCTCTGCAGTGATGGGCCTTCGTTCTGCAGTGATGGGCCTTCGTTCGGCAGTGATGGGCCTTCGTTCGGCAGTGATGGGCCTTCGTTCGGCAGTGATGGCACTTCGTTCTGCAGTGACGGGCCTTCGTTCTGCAGTGATGGGCCTTCGTTCTGCAGTGATGGCACTTCGTTCTGCAGTGATGGGCCTTCGTTCTGCAGTGATGGGACTTCGTTCTGCAGTGATGGGACTTCGTTCTGCATGCCCAGCACATCTGCTCCCCTTCCCCACCTCATCTCCTGCAATACATCAGAATCATGTCGTCTTGAAAAGTGCCATCTTAGCCACTTAGCATTATTGAATAATATTTAAAATGCATTTTAATAAGCGCCCCAGTATCTAAGGATCTCATGCAGCAAGTGAGCGGAGGCACACATCATTAACGCCACACCGCTGACACACAGTGCGGAGATCTCATTAATCTGTCCTCTGGGAGCTCTCCATCACTCGCAGTGTCTCTGCCTTTCTCAAGACCCTTGCAAGGATAGAGAGCTGCCCGGACACAAAAAAACTGTCTCCCCAGCTTCTGGCCAGATTAATTTCAAAATCCTCTAATAACAATCTTTTCCCTCCAGTCCATTTTGACCACTTTATTCCAAGTGGCATTAATTTTCAAATACTTTAGGGGTGTAATGACAGCACAGTTATTAATTAATTGCACATGTAATTGCAAAAATAAGTTTCGGAAAGTTGGATAATGACATGTGGAACTGCACGATGCAGTCGCATTAACGGGGGAAAGGGTGACTTTTGACTGTGACATACATATTCTTTCAGCAGGGGGGTGATGTGTATATAATCCACAGCATAGTGTTCTGTGGACATCAAAGGTTTTGTGTGCCCCAGTAATCATGTGAAGCCCCTGTCATGCCCATCACTCATCTCTGACCATCAATTTGTTGGCCTGAATTGCAGGGGAAAAAAATCCCTTTTGATATCAACTTTACCACTTTAATTAACTTTCTCAGAGATAATGGGGATCTAAAGAAAACTCTGTGAAAGTTTTTACAGAAAGCAAAATGTTCATCATTTATTTTTTTGGCACACTTTGCCAGAGAATTGGATTTGAGTGAGTCTTGATTGTTTATTGTCTTGGGTATTTCAGCAGAATCATGGTATCTCTGATGTGAATTAATATTCTATTATACAGTAAAGTATAATCCTTTGGGTTTCAGGGCATGAGCGTGGGAGGAGTTTGCATGTCCTTGCTCATGAAACTGGAGGATGAGGCAAACTAGTCACTACTATAACACCCAAAATCAATGTTGAAAATGTATCTCAGATTTAAAAATGTATTTTTCTCACATGTGCAAGTGTGTAAATGACACGGCTTATTCAAGAATCTACATGATGCATTATTTTTTATAACTATTTTATAAGTAAAGAATTGTTTTTAGTTCAAACAAAACATGTCTTCTAAATTGTCACATGCTAGGAAGGATGGAGGCAAAGGCAGGCGTCAGGGAAAACGGAAGGGGTTTTATACAACAAAATGCTATACAAAAGGGCAAAGAAACCAAACCATGAGGGGTCGAAACAAGGCTGGGAGAGCAGGGGGGAAATACAGGGTGCAGTGTAACCAACGGGGTAGCTCAGGCAGGCAGCAGGATCACACACACACAACAATACAATGGCCAGACTGGGGAGCTCAGGACGAGGAGGCACTATATACACCACAGATGAGGAGCAGACAAGAGGCACCTGGGATCATCCACACGAATGGCTGAAACGAGAGGCACCCGGGATCATCCACGCGAGGGCTGTAACGAGAGGCACTCGGGATCATCCACACGTGGGCTGTAACGAGAGGCACCCGGGATCATCCACACGAGGGCTGAAACGAGAGGCACCCGGGATCATCCACACGAGGGCTGTAACGAGAGGCACCCGGGATCATCCACACGAGGGCTGAAAAGAGAGGCACCCGGGATCATCCACACGAGGGCTGAAAAGAGAGGCAGGGTTAAACGAGGAACAGGTGTGGCTTGTTAGCGCCACACCACAGAGAACACAGGGCAAGAAGGCATGCGGGACGTGACATATACACTGTGTGTGTTTGGATTATGTTTATATTACTTTGTGGGTACCGCATTCACAATGTAATAAGAACCTGTTATTTTGACATTGCAGGGACCATTTTTCAGGTCCCTACAAAGACCTGTGAATGCAATCAAAAAACAAAAAATTCTTGTATTTTATTTGGTTACTTGTGATAATGGTTAAGACAGGGTGTGGTTAAGGTCATCATGCTGGGATAAGAGTTTCCCCTATAGAAATAAATGGAGAGTCCCCACAAAGATATAATTACAATCCTGTGTGTGTTCGCTTATAGTAATCAAGTAGTTCACTTAATGTGTTCATTTGGGGTTTTTTACTTGTACTTTTACACACTTTTATACACAACAACACATGGAAAAATGAAAACTACGCTATTTTTTAAAAAACTTTACTTTGATAAACCTACTTTGCCTTGGGATAGCCCATCTGCTTCTGGCTAGCTACCTGAGGCTAATGCTGCTTGCACAGAAAATATGACAGGAAAAAGAAAGTCATTTTCTCTCAATGACAAATATAGACTCATCAAAGCTTTTGATAAACTGCTAAAACTAGCCACTGAGATGCAACGGCAAAACTACAATACTTTTACTGCATTGAAGCGCCGAGCAGACCGAAAAATTTGTGAATGAAAACGACGACAGACTGACATGAAGTTGTTCTTTATGTTACTCCTTAAAGAGACTGTCATGCAAAATTTCTTCCGCCTGTGAACATGACAGGACTCCACAACAAGCAATAATAATATGAAAGCCATGAATGACAGGGAAAAATGGGGAAGTTACACTAAGGATGGCAAGACACACACACGGTGGGTAATTACAAAATGGCTAAGACACACGAGGATCAGCCAAGAGCAATCCCATTTTGTACAAGAAGTACAATCACAGTTAAGGGCACACGCGAATACACAGCTCAAGAAGTACCTACACTAAAAAATACAAACAGGGGCTGTATAGAAGACATGCATGGGGCTATATACACACGATCGTGAGGCATACCGGGACAAGCAGATGCCGTCGGCACTACAGTATTATAGCATATTTGAATTATACATAGTTCAATAATTTAATTTGTACAGTACTGTACTTTGTAAAAACAGCTGTACTGTATTTTGAAAGAGTCAATAATATTCTGTGAATAATGATGCTGTCCGTTTAGCAATGTAATATTTCTTACATTTTAGCTGAAAAGAATATCTCAATAATCTAATTGCATGCAAAATTTCTGTAAAAATCAGCACAGAATGTTAAATTCTGATTCCATATTGCTTGCAGGTGGTAGATGTGGGCAGTAAGCTGATCATCCCAGGTATTGTTGACTGTCATGTCCATGTTAATGAGCCAGGCCGAACCACTTGGGAGGGGTACTGGACTGCAACACAAGCAGCAGCAGCAGGAGGGGTCACTACCATCGTAGACATGCCCCTGTAAGTAAATGTGCTTCTTCAGAAACTCTTATCAAAAGTTCATAGGGAAAAACGAGTTGTATATTGTATATCACATTGTTTATGAAATATGACAATTCACTGTGCTTGATAAAGGTAAAGAAATATATCACAGGTATGACTCTTAATTGTATTATGATATCAGTCTCCATGATACCCACCCCTAGATAATTTCCTTTGACTGCTTAAACGTTCTACACATATCCATGTATATGTATGTATAATAGAACAAAATCACGATTCAAGCACCTATCCAACGCAGTATCTTGAAAAGTCTTGTGTGGATTGTAAGAAACACAGGAAGAAAATCGGGGTGTGCCCTAACCGTCAAGGGCATGCACGGTAAAGGCAATTTCAAGGCATGAAACCACATGCCACACCATATGCCCCTGGAGGGAAACTCAAATGAAAACCAGCAGTATGTTCAGATAGACAAAGAGCTGGAATCCAGAGCTCTGGATTTGTGAGGCCCACTGAGCCAGTCCATGTATTTTTTTCTTAAAAAACAGAAAAGACTCTTGCATAATCTTTAAGTAAATTATAATATTAAGACTACTGTAAAACTTTTCCTGTAAGACTGTAAAACAAGTGCATTTTCTTACAGCAACAGCATTCCACCCACTACCACTCTGGAAAACCTGAGAGAGAAAATTCAAGCAGCTGAAGGAAAATGCTTTGTGGACACTGCATTCTGGGGAGGCGTGGTGCCAGGCAACCATGTAAGTAATTAGAACTTAATACTTTAGATTTAATTAAGTATCCCTAGTGTGGTCTGAAAAATTGTTCAATACATCTTTATTTGAGTATAGTTTAGTTCTGATATATTGTCTATTTGCCCCTTCCGGCCATCAACTTGGCTTATCCAGTGGGAACTCCGGCCCATGATTAAAGCAGGAGTCGTCGGCTTCAAGTGTTTTCTTATCCATAGTGGTGTGGATGAGTTCCCTCACGTTACAGACAGTGACCTGCATGCCGCTTTGGAGCAGCTCAAAGGCACTGGAAGCGTTTTACTAGTAAGCCCACTCCTGTCAAACTGTGTTGAAATATACTCTGCCATTGAATATTTAGTTTCCATGAATTACATGCATACCTCATTGAATATTTATTCTTTGTAAGGATATTTCATAGTTAAACTTCTAGCTCACTTCTTAATAGTTTGTGTTGATAATATTGCTGACCTACCCACAGGACAGGGAATGTTGACATATACTTTTGTGCGCATTAACTTGTAATTCACGAGACCATGTCATAGACACCTGGTTCATTAGTTAATGAGGCATGGCCAGAAAGTAGGATTCATAGTTTTCTTTCTATGTATTGACACTTTAGTTAACGTACAATAATCATCTTGTTAATGCACCTGAAAAATCAGAGGATTAATGTACTTTAAATTAATGACATTTGATACAGAATACACCCTAGCATAAGATCAATAGACTTGTTTAGGCCCATTTTAGTGCCGTAGAGTTCTATTTATTCAGATACCAACCATACTTCAGATGGATTTGCTTTTTTCTTTTATAGTTCCATGCTGAGCAGGAAATTCAGCCTCCATCTGATGAAGATGGTAAGAAGATACATGGAACTACTGAAATAGGGAATGAGGATTCTGTAATGTAGTCATCTATAGTTAAAATACTTGTCAAAACTCCCCTTTTTCATGTTTTACGTCACATATTTTCCTGTGAATATGAAATTCCATAGTAGTGTTCAAGAACTCCTAAAAATTAGATTCCTTCACAAACATGATGCATTCAGTTGGCTGAATATACTTACAACACAGCAACACAGAACAAAATAAAGACAAAGGATAACATATACATCAGCAATGAGTGCACTAGCTATTATATGCTATGCTATGATAAAGTCAAATGAGACCTCAGTCATGATTTAAGAACTGAGAACTAAGAAAGCATCCTATATTTTTGCAGACATGTGGGAGCCCTGTGGCATAGGGCTCTACCTCAGAACAGAAATTTGGCAACAAAAATGTATTTATTTTGACATGTGAGCAAGGCTTGAGTTTAATGAAAAGAGAGTGAAGTTTGACTTGTAAACATTTAATAGTAGAGATAAATTTGGCGGTCCTCAGCCATACATTGCCTTCAGTGAGTAGCAGGATTTCAAAGTGCACTTTAGACTTGACTGAGAGCCATTGTGGGGGCCAGACAAAATATATTGATTTTAAATGATGCCATCTTTGTTAAGACTGAATGTATCTATTCATAGTTACCACTTCAGATCCTTGCGAATACTCAACTTTCCTGAGATCCAGACCAGACACCATGGAAATGGAGGCCATTAGAACAGTCACACAGCTCTGTCTAAGATACCAGTAAGCCGGCATTATCAGTAAAATCTACTCATTTGTCTGGACACTGGTCAGGAATCGTAATGATTAACCGTGTACTGCTGGCCTCACTCCAGGGTACGGTGCCACATAGTGCACCTGTCCTCTACTCAGGCCCTGGGCCTTATTCAAGAGGCACGCTTGGCTGGTGCCCCTCTGACAGTGGAGACCACCCACCATTACCTAACACTCTGTGCTGAAAACATCCCCCCCGGGGCTACCCAATTCAAATGCTGTCCCCCGATTCGAGGGAAGGCTAATCAGGTGAGACCAGGAGTAAAGAATGACTTGTTTTTTTATTAAAGATCAAGGAGCATATTCACAAAGCATCTTAAGGCTAAAAGTACTCCCTTACTTGCCGTAATTCACAAAGCCCCTTAGCGCTAACAGTAGCACTTAAGTCTGGGAGAACTAAAAAGTAGTCGAGAGGACTTCTAAGTCACTAAGACCATTGGGGTGTTCCACGAAACAGGATTTCTTGCTTAGCCAGATAACTTGTTGGATTTAAGGTAGTCTGGACTAAATGGTCTTCATCATCGTTCATTTACATTTAGCCCAGACTACCTTAATTCTGACAAGTTGTCCAGCTAAGCAAGAAATCCTGCTTTGTGGAACACCCCCCAGATGACAAACCGTCGCAAAACAGCTGCTGTCAATCCACATCCCAATATCTTGGAAACATTAAACAAAGGCTGAATTACTTAAAGGATACCGCTTCAGTTGCTAGGGAATAGTGATTGTTGTGCAGCTTATGAGGGATGCAATGACATCTACAACAAACAGAAACAACCCAATCATACACAGTGGGAACCGCTTATAGTGATCATTATAACCGATTTAAAAATGTTTTTCTTTTTCTATTTGCCTCTGGCAGATTACCATCTAATTGACATGTGTATATTTATTACTTGAATATAAGGTAATAAAACAGACAGCGTCACTATGTATTGAATTTTATTGATTAATTCAAAATACATTACAGCTGTTTCAAATGCTTTTCAAATTACTGAACTGTGTATAATTTGAATACACTATAATACAGTACTGTACATAAAATACAGTTTCACGATTTCAAAAATTGTAGTTTCACTGCTGCGTCTCGTTGGCTCAGTTTCGACAGTTTATCATTGATGAGTCTATATTTCTCATTGACTTTCTTTTTCTGTCATGTTTTCTATGCATGCAGCATTAGCCTCAGGTAGCTAGCCAGAAGCAGAGAGCAAGGCAAAGTAAAGTAAAAAAAAAAACAAAAAACTGTAGTTTAAATTTTTTCCATATATTGTCATGTTTAAAAATAACAAAAATGAACACTGTAAGCGGACTACTTGATTACAACAAGTGAATTATTTAATTTGTACAGGAATGATCTGTCCCAAGCTTTTTGATCCATATATGCCGTTGATCACTATAACCATGATAGCTATAAACAATTTCCACTGTATTTGTGTTTATGTGATGTTGCACGTATATTTTCACCAGCACATACTGGCCTCTCGTCAACCAGTCCCTGTGGTTATTTCCTAACTAAAAGTTGCTCTCGGCCATTTTGTGAAAAGAATTTAGGAAAACTTTTAGTGTGTGTTAAAAACTTTTAGTGGGCCCAGAACCATAGAACTTTAAGGCTTGCAAAATTTGTTTTTTTCTCTAGGAGCAGCTGTGGTCAGCACTAAAATCTGGACTTATTGATATGGTGGTATCAGATCATTCCCCCTGCATTCCAGATCTTAAAACCCTTCAAACTGGAGACTTTATTCAGGCCTGGGGTGGGATTTCCTCCCTGCAGTTTGGTGAGATCCCATATATGTTGTGAAATTCACAGTTCTGTCCAATATACAAAAATATAGAATTTTCTAATATTTAATAGTCTCATTTTCCCCCTAATTTTAAATGAATGTCAAATCCAAACGTTTTCCACCCCCATCCAGTTAAGCTTTTGGTTGTGCTGTTTTCAGTACAAAAGGCCACGCAGATAAAGAAAGCAAATAATATGTTTACTAAGTAATTATTTACTATAGAACAGAGAAGGTAACCAGTTTGGTCAAAGTCCACATACATTATTCTTCAGAACAGAAATATAAAATGTATATTTATAACTACAGTTCTTTTTTTTCTTTTCTAAAGTGTATGCTTGTAGGGGAAGATAGATTATGTTTATTTTTGAAGGCCTTATGTTTAAAGCTTAAGTGGATTGGGATGCCTTACTGTTCCCAGAAAGGGGGAATGGCTCAGTTTTTGCTTAAAATTCCCTTAGAATTGCCCTTAAGCAGATTCAGAACATGACAAGGCAACAAACTGAATGGACTGCAAACGGAAATGTAATTTTAATAAATAAATCATGCAAAAATAAACAGTTTTTCTGTCATAGGACTTAAGGCTAGAAACCGTTGACAGTATGGTTTGTTGGTAGGTGTTTCTGACTGCCTTGCTGCTTAAGCATAACTTGGCCTCAGAAAGTCACTTTCAGGACAAGGAAAAAACAACCTAGCATGTCTTCAGTTTTTTTTCCCATTTTGTCTTCTTTTTTGATTGATGAAAGTGTCTACCCCCAATCCTGAGAATAAAATTAGTTTATATTTTAAAATTTGACACAGCTCATTTCATAGGTATTTGATATCTTAATTAATCAGGAAATCACATTTTATTGATTAACCTGCAAATAATTTAACACACTCCCGGTTACCATACACATTTCTGGTTGGTTCCCCTGCCTTTTGCGTCAGCCTGAAGTCTATCAAACTCAGGTTGGAACCATAAAAGCTGAATTAAGGATACTTTGCTAAGTCTCCAAGAACCCCAGCGTATCATCTTAGGAGCTGTATTGTAAATGGATCTTGCAATAATATGGTAATGCTAAATGCTCCTGCAGATCCCCCAAAATACACATATATCAAAAAGAAGAAAAGGATTATAGAGTTGTAAACTCAAAACCTAGGGTGAACAGATGCAGTCCATATATGTAAGAAACATCACACAGTTAAAGGAATTTTATTAGGAACAGTGGGCAAAAATGTTTCCCAGTCAACATAAGAGAGAAGTATAAGAAAACGAGGCACTACCAGATATTACAAGAAGGGACAAAAATTGCTCTTTTTTAAATTGGAGATTGAATTAGAGATTGAAAATGCAGGTTTTCACGGTTACGTTAAATTACATCATTTTGATTTGCCAATATTGTTGAGATGAAAATGAACTATCTATATGTCCAAAATATCAAATGTGACACAAAAGGTCTTGTAGGGTATTGCATCTTTACAGATAGAGAGAGTAATTTTTGTCTCCTGGGAAATTTAGGTTTGTCACTGTTCTGGACTAGAGCCAGTAACAAGGGATTTTCAGTTTCGGACATGGTAAGATTACTCTGCCAAAAACCAGCAGAACTGTGTTGCCTTGACAACCAGAAGGGCAGCCTTTCTCCAGGCCATGATGCTGACCTAGTTATATGGGATCCAGACAACGAATTTGAGGCAAGTATTGAGTATTTTATATATTTTCAAAGAAATATCTAAATGTCTTAATGCTGCAATACCATAATTGTATTATATTACAGGTGAGAGACGCAAACATATTTCATAAAAATAAGGTAAAGTATTTATCCACACTGTAAGTTATATAACTTCACTACAGATGTTGAAGTCATACTAATGGCGTTGCATTTATAATTAAAGAGTGTTTGAGAATATAAGCAGGAATGTTTCTCTTCAGCTGACTCCATATCTTGGCTGCAAACTTCGAGGAGAGGTGTACGCAACTGTTGTCAGGGGGAAGATTGTCTACAGTCAAGGCTCTTTCTCCCCTCAACCTCTCGGAAAACATCTTTTCATTAACCAGCCGCAGGCTAATGAAGAACAATCTAGTTTTGCTTCATAGATTGTATAAATTAATGAATATTGTTTAACTCAATGTATTAACATGTTATGATACTGTTAAATGGACACATTTTACTAGAAAACTAAATTTCAGTAGTTCCATATTTCCTGACTGCTTGTCTATATTTTTTTCTTATAGTTATGTTTCTAATAACATGCAATGATGTGCAATATGATTTGCCTTCTGATTGAATAAAGAATAACATTAACCAAGTTCTTTGATGAAGATCATTCATGTATGTTCACCTTGCCAGCAAATTTTTCTATGGATATTGGATATTCTCTCATCCTGGATGCAGTGAACCTGGAGCCTATACACAGAAAGACAGGGCACAGGGCAAGGGGAGCACTCTGGATAGGGGGACAGTTAGCATGTTCTCCCCACTGCATTTGAAAATGAATATATGGAGTCACATGTGCATACCAATGCAGATTTTTATTTTCATTAAAGTCATCGTGGTTATACGTCAGCCAAATGTTAAAGAGAAAGATCTGAGAAAATGTTTCTAAACTGTTAATGTTCTTATGAAAATGGGTCGATGTGTTAAGCTGAAGTCACACTCAGCGTATTTTCTCATCAGCCAATTGCCTCCTCTGGGAAGATTTCCCCTCCCCTCCTGATATTTCAGTAACCAAAGATGTAAAAACTTTACATGGAGAACCAATAGAGTGGATTATATATTAAACAGAAAATATAAATAGATGACAAAATATAAATCCAAATGAATGTTTGCCCATTTAGGTATGTAAATCCAAACTACATCTTTCTGGTGTTCACACAAACACAACCTAGTAAAGGAATATAGAACTACGTGATATTTTTTCTAAGAGTACCAGATGTACCTATTAGGTCAAACTGGATTGACATCTATATAGTACATAAGGCATTGCATTGCCTAATATATTCAAAAATGTTAAAACTAATACTTCATGCAACACATTTACCAACAGTAATAGTTATATAAATTAGTAAATCAGATATTTAAACTGCATGGAAACTTTTCCTGCCTTTTAATATATCACCTATACGCACCTTTGAACCCATTATTTTACAATAAGGGTCTGAGCGCAGGGCCAGGCCATTTATCCAACAATCCAGCAGCAGCTCAGGGGGTTAAGGGCTCTGCACAACATAGATGTCACTGTTCTGCTGAGGTCAGGGTTTGAACTGGTGGCCTTGTGATCCCACACACCACTCCTCAGCCATTCACAAAGACTATTCGGGATAATATTACATTATATATGATTCCCATTCTGCAATCGATAATCGTCTATTTTTTGCATGTCCTCTCATTAAAAACAATAACCAGCTAACAATTTAGGCCAGTCTAATATGTGTGTGTGTGTGTGTGTGTGTGTGTGTGTAAGGTTAGGGCTGGGTTGGGGTTAAGGTCGTCATGTTGGAATTAGGGCTTTCCCCATAAAAATGAATGGAGAGTCCCCGCAAAGATATAATTACAAGCCTGTGTGTGCGTGTGTGTGTGGGCGCGCGCATGTGCGTGTGTGTGCGCCTGTGTGTGTAGGAGGTTCTTATGAAGCATACTAACCCGACCAGTTCTCTGCCCTCTGTTATATTTGAATTCTCTGGCTTTGCACCCCACGGAAAAATGTCCTCTCTCTCCATTCCACCACCAGCATGCCTTCTCAGGCCACTTGAAGTACCCCACCGCTACCTCTTTGGACCCGGACCATCCAACGTGTCACCGCGAGTCCAGGCTTCTGGGGCAAGACAAATGATAGGGCATCTGCACAGAGAAATGCTGGAGGTACAAAGCGTTTAATGACAGCTAAAAACCACCAGATTTTGTAGATTTGCTTATATGTAAGTAGGAATGTTCTATTACATCTATACTTGTTAGGTGATACATTAGTAACAAAATACAAACCTTTTTAAAAAATCTAATCATAAAATTTTGTCTTTCACATTGTTGTTCTGGATCTGCTTGCTTATCAAATACAGCATTTCCATAATTGCGTAGAAAAGATGTGAGGTGGTTGTGTTTAATGTGAAAAGTACTTTATGAAACTACATACAGTAATAAGCGTGAATTTACGTGACTTCTAAGTTGTTTCATGCTTTGAATGCTTAAAATGAATAATATTTGAATGGATTAAAGACAATGTCTTATATGGTCACTCTGAATTTCTTTCAGATCATGGATGACATTAAAAAAGGGATTCAGTATGCATTTCAAACCCAAAACAACATGACTATTGCCATAAGTGGGTCTGGCCACACTGCCATGGAATGTGCTCTTTTCAACACTGTTGAACCAGGGGACAGTGTCCTTATTGCTGTAAATGGCATATGGGGAGAGAGGGCAGCAGAAATTGCAGGCAGAATTGGTATATAACTTTTACAATCTGAATTCTGAATTTTACAATCTGAATTTAACTATACTAGTTAGTCTTTTCTATAGATTAACATTGCATCTTCCTTTTTTTAAAAAAATATCTATAATATTCCATTTGAATCATTTTCTTTGAAACAGGAGCACGAGTTAATACCATTGTCAAGCCTCCTGGTGGTTATTTCACAAATGAAGAAATTGAACAGGTAATATCTTTTAATAAGGATAATATGGGTAGTTTTCTTGTATGGGGCTATTGCTTTCATTTAATTTATTTGCGTAACTGTACAGTATAGAGATTCTCCCCTTCCATAATCTGGAGTGGCCACTGAATCCCTTCATGGCTCTGCTGCCCTCAGCACAGGATACCCATTCCAGCTCAGGGGTGTTGAAGGTTAGCACAAACCTCCTAGAGGGGGCAAGCTTTTAGCCACCCATTTCTTTTCAAACTATAAGCGGCTCAGTTTATCAAGCCCTGTGTTCTCCAACCCACCCTATTACTTATGCATGCTCATGTGTGTTTCAATGCAAATGGAATACATGTGGACCTTGCATTACCCCATGTAGCACTGCTGGGTATAATTTTATTTCTGAACTATTTCTTTGATAAGTAAATGTACTAGATTAACTGCCCGTTTACCTTCCAGGCTTTATGTGAACACAAACCAGTGGTATTCTTTCTCACACATGGAGAATCCTGTTCTGGAGTTGTCCATCCCTTAGATGGCATTGGAGAACTGTGTCACAAGTTAGTCAAAATCTCTGGTGGATTCTCTCATAATCGTAAGTAAAATCACACATCACAAATATAAAATTAACATCCATTTTCTGCTCTCCACCAGCCAAAACTGTTTGTTTCTAGTGGATGCCGTTGCATCGTTGGGTGGCTCACCTATCGTCATGGACAAGCAAGGTATATTCAGAAAGCTTCTATAGTATAAGTATGCAAATTCACTTTTATCCCCTAGACATATGTGTTCATTTTCACAGGCATCGACGTACTGTATAGTGCCTCCCAGAAGGTTCTAAGCTCGCCACCTGGGACTGCACCCATTTCCTTTAGTGAGGGAGCTTGGTAAGAAAAGGAGAAAGTGGAAATGCAGAGTTTTATATTAGTCTGATCATTGTTTTGATCTGCTCTCTTAACCTGATGTTCTTGTAGCAAAAAAATTTTCAACAGAAAGACAAAGCCGGTGTCTTTTCTCCTCGACATGAGTTGGCTAGCAAACTACTGGGGTTGTGATGGCAAACCAGCAAGAATGTGAGCACTACCACATAAGCAAATTATTATAATCATTTATTATTTAGTAATATATTTCCCATAAATACTTTAATCACACTTCCATGCCATTAAAGATAGTTAGAGTTATTATCATGTGATGGTTCGTGCTAAAACTATAATGGTTTTACTTTTAGGTACCACCACACAGGACCTATATCTGGGCTTTTCTCCTTGAGAGAAAGCCTTGCTGCCCTTTGCGAAATGGTGAGGCCATCTCAGTCTTCTTTAGCTTCACCTTATATTTCATGCATATTATTTCTTAAATTATCACACAGTATAAATGCACCAATTAGACAATTATTAAAATTAACAGCATGGTGTGTCAACCTGTGTTACTGTTGCCTCAAAACTCAAGGGTTCCGGGTTAGAAACTAGTCAAACTAACTACAGTACTTTGCAAATCAGATTTTTCTGAACTGCAGTGTATTTTGTTTTTTGGTCCAACAAACTAATTGCCTGAATTTGATAAAAGTTTTGCTTTACAATTGATGTATTTGTCTAAACAAAAAGGCCATTGTTATCTCAGTAACAAATATCTAAAGTGGTAGATTTATTTTGCTAAAACTGTTGTCATAACTAATGTCATAACTGTTTCTTCCACAAGAATTTGTTGGTACTTTTTAAAAAAATGCCTTTTACTTTATAATTTCTGGTTAACCATGACCCTGTCAGATTAGCAGCTCTTAAAGATTAATGGCTGGTTAGAAACTTGAATTTAAACTACTGGCATTATTGGTACAGGTTGTGTCTTTCTGATTCTGTAGGGCCTAGAAAAATCCTGGACTCAGCACAACAAGACTGCAGAGCATCTGCATCAGGGGTTGGAAAGTTTGGGTCTCAAGTTATTTGTACAAGAAAAGGTGAAAAATGTACAAGATCAATGTAACTATCAATTATTCATGCAATGTAATCACTTTGAGGTACATCTGGTGTATATTCGGATAATGAAATTGCCAGATGCTAAAATTGCTTGTGTCTGACAGTCCCTGAGGCTGCCAACAATCACCACCATTGCGGTTCCACCAGGGTATGACTGGAGGGAGATCATAGCCTACATCGTGAAGCACCACAACATAGAGATCTCTGGAGGATTGGGGCCCTCCTCTGGCATGGTACGTCAGTCTACATCATATCACTTTAACTAGGTTATAAAATTGATTGCAGATTTTTTCTTACCCGGAGACAAGTATTTTTTAGGAACTAAAATTGCAAATATGAAGTGCAGTGTGATGCAAGTGTCCTCATCGGACCCCACTGATTTTCTCCTACACCCTGTGCACCAGGTGCTGCGTATAGGCCTGATGGGGTACAACTGCAACCAAGCCAATGCTGACATGGTGCTAATGGCACTGAGGGATGCACTTAAACACTGTCACAAGAGCAAAGTGTAGAGACATCCTTCAGATTCCAGGTCCAGTGCCTTGGAAAAAGCAAAAAAAAGCTCTGCTGAAACCTGCAATTTGCAAGAGAGGAGTATTAATAAAATGTCACAAAATGAATATCTTGTCTTATTAAGCTTTATACTGAGTTACTCCAAGTACATTCATTAGAAGTTATATTCCATCTACCCACATTCCTTAACTGCTTATCTAGCACACAATTACGGTAGAAACTAGCTAGAAGTCACCCTGGAGGAGATGCCAGACTACTTCACTTACAAATCCTCACAGACTGTAGTGGGGAGCAAGGGGTCACCATGGAGGCAATACCAGACCATTTAAGACCATTTCACTTAAACTTAAACAGATTGCATTAGGGAGGTAGGGGCCACTCTAAAACCATTTTAGACCATTTCACTTTCACATCATCACAGACTGTAGTGGGGAGGTAGGGGTCAATCTGGAGGAAATACCAAACCATTTCGGGGAGTTTTACTTACATCAATGAATTCACGGACGATTACGTCACCCACGGAATTAATCCATTTATAATATGCTGGGAAGTTGTAATTGTGGATTAATTCTGATTGTGTGTGGACTGATCGTCCTGAAATTCAGATCATTCGTCCATGATTCACCCCGAATGTTACTAAACTGCACGAACATGTTAGCTACCATCCCCTGTAAAAAAAAAAAAACCCATTTCGCCATAAATAACTTGGGCTTATAAAAAGAAGCCAGGATGCTTATCTGGGCTGTTAGATCGGCAAGCAGAACGCTTATCTTGGTTTCGGGAGATGGGGGGTCGGTATACAGCACCTTAATTTTGTCTTCAGGAGGGCTGTGAGGCATTGCGCAAGGATACATTGTGCAAGGACACCTGTCCTAGGGGAATTGTTTTATTACCTCTAAAAAACATTTCGCAAGCAGCAAAACTCGGACAAAAGGGGGAATTTGCGACCATGTTGCCTGAGGGGAAGGGGTGAGCCTGGCCAGCTCGTCCCCTGCCCGCACGCAACACTAAATTTAGTATAAAAGAAGGGGGAGATCCCAGTACTGACCGGAGCTCAGCC